>CM057341.1:322099814-322768061 GCA_030015575.1 Agapanthus africanus
GCTTCGCTTTCTGGCGGAGCCTGTTGGGAAGGTATGGCTCCCTCTTTGTTTGTGCCCTTGGATTGTATACAGGGATCGACGTGATCTCACCTGTAGGGCAAAAGTTTCATCATTATTTTTTTATATTATTGTTTTATTTCCGCGATGCTCTATCATTTCAGCTTTTATATCACGAAGGTCGCGATTGCCCAATCATTTCGGCTATTTTTCGCGGTGCCCAATCATTTCGGCTTCATTTTATTTTTACTCGCTGCTTTTTATTGCAAGTTGCCTAATCATTTCGGCTATTTTGTATGCACACGTTTTTACTTGCTGCTTTTTATTGCAAGTTGCCCCATCATTTCGTCTATTTCGTATGCATGTGCGGCCTGCTGGCTTTTCGCCATAAGCATGGAATTAGACACCGATTTCAGCATCAGCACCGCTACAACTGGGATATTGCCAGGAGCGAATCATCATTTGCCTCTTGTCGATGTCGAACAAAGGTGGCTTAGCGAACAGGGTTAGGGTCCTATTGACTAAGGCTTTTGACTTCATGAGCCGTAAGGGTCTCACAAAGGTATTTCTCCCTACAAGTCATGAGGATCTCGTAGGTATATTTTCTCCTTAGGAATCGTGAGGATTCCTAAGTGCATGTTCCTCTGTAAGTCGTAAGGATCCTACAAGAGAGTTTTCTCCTTATAAGTCGAGAGGACTTACAGGGTTGTTCGCCATATGGACATATCCCTAGTCACGGGTGAGACTTGGTTAGGGAAATGTTTATTCGCGCCCGTGGATTGTATACAAGGGTCGGTACTGAGCCACTTGTAGGGCAATATCGAAGGTTGTGGGGGTTGCTTAAGCACAGGTTTAGGTCACTGTAACTTAAGACTTTCAAATCTTATGAGCCGTGAGGGTCCCATATGAGACTTCTCCTTACGAGTCGTGAGGATCTCGCAAGTGTATTTTCTCCTTAGGAATCGTGGGGATCCCTAAGTGTGTTGCTCCCTTGTGAGTCGTAAGGATCTAACGCGGGTGGTTTCTCCTTACAAGGTCGAGAGGACCCTGTAAGTGTCCTTTAACGAGGTTGCACCCTTTCGGGTTTTCACAAACACTCGCCGGTAGTCCTGCTGTTTTTACTCACGGAGCCCTTTCGGGTTTTCATCCGTGCCCATTTTGCTTATGGACATACCTTTTTTTAATTCTTTTTATTCCCTTTTTTTACGAGGTCGTGCCCTTTCGGGTTTTCACGAACATTCACCGGTAGCCCTGCTGTTTTTACTCACGGAGCCCTTTCGGGTTTTCATCCATGCCCATTTTGCTTATGGACATACCGTTTTTTTTATTTATATATTTTTTTTATTATTATATTTTTTTATCGGCTTTGTGATGTTTTAATCCACCGTAGTTTATTGACATCTCGGTCAACAGCTAGTTTTAGGACGTAGTGGTCCGTCATTAGTTTAAGTTCGTTTCAGTCCGTCATTAGTTTAAGGATGTTTCGGTCCAGTTAGGAGAAGGCCGACTACTGCTTTTAGAGTTTGAGCTTAGGAAGATAGCGAGCGGACATAGTCGTCGTCATCTATCATTGACCTAGGCTGTGACTCATTAAGCGTAGTATTTCTTCAGGAAGCGACCGTTATTGGCCTGAAAGGCCTTTCACCGTGCATATCCATGAGTAGATAGGCTCCACCCTGGTAGACCTTGTCTATGATATACGGGCCTTCATAGTTTGGCTCAAATTTTCCCCGCTTGGCGCGATTGGGGATCATAGGTCTTTTAACCACTAGCACGAGTTCGCCTTGGCGGAATGTTCTCGGCCTGGTAAATCTTTCATATGAGCGCGTCATCTTTGCTTTATAAGCTTCTAGATTTTGTTGCGCTATGAGCCGGGTTTCATCAAGGGCATCAAGCTCCTCAAGCCGAAGGTGAGCATTTTCTTCGTCCGTCAGCTCGTAGTGGACTGCCACTCGTAAAGAGGAAAACTCTATCTCGAGGGGGAGTACCGCTTCCGTACCGAATACCAACGTGTATGGCGTTGTGTTCGTGGCTGTTTTGAACGTAGTTCGATACACCCAGAGAGCTTCTTGCAGTCTCTCGTGCCAGTCCTTCTTATTTCGGGACACCGTCTTCATCACGATCTTCGTCAAGGTATTGTTGAAAGCCTCCGCTAGTCCATTAGCTGGCGGATTATAAACTGAGGAATATCTCCAATCTATATTATGCTATTGCGCAAAGTGACTGATCTTGTGGCTTCTGTAGGCTGGCCCGTTATCGGAGATGATCCGTCGCGGAGTTCCAAACCGATAAATGACGTGCGTCTTGAAGAAATGGAGGATATTCTCCGTCTTCACTTCCCTCAATGGTATTGCTTCTGCCCATTTGGAGAAGTAGTCGGTCGTCGCCAAGATGAATCGATGTCCCCTGGACGATGCTGGTTCGATAGGTCCGACTATGTCAGTCCCCCACATTTCGAATGCCCAGCTAGCCACCGTTGGATGCAGAGGATTTGGGTGCTGGTGGATGAAGTCCCCATGGATTTGATATGAGTGGCATTGCTTCGCATATTCGAGGCAGTCCTGAATCATCGTAGGCCAGTAGTAACCCATTCGTTTTATCTTCAACTTCATCTTCGGGCCTTCTTGGTGAGAACCGCAGAGTCCGTCATGAACTTCCTGAAAGACTCTTTTCACTTCGTCAGGTCCCAGGCATCTCAACCACAGAGAATCAAATGACCTCTTGTACAGAGTATCATTGACGAAGGCGAAAGACAGAGCTCATTTCATAAGCTGATGTCTTGAGGACGCATCTTCGGGCGTTCGACGGTATTTGAAGTAGTCTATAAAGACTTCTCTCCAATCCTCAGCCTTTTCCCAGTCTTTTATTTGCAGGGCCGTCTGCTCAGTCGCTCCTTTTTCTTCGGATGATTCCGGAGATATTTCTGCTGGGGCAAGCACCCGACGGCTTTGTACCACGATTCTTACGTCATCAAGATTCTCGTCAGCCAATTCTTTAGCGAGCTTGGCTAACGCGTCCGCTTTGCTGTTTTCCGCACGCGGTATGTTTTCCAAAGTGTAGGAAGGAATTTGGGTCAACAGTTGTTGCACCTTTTCGTCGTACTTCACCAACTCTGGTTTGCACGTTTGGTAGTCGCCGTTTACTTGACTAATGACCAGTTGGGAGTCTCCGTATATGCGAAGGTTTTTAATTCCCATGTCGATGGAGATCTCAAGGCCTGCTATCAAAGCTTCGTATTCGGCTTCATTGTTCGTCCTCGGCTCTGTTAAGGAGAAAGCAAAGCGCATTATCCCTCCTTGTGGAGTTATGAAGATGAGGCCTACCCCCGATTTGATTATAGGGGTGCTTTGTTTGTGCTTCTTCATGGAAGATGCTCCATCGAATTAGAGTTCCCACCGGGTATCATCACCGTCGATCGCGTCAAACGCATGTTCGTCTGACAGATCGCAATTCAGAGGAGAATCGGCAAGTATCGGATACTCAGCGAGGAAGTTGGTGATGGCCTGGCCTTTCACTGCCTTAAGAGGCTGATATGTTATCGAGAACTCCATCAAGAGCAGGGCCCATTTAGCGAGTCTCCCTGTCAATATGGCCTTCGACATTAAATATTTAAGGGGGTCCACCTTCGAAATGAGACGGACTTCATGTGCCAACGCATAGTGCCTGAGCTTTGTTACCGCAAAGATCAACGCTAGGCAGTGTTTTTCAATGGGGGAATAGTTGCTTTCTGCCCACAGCAAAACCCGACTCAAATAGTAGAGTGCTCTTTCTTTCCCTTGATCGTTCTTTTGCGCCCATAATGCACCTAAGGAACCTTTGAGGGCGGTTGTATAAAGAATAAGGGGTTTTTCCTTGACTGGAGCAGCCAGCACTGGCGGATTCTGCAGGTACTGCTTGATTTTGTCCAGTGCGCTCTGGCATTTGTGATCCCAAACGAAAGGGGTTCCCTTCTTCATCAGGTGGCTGTAAGGACGACACTTGCCTGAAAGATTGGCTATAAATCGCCGTATATACGCGAGCTTCCCTTATAGTGACCGCAATTGCTTGAGAGTCCTTGGTGGAGGCATTTCCATGATCGCCTTGATCTTTGACGGATCTATCTCGATACCCCGGTGTCGGACGATGAATCCTAGGAATTTGCCCGAGGAAACTCCGAATGCATACTTGAGAGGGTTCATCTTCAAGTTGTATTGTCGAAGGCGTTGAAATACGGTCTTCAGATGCTCGAGATGTTCCTCGTATGATTTGCTCTTAACCACGAGGTCGTCAATATAGCATTCGACGATTTCGTGTATAAGGTCATCAAAGATCTTCGTCATGGCCCTCTGATAGGTGGCACCGGCGTTCTTTAAACCGAAGGGCATCACCTTGTAGCAGAATATACCCAAAGGGGTCCGGAAAGCGGTGTGCTTCTGGTCTTCGGGATGCATCTTTATTTGATTATATCCTAATGAGCCGTCCATGAAGGAGAAAACTTCGTGAGTGGACGTGTTATCTATCATCAGTTCGGTGACTGGCACTGGGAAATCGTCCTTCGGGCATGCTTTATTGAGATCCCGAAAGTCCACGCATATGCGCACCATCCCATTTTTCTTCATCACCGGGACGATGTTGGCGATCCAATCGGGATACTGAACTTCCTGGATGAAGCCAGAGTCGATCAGCTTCTGGACCTCGGCATTGATACTCATCTCAAGCTCGAGCCGCATTCTCCTCGGCGCCGTTTGACTGGCTTGACGTTCGGGGATATCCCCAATTTATGCACAGCAATTTCTGGATCTAGTCCTGGCATTTCAGAATAGTTCCATGCGAAGCAGTCTCTATGCTGCATAAGTACGTCTTTTAACGCAGCCACCCTTTCTTCAGATAGCAGCTCGCTGACGAATGTCGGTCGCGGGTCGTTCGCCGTCCCCAACTCAATTTTCTTGAGATTATCTGCAGTGGTGTGTATTCCATCTTCCAGCTCTTTTGGCGCTGGTGGGAATTCTGAGATCACCTCGTCATTGCTGTTTTCGAAGCACCAGGGAAGGTCATCCGTGTTCTCGGACCCTTCTTTTGATATTGTTATCATGCAACAAGTACGAGCTCGCTTCGAAGACCGATGTGGGTCTGGTTCTGCTTTCGTGGCTTTGGGTTCGTGCTTCTGTGGCGGCGTTACCCTCCAACTGTCAGACAGAGCGAACTTGCCGAGCTGATACTGATCTTCAACCCAGTTCTTGAAGGTGAAGCAGTCTTCGAGAGGATGGCCTATTACTCGATGATAAGAGCAATAGTTTGGGTGTGAGACCTCGCCTGCTTGCTCGGGGTGTTTAGACTCCGGCAATGCAAGCATCTGGTATCTTATAACTCGGTCAAGTATCTTCTTCGTCTTGTCCCGAGGAAAAGAGTATGCTCGACTCATCTTCTTTACAAGGGACAGATTTGGACCGCTCGATTCCCACTTGCGTGCCTTCTTAGTCCCGCTTTGTTGCTGTCGAGCGCCTTTTTCGCTTTTCGACTTGTTTCTGCCTCTGCGTCGAGCCTTTTTTATAACAGGTTGACAGGGAGTGGCACTTTCATCTTTCATGGCCTGTTGGAGGAGGCGTTGCGTTTTGGCTTTCTCGTAGATAGCCATTTCGCAGTTGTGGTCATCTCGGACTTTTTGACCAGCTTCCCTTATAAGCCTGTTCATTTGTTCTTCGAACGACGGACTGGGCACTTTCGCATCAGGAACTTTTACTAGTTCAAGATTAGCGTCCTCCCATTGAGCATCCCCTTCTTCATTGAAATCATGCACGACATAGCAATCGCGGAGTAGTTCTCGTTTCTTGGACCGAATGTATCCAATCCCGATTGTCTCCATTCTCCCATTAGGCAACTTGTGCTGAGTCCCGGGAACGTTCCAGACCCTGTCATAGAATTTAGCTTTTCGAGCGGTCTGTTTAAAGGATATCCCATGGTGCTTTAACAGCCTCTTCAAGCCTTCTGTATAATATCTGGGTAGACGGATGGGCTGAAGCCTATCAAGCGTAGGATCCGCACCGTGCCAGGTTTCTTTCTCCACTTTGTTTTCTTCAGAGCGGTAGAATAGAATTGCCTTTTCGCCTTCTTGCCCGGGAGGGACATAGAACATCCGCAGCTCTTCTACACTGTAGGTATCGAGCGCATCCAGTTTTTTATGGTGTTTAGGCGGCACCATGGGGACTTGCAGACTTTGCTCTTCGTCAGCGGATGTTTGTATCGAAGGCCGAGCAGAGAATTTAGCATGGAACTCATCTTCCGAGTCACTACCAAAGATCAACGTAGGAGCAGATGGTCCCGGCTTGTTGTATTGGGGTGGACCCGAATAAACTATCTCCTCTTCCTCCTCGGTATCACTCCCGAAGACAGGGATGGTGGCGTTAGCTTTGTTCTCCGACTTGTGACACCTCTCCGTGTCTTCGAAATCTGGTAAGAAGTATTTTGCATCTTCATATTTGCGGACTTCGTTTACGGAGAACGGGTTCAGTTCTCCCGTCACGGTATACTCGAGACCATCCTTAAAATATTTCATACACTGATGCTGTGTAGAAGGGATGATGTTGTACTCGTGTAACCATGGTCGGCCGAGCAGAGCATTGTAGCATGTCTTGGCATCTATGACTTGGAATTTAATGTCCGTGACGAGTAGCCCAAAGCGTAACGTCAGTATCATAGACCCGAGAGTTCTTGATGATTGAGAGTCGAACCCAGAGATGGTGATCTTATCCCGCGCAAGATGCTGGACATTCATGCAGATTTCCTTTAACACCCGCACATTAAGAAGATTAACGGAAGACCCATTGTCAACCAAGATTTTGCCTATCTTTATATCATGGCAATACCCTGAGACATAGAGGGGACGGTTGTGCTCGCACGTCCCAAGGAGAAGGTCTTCATCGCCAAAAGTGACATCGGCCGTGTGCACTTCCTCCAATTCATCCTTCATCTTTTCTTCGGTGAGAAAAGCTTGGAATTGCTCCGGCTCCTGTAGTGCCTTGATTAATGAATCCTTTGCCTCTTTTGATAGTAAAAGGGCATCAAGAATGCTGAGCTGCGAGGGTAGCTTCCTCAGATGTGCTAGAACGTTGTAATCCACCTTATTTTTCTTCGGCGGGTCCTTGGCGGCCAGCTCTTCTATGACTTGGTCATCTAGGGCGATATCCTCAGAGACCTTTTCTTTCCCTTTATCTTTTTTATTTGAGGGTCCGAGATTCTTTTCAGGTAGCGTATGATTACGCAGCCAGATATTTTCGCAGACTTTCGGCTCTTCTTCTTTTCCCGAGGCGGACTCTTTAAAGAGGGGGCTAAGGGCCATTTCCTAGTCAGAGTCGCTCCCGAACGTGAGAACTTGCGATCCCCCGGCGTTAACCATGCGACAATCGCCAGTAGTCCTATTAAGCTCCTCGGTCGTATTTTTCCGCTCCCGACGAGTTTTGCGCTTCTCCCGCTTAAAATGTTGTCGGTGAGCAACATATCCTTGCCACCATCTATTGAAAGCTTTGCACTCTTCGGTGGGGTGCGAAATCTTCCGATGATACAAGCAGTAGGAAGGGTGCATTTCCGCTTCACCAGCAATGTTTCCTTCAGAGGGGTGGCAGCTTCATACTCATTGATATGGCTTTAGCAAATCTTTTCCTCATCTTGAATTTGCTTTTATCCGCGGTGAATGTACTTTGCTCCAGCGGGTGTGTCTCAACTCTTTCGTCAAGTCGTTGGCGCTTGGCCCTTTCAAATATGGCCGTCTCGCTTTCCCGATCAGCTTTACTTTTCAACAGAGCTTCGTTGAGGAATGCGTCAATTGTTTCAGCCGATGGCCCCAGAATTTCCAGTTTAGGATCTGCCCCCAGCTTTTCAGTGTAAGGAGTTTCCTCATCGTCTGTAAACGAATGGGAAATCATATGACAGCTCGCCACGTATTCTTTGGATTCATCCGACGAGCTTTCCCCCTCATCTTCCTCTTGAAAGACGCGGTTGAGGAACTCTTGGAGTGTGATGGGAGTTCGTGCTTTCTGGTTGTACTCCTCCAGTGCGTCAATTTGTTTTTGTAAGTCCGTGCGCTTGTCGCCAGGCTTCACGGGCTTCTTGGATTCCTTTTTCTTCTTCTTTGAAGATTTTGACGGCTGGTTGTGAGTGCTTGGGCCACCACCATCGATCTTTGGAGTTGGGCGCGGCTTCAACATCCCTTCAATGATCTGAGGTTTCAACGGGTTCTTCCACCTGATCGCTGGGCATGTTTGAAGATCGTTCAGCATCCTCTTTGTTTTGGCTGATAGCACAACCTCCCATGGAGCTTTTTCAACGAGAGAGCACGTTGCCCCCGACGTGTTCACCTTTTTAGGGGTGTGAGGCTGCGGCGGATTCACCTTCCATCTTTCGGACAACGCGAACTTGCCCTGTTGGTACTGGTCTTCAATACAATTTTTGAAGACGTTGCAATCCTCGATCGGATGACCCAGTACTCAGTGATAGGGACAGTAATTGGGATCATTGACGTCGTTTGGCTGCGACGGACGCCTTGGATCCGGCAGATTTATGAGTCGGTTGCGCAATGCCAGCTCAAACAGTCTTCTCGTTTTATCTCGATGAAACGAGTAAGGACGTTCTAGCCTCTCCTCGAGGGGTACGTGTGGACGCATATTATTTTGACGGACAACCGTCTTCAAGTTGCTCGGTTGTTGTTGAGCATTGGCGACAACGATCGCTTTTCCCTTTCCCTTGTCGTTTCGAGAATCCGGCTTTGGAGGGGGCGGTCTATGGCTCATCTGGTCCATTTGAGCTAGCTTGTCGATCAGGGCCTGGAAGGTAGTCGGCTTGAAGAACATCATGAATTGGGATATGATCGCCTGCGGTTCGAGGGTTCCCACAAACATGCCTACTGCCGGAGCTTCTTCAATGCGTTGTTCGCATTTCGACCATAGGTCCCTCCACGGTATCGCGTATTGGACCCATGTCTCGCCCGGCTTCACCCTGGCGTTAATCAATGCTGTTATCGGGGTATGTTCGCCGGCGCTTGCGAATCGTTGCGTAAACAGCAGCTCCATCTCCGCAAAGGTCTTGATAGAGTCGTTTGGGAGCTCGGAGTACCACTCGAATGCTGTCTCCGATAAGCTACCGACGAACTGGCGAAGCAACAATTTATCATCACCGCCGGTATTTCCATAAAGAGCCCTGAACTGGGCAACATGTTGATGGGGATTGCCAGTTCCTGTCACGACCCGCAGGGTACGGAACGTGACTGGCACTTAAGTTTACGAAACGTCTAAAGGCGTCCGTAAAATAAGTAAGCCAAAGCCCAGAAAACAAAACCAATTTAGCAAAAGAGTGAAGAAAACCCAATCAATTGAAAGCGAGTTATCAAATAAGTCATGTAAAACCCTTTTTAAAAACAATACCAATTTTTCCCGAAAATTTCGGCAGAGTCTCCTTTGTAAATACTGGCCCCCAAAAAAGGGTACAACAAAATATATACATGAATCCAACAAAATAGGGCATCCCCAAGCGGGAGCTAGCTCTTCGCCATAAGGCGGTCACAAAATCCCACGCAATGTAAATGACAATAAGCATAATAATCATAAGGAAGCATGAAAAAGTAACATGTCGGCTCAAGTGAGCTCGACCCCAAAATACAGCATAAAATCCACAAACCTCGCAGTCTCATCTCTAGGTCAATATACAATAATCTGGTAGAAACAGTAGATGGAGTACACTAGATACAAAGAATATACAAGTGGTACAAAATGATAACATAACCCACCTATGAGCAAATCTCGAGTCCAGGCAAAAGAAGCAAGCGCACCCGCCGCTACTGAACTGACGGAGCGGACCTGCAACAGGCTATGGCACAACGGGGGTGAGTTGCCAACTCGTGAGTAATAAATAACATTTACACAGGCTATCGAATGCATGCACACAAGCATCCTAGCATCTATATACAGGTAAGGCAGGACATAATGGCGAGTATGTATGCAATATGGATATACTAGCAGGTGTGTATACAACATCAGTGTACGAATATGTATGCAACATGAATATCTGAGGTCTCAATAGGTTTATATATAAAAATATTTTATCAGATGTTGTTTTTGAAACTCTTTTAGAATGCCAGCAAATGTCAATGAATCGACGAAAACCGGTGTCCAGCAACGACACCCCAAAAGCTGTCTCAAATCTCATAAATGTATCGCTGGCCTCAGCCGTCCGGCTGACCCATCTCAAATATCAATATCTCATCATCTAGCGGCCACGGTCGGTATCCTCTGGATATCCGCCGTCCCAAACAGTCACCGGTAGGTAATCCGTCCCCTGCCAGGCTCAACGTCATCACCACATTCCTCTTGCCCCGGGGTACCTTACCGGGCCCACCATGTACCCGTGCCGGTTCCTCCACTCCTCGACACGGATTTCCAAATCCACAGCAAACTCATGGTGGACGACACTTACATCACTAGAAAACCGCAATTTTACATATTTTTAAAAAATATAATAAGTTTAGAAATTTTGCGGCTTTCCCCCGAAATCCAGCAATATCATAAAATCTCCAGAAATCCACATAAGTGCATATATCAATGATAATGAATGCGTATGATATCAATAATCAAGTTGCGATGTGTGATTAATATATTAAGCATGAACAATTAATATGATGAAGTACATGCACATGAATTAGCAATACTACGGTTTCATTTTTAAGGAATTAAAGGCAATAGTACCAGTTTAAGTATCAATTAGTAAAAGGTTTCAATTTAAAAGTTATCTAGTGTGGTGGCATGGCAATTACCAGGGTGTGTGTGTAAACATGAATAGTGCTCGTGCTGCATATAAAAACCTGGTAATGGTGCATGTGTCCTACAATTGAGTTTGCGTATATGGGTATAACATATTGATCTAATTGCAGCAATTATCATGCCAGTATTATTATTCTAATGTCACAAGTGGTTATCCAGTTTACTATTTTATTTTCAGTTTACTAACTCTATCGGGCGACTTGCGCCATCCAAACGATCGTCCCCCGTAGATGTTAAATCTACTCACCGGGATCCCTGGCTAGCTGTGTCCAATCACCGCCTTTCCCTTTCGCGCCGCGTCTAACGTTTCCGCGACCGAACCTGAAATTTACATCAATACCAAATATAAGGTTACATATCAAGAACGACGCAAACCCCAACGAAACTACTAAAGTTCGCTAGCTAGGTACAACGTGCACAAAGTGCGCGGAACACACGCGAAAATCGCAAAAACTGCCAAAAACGCCGATTTGGGTCACCCGGCAAAACTAAAACCCGACTACCCAAAAACCGCACTCACGCATCCTAAAAGTCGTAGGACAAGCCATTACAATCATCAAGATATCAAAAATAGTCCATCACATAATTTATATAAAAATCTAGTAAGCATATACATTCCAAAAATCGGTGCAAAAATCGCCGATTTGCGACAAAACGACTACAATCTAGCATACTCACCCAAGCACACTACAAGCAATCCACACACACTAATTACAACACATTAACCATGCTCCAAAACCTATATTCCACAACCAAACCCTTTCTTGATTTTTACAAATAGCAATTGCAAATCAAAAACCATACTTGAAAAACTTAATAAACACTAATTTCAACCCCAATTAGCAAGTTCACCTCTTAGATTAAGGTTAGCAAAACACTAGATAGCAAATTAGGTTTAAATCAATTAAGTAATGCTTTCTAAAACATAATCAACTCACTAATCAAGTTTCAAATATCAATTCCATACAAAAACCCTCTCTTGAAAATTTAAAACAACAATTTACAACTAAAATCAACTTCTAAAATTACCTAAATTAGCATAATTAAAGACTACATAACAAGGTAACCATATAGATTAGTTCACTAACAACTAGATTAACTAATAAACAACTTAATTAATTATCATGGCTTCAAAACCCTAATTTAAACAAACTACTCTTTTAAACAAGATTAGAAATAAGCTAACTTTTAACACTAACCATACAATTAAAGGAATTTTTAGCAAAAGAAAGCAACTTGATGAGAATTATACCTCTTGATCAATGGATCAAGCAAGAGAATTTGCTCCAAGGAATGGCTTCCTAGCTCCAAGATTCAAGCAAGAATGGCTAAGGATAATGATAGCATAAGGATTTTTGTTTGGATTTTTGAATTAAATCATGGATTTTGATGTATTTCTTGAAGAAATTGAAGAAAAATGAAAAGAAAAGAGAGGAAGAAGAGGGTGTGCAGGAATTTCGGCCAGAATGAGGTATGGGGGAGGGTGTGGGCAAGTGGGGAAAGTCATGGTCAAGTCCACAAAAGTCAATGTATCATACATTATCCATTTTAATTAAAATAATACCATAAACTATCAAATTAACTCAAGAAAGAAACCAAGAAGAGAGAGGCCAGAAATTTCTGGTCTCACACAAGGTGGGGCTGTCCTAGGGCTGAGGAAAAAGAGAGAGGGGTTTTACAAAAGAAATTTTATGCAAAAAGGCCCCCTACAACTCAAAAATTGCAAGTTTTAGCTCAAAATTCAATAAATTCGTTTCAAATCATAAAAATTTGTTAAAAATCAAAATAAATTACTAAAAATTCATGTTATCACTAGATTATAATTATCATAATTTTAGAGATTAAAATTAGCCCGGAAAAATTTGTATTTATCGCTTATTTAATGTATTTTCTTACCGGCTTAAAATAATATTAAAAAATTGAAAAATAGGGAAAAATTTTTAAATGACCAAAATTTCATAAATAACTCATTAGCTACTAAAAACAAGAAATTACCTATCCTTTTTAGGTATAATTAGCCCTAAACTGCAAAATATCGAGAAAGACGGTTTTCGGAAAAATACCGAATTTTCACCGAATTTCAGGAAAACACCAAAACGACTTTTCAAGACGCTACAATCTTCCCCCCTTAAAGAAATTCGGTCCCCGAATTTAAAAATATAGCTACGCGTACCTTCAAAGAGATGGGGATATTTCTTCCTCATCTCGCCCTCGGTCTCCCAGGTAACCTCCTCGCTGCTTGGGCTACGCCAAAGGACCTTGACGGTTGGTATAACCTTCGACCTCAACTTCTTCACCTGCCGATCCAGGATGGCCACCGGCTGCTCTGCAAAGGAAAGGTCACGCTCTAGCTGGACTGTCGGGTGCTGAATCGCATGCGAAGGGTCGTGAAGGTACTTGCGGAGCATCGAAACATGAAAAACGGGGTGAACATCGGGAAAGCTGGGTGGAAGAGCCAAACGATATGCAACAGCGCCGACACGCTCGAGGATCTCGAAGGGACCTACGAATCTAGGACTAAGCTTCCCCTTTCGCCCAAAACGCATCACGCCCTTCATCAGAGAGACCCTCAGAAAAACATGGTCGCCAACTGCGAACTCTAATCTGCGACGGTGTCTGTCTGCATAGGATTTCTGCCTGCTCTGAGCCGCTCTCATCCGGTCTCGGATCAACTGGATCTTCGATGTCGTCTCCTCAACAAGCTGCGGCCCCAAAATGCTGCTCTCGCTGAGCTCTGTCCAACTAACGGGCGATCTGCATCTCCTCCCATACAATGCCTCGAAAGGTGCCATCTGAATAGTATCCTGGAAGCTATTGTTGTAGGAGAACTCCACTAGAGGTAAATGACGATCCCAGCTACCACCAAAGTCTAAAACGCACGCTCTGAGCATGTCCTCGAGAGTCTGAAAGGTCCGCTCTGACTGTCCGTCTGTCTGCGGATGAAACGCTGTGCTGAATCTCAAACGAGTGCCCAAAGCCTCCTGAAGTCTCTGCCAAAGTCGGTTGGTGCACTGAGTGCCTCGATCTGACACGATACAAGTCGGTACGCCATGTAGTCGCACGATCTCGTCAATATAGAGCTGAGCATTCTAAGCGAAGCTGAAAGTCGTCTTCACTGGAAGGAAGTGAGCCGCTTTCGTCAATCTATCCACGATCACCCAGATGGAGTCGTACCCTCGACTGGTCCTGGATAGATCCACAATGAAGTCCATCGAAATCTGTTCCCATTTCCACTCTGGAATGGGTAACGGCTGTAGCTCTCCTGCGGGCCTCTGGTGCTCGGCCTTGACTTGCTGACAAGTCAGGCACCTCGAAACGAACTCCGCGATGTCCCTCTTCATCCCGTCCCACCAGTAGGTCTCTCTCATATCATGATACATCTTAGTGGAACCGGGGTGGACACTATACACTGATCGGTGTGCCTCCTCGAGAATGTCGCGCCGTAATCCATCAGTATCTGGTACGCACAGTCTAGATTCATATCATAAAATCCCCTGATCGTCAACCATGAACTCGGAAAATCTGCCCTGCCCCATCTGTGCCATGATCTCTGAGCAACGGTCGTTACTACGCTATGCCTCATATATACGGTCAAGCAACTGTGGGCGTGCACGAACATACGCGAGCTGTCCCCCTGTCTGAGTGAACTCGAGCTCAACTCGGCTGTCGCATAACATCTGCCAATCTGCTGACGACTGCCTCTGCACTGCGCGCAAAAGGATAGACTACCCCCGGGCCTCCTACTCAACGCATCTGCCACCACATTCGCCTTGCCTGGGTGATATAAGATCTCGCAGTCGTAGTCTTTCACCAACTCCATCCAACGACGCTGTCTGAGGTTCAGGTCTCGCTGCTGAAATATGTACTTTAAGCTCTTGTGATCGGTGAATATCTGACACGACTCGCCGTACAGGTAATGTCGCCAAATCTTCAGTGCAAAGACCACTGCAGCCATCTCCAAATCATGAGTGGGGTAGTTCTGTTCATGCTTCTTCAACTGCCGAGAAGCATAAGCGATCATCCGGCCATGCTGCATCAATACGCATCCTAATCCCACTCGCGAAGCATCACAGTAGACAACAAATCCGCCTGATCCCGAAGGCAAAGATAATACCGGTGCCGTAGTCAAACAAGTCCGTAGCTGCTGAAAACTGCGCTCGCACTCCTCTGTCCAAACGAAAGGAACTCCCTTCCGGGTCAAACCGGTCAACGGTGCAGCTATACGGGAGAAGTCCTGAACAAAACGCATGTAGTAGCCCTCCAGGCCTAGAAAACTACGGATCTCAGTAACCGATATAGGTCGGGGCTACTGCTGAACAGCCTCAATCTTCTTCGGGTCCACACAAATGCCGTCTCTCGTAACCACGTGACCCAAGAATCCGACGTTGTCCAGCCAGAATGCACACTTGGAGAACTTCGCGAACAGCTGGTGCTCCCTCAGAGTTTGTAACGTAATCCGCAAGTGCTGCTCGTGCTCCTCTCTGCTCCGGGAGTACACCAAGATATCGTCGATAAACACGATGATGAACAAGTCAAGATACGGCCTGAATGTACGGTTCATCGAATCCATAAATGCAGCTGGGGCGTTGGTGAGTCCGAACGACATCACCAAAAACTCGTAGTGGCCGTAGCGCGTGCGGAAAGCTGTATTCGGTATATCCTCCTGTCGAACTCGCAGCTGATGGTATCCTGATCGCAAGTCGATCCTCGAAAAATACCCCGCACCCTGAAGCTGGTCGAACAATTCATTAATGCGCGGCAACGGATATCTGTTCCGAACGGTAACTTTGTTCAGCTGGCGGTAGTCGATACATAAGCGCAACTTCCATCCTTCTTCTTGACAAACAGGACCGGAGCACCCCACGGAGAAACACTCGGTCGAATAAGCCCCTTGTCCAACAAATCATGCAACTGATCCTTCAGCTCTCGAAGCTCTGCCGGGGCCATCCGATAAGGCGGTATAGAAATAGGCCCCGAACCGGGAATCAAATCAATGCAGAACTCAACATCGCGCTCAGGCGGTAGCCCAGGTAGCTCATCAGGGAAAACATCAGGGAACTCACAAACTACCGGGACCCGGTCCAACGGAACATCTGCAGCTCGAGTATCACAAACAAACGCTAAGAATCCCTGACATCCCTTCCGCAAGAGCTGACCAGCGCGAAGAGACGAAATTAAGCTAGGAAGGGCGACACTGCGGTCTCCCTGAATAACAAGGACTGGCTCTCCCGGAAAGCTAAATCTGACTGCCTTCTCACGGCAGTCCACCGAAGCATAACAAGTGGCTAGCCAATCCATGCCCAGAAGCACATCAAAGTCCAACATATCGAGGAGTATCAAATCAACTGATGAATCCCTCTCCCCGATACGAACGGAACACAAACGAAATACAAACCGAGCGACAAACGACTCGCCTACCGGAGTAACAACAACAAGCGGCTGATCCAACAACGACGACTCACGGCCCAACATCGATGCAAAGTGTGTAGAGACTTACGAATGTGTGGAACCTGGGTCGAATAATACCCGTGCGTCAAAAGAACAAACTGGCAAGGTACCTGTCACGACGGCATTGGATGCCTGCGCATCCTGCGGTGTCAAAGCAAAAACTCGGGCCTGTCCTCCACCGATAGCGGGCTGACCTCGACCTCGGCCTCTGCCTCCTCGTCCTCTCTGAACAGGACCGCCACGTCCTCGGCCTCTCGGTGCACCTAACTGGCGTGGAGCATCGCCTGGGGTAGAAAGTAGGGCTCTCTGAGGAGGGGGTGGTGATGGTGGTAGGGTCACATGCGAAATTGTCGCTGCTCCCTGTCGTCTCACCGGACAGTCTCTGATACGATGATGCAGGCTACCACACCAAAAACATCCTAACCATGGCTGCTGACCATATGGGTGAAGGCGATATAACTGGCCCTTAAAGAATCCACCACAGCCTCTGCGAACCCTCCTAGGTGCTAACATATCAGTGCGAAACCGACTCGGTCTCGAAACGACTGCAGGGGGAGTAATATCCGATCTCTGTGCTCGATTGACCTCTACTAATGATTCCACCATCTGTCGTAACTCCTGCATGCCTCCCATCATCTGTCGCAGCTCCTCCATACCGGACTCAAGCCTATCCATGCGACCTGGGGAATGCGGATCAGTCTGTCTCTGCGGCGTAGGCATACCACCCTGCTCAGTCCTAGTCTCGAACGAGCCAGCTCGAATCTCGTCTCTGACGGCAGCCCTCTGTGCCCTCGTAGCCTTCGGCGGCATAGTGGCTGGTACAGGAAAAGGATAATAAGGACAGTGCAATAGGATCATAGGATACACGGAGTTGAAGAAGGAATTTTTCAAGCAAGTATATCCTAAAGTCACTTAGGCGGAGTACCGTATCGTAAGTATGCCGCGGACATACGCACGCTACGTTACGCTGCTTAAGTCACTTACTCCATCTACCAAGGGTCATCCTACACTCACAAAGGTAAAACCTATCGCTCTGATACCAACTTTGTCACGACCCGCAGGGTACGGAACGTGACTGGCACTTAAGTTTACGAAACGTCTAAAGGCGTCCGTAAAATAAGTAAGCCAAAGCCCAGAAAACAAAACCAATTTAGCAAAAGAGTGAAGAAAACCCAATCAATTGAAAGCGAGTTATCAAATAAGTCATGTAAAACCCTTTTTAAAAACAATACCAATTTTTCCCAAAAATTTCGGCAGAGTCTCCTTTGTAAATACTGGCCCCCAAAAATGGGTACAACAAAATATATACATGAATCCAACAAAATAGGGCATCCCCAAGCGGGAGCTAGCTCTTCGCCATAAGGCGGTCACAAAATCCCACGCAATGTAAATGACAATAAGCATAATAATCATAAGGAAGCATGAAAAAGTAACATGTCGGCTCAAGTGAGCTCGACCCCAAAATACAGCATAAAATCCACAAACCTCGCAGTCTCATCTCTAGGTCAATATACAATAATCTGGTAGAAACAGTAGATGGAGTACACTAGATACAAAGAATATACAAGTGGTACAAAATGATAACATAACCCACCTATGAGCAAATCTCGAGTCCAGGCAAAAGAAGCAAGCGCACCCGCCGCTACTGAACTGACGGAGCGGACCTGCAACAGGCTATGGCACAACGGGGGTGAGTTGCCAACTCGTGAGTAATAAATAACATTTACACAGGCTATCGAATGCATGCACACAAGCATCCTAGCATCTATATACAGGTAAGGCAGGACATAATGGCGAGTATGTATGCAATATGGATATACTAGCAGGTGTGTATACAACATCAGTGTACGAATATGTATGCAACATGAATATCTGAGGTCTCAATAGGTTTATATATAAAAATATTTTATCAGATGTTGTTTTTGAAACTCTTTTAGAATGCCAGCAAATGTCAATGAATCGACGAAAACCGGTGTCCAGCAACGACACCCCAAAAGCTGTCTCAAATCTCATAAATGTATCGCTGGCCTCAGCCGTCCGGCTGACCCATCTCAAATATCAATATCTCATCATCTAGCGGCCACGGTCGGTATCCTCTGGATATCCGCCGTCCCAAACAGTCACCGGTAGGTAATCCGTCCCCTGCCAGGCTCAACGTCATCACCACATTCCTCTTGCCCCGGGGTACCTTACCGGGCCAACCATGTACCCGTGCCGGTTCCTCCACTCCTCGACACGGATTTCCAAATCCACAGCAAACTCATGGTGGACGACACTTACATCACTAGAAAACCGCAATTTTACATATTTTTAAAAAATATAATAAGTTTAGAAATTTTGCGGCTTTCCCCCGAAATCCAGCAATATCATAAAATCTCCAGAAATCCACATAAGTGCATATATCAATGATAATGAATGCGTATGATATCAATAATCAAGTTGCGATGTGTGATTAATATATTAAGCATGAACAATTAATATGATGAAGTACATGCACATGAATTAGCAATACTACGGTTTCATTTTTAAGGAATTAAAGGCAATAGTACCAGTTTAAGTATCAATTAGTAAAAGGTTTCAATTTAAAAGTTATCTAGTGTGGTGGCATGGCAATTACCAGGGTGTGTGTGTAAACATGAATAGTGCTCGTGCTGCATATAAAAACCTGGTAATGGTGCATGTGTCCTACAATTGAGTTTGCGTATATGGGTATAACATATTGATCTAATTGCAGCAATTATCATGCCAGTATTATTATTCTAATGTCACAAGTGGTTATCCAGTTTACTATTTTATTTTCAGTTTACTAACTCTATCGGGCGACTTGCGCCATCCAAACGATCGTCCCCCGTAGATGTTAAATCTACTCACCGGGATCCCTGGCTAGCTGTGTCCAATCACCGCCTTTCCCTTTCGCGCCGCGTCTAACGTTTCCGCGACCGAACCTGGAATTTACATCAATACCAAATATAAGGTTACATATCAAGAACGACGCAAACCCCAACGAAACTACTAAAGTTCGCTAGCTAGGTACAACGTGCACAAAGTGCGCGGAACACACGCGAAAATCGCAAAAACTGCCAAAAACGCCGATTTGGGTCACCCGGCAAAACTAAAACCCGACTACCCAAAAACCGCACTCACGCATCCTAAAAGTCGTAGGACAAGCCATTACAATCATCAAGATATCAAAAATAGTCCATCACATAATTTATATAAAAATCTAGTAAGCATATACATTCCAAAAATCGGTGCAAAAATCGCCGATTTGCGACAAAACGACTACAATCTAGCATACTCACCCAAGCACACTACAAGCAATCCACACACACTAATTACAACACATTAACCATGCTCCAAAACCTATATTCCACAACCAAACCCTTTCTTGATTTTTACAAATAGCAATTGCAAATCAAAAACCATACTTGAAAAACTTAATAAACACTAATTTCAACCCCAATTAGCAAGTTCACCTCTTAGATTAAGGTTAGCAAAACACTAGATAGCAAATTAGGTTTAAATCAATTAAGTAATGCTTTCTAAAACATAATCAACTCACTAATCAAGTTTCAAATATCAATTCCATACAAAAACCTTCTCTTGAAAATTTAAAACAACAATTTACAACTAAAATCAACTTCTAAAATTACCTAAATTAGCATAATTAAAGACTACATAACAAGGTAACCATATAGATTAGTTCACTAACAACTAGATTAACTAATAAACAACTTAATTAATTATCATGGCTTCAAAACCCTAATTTAAACAAACTACTCTTTTAAACAAGATTAGAAATAAGCTAACTTTTAACACTAACCATACAATTAAAGGAATTTTTAGCAAAAGAAAGCAACTTGATGAGAATTATACCTCTTGATCAATGGATCAAGCAAGAGAATTTGCTCCAAGGAATGGCTTCCTAGCTCCAAGATTCAAGCAAGAATGGCTAAGGATAATGATAGCATAAGGATTTTTGTTTGGATTTTTGAATTAAATCATGGATTTTGATGTATTTCTTGAAGAAATTGAAGAAAAATGAAAAGAAAAGAGAGGAAGAAGAGGGTGTGCAGGAATTTCGGCCAGAATGAGGTATGGGGGAGGGTGTGGGCAAGTGGGGAAAGTCATGGTCAAGTCCACAAAAGTCAATGTATCATACATTATCCATTTTAATTAAAATAATACCATAAACTATCAAATTAACTCAAGAAAGAAACCAAGAAGAGAGAGGCCAGAAATTTCTGGTCTCACACAAGGTGGGGCTGTCCTAGGGCTGAGGAAAAAGAGAGAGGGGTTTTACAAAAGAAATTTTATGCAAAAAGGCCCCCTACAACTCAAAAATTGCAAGTTTTAGCTCAAAATTCAATAAATTCGTTTCAAATCATAAAAATTTGTTAAAAATCAAAATAAATTACTAAAAATTCATGTTATCACTAGATTATAATTATCATAATTTTAGAGATTAAAATTAGCCCGGAAAAATTTGTATTTATCGCTTATTTAATGTATTTTCTTACCGGCTTAAAATAATATTAAAAAATTGAAAAATAGGGAAAATTTTTTAAATGACCAAAATTTCATAAATAACTCATTAGCTACTAAAAACAAGAAATTACCTATCCTTTTTAGGTATAATTAGCCCTAAACTGCAAAATATCGAGAAAGACGGTTTTCGGAAAAATACCGAATTTTCACCGAATTTCAGGAAAACACCAAAACGACTTTTCAAGACGCTACAGTTCCCTTCTACACATGGAATTTCGGTATTGTATAGCCTGGCGGGTACTTGATTTGATCATACCAGCTCGGATATGGTCGTCCTGTTTTTACGACCTGATCGGCTGCCTCAGTCGCCTGGTGAACCCGTATCTGCTGAGCTATATATTCGTCCAGATCAGCCTTGGAAATTGTCTCCTCCTTGGCTATTGACAGAGCCGGTGGAGGATTTGACGTCTCTCCCATGTCATCTTCAAGGACGATCGGAGGATCTTCAGCAGGAGGATCTTGTTGGATCATCATGCCCACCATGTCCTGGAACAGAAGGGCCATTCGTTTTATATTGGCTGCTTGTTCCGCAGCCTCTTTATCCTTCTTTTTCAGTATCCTGCGAAGGAATTCAGCGTCAGTTTCTTGCTCCTGGTGTTGATTCGAGGACGCTTCGGGGCTTTCTTTTGGCCCAGTGAGTGCGGCCATCGCATTCATCATTTCTTGGAGCTTCTGCTCCTCCTCCTGAGCTTTAGTCACTGACCGTGTAAGCGGCCTATGACCTATAGATGTACGGCTGTCCTCTTTCCCCGACGCCATGTATACCATGTGTACCACGTTGCCCCCAGACTTAGGGCGTTTAGGTTCACTGCCTTTGACATTTGCCGCGGGCGTGGGGATTTTCTTCGGCCTTCTTCTTTTGTGGGCCATCGAAGTTGAGGGGGCCGTTGCAGCGGGCACCCTGGCGGCTGTCGTCCTTTGCTGTTTGACAGGACGGTTCTTTTCTTCTTGAACCATCACCCTCTTCTGCCGACGAGAGTGATCTCGATCAATTATGGAATCTTGAACCCTCAGCCAGACCTTGTAAATTTTTTAGGACAGCCGTTGAGGGGGCTACTCCAGCTTTGTTTCTGTAATCCTCTCCGCAGGTGGAGGAGATCTTTTTAACGTGGCAGTCGGAGAGTTCTTGCGTACCCTCCTTAGCGGTTCAAAGCTGTTCCCAGTTGGAACAGCAGCATTAACTTCCACCACTGGAGCCGGTGGAGTTAGCCCTGAGAGGGAGTTGCCCCCGGCCTTCCTTACACGGCGCCAGTGGCGACGTCGAGCATGTCGAACTGTTGGGACTGGCTCGGCGATAGGGATAGTTTCGTCTTGCCCCCTGTCCGGATGAGGCGCTGCTGGTGCCAGCCTCTTAAAGACTGATGTTGTCTTTTCAGTAGCGGTATCCAATCTGTCAAAGACAGACCTTCGAGCAAGAGCAGGAGCCGGAATAGTCAGCCTTGAAAAGACCGAATCTTTAACAGGAGAAGCCGCCTTGACGACTTCAGGAGCAGAGGTGGCTATCTTCCTCAGGACGGCCACTTCAGGGTTCATGGGCTTCTTGGCGGGCCCATCGGAGTTCTGGTTCAGTCTGGTAAAGACGGAGGTTGACGGCTTGATATTGGATGACCCGTTGAAAGGGGCCGTTGTAGCAGTGAGCCGATCGAAGACCGACTTCTTGTGCGCTTCCGGTGCGGGCACTGGAATGGTGAAGCTTGCAGGCAGGAGCATGGTCCCAAAAAATAGACCGGTGGTGGCCTGAGTCACTTGTTCCACCAGCATGGCAAGGATGGAGGCCGCTTGAGGCCCATAGGCTACACCTCCAGGTGAGGTGGAGCGTCGGTTGCATTGGCATTTGGAGCAGCTCGAGCAGTTGGATGACATTGATGCTTGATTTCTGCGCCAGGCAAAAGACCAAATCTTAGTAACTTGAAACCCAAAGGCAACCATTAACAAACCGCGATTCGTTCGCGAAGACGACACACGAAGTGTGGAGTGGAAAGAGGAAAAGGTCCCACCGGGCGTGCCAGAATCTGTTCCCCTCCGAATGACGGCCGAGACTGAACGTCTTGCCTGAGATTCGGGGCAGATGCTATTTGGTTTTATCCGTCCACCTCTCCGAAGATGCCAAGTTGATTTATGGCACCGTGTATCGGAGGTTTAGACGGATGCGGCCGATGTAGCAGACTTCGTCAGATCCCCCTCGCTTGAGGGGTTTTTTGATTGTGGGGATGCTCTTCCCTGCAGGCGCAAGCCCCTGCAGTTAATTACGCTACCGCATCGCGGTAACAACTTTCTCCTTCTCCAGAATTTCACTTCGTGTCGTGTGCATTTGTTTTATTTGTGGATGCCCGTGGATTGTATACGGAGACTAAGTGATGCCGTCGCCCGTAGGACGTGGATTAGTCCAAATCCGTATTTACTTAGATTTGGGTTTGAGGTTTTAGTTTAAGGATACGTTAGCCATGTTTGAGGCTAAGATCAACTTAAACGTTTGTTAAGGATACGTTAGTCCAATTTGAGACTAAGATCAACTTAACGGAAAGAACATTTAGGGGCTCTATTGTTCCAGTTTAGGGACATAGTGGTCCATTTAATATATGGCCGTCGGGACCCGTCACCTCTCTGACGACGTTGAAGGATTACAATGACAGGTGTCAGAGGAGTTCAGAGATGTACCCTTAAACCAAAGTTGATTGGGGGTCTTATAGTCCAATTTAGAACTAAAGTCTGTTTGAATGTTAAGGATACGTTAGCCATATTTGAGGCTGAGATCAACTTAAACGGGATCGTTTAGATCCGACAAAAGAGCATTTGTGAGCTCTATTGTTCCAGTTTAGGGACATGGTGGTCCATCGCCAGTTTAGGGACATGGTGGTCCATCGCCAGTTTAGGGACATTGCGGTCCATTGTTCCCGTTTTGGGGACGGACATTAGTTTAAGGACACATTAGTCCGTGAGTTTAAGCACGCTTAAGTCCATGGGTTTAAGGACCCCACAGTCCGTATCTTGGTTTAAGGACGCATAAGTCCATGAGTTTAAGGACCCCACAGTCCGTATCAATGTGTGGTTGTCGGGACCCGTCACCTCTCTGACGTCGTTGAAGGATTACAATGATAGGTGTCAGAGGAGTTTGGAGATGTACCCTTGAACCGGATGTAAATTGATTTAAGGGAGCAGTCGTGCTCAGTCAATTTAATTTGAGGACTTACGGCCATGATTGGGCAAAGTCTAGTTGAAGATGTTCGACATTTTTATATGTCTTTGGCCTATTAGGCCTGTGCTAGGGCTTTGCCCTTGTTTAATAATGCACTGCATTTTATTTTGGCCTGTAAGGCCTATTTGATTTGGGCTCTGTCCCTTTATTTTTATGATGCAGAGCATCTGTTTTGGTCTGACAGACCTTTGTTTGGGCTCTGCCCTTTTTAAAATAATGCATGGCATTTTATTATGCCTGTTAGGCCTTTTTTAATTGGGCTCGACCCTTCTTTTCAATAATGCAGTGCATTAGTTATCTGACAATGGCCATGTGGCCTGTCAGGCGCTTTGCGCCAATTAATGAGCGCAAGCGCTTGTGGAGGTGACACGTGTCACGCTCTGGTGAGCGCAAGAAGAGTTAGCGCAGTGCGCTGTTGCGCTGCTGACACGTGGCGCGCTCTGATGAGTTGCGCCAATTTCAGAGAGCAATGCTCTATTTTAAAAACGCATAGCGCAAGTTGTTCTGGAGCTGACACGTGGCGCTCTCTGGTGGCTTGCGCCAACCCAAGAGCGCAATAGCGCAGATTTACAAGTGCAAGGCACTGTTTTAATATCTTGATCCAATTTTGGATTTAAGAAAAGAATCTTTTAAGATTCCAGAACCAGTGGTTCATAAAAAAGTCAATGCCTTTGTTTTTATTATCTTTTTTATTGAAGATCTTTGATCTTGTTCTTATATCAATGATTTTGTTTAGAAGAAAATCTTCTTTTATTCAAAGGGTTTTTTTTACCTTTTTCTCTTTTTGAGTTCTTCTCAAAATTCTTTAGAGGAGTTCTCTGAATTTTCTCTCTGTTTTCTGTGTTTCTCTCTGTTTTAGACTTGGGGTCTAGGGGCCTTTATATAGTGCCAATTAATTTGTTAAATTCGTTAAAGAGATCATTCTCTTAGTGATTTGGGGATTTTTCCCCACCGTTGGATCTTTGATCCAAGGGCTTCTGTTTTACAGAATCTTCTTGTCTTAACAAGAACAGAAACATCTTACTGGAATTTTAATTCTGTTTGAAGCAAACGCACTGACACGTGTCGCACAGCGCAACTGCGCTGACACGTGTCGCGCAGCGCTGAGCGCAGCACAACTGCGCTGACACGTGTCGCGCAGCGCTGAGCGCAAATCATCTGAAGCGTTGCTTCTTTTGTTTTTTGTTTTAAATAGAGCCATACTCTGATTGGGTGAGCTGCCTTGGGCGCTGCGCTGGTGTATCGGCTTTTGACACGTGACGCATTGCGCGCAGCGTAAGGAATTTGAAGCGTTGCTTCACTTTTTGAATTTTTGAAATTCAAACAGAGCTTTGCTTTGATTGGGGGAAACAAAGACCTCACAGCCAACCGTAGCGGTATCCGCAGAAATAGATACAGAAATAGATACAATAAGGAGCCCTGCCGCGGCTACTCTGAGGGTCAAACCTGCAAAACATTATGGCACAACGGGGGTGAGTTGCCAACTCGTGAATAGTAAGTAAGATCATACAGATAATCGCAGGTATGCACGAACATCGATAATCTAAAACATGCAATCTGATAGCATAAGTATGGCAATATGGATATGCAACAATCATGATCAAGGTACACCATCACGGTGCTACAACTACATGAAACATTGCATATCTAATAAATCCTGAGTGTGGGATAAAACATAACATCATCAATGAATCATCATCGTGGAAAAACCCGGTGTCCATCAACGAAACCCCAAATCCCAATACCTCAGGCTCCATCACTCTGATCGGCCCTCATATCCGTAAATCTCATGGAACCTGAGTGCACAACATCGACACTCGAAATATCATGAAAACCCGTGTCCAGCATCGATACGTAAATCCACATAACTCGGGATCCGTCAGTCCGGATCGGCCCACGGGTTCCGTCAGTCCGGATCGGCCCATATCCATCTCATGACTCCGATCGGTATCCTCCGGATAACCGCCGGGTCCAAACTATCACCGGTAGGTAGTAGTTCCTTTGCCAGGCTCATCGTCTACTGCACAACATACCTTTCTTGTCCCGGGGTACCATACCGGGTCCACCATGAACCCGCAAACGGATCATCCATCTCCTCGAATCGGGTTTCTAAAACCAATCTCAGAACCGAGAAAACTCAAGGTGGACGCATCGAAATATCATATCAAGAGAAACCGGGTTTTCAAAACAATGCATACTTTCTTGAAATATAACCACGGTTCTCAAATCCATAAATCACATGAAATCAGTATCTCGATGCATAAACCCATGAAATATGATGTATGCAACATAAAACAGTAATATGAGCATATCAATGGAAAACCGCTCTTTTAAATGAATCAAGTTTTTAAGAATATCATGCGGTTCTCACATTCCCCAAAGTCAAATGCAACATCATATAAAGGTGTATATGTAGCTATAGCAAGGTATGTGTGTATGCATGTAGGCATGTATGCATGATGCAATTTATATGCGCAACAGAACAAGAATCAATGTCTAACTATTGATAATAATGAAAGCGGTACAATATATATTCCCTTAGTAAGGTGGTACAAGAACAACATCCTCAATGTCAATAACGAATGCAATACCACATATATGTGTATGTTGTGCGTGTCATGGAAATTACCAACGGTGTGTGTGGCATACAATTCAGTGCTCGTGTTATATGAACCGTCAATAACTATGCAGTGTCCAATAGGTACCGAGTCAAGGTACAACAAGTAATGGTATGCAAATGATGCTCATGCACAATCAACGCATATGCATATAACATGTGGCTATAACATCATATCTAGACCTCGACGCTTAAACCCATACGGGCGATTCCTCCGTAGATATTAAATCTACTCACCAATGATCTCGAGCTAGGTAAATCCAACCACCTGCTTTCCATTCCTTGTAGCGTCCAAAGTCCCCGCAATCGATCTTAATATCACACAAAACATAACAAGTGCAACTTAAAAACCATCCAATAATACATACAAACTACGTTTAGTTCAACGCATCGACTCCAACAATTCTCAAGTGTTAGCTTAGTGGCTAACGTGTGTAGCGACATCCCAAATCAAACCTAAGAGCAGCAAGCTACATAAGGAATGCGAACCGTGTCGGATACCATAGCGTGCGTTGCCGAAACACTAGAAACTAGTAAAGTGGTCCCAGATTTTGCCTATAGTCAATATATAAAAATCAAGCAGTACCAAACACCCAGGATAACCTACAGACAGCTACCTTCAAAACCCCAACTCCCCAAGCCCCCAAAAATCCGGCGACGCCGAAATTTCACCTCATCTCGCCGAGTCAACTAGGTTGGGTGGGGTCCGGGTTTCAGGTGAACACTCAGGGCTTCTAATACAACATTACTACATTACTAGATTTTACAGTAACCTATCGTAGTGATAGTAGATCACAGAGACTCCAATATATGACTAAAAATACGATATTGCACAAAAACTATAACTTTAGTGTTCTAAACAGCAACTAATAAGCAACACAACATCATAAAGGCCTAATTAACAGTTAGAGATCATTACCTTACCAAACTAGCTCAAAAACCCTAGCTTTCCATGCTCCAAGTCATCTCTAGTGGCTTAGCTTGACTTTGTGAGGGTTTTAATGAAGTTTAGTGAGGATTTGTCTTGGTTTAGTGATGGAATGGTTAGGTTTCAGTTTGGGGAAGAGAATGAGAATGAGAAATGAGAGTGTATGAGTGTTGAGGGAAAATGAGAGTGTGAGAGTGGTGAAGGAAATATGAAGGTGTGAGGTTAGAAGATGAGCCATGCCCCTTCTCTCTCCTCATTAAATGCTCACATGCTTGCCCCATGCCTCATCATTCTCCATTGTCAACTCTCTCCCTCTCTCTCTCTCAAGTCAACCCTTATTCAAATAATAAGTTAGGTGGGTTAAGATGGCTAAAAATTGGTTTAGGGTGTCATGGCTACTTAAGCATGATTAACACTTCCATAACCCCCAAGTTAACATGCACAAGTGTGTGCGAGCCAAAACAAATAATAATAAAATATTAATTAATTTTTATAAAATATGTGAAAACTATTTTGGTTAACTTTTTACTAAAAACCCGTATTATAGCTTAATTAACACTAATCGCATTCTAAGATGTTACAATCTTCCCCCCTTAAAGAAATTCGATCCCCGAATTTAAAAATCTTACTATGCGTACCTTCAAAGAGATGAGGGAATTTCTTCCGCATCTCGCTCTCGGCTTCCCATGTGACCTCTTCTCTATTCGGGCCACGCAAAAGAACCTTCACAGATGGCAAGACCTTTGACGGAAGTTTCTTCACCTGCCATTCCAATATAACCACCGACTACTCGGTGAACGAAAGATCGCGCTCCAGATGGATGGTCTGGTGATGAATCATGTGAGAAGGGTCATGAAGGTACTTGCGAAGCATCGATACATGGAATACAGGGTGAACATCCGGAAAACTGGGCGGAAGTGCCAAACGATAGGCAACGGTACCAATTCGCTCAAGGATCTCAAAAGGACCCACAAATCTGGGACTAAGCTTCCCTTTCTTCCCAAATCTTATCACGCCTTTCATCGGAGAAATCCGTAAGAATACATGATCCCCACTGCAAACTCGAGCCTGCGACGACGACGGTCGGCATAAGACTTCTGTCTGCACTGGGCTGCTCTCATCCTATCCTGAATCAACTGGACCTTCTCCGTAGTCTCTTGAACTAGCTAGGGTCCCAAAATCCTGCTCTCACTGAGTTCGGTCTAACAGACTGGCGATCGACACTTTCTACCATACAAAGCCTCAAAAGGCGCCATCTGAATCGTCTTCTGATAACTGTTATTGTATGAGAACTCTATCAACGGCAAGTGACGATCCCAACTGCCACCAAAATCAAGTACACACGCACGAAGCATATCCTCCAGTGTCTGTATAGTCCGCTCTGACTGACCATCGGTCTGCGGATGGAAAGCGGTGCTAAAACTCAATCGGGTACCCAAAGCTTCCTGAAGCTTCTGCCAAAGACGGCTAGTGAACTGGGTGCCCCTGTCGGATACGATGCATGTGGGAACGCCGTGCAAACGCATAATCTCATCAATGTACAACTAAGCATACTGAGCATAATCGAAAGTGGTCTTCACTGGAAGGAAGTGAGCCGCTTTGGTCAACCGGTCAACAATCACCCAAATGGAGTCATACCCTCGACTGGACCTGGGTAGACCCACAACGAAATCCATAGAGATCTGTTCCCATTTCCACTCTGGAACAGGTAAAGGCTGCAACTCTCCTGCCGGTCTCTGATGCTCAGCCTTGACTTGCTGACAAGTCATGCACCTCGAAACGAAATCTGAAACATCACTCTTCATCCCTGCCCACCAGTAGATATCTCTTAAGTCATGATACATCTTGGTGGAACCTGGGTGAACACTATAAGCTGACTGATGTGCCTGCTCTAGGATCTCGCGTCTCAACCCATCGGTATCAGGTACACACAAACGAGTCCCGAAACATAGCATACCCTGGTCATCAATCCCAAATTCTGAATCTCTACCCTGCCGAACACGCTAAAAAATCTCAGACATATGGGCATCGTCGGGCTGTGCCTCACGAATACGATCAAGTAGAAGTGGACGGGCGCAGACGTGAGTAAGCTATCCCCCAGTGGAAGTGAACTCAAACTGTACTCTACTATCGCACAAAATCTGCTAATCTGCAGAAGACTGTCTCTGAACTGCGCTCAACTGGGACAAGCTACCTTCGGGCCTACGACTCAAAGAATCAGCTATCACATTCGCCCTACCCGGGTGATAAAGGATCTCACAATCATAATCCTTCACGAGCTCCATCCAACGGTGCTGTCTCAAATTCAGATTCCGCTGCTGGAAGATGTACTTTAATCTTTGGTGGTCCGTGAAAATCCGACATGACTCCCCATATAAGTATTGTCTCCAAATCTTAAGCGCAAAGACCATCGCGGCCATTCAAGATCATGAGTGGGATAATTCTGCTCGTGCTTCTTCAACTGTCGGGAAGCATAAGTGATGACTCTATCATGCTGCATCAATACACAACCGAGCCCAACTCGAGAAGTATTACAGTAAACGACAAAGCCGCCCGATCCAGAAGGCAAAGATAAAACTGGTGCAGTCGTCAATCGAGTTTTCAACTGCTGAAAACTCAGCTCGCATGCCTCAGTCCAAAGAAAAGGAACCCCCTTCCTGGTCAGTCCGATTAGCGGTGCAGCGATACTTGATAAGTCCTGCATGAAACGGAGGTAATAACCGGCTAAACCCAAAAAGCTGTGGACCTCTGTCACTGATACAGGTCTGGGCCAAAGATGTACGGCCTCGATATTCCTCGGGTTCACACGAATACCGTCTCCCATAACCACATGACCCAGGAAGTCAACACTATCAAGCCAGAAGGCTCACTTCGAGAATTTAGCAAACAGCTGGTGCTCTCTCAATGTCTGCAAAGCAATCCTCAAGTGTTGCTCATGCTCCTCTCGACTCCTGGAATAAACCAGAATGTCATCAATAAACACAGTAATAAACTGGTCGAGGAACGGCCTGAAAATCCGGTTCATCAAATCCATGAACGCTGCTAGGGCATTGGTGAGTCCGAATGATATCACCAAAAACTCATAATGCCCGTAGCGTGTATGAAAAGCAGTCTTCAGAATGTCATCATTCCGAACCTGCAACTGATGATAACCCGAACTCAAATCAATCTTGTAAAAATGTCCCGCATCCTGGAGATGATAAAAAAAATCGTCAATGCGAGGTAAAGGATACCTATTCCGCACCGTAACTCGGTTCAATTGACGACAATCAATGCACAACCTCAAACTGTCGTCCTTCTTCTTGACGAACAGAACATGAGCTCCCCAAGAAGAAACACTCGGATGCACAAGTCCCCTATCAAGCAACTTATGCAGCTGATCCTTAAGCTCCGCCGGGGCCATTAGGTAAGGCGGTATAGAAATAGGCACCGTGCCGAGGATCAAATCAATGCAAAACTCAATCTCACGCTCTGGCGGCAATCCAGGTAACTCATCGGGAAAAATGTCGGGAAACTCTCTCACAATAGGAACCCGGTCCAACAAATCTACCGTGGCTCTGGTATCATGAATGAAAGCTAAGAATCCTCGACATTCTCTCCTCAAGAGCCGACTAGCGCAAAGGGCAGAAATCAAATTGTGAGGGGCGGCACCACGGTCCCCCTGCACAACAAGAACTAACTCGCCCGGAAAACAAAACCTGGCTATCTTTTCACGGCAGTCCACAGACGCGTAGCTAGTAGCTAACCAGTCCATGCCCAGGAGAACGTCGAAATCCAACATCTCAAGAAGGATCAACTTGACGAACGAATCTCAATCTCCAATCCGAACGGCACATGACCGAAATAAATGGCGCGCAACAAAAGACTCGCCAACAGGAGTAGTCACGATAAGCGGCTGATCTAGCAAATACGACTCTCGGCCCAACCTCGGCACGAAGTGTGTAGAAACATACGAGTGCGTAGATCCCGGATCAAACAAAACGCCTGCATCGAAGGAACATATTGAAAGAGTACCTGAAACCACTGCATTGGACGCCTGCACATTCTGATGAGTCAAAGCAAACACTCGATCCTGCCCTCTACTGGCGACTGGCTGTCCTCCGCCTCTGCCACCCTGTCCTTTCTGAATAAAACCTCCACGACCATGACCTTTCTGAGCATGAGTCTGACGTGGAGCAACAACAGGCGTAAGAGGCAACGCTCATTGAGGTGGAAAAGGTGGTAAGGTAACATGTGGTACGGCTTCCTCATCCTCACGTGCCTCAATACAATCTCTGACGCGATGGTATAAACTCCCGCACTGGAAACATCCAGACGATGACTGCTGACCCTCATGGGGATAAGAGCTAAATAACCGGCCTTGTCCCAAGCCTCTGCTACTCCCACGACCTGAACGAAATATGTCGCGGTGTCTATACATCTGTCTCTGGGCTGATACACTAGTACGAACCCTTTTCGGTTCCAGAACGACCGAAGTATCGGAAAGACGCTCCTCAATTAGTAAGGCCGTGTACACCGCGGCTGCATATGTGTCAAAATGTTGGGCGCTGATAGTGAGGAACAACTGGGTAATCAGGCCTCGCACAAATCTCTTGATCCGCATCTCCTCAGTGTCCACCAAATATGGAGCATACACAGATAGCTGGGTAAACTGAACATCGTACTCTGCCACCGTCATACCCGGAGTCTGGCGTAACGACTCAAAACTGCAAGCTTGAGCATCCCTGACGCTCTGCGGAAGGAAACGGGCAAGAAAAACCGTCACGAACTCATCCCAGGTCATAGGAGAAAGACATGCGGCTCTGCCCCTCTCTAAAGACTCGCACCAGGTCTGGGCAAGACCCTACAGACGAAAACTCCCGAACTCTATCCATCTTGCGTCAGAGCATCTCAGCGAACGACAGATCCTGGCCATCCGATCGATAAACGACTGGGGATCCTCAGCTGTATCGGTGTCGGTGAAAACCGGAGGCTTCAGCCTCATGAACTCAGATAATGATACGGTGATAACCTCCGTAGTGGTAGGTACGACTGTCTGAACAGTAGGCACCATCGCGGTCCCCGTGACAGGTGGGACAACCTTCTATCTCTGCGCTTGACTGGCCTCAACCAACAACCCTATCATCTGGCGTAAATCCTGTATACCGGCCTCTAGCCTAGTAATACGATCTATCGAAGGTGGATCAATCTGCTCCTGTGGAATAGGCATACCGCCCTGGTCAGTCCTCGTCTCTGATGAGCCTACCCTGACCTCGGCTCTCGCGGCTGCTCTCTGCGCCCTCATAGTCTTCGGCGGTATAATGGATGGAAATGAAAACAAGATTCGATAAGAACATAGAAATCGAATCATAAGGATACATGGAATTCAAGGAAGGAATTACAAGAAATATGTCCTAAGGTCACTTAGGCGGAGTACCATGTCGTAAGTATGCCGCGGAACATACACACGCTACGTCACTCTGCTTAAGCTACCTACTCCATCATACTAAGGTCATCCTACACTTCGAAAGGTAAAATATAGCGCTCTGATACCAACTTTGTCACGACCCAATTTAGGAACGTGACTGGCACTTAAACCACGTAACGTCAACAGTCGTAACGCAATTTAAGTAAGCCGAAAACCCAGAAATCTAAACCATAAAAAGAAGTAAGTGATAAAACATTGTTAAAACATTTGGAAATCTCAAGTAAAAATCTTAAAGCTTAAGTTTATTTTCTTAAAAATTTTGGCAGCATCTCCTTTGTTAAACTAGCCCCGAAACGGGTACAAACACAGGATATAAATAAAGCATTCCCAAACAGGAGCAAATCACGCCCAAAGGCGGAAACAATCACCACAAGTATATATACGACGCCGTAGCGAAGAAATAGATAATAAAAATGAAAAAAACATACACAGATAAAGCAACATAAGAAAAGCCAGCTCACACGAGCACGACACCTAGAGTCACATAATATACAATATCGATCCTCACAAACTCGTGTCTAAGTCAATACATGAAAGTGGTAGATGGAGAGTTCTAGATACAATGAGATATATAATAGATATGTTCGGATAACCGCAAACCCACCTACACCAAAAAGGCCTCACAGCCAACCATAGCGGTATCCACAGAAATAGATACAATAAGGAGCCTTGCCGCGACTAATCTGAGGGTCAAGCCTGCAAAATACTGTGGCACAACGGGGGTGAGTTGCCAACTCGTGAATAGTAAGTAACATCATACAGATAATCGCAGGTATGCACGAACAGCGATAATCTAAAACATGCAATCTGATAGTATAAGTATGGCAATATGGATATGCAACAATCATGATCAAGGTACACCATCAGGATACTACAGCTACATGAAACAATGCATATCTGATAAATCCTGAGTGTGGGATAAAACATAACATCATCAATGAATTATCATCGTGGAAAAACCCGGTGTCCATCAACGACACCCCAAATCCTAATACCTCAGGCGCCGTCAATCTAATCGGCTCTCATATTCGTAAATCTTATGGAACCTGAGTGCTCAACATCAACACTCGAAATATCACGAAAACCCGTGTCCAGCATCGATACGTAAATCCACATAACTCGGGCTCCGTCGGTCCGGATCATCCCACGGGCTCTATCAGTCCGGATCGGTCCATATCCATCTCACGACTCCGGTTGGTATCCTCCGGATAACCGCCGGGTCCAAACTATCACCGGTAGGTAATATTCCCTCTGCCAGGCTCATCGTCTACTGCACAACATACCTTTCTTGTCCCGGGATACTGTTGGAGATAGTGCCCTCAGAGTCAATTATTAGGTCACAGGTACGTGATTGTAATGATTGAGGGAGGACCTATCCCGGTAGGACAGTCTTACTCGAGATGATAGTATGCTATCTGGTTTACCTTTATCATCGTGTACTGTTTTAGGTGACCTGACACGTCGCTATTACACGATAGAGCCCCTAGGATTCTTGCTTGACCACCAGCAGTATGAGGGCGATCATATAAGTGGGAGCTGGGGTCTATAAGCTTATCCTTAAAAGGTCCCTAGTCGTGGGAGTTTCGAGACCGGGCATCGATACTCCATTAGTAGACTAGTGTATACAGTCGAGACCCCGACGAGGGGCGGTGGCCGGTCTCACAAGCCACTGGTGTCAGTTGGATCACCTAAGATGTATACAGGTGCTCATTGGGTTATGAGTACACCGGACAGGACTCGCCGGGAACATGCTAGTTGGTCATATACCAGACGTCAGATGGCAGTTCCCTGGTGACATGTGTGCAGGTTAGTTCATCGACCTGGGGATCGTCATTTGTCTCGTGTGAGTTCCCACTGTACTTTGATTACTACCCTACCACGGCTCAAAGGAGTCGTGCAAACAGGTTTTAGTTGGGTACAGTCCCGAGCCACATGGAGGCAGTGAGCGTATCTTCAGGGGTTCGTCTCTCCCGGTATTGGGGGTGAGGTCGTGCTGTGTCTAGGAGAGCCATTACACAAAGTCCTTGGCCAAGGCAAGGAGATTTACTGGTAGGTATTCCAGTAGTATCTCAGGGTGTTCTGGGCTACACTCCGACACGACTTGTACCGCTTTTGGGGGTCTGACTTTTACCAACCCCCTAGGCCCGCCATGCGATGCTCATAGACGAACGGACCGGACTGCACGGATATTGTCACTGACAGGCTCAGTTGGGTGTCGGGGTGAGCTTCCTCATCGACGTCCCTTTTGGTCAATAGCTGGTGGCCCGTCACGTATTGGCATATACCTCTGACGTGCTAGTGGTTAAATCCACAGCCATAGTATTGACGAGTCTTTAGAGTCCACCACATTTACAGTTACTCAAGCTTTCGGGCGAAAGGTTGTAGAGGCCGTATGGAGATATGGCAAGGTCCGATCAGATACGTGCGGTATTGCACGGATCAGGATCGGACAGTTTGTACTATAGGCCGTATGGTTATATGGCAGGGTTCGATCAGATACGTGCGGTATTGCACGGATCAGGATCGAACAGATATTACTATCCGGTTTTGGTATAAGCCGGATTCTAGTATAGTACAGTGTAGATTTTGTCTCATTGCATTTGTATTTCGGTCGGAATACAAATGCGGGTGTGTATGCATAGTATCGGGGTTTTCCTGTAATTTATTACGGGACCAGTTTTCTGGAGTTGCCAGTTTGCTTTCCGTTTCGGCCGATTTCCATTGTTCCGTTCATTGGCCGAAGATTGGTGGAGGAGGGCTTATTTGCATTGTTGCAAATAGGCATTTGTGGAAGGGGGTCTTTGCATTTTGTTGTATCATGATAGCACCCTCCTTTGACTTGCTTGACTTCATACTTCATGATGGCTTGACTTTGTTAGCATCATGGTTGTTGATGATGGTTGTGGTTGTGTGTGGTTTTTGCTTGTGATCATATTCTTTCATGATGCCCTCTTGCATCATTGCTTCCACCCACCCCTTGACCTTGCTCTCTCTCTCTCTCTCCAATCACACATGAAGGGGGGGGGGCGGCCATTCCTTGGAGGGAATGGGATTGATTTTCATTTTGAGGTGTGGAGAAAAATATGATACATTCCTTCTTGAGTATGCTCCATTTTTCTCACCTCTCTCCAAGCTCTCTTTTCCTTCACCAATGGCAATTCCACAAACCCCAAAAATGAGACTTGCTCACTATATATTCTACAACGAACCTTGGGCACGTCGAGTAGCCGGCTTCGTGCCCGAGTTGCCTCGGCATTGAGGTGGGAGCCCGTAAACGATGTAGGCAACGTGGTGCACTTCCGGCGACGAGGATGAGACGGACGGAGATCCCGCGAGGAGATCGGATTGGAGATGAAGACCGGAGGACTTGGATCGTCGGTATATCTCTTTCCCATCTTCTAGTTAGCTTAGACTTGTTAATGGTTCGATCCGGGTTATAGTGCGCGGTGGTGCCGTTTTGCTAAGTCCGCAAAAATTTAAGTTATTCACCGCTTCCGCATTCCGGCGTCGGATTGACGGCCGGGGCGCCGCCGTGCACTTACAGTGGTATCAGAGCCTCGCCATTAACTTCGTCTAGCTTCGTTTGATGTGTTTTTCAGTTCCGATCGACCAAAATTCCGAAAACCCAATTTATGTTCACATCAGTTTTCTGTTAAGATTTTTTGGTGTCCAAAAATTTTTCAGGTGACAGAAAAGTGATCTACCAAAAAATATAAGAGTTCTGTAAAAATTCGACGATGTAAAGCTACAGTGTGAGCGCGGAACCGCTGCGGAAACCCCATACATGCCGCCCTTCCGCGGCGCACTGTGCACGTCACATCACCAAATTTTTACAGATGCCTTCTGGGTTTATTTCAGGGGTTTTGGAACATTAAAATTGGGCCCATATTTTCTGTAACTGCTACAGTATTGTTTTGGGGCCCACTTGGTATAATTTGATCGGTCGGATATTTTAAACACATTTTTCACAGTATTTACATTATATCTGCGACCGTGAATGTCACTCGATCGGTAAATCCGGTCTAACTGCTATAGCCCGGTTAGACGGATTTGCGAACGTGACTTTCACGTTGATGTTCTATGTATTTGCTGTGATGTTGCGGATCGGTCGTAGAGGATAGCCTGGATGCAATGCTAGTACAGTTGTGGTAGTATTATGTACATTTGATATTGCGGGGCGAGCGTCCGACATGTGGACTGCCGTCACTGCCTGTTTGTATTATTCTTTTGGGGCACGACCTGGTTGCGGTCGATGTACCCGTTGTATGTATATTTTACTTTCTGTACTAGGATACCCCGCGGAGGGGTGCACGGATAGCCGGGTTCTAGAGGGCAACAAGCCCGCATCTCATGGCATTGAGACGGAGGGGGCTTCACTCTAGGATTGGCGGGCTATTCGCCGCACTCGTAGGGGGTATAGGTTTGACCCAGGAGGGGTGCCCAAGTTACCGGATTCCGTGAAGTGCTGGGTGGTCCATTCACGGCGCTGAAGGGGGCTGCCTCGCTTCAGGTTTTGGCGGGTGACTTGCCGCGCCCGTAGGGGTCTAGGATTTCATTGCACAGGCTATCCACACGACCAGGGGAACGTCGGGTTTCAGTAGTGGCTCTGTGAAACCCGGGGATCCCAGATATCTGTATTGTTTCTGTGATGCTGTTCATTCTCTGTGATGTTGCATTTCTTTCACGCCTTGAGCGAAATATAATATATTGGTATATATATTAGTAGATGTCGTATATGTTTTGCATCCGCGCTAGTCCAGTCCCCGCTCTGTCGTTAGTAAGCTAACCTAACGGGTAATGACGGGACCCAGTGGCGAATGCGGATGGCATATACGTACATCAGTATATTTTCGTTCTTTTTGGTGTGATCAATTGATGGGACTGCATTGATTCGGATCAATGCAAGTTAAAACAAACCTAATCTGATGTTGTTGGAACACTTTTCAAAAAGCTGTTATTGCAAGGACGTTTACTTTTGTTTTGCATCGTGGTATTCATTGGAATATCCTGCTCCTCAGTCGACGAGGCAAGGGCCGAGATCCCTTCACCGGGAGTGACCCCTTGGACAGAAGTTTGCGTCAGGGCATTAACTTCACTATAGCCGATTACTTTTGCTTTGCATCGCGGTATTCATTTGGAATATCCTGCACCCCATTCTACGGGGAAAGAGCCGAGATCCCTTCACCGGGAGTGACCTCTTTAGCAAAGGTTTTCGTCACTATAACTTTAAAAAGCTATCCGTTCCTTCAACGATATCAAGTTCATTACGTTAAAGGTTTTCGCCAGAAACCATTCGTAGCCCTCCGTCATTTCAGTTAAATATTCGGTAGTATTCAAGCTATGTATTTTGACCTCACGCCAAGGCATAGTGTTTGGTAGCTGCCGGTTATTTATCTGTTGCATAGATAGATGCGTTGGTTTGGGACAGTCGTACTACTATTTTGGCCTACGTCAAGGGTATGTACGGGTGGGTTCAAATTAACCTGGATAATGACGGGCAGAACTTGACATGTGACTTATGATATTTTGACCTCACGCCAAGGTCATAAGAGCATGGGGCAGAAATCACATCGGGAGTTTCAAAAGAACTGAAACTTGCCAGATATGCGCATACCTTCTGGAGTGTGATACCGTGAGCGGATTCCGTCACGTTATCATGCGATGATAGTTGGATCCCGATTCCCACTGATGAGTTAGTTTACTCCTCGGGTGACCCCGACTAATTCTTCTTTCAGGTTTGGAGGAGAATTTGAGGTACAGTGGGAGGTTTCCAGATTAAATAAATTGGTAACCATTCTGATCTAGGTTAGAGTGCACGCTGAGTGTTTCTTTTCTCGCTCTCTCTGGCAGCGACCATTGACCCGACCCTAGACTATGACTCCGTGACCAAGTTGACCGAACTTACTTAACACTGGCTTTTGGATTGTCAGAGTTGCGAACCTCATTGCCACTCCTACTTTTACCCTTTTCTCCAGGACACCCCGTTTTACTACGAACGTCCACTTCCATTGGACAAAACCATCGTATGGTTAGATACGAACTCGAAAGAATTTATTCGAGGATGGTTTCCGGTTCTGGAGAAAACGGATAGGATTATTCAGTTGTCTTTTCCTTTTACCCTCTCTCAGATTACGAGTACTCCTTGGTTTAGGGGTAGTACACCTATTACGCAAATTGGATTGTCTTCTTCCAAACCTTAGGCTGGTGCCGACCGGTAGGGAATGAAGAAAACCAATTAGCATAACGATGGTGTGCAGAAGGTATTAAGTTCAGACAAAGCAAGGGATTAGTAAGAGGGCAAAGTAAATTGCAACAGATATTCACGACCAAACCAAATATTTCGTTACCACTCCCACATCACCTTTGTATTTCTCCAGGACACTCCGTATCACTACGAGGATCCACAGTTTATTTGGATACTCCATCGTATGGTTATATACGAACTCGAATGGAACTTGTTCCAGTTCGGGGATGGATTCTGGTTCAGGAGAAATAGGAATAAGGTTTATTCGGTTGTCTTTTATCTTCACCCTCTCTCATTGCGAGTGTTCCTAGGATTGGGACAGTACACCCATTATGCTTATTGGATAGTCTTCTTCCAAACCATAGGCTGGTGCCGAACGGTAGGGAAGGAAGAAAACCATTTGGCCTAAAGGGGTGTGCAGAAGGTAATGACTAAAGACATATGAAGGGATTTGGAGAGGTGGCAAAGAACAATACGGTTACAGTCGTGATTCTGGAAGAGGCATTACTAGGAATTACCGGGATATCCCATCGAAGCATTTCAATGTTTCAGTTTCACTGTGTACTGTTAAAGGAAAACTGATTTCCCGATTAGATACTTACTCCAGGGTATGTATTTACCAGGTACGATTCTCACATCTGTATGGTTTTACAGATGATGAGTGGGAGTAAGTTATTGGGAATTGGGTGATTATCCTCATTATATCGGGATTCGTTGTAATCAGTGATATTTGAGGAAATCACCTGGGCTGTTTGCCGGTCGGCAAATATTTGGTTTTGAATATCCGCTGTTATGCACCAATTTCAAAATGATATATCTGTACGTCTATTTTCATAGAGTGAGATATACCCTTTCTGAAATTATGTCTACGACATTTACCTATATCAGTGGATGGTTAGGTAAGGAGCATTAAACAGCGGTGTAATTCTTCTTAAACCATAAGTACAGTTTTCAACCTACGACACACAGTGAAAGAGGTTATCAGACTCAAGGGACTTATACAGAGTATTGTATGTTGTCCAGTGTCCATTAGGGACAGAGGGGTTTGTCCTCATACTATATTCTGTTTACTTTTAACTTCTCTAGTTCTTAGACATGTGTTTCGTGGAAACACAGGGTCCGAATTTGGAGAAGTTATAGGTATTTGAATAGAGTAGAGAACCAGGTATAGCAAGTATCGGGATTCTTCAAAGAGATCGAAGATGTAGATACTTATGTATGGTATTCAGTTGATAGTAATGATAAAGAGATCTTGCTTCTCTTTCAGGTTGCTCATAATTGGAAGTATTCCTAAGTTGAGTAACGCTGATCGGCCTCCTTCCATTTAGTTGACATGCACTGGAGACAGTTGCATGATTTGAATCTGGTTCAATTAAATCAGTGCCTCTGGTTCTATATATGATATAGAACAGTTCATATCTTAACGATGTTAAGGTACGGGGAGTTGTCCGGTTTATGATTAAAACCAGACACTGGACAACTCAAGGCACGTTTCTGTAATAGCTGTTTGTGGGTTGACCCAGGCTATGACGAGGGTTGATTTTCTACCATCTGGACGAACAATAGCGATATTGTTCTAGACTCGCCACAGTTTTATTAAAAATGGATTTTTTTTTCAGAAAAACAGTAGTGGGAGTATGGTAGAACTGGAAGTGATTCCAGAACCACAAACGATTACTGAAGATTTGATAAGGAACCTAAAGATTCAATCTGGATTGACATTCCATTGGCCACTCCGCAGATAAGGTGGGTAACTTCAGGCACCCGAGAGGCACTACGGTAGCCTCAAGGACGGTGACAGGGAAGTTCTAGTTTACCCACAATTGCCATTGCTGTTGTTCCAGGTTACGAGACCCGGCGGGAGGATGAGTATAGCGTCGTTCTAAACCAGTTTTAGAAGTGTACGTCTATATGACTCTGCCAGAGGGTTGTCGTAGTCAGTGGGAGCAGCGGAAGCATTGGTGGACAGGTTGCTTATGTCTATTTATAGACTAGAGCAGATGTAGCGGAGAAAGATCATCTATTTCTGACGTGACAGTCATGGGTTTGACTTCATCAGAATAGGGGATGGATCTGTTGAGAAGGTAGTAGGGTGTGATATCCTGGTATTTGGATGATATACACAGAGTAGGAAAAGAAACTCCTACACTACGATCGGTTATACTTTGGTCGTCACACAGTTGTTTCTCCATAAAGGAAATGGATTTTATATCAGCCATACTGGTTACTAGATCTATGGTCTTAGATCTAGATTTGGGTGGTTTCCCAATCAGGGTACTTGACAGCATTCTAAGAGTATTTAGGATGGACGACTCCTGGCACGGTAGTGTACCTGCAGGTAATGGAGTCACCCTCTCCAAAGGTGTCTTACAGACTAAAGGGGAGAGGGACGGGCATGATTGGCAGATCACTTGCTCAGGCAATTGAGTCAATCGTGAGATGTCAAGTACCACACCAGATGTTGTTCTTGCACTAGATGTAATAAGTTGACATTAATCCAATCCTGGAGAAACAGTCAGAAGCAGTTTTAGAACATAAGTGGATGTTCTAAGGATATGATAACGACAGCCTCATTCAGGAGACAGTTATCATTCCAGGCTTCCAAGGTGACATGGACGACAAGGAGGTTGTCAGAGTTATAGTTTTCCTTCTGATGAGGGGGCAGTATTTTGGACAGGTGGTCCAAGGCAATACTGAGGGAGGCATGGCGCGCAGAATGCTGATTAAGTTCAGTTGACGATACAGTCTAAGAAGTTTGGATTTGGAGTTCATTTATGAGCTATGTCCCATCAGACATCCAGACATATTCTGAGACAGGTATTGCTCTTTTCGGGAGATAGCTTTCTCCGCGAACTTGAGATATAGAGAGACATAGAAAGAAACAACTAAGCGGATCCACTCACTGAGGCTATTCCTCGAACGCAATAGTTCCGCAAACGAGCTTTGTGAGACTGACTAGTAGAGGAGTTGGATGTTTGGTATCACACGGGCTGTGAGTATGCGACATCGCAATAATTAGCCTTGAGTGCAAGTGGGAGATTGTTGGAGATAGTGCCCTCAGAGTCAATTATTAGGTCACAGGTACGTGATTGTAATGATTGAGGGAGGACCTATCCCGGTAGGACAGTCTTACTCGAGATGATAGTATGCTATCTGGTTTACCTTTATCATCGTGTACTGTTTTAGGTGACCTGAAACGTCGCTATTACACGTTGATAGAGCCCCTAGGATTCTTGCTTGACCACCAGCAGTATGAGGGCGATCATATAAGTGGGAGCTGGGGTCTATAAGCTTATCCTTAAAAGGTCCCTAGTCGTGGGAGTTTCGAGACCGGGCATCGATACTCCATTAGTAGACTAGTGTATACAGTCGAGACCCCGACGAGGGGCGGTGGCCGGTCTCACAAGCCACTGGTGTCAGTTGGATCACCTAAGATGTATACAGGTGCTCATTGGGTTATGAGTACACCGGACAGGACTCGCCGGGAACATGCTAGTTGGTCATATACCAGACGTCAGATGGCAGTTCCCTGGTGACATGTGTGCAGGTTAGTTCATCGACCTGGGGATCGTCATTTGTCTCGTGTGAGTTCCCACTGTACTTTGATTACTACCCTACCACGGCTCAAAGGAGTCGTGCAAACAGGTTTTAGTTGGGTACAGTCCCGAGCCACATGGAGGCAGTGAGCGTATCTTCAGGGGTTCGTCTCTCCCGGTATTGGGGGTGAGGTCGTGCTGTGTCTAGGAGAGCCATTACACAAAGTCCTTGGCCAAGGCAAGGAGATTTACTGGTAGGTATTCCAGTAGTATCTCAGGGTGTTCTGGGCTACACTCCGACACGACTTGTACCGCTTTTGGGGGTCTGACTTTTACCAACCCCCTAGGCCCGCCCATGCGATGCTCATAGACGAACGGACCGGACTGCACGGATATTGTCACTGACAGGCTCAGTTGGGTGTCGGGATGAGCTTCCTCATCGACGTCCCTTTTGGTCAATAGCTGGTGGCCCGTCACGTATTGGCATATACCTCTGACGTGCTAGTGGTTAAATCCACAGCCATAGTATTGACGAGTCTTTAGAGTCCACCACATTTACAGTTACTCAAGCTTTCGGGCGAAAGGTTGTAGAGGCCGTATGGAGATATGGCAAGGTCCGATCAGATACGTGCGGTATTGCACGGATCAGGATCGGACAGTTTGTACTATAGGCCGTATGGTTATATGGCAGGGTTCGATCAGATACGTGCGGTATTGCACGGATCAGGATCGAACAGATATTACTATCCGGTTTTGGTATAAGCCGGATTCTAGTATAGTACAGTGTAGATTTTGTCTCATTGCATTTGTATTTCGGTCGGAATACAAATGCGGGTGTGTATGCACAGTATCGGGGTTTTCCTGTAATTTATTACGGGACCAGTTTTCTGGAGTTGCCAGTTTGCTTTCCGTTTCGGCCGATTTCCATTGTTCCGTTCATTGGCCGAAAATTGGTGGAGGAGGGCTTATTTGCATTGTTGCAAATAGGCATTTGTGGAAGGGGGTCTTTGCATTTTGTTGTATCATGATAGCACCCTCCTTTGACTTGCTTGACTTCATACTTCATGATGGCTTGACTTTGTTAGCATCATGGTTGTTGATGATGGTTGTGGTTGTGTGTGGTTTTTGCTTGTGATCATATTCTTTCATGATGCCCTCTTGCATCATTGCTTCCACCCACCCCTTGACCTTGCTCTCTCTCTCTCTCTCCAATCACACATGAAGGGGGGGCCGGCCATTCCTTGGAGGGAATGGGATTGATTTTCATTTTGAGGTGTGGAGAAAAATATGATACATTCCTTCTTGAGTATGCTCCATTTTTCTCACCTCTCTCCAAGCTCTCTTTTCCTTCACCAATGGCAATTCCACAAACCCCAAAAATGAGACTTGCTCACTACATATTCTACAACGAACCTTGGGCACGTCGAGTAGCCGGCTTCATGCCCGAGTTGCCTCGGCATTGAGGTGGGAGCCCGTAAACGATGTAGGCAACGTGGTGCACTTCCGGCGACGAGGATGAGACGGACGGAGATCCCGCGAGGAGATCGGATTGGAGATGAAGACCGGAGGACTTGGATCGTCGGTATATCTCTTTCCCATCTTCTAGTTAGCTTAGACTTGTTAATGGTTCGATCCGGGTTATAGTGCGCGGTGGTGCCGTTTTGCTAAGTCCACAAAAATTTAAGTTATTCACCGCTTCCGCATTCCGGCGTCGGATTGACGGCCGGGGCGCCGCCGTGCACTTACAGATACCATACCGGGTCCACCATGAACCCGCAAACGGATCATCCATCTCCTCGAATCGGGTTTCTAAAACCAATCTCAGAACCGAGAAAACTCAAGGTGGACGTATCGAAATATCATATCAAGAGAAACCGGGTTTTCAAAACAATGCATACTTTCTTGAAATATAACCACGGTTCTCAAATCCATAAATCACATGAAATCAGTATCTCGATGCATAAACCCATGAAATACGATGTATGCAACATAGAACAGTAATATGAGCATATCAAGGGAAAACCGCTCTTTTAAATGAATCAAGTTTTTAAGAATATCATGCGGTTCCCACATTCCCCAAAGTCAAATGCAACATCATATAAAGGTGTATATGTAGCTAGAGCAAGGCATGTGTGTATGCATGTAGGCATGTATGCATGATTCAATTCATATGCGCAACAGAACAAAAATCAACGTCTAACTATTTATAATAATGAAAGCGGTACGATACATATTCCCTTAGTAAGGTGGTACAAGAACAACAACCTCAATGTCAATAACGAATGCAGTACCACATATATGCATATGTTGTGCGTGTCATGGCAATTACCAACGGTGTGTGTGTGGCATACAATTCAGTGCTCGTGCTACATGAACCGTCAGTAATGATGCAGTGTCCAATAGGTACTGAGTCAAGGTACAACAAGTAATGGTATGCAAATGATGCTCATGCACTATCAACGCATATGCATATAACATGTGGCTATAACATCATATCTAGCCCTCGACGCTTAACGCCATACGGGCGATTCCCCCGTAGATGTTAAATCTACTCACCGATGATCTCGAGCTAGGTAAATCCAACCACCTGCTTTCCCTTCCGTGTAGCGTCCGAAGTCCCCGCAATCGATCCTAATATCAAACAAAACATAACAAGTGCAACTTAGAAACCGTACAATAATACATACACACTACGTTTAGGTCAACACATCGACTCCTACAACTCTCAAGTGTTAGCTTAGTGGCTAACGTGTGTAGCGACATCCCAAATCAAACCTAAGTGCAGCAAGCTACACAAGGAACGCGAACCGTGTCGGATACCGTAACGCGCGTTACCAAAACACTGGAAACTAGCAAAGTGGTCCCAGATTTTACCTACAATCATTATATAAAAATCAAGCAGTACCAAACACCTAGGATAACCTACAGATAGCTACCCTCAAAACCCTAACTCCCTAAGCCCCCAAAAATCTGGCGACGCCGGAATTTCACCTCATCTCGCCAGGTCAACTAGGTTGGGTGGGGTCCGGGTTTCAGGTGAACACTCAGGGCTTCTAACACAACACTACTACATTACTAGATTTTAACCTATCGTAGTGATAGCAGATCACAGAGACTCCAATATATCACTAAAAATACGATATTGCACAAAAACTATAACTTTAGTGTTCTAAACAGCAACTAATAAGCAACACAATATCATAAAGGCCTAATTAACAGTTAGAGACCACTACCTTACTAAACTTGCTAAAAAAAACCCTAGCTTTCCATGCTCCACGTCATCTCTAGTGGCTTAGCTTGACTTTGTGAAGGTTTTAATGAAGTTTAGTGAGGATTTGGCTTGGTTTAGTGATGGAATGGTTAGGTTTCAGTTTGGCGAAGAGAATGAGAAATGAGAGTGTATGAGTGTTGAGGGAAAATGAGAGTGTGAGAGTGGTGAAGGAAAAATGAGGGTGTGAGGTTAGAAGATGAGCCATGCCCCTTCTCTCTCTTCATTAAATGCTCCCATGCTTGCCCCATGCCTCATCATTCTCCATTGTCAACTCTCTCCCTCCCCCCCTCTCTCTCAAGCCAGCCCTTATTCAAATAATAAGTGAGGTGGGTTAAGATGGCTAAAAATTGGTTTATGGTGCCATGGCTACTTAAGCATGGTTAACACTTCCATAACCCCCAAGTTAACATGCACAAGTGTGTGCGAGCCAAAACAAATAATAAAAAAAATATTAATTAATTTTTATAAAATATACGAAAACTATTTTGGTTAACTTTTTACTAAAAACCCGCATTATCGCTTAATTAACACTAATCGCATCCTAAGGTGTTACAAACGCTATACTCATCCTCCTGCCGGGTTTCATAGTTTAGAACAGCAGTAATGGTAAGTCTGGGTAAACAAGAACCTCCCTGTCACCGTCTTTGAGGATACCGAAGTACCTCTCGGGAGCCTGAGGTTACTCACCATATCTGCGGAGTGGATAATGGAATGTCAAACCCGATTGAATTTTTAGGTTCTATTAAATTTTCAGTAATCGTTTGTGGTTCTGGAATCACTTCCAGTTCTACCATACTCCCACTACTGTTTTCTAAAAAAGTCCATTTTACTAAAACTGTGGCGAGTCAAGAACATTATCACCATTGATCTTCCAGATGGTAGAAAGTTAACCCTCGTCATAGCCCGGGATAACCTACAAACTACCATTTCAGAAACGTGCCTTGAGTTATCCAGAGTCTGGTTTTAAGCATAAGCCAGACAACTCCATATACCTTAACATCTTTAAGATATGAACCATTCTATATTCAATATAGAAACAGAGGCACTAATTTAATTGGAACCAGATTCAAATCATGCAGTTGTCTCCTGTGCATGTCAACTAAATGAAGAGAGACTGATCAGCATCACTCAACTTAGGAGTGCATCCAGATATGAGTAACCTGAAAGAGAAGAAAGTTCTCAAAACCATTACTATCAACTGAATACCAAACACAAGTATCTACATCTTCGATCACCTCGAAGAATCCTGATACTTGCAACACATGGTTCTCTACTTTATTCTTGTACCTATAACTTCTCAAAACTTGGACCTTGTATTTCTACGAAATACTTGTCTAAAACTGGAGAAGTCACAAGTAAACAGAATATAGTACGAGGACCAACCCCTTTGTCCTAATGGATACTGGAAAACATACAATACTTTATATAAGTCTCCTGAGTTCAATAACTCTAACCCTGTGCGCCGTAGGTTGAAAACTGTATTATGGTTAAGAAAAATTACACCGTTGTTGAATGCTCCTTACCTAACCATCAACTGATATAGGTAAATGTTATAGACATAATTTCAAAAAGTTATATCTCACTTATAAAATAAACGTACAGATATATCAGTTTGAAATTGGTGCATAACAACGGATATTCAAAACCAAATATTTGCCGTCAGGCAAAACCCCAGGTGATTTCCTCAAATATCACCAATTACAACGAATTCCGATATAATGAGGATATAATCACCTAATTACCAATAATTTACTCCCACCCATCATCTGTAAAACCATACAGATGTGAGAATCAAACCTGGTAAATACATACCCTGGAGTAAGGATATAATTGGGAAATCAGTTTTTAATTAACAACGCATAATGAAACTGAAACATGAAAATATTTCGAAGGGGTAGCCGGGTATTCCTAGTAATTCCTCTTCAATTATCCAGATTCATGACTGTGACCGTATATTTCCTTGCCATCTCTCCAAATCTCTTTATTTGTTTTTACTCATTACCTTCTGTACACCACCTTTAGGCTAAATGGTTTTCTTCCCTCCCTACCGTTCGGCATCAGCCTAGGGTTTAAAAGAAGACTATCCAATAAGCATAATAGGTGTACTCTCTTAATCCTAGGTGCCCTCACAACCTAAGATAAGGTAAAGATAAAAGACAACTGAATAATCCTTATTCTATTTCTCCTGAACTAGAATCCATTCTCGAACTGGAACAAGTTCCTTCGAGTTCGTATGTAACTATACGATGGCTTATCCAATAAATGTGGATCTTCGTAGTGATATGGGGTGTTCTGGAGAAATGAAAAGGTGAAGAAGGAGTGGCGATGATATACGCGGTTTGGTCGTGAATGATAGCAGTCGCAATTTACTTTGCCTTCTTTCTAATCCTTTTATTTGTCTTTACTTATTACCTTCTGTACACCTCACTTAGGCTAATTGGTTTTCTTCCTTCCCCAGCTTTCGGCACCTGTCTATGGTTTGGAAGAAGACTATCCAATAAGCACAATAGGTGTACCCTTCCCTAATCCTAGGAGCCCTCACAACCTGAGAGAAGGTAAAAGGAAAAGACAACTGAATAGTCCTATTCAATTTCTCCAGAACCGGAAACCATTCTCGAATCTGAAACAAGTTTCTTCGAGTTCGTATGTAACTATACAATGGTCATATCCAATAAATGTGGATCTTCGTAGTGATACGGAATGTTCCGGAGAAAAGCAAAGGGTAAAAGTAGGAGTGGCAATGAAGTATGCAACTCTGACAATCCAAAAGCCAGTGTGTTTTAAGAAGGTTCGGTTAACTTGGTTCATGAGTTCTAGTCTAGGGTCGGGCCATGATCGCTGCCAAAGAGAGAGAGAGAAAAGAAACACTCAGCGTGCACTCTAACCTAGATCAGAATGGTTAATCACTTCATCTAATCCGGATGGCTCCCACTATTTCCTCGAATCCTCCCCCAAACCTAAAGGAGAATTGTCGGGATCATCTAAAATCACCCGAAGAGTAAACCAACTCATCAGTGGGAATCGGAATCCAACTATCATCGCATGATAACCTGATGAAATCCACTCAAGTTATCACACTCCAGAAGATATGCGCATGCCTGGCAAGTTTCAGTTTCTTTAGAAACTCCCGATGTGATTTTTACCCCATGCTCTTATGACCTTGACTAAGGCCAACAAATCATAAATCACATGTAAAGTTCTACCCGTCATTGCCCAGGTTAATTTAAACCCACCCGTACTCGCCCTTGACTAAGGCCGACAAGGCTTACGACTGTCCCAAACCAACGCATCTATCTATGCAATAGAAAAGTAACAAATAGCTACCATACACTATGCCTTGACTAAGGCCAACATACATAGCATCAACACTAAGTGCTATCCGTCTGAAATGACGGAGGGCTACGAATTGTTTTTGGCGAAAAACCTTTAACGTAATGAACTTGATATCATTGAAGGAACTGGATAGCTTTACAAATATATTGTGGCGAAAACTTTTGCTAAAGAGGTCACTCCCGGTGAAGGGATGTCGGCTCTTTCCTCGACGAATGAGGTGCAGGATATTCCTAACTGAATATCACGACGCAAAGTAAAACGTAATCGACTATAGTGAAGTTATTACCCTGACACAAACTTCTGCCCAAGAGGTCACTCCCAGTGAAGGGATCTCGGCTCTTGCCTCGTCGAATGAGGTGCTGGATATTCATAACCGAATATCGCTATGCAAAACAAAAAAAACCGTCCTTGTAATAACAGCTTTTGAAAATTTATTCCAACAACATCAAATAGGTTTGGTTTCCTTGCATTGATTAGAATCAATGCAGTCCCATCAGTTAATCACACCAGAAAAGAACGAAAATATGATGTACGTATATGCCATCCGCATTCGCCACTGGGCCCGTCATCACCCGTTAGGTTAGTTAACTAACGACAGAGCGGGGGCTGGACTAGCACGGATGCAAAACATATACATCATCTACTAGTATATATATAATAATATATAATAATCATTCCAAGAATGGTAAATGCAACATCACAGATAAGTAATAAGCATCACAGAACAATACTGATAATCTGGGAGCCCCTGGTTTCTTTTGAGCCGCAAGTGAAACCCGATTTTCCCCTGGTCGTGTGGATAGCCCGTGCAATGAAAACCTAGACCCCTACGAGCGCGACAAGTTACCCGCCAAAACTAGAAGTGAGGCAGTCCCCTTCATCAAAGTGAATGGGTCACCGGGAACTTCACGGAATCCGGTAACTTGAGCACCCCTCCTTGGGTCAATCTGTACCCACTACGAGTGCGGCGAATAGCCTGCCAATTCTAGAGTGAGGCCCCCTCCATCTTAACGCCATGAGATGCGGGTCCGTTGCCCTCTAGAACCCGGCTATCTGTGCACTCCACCGCGGGGAATCCTAGTACAGAAAAGAAAAATATGTACAATGGTGACATCGACCTCAACCCGGCCATGCCCCAAATAAATAATATACAAACAGGCAGTGACGGTAGTCCACATGTCGGAAGCTCGTCCCGCAATATCAAATGTACAAATAAATCCAAACTGTACTACCATTGCACCCAACCTATCCACCACGACGATACCTCCACAACCACAACACAACACAGAACATCAACGTGAATGTCACGTTCGCAAACCCGTCTAAAAGAGCATATAGCAGTTAGACGAGTCATACCGCTCTAATGAAATTCACGGTCCCAGATAGTAATGTATGTACTGAAAACTATGACATTAGAATTCTGCACACAATTAGTAAACTAAACCAATTTCCAAAACCATGAAAAAACAGTGAGCTAACGTTCCAAAAACCGACCGTTTAAAACTAATTTGGAAGTCTGAATCAAAACGAAATGCGCCCGAACCTTCGCAGGGAGTTAAAGCATGAAATTAACATCGATTCGAAGGGACTAGAGGGGGTACCCTACCCTCGAGGCCACCACGAGGTGGCCAGGGGGTAAGGCAGACCCGAAACTGCTCAAGGTGGGGTAGTTTCGGGTCCCCACTGCCAAGACCACCTTATGGTGGTCTTGGGGAGTGGGCCCAGCCATTCGGTCCCCACCGGGGATTCCCGAGGTGTCCATGCACCATCCCGCGGCTTCTCAGTTAAACCGTGAGCCCGCGAGGTGTGCAAACATCTCAAACTTTCAGTTTTTGGAACTGTTTTTGTCGGCAGTTTTTGCAGGACAAAAACGGCGGATTTCTAATGTCACAATGAGTTAACTAAGGCTTATGGAGCGGCTCTGATACCATATTGGGTTACGGCAGTGCCCCGACCATCAATCCGTGACTAAATGCGGAACAAAAATTTATAAAGCTTGGCCCTACCACAACCAATTACCCGGATCTACCCATAAGCCCTAAATAACAAAACATGCAAAGGAGTTAGAATGGTTATACCGAATAGATCCGTGTCCTTCGATCTTCAACCATTATATCAAGCTCCTCAAGCTTCCTTGATCAAGCTTGATCTCCGGTTTCCCTCCATCGATGATGATCCACCCGAGAGTCTATGCAACGAGCTCCAACCTCATATCCGAGGCAACTAGGGCACCTAGATCGCTACTCTAGACACCGTAGATGAAGTAGAGAGTGATGAAGGATTAATTTGTCTCAAGACACCCAAGGATTCTCAACTCATGAGAAGGTTTGGGTGGAGCTAGAGGAAGAAGAAGATACCATGAGAATGAGGTGTGAAGAGCAACTCAACAAAGAGAAAAAGAAATGAATAATGGATTGTGTTTTTTTTGTTGTGTGAGTGTGATAAGAAATAATGGAGCCATCATATAAATGTCCATGTCTCCAAAATATCTTAGTCAACAAAAAATATCTTAAGTCAACATAATCTCACAACAAACAAAAACCCTAAGTATGCTAGAATAGTAACCATGGGTCACTAATTATCCATGCCACAGAAATGCAATAAACACCTCATCCTACACCTCAATAACCTTTTAATCCAAAAAGGTCTAAACCATGATGAGGTGTAATCTTCTAAAAGTAATTTTGTAATAAATTACAAGAATATCCCTCAACCGTATATACATACCCGCATCCGTATTCCGAAGAATACGAATACAAAGAGACGAAAATAGTCCAACAAATATAATACTAGGATCTGGCTTAAACTAAAGCCCACTAGTATTATCCGTCCGAACATCATCCGTGTACAAGTACACGTATGTGATCGAACCCTACCGTAAAACCATACGGCCTCTACATCGTTTCGACCGAAGCAGGGAAACCCTCTGTGTGGGACTCTAAAGACTCGTCAATACGCTGGCAGTGGGTTCAACCACAAGCACGTCAGCGGCACTAGCTGTACGTAATGGCTACCTAGGTATTGAGCGAAAGGGGGGCCGACGAGAAAACTCATCCTGAACCCCCTACTGAGCCTGACAGTGACAATATCCGTACAGTCCGGTCCGTTCATCTATGAGTATCGCATATCGAGTCTAAGGGGTGGATAAAGTCAGACCCCTAATAACACGACATTTAGTGTCGGTATGAAGCCCATCACCACTTGAGAAACTACCGATTCTAGATCAGTAATTCTCGACTATCTTGGCCAAGGATTTCTAGTGATGGCCACCCGTGCACTTCACAACATCAACCTCCAATACCGGGAGAGATGATGTAAGTTCACGGCGGCGCCCCGGCCGTCAATCCGACGCCAGAATGCGGAAGCGGTGAAAAACTTTAATTTTGCGGACTTAGCAAACCGGCACCACCGCGCACTAAACACCCGGATCGTAACCATTAACAAGTCTAAGCTAACTAGAAGATGGGTTAGAGATATACCGACGATCCAAGTCCTCCGGTCTTCTCATCATCGTCCGGATCTCCTGCGGAAAAGTCCCGTCTCCTCCTCGTCGCCGGAAGTGCACCACATCGCCTACTTTGTTTACGGGCACCCACCTCAATGCCGAGGCAACTCGGGCACGAAGCCGGCTACTCGACGTGCCCAAGATTTGCTGTAGAATGTTTGGTAGAGCATGTGTCTCACTTTTGGGGTATTGGAGGTGCCATTGTGGTGGAGGGATGATGCAAGGAGTTTTGTGGAGGAACTTGGAGAATTTTGGTGTATCAAAATGAACAACATTTTCCCCACCTCAATTTTGGACAGCCCATTCAAGGGGGAGGCCGGCCATGCTCTAGTGAGGGAGGGAGAGAATGAGAGGTCTTTCAAAAGGAATGAGAAGCCACCATGACAATAATGCAAAGAGGGCATCATGAAAGAATATGATGACAATACCAAAACCACACTCAACCCCACCATCATCACCTCACAAAGTCCAACCATGATGAGAAAGGAAAAGTCAAGCCATCATGATAGCTAGAAGTCAAGGTCAATGAGAGACTATCATGATACAAATATATGCAAAGACCCCCCTCCACAAATGCCTATTTGCAACAATGCAAATAAGCCCTCCTCCACCAAACTTCGGCCAATGAGCGGAACAATGGAAATTGGCCGAAACGGAAAGCAAACTGGCAACTCCAGAAAACTGGTCCCGTAATAAATTACAGGAAAACCCCGATACTGTGCATACACACCCGCATCTGTATTTCGACCGAAATACAAATGCAATGAGACAAAATCTACACTGTACTATACTAGAATCCGGCTTATACCAAAACCGGCTAGTAATATCTGTTCGATCCTGATCCGTACAATACCGCACGTATCTGATCGAACCCTGCCATATAACCATACGGCCTATAGTACAAACTGTCCGATCCTGATCCGTGCAATACCGCACGTATCTGATCGGACCTTGCCATATCTCCATACGGCCTCTACAACCTTTCGCCCGAAAGCTGAGTAACTGAATGTGGGGGACTCTAAAGACTCGTCAACACCTTGGTTGTGGATTTAACCACTAGCACGTCAGAGGTATAAGCCAATACGTAACGGGCTACCAGGTATTGACTAAAAAGGACGTCGATGAGCGAACTCATCCTGACACCCTACTGAGCCTGTCAGTGACAATATCCGTACAGTCCGGTCCGTTCGTCTATGAGTATCGCATGGCGGGCCTAGGGGGTTGGTAAAAGTCAGACCCCCAAAAGCGGTACAAGTCGTGTCGGAGTGTAGCCCAGAACACCCTGAGATACTACTGGAATACCTACCAGTAAATCTCCTTGCCTTGGCCAAGGACTTTGTGTAATGGCTCTCCTAGACACAGCACGACCTCACCCCCAATACCGGAAGAGACGAACCCCTGAAGATACGCTCACTGCCTCCATGTGGCTCGGGACTATACCCAACTAAAACCTGTTTGCACGACTCCTTTGAGCCGTAGTAGGGTAGTAATCAAAGTACAGTGGGAACTCACACGAGACAAATGACGATCCCCAGGTCGATGAACTAACCTGCACACATGTCACCAGGGAACTGCCATCTGACGTCTGGTATATGACCAACTAGCATGTTCCCGGCGAGTCCTGTCCGGTGTACTCATAAGCCAATGAGCACCTGTATACATCTTAGGTGATCCAACTGACACCAGTGGCTTGTGAGACCGGCCACCGCCCCTCGTCGGGGTCTCGACTGTATACACTAGTCTACTAATGGAGTATCGATGCCCAGTCTCGAAACTCCCACGACTAGGGACCTTTTAAGGATAAGCTTATAGACCCCAGCTCCCACTTATATGATCGCCCTCATACTGCTGGTGGTCAAGCAAGAATCCTAGGGGCTCTATCAACGTATAATAGCGACGTATCAGGTCACTTAAAACAGTACACGATGATAAAGGTAAACCAGATAGCATACTATCATCTCGAGTAAGACTGTCCTACCGGGATAGGTCCTCCCTCAATCATTACAATCACGTACCTGTGACCTAATAATTGACTCTGAGGGCACTATCTCCAACAATCTCCCACTTGCACTCAAGGCTAATTATTGCGATGTCGCATACTCACAGCCCGTGTGATACCGAACACCCAACTCCTCTACTAGTCAGTCTCACAAAGCCTGTTTGCGAAACTCTTGCGTTCGAGGAATAGCCTCAGTGAGTGGATCCGCCTTGATGTTTCTTTCTATGTCTCTCTATATCTCAAGTTCGCGGAGAAAGCCATCTCCCGAAATGAGCAATACCTGTCTTAGAATGTCTGGATGTCTGATGGGACCTAGCTCATAAATGAACTCCAAATCCAAACTTCTTAGACTGTATCGTCAACTGAACTTAATCAGTATCCTGCGCCATGCCTCCCTCAGTATTGCCTTGGACCACCCGTCCAAAATACTGCCCCTCATCAGAAGGAAAAACTATAACTCTGTCAACCTTCTTGTCGTCCATGTCACCTTGGAAGCCTGGAATGATAACTGTCTCCCGAATAAGGCTGTCGTTATCATATCCCTAGAACATCCACTTATGTTCTAAAACTGCTTCCTACCGTTTCTCCAGGATTGGATTAATGTCAACTTATTGCATCTAGTGCAAGAACAACATCTGGTGTGGTACTTGACATCTCACGATTGACTCAATTGCCTGAGCAAGTGATCTGCCAATCATGCCCGTCCCTCTCCCCTTTAGTCTGTAAGACACCTTTGGAGAGGGTGACTCCATTACCTGCAGGTACACTACCGTGCCAGGAGTCGACCATCCTAAATACTCTTAGAATGCTGTCAAGTACCCTGATTGGGAAACCACCCAAATCTAGATCTAAAACCATAGATCTAGTAACCAGTATGTTTGATATAAAATCCATTTCCTTTGTGGAGAAACAACTGTGTGACGACCAAAGTATAACCGATCGTAGTGTAGGAGTTTCTTTTCCTACTCTGTGTATGTCATCCAGATACCATGACATCACACCCTACTACCTTCTCAACAGATCCATCCCCTATTCTGATGAAGTCAAACCCATGACTGTCACGTCAGAAATAGATGATCTATCTCCGCTATATCTGCTTTAGTCTATAAATAGACATAAGCTACCTGTCCACCAATGCTTCCGCTGCTCCCACTGACTACGACAACCCTCTGGCAGAGTCATATAGACGTACACTTCTAAAACTAGTTTAGAACGACGCTATACTCATCCTCCTGCCTGGTCTCGCAGCCTGGAACAACAGCAATGGTAATTGTGGGTAAACAAGAACTTCCCTGTCACCGTCCTTGAGGCTACCGTAGTACCTCTTGGGTGCCTGAAGTTACCCACCTTATCTGCGGAGTGGCCAATGGAATGTCAATCCAGATTGAATCTTTAGGTTCCTTATCAAATCTTCAGTAATCGTTTGTGGTTCTGGATTTACTTCCAGCTCTACCATACTCCCACTACTGTTTTCTGAAAAAATCCATTTTTAATAAAACTGTGGCTAGTCTAGAACAATATTGCTATTGTTCATCCAGATGGTAGAAAGTCAACCCTCGTCATAGCCTGGGTCAACCCACAAACAGGCATTACAGAAACGTGCCTTGAGTTGTCCAGTGTCTGGTTTTAATCATAAACCGGACAACTCCCCGTACCTTAACATCGTTAAGATATGAACTGTTCTATATCCCATATAGGACCAGAGGCATTGATTTAATTGAACCAGATTCAAATCATGCAACTGTCTCCAGTGCATGTCAACTAAATGGAAGGAGGCCGATCAGCGTTATTCAACTTAGGAATACTTCCAATTATGAGTAACCTGAAAGAGAAACAAGATCTCTTTATCATTACTATCAACTGAATACCATACACAAGTATCTACATCTTCGATCTCTTTGAAGAATCCCGATACTTGCTATACCTGGTTCTCTACTCTATTCAAATACCTATAACTTCTCAAAATTTGGACCCTGTGTTTCCGCGAAACACCTGTCTAAAAACTAGAGAAGTCATAAGTAAACCGAATATAGTACGAGGACCAACCCCTCTGTCCTGATGGACCCTGGACAACATACAATCCTTTGTATAAGTCCCTTGAGTCTGATAACTCATTCACTGTGTGTCGTAGGTTGAAAACTGTACTTATGGTTAAGAAGAATTACACCGCTGTTTAATGCTCCTTACCTAACCATCCACTGATATAGGTAAATGTCGTAGACATAATTTCAGAAAGGTATATCTCACTCTATGAAAATAGACGTACAGATATATCAATTTGAAATTGGTGCATAACAGCGGATATTCAAAACCAAATATTTGCCGACCGGCAAACAGCCCAGGTGATTTCCTCAAATATCACCGATTACAACGAATTCCGATATAATGAGGATGATCACCCAATTCCCAATAACTTACTCCCACTCACCATCTGAAAAACCATACAGATGTGAGAATCGTACCTGGTAAATACATACCCTGGAGTAAGTATCTAATCGGGAAATCAGTTTTCTTTTAACATTACACAGTGAAACTGAAACATTGAAATGTTTCGATGGGGTATCCTGGTATTCCTAGTAATGCCTCTTCCAGATTCACGACTGTAACCGTATAATTCTTTGCCACCTCTCCAAATCCCTTCATATGTCTTTAGTCTTTACCTTCTGCACACCCTTTTAGGCCAAATGGTTTTCTTCCTTTCCTACCGTTCGGCACCAGCCTATGGTTTGGAAGAAGACTATCCAATAAGCATAATGGGTGTACTGTCCCAATCCTAGGAACACTCGCAATGAGAGAGGGTGAAGATAAAAGACAACCGAATAAACCTTATTCCTATTTCTCCTGATCCAGAATCCATCCCCGAACTGGAACAAGTTCCATTCGAGTTCGTATATAACCATACGATGGAGTATCCAAATAAACTGTGGATCTTCGTAGTGATACGGAGTGTCCTGGAGAAATACAAAGGTGATGTGGGAGTGGTAACGAAATATTTGGTTTGGTCGTGAATATCTGTTGCAATTTACTTTGCCCTCTTACTAATCCCTTGCTTTGTCTGAACTTAATACCTTCTGCACACCATCGTTATGCTAATTGGTTTTCTTCATTCCCTACCGGTCGGCACCAGCCTAAGGTTTGGAAGAAGACAATCCAATTTGCGTAATAGGTGTACTACCCCTAAACCAAGGAGTACTCGTAACCTGAGAGAGGGTAAAAGGAAAAGACAACTGAATAATCCCATCCGTTTTCTCCAGAACCGGAAACCATCCTCGAATAAATTCTTTCGAGTTCGTATCTAACCATACGATGGTTTTGTCCAATGGAAGTGGACGTTCGTAGTAATACGGGGTGTCCTGGAGAAAAGGGTAAAAGTAGGAGTGGCAATGAGGTTCGCAACTCTAACAATCCAAAAGCCGGTGTTAAGAAGGTTCGGTCAACTTGGTCACTGAGTCAAAGTCTTAGGGTCGGGTCAATGGTCGCTGCCAAAGAGAGAGAGAAAAGAAACACTCAGCGTGCACTCTAACCTAGATCAGAATGGTCACCAATTTATCTAATCTGGAAACCTCCCACTGTACCTCAAATTCTCCTCCAAACCTGAAAGAAGAATTAGTCGGGGTCACCCGAGGAGTATACCAACTCATCAGTGGGAATCGGGATCCAACTCTCATCGCATGACAACGTGACGGAATCCGCTCACGGTATCACACTCCAGAAGGTATGCGCATATCTGGCAAGTTTCAGTTCTTTTGAAACTCCCGATGTGATTTCTGCCCCATGCTCTTATGACCTTGACTTTGGCCAACATATCATAAGTCACATGTCAAGTTCTGCCCGTCATTCTCCAGGTTAATTTGAATCCACCCGTACATACCCTTGACTTTGGCCAACATGGCAGTACGACTGTTCCAAACCAACGCATCTATCTATGCTGCATATGAATAACCAACAGCTACCAAACACTGTGCCTTGACTTTGGCCAACAAACACAGCTTGAATACTATTGACTATCCATATGAAACGACGGAGGGCTATGAATGGTTTCTGGAGAAAACCTTTAACGTAATGAACTTGATATCGTTGAAGGAACGGATAGCTTTTAAAAATATAGTGACGAAAACCGTTGCTAAAGAGGTCACTCCCGGTGAAGGGATCTCGGCTCTTTCCCCGTAGAATGGGGTGCAGGATATTCTAACTGAATACCACGGTGCAAAGCAAAAGTAATCGGCTATAGTGAAGTCATTGCCCTGACGCAAACTTTTTGTCCAAGGGGTCACTCCCGGTGAAGGGATCTCGGCCCTTGCCTCGTCGACTGAGGAGCAGGATATTCTAAATGAATACCACGATGCAAAACAAAAGTAAACGTCCTTGCAATAACAGCTTTTTGAAAAGTGTTCCAACAACATCAGATTAGGTTTGTTTTTAACTTGCATTGATCCGAATCAATGCAGTCCCATCAATTGATCACACCAAAAAGAACGAAAATATACTGATGTACGTATATGCCATCCGCATTCGCCACTGGGTCCCGTCATTACCCGTTAGGTTAGCTAACTAACGACAGAGCGGGGACTGGACTAGCGCGGATGCAAAACATATACAACATCTACTAATATATATACCAATATATTATATTCGCTCAAGGCGTGAATAAAATGCAACATCACAGAAATGTACAGCATCACAGAAACAATACAGATATCTGGGATCCCCGGGTTTCACAGAGCCACAACTGAAACCCGACGTTCCCCTGGTCGTGTGGATAGCCTGTGCAATGAAATCCTAGACCCCTACGGGCGCGGCAAGTTACCAGCCAAAACCTGAAGCGAGGCAGCCCCCTTCAGCAACGTGAATGGACCACCCAGCACTTCACGGAATCCGGTAACTTGGGCACCCCTCCTGGGTCAACCTGTACCCCCTACGAGTGCGGCGAATAGCCCGCCAATCCTAGAGTGAAGCCCCCTCCGTTTCAATGCCATGAGATGCGGGCTTGTTGCCCTCTAGAACCCGGCTACCCGTGCACCCCTCCGCGGGGTAATCCTAGTACAGAAAGTAAAATATACATACACCGGGTACATCGACCGCAACCAGGTCGTGCCCCAAAATAATAATACAAACAGGCAGTGACGGCAGTCCACATGTCGGACGCTCGCCCCGCAATATCAAATGTACATAATACAACCACAACAGTACTAGCATTGCATCCAGGCTATCCCCCACGACCGATCCGCAACATCACAGCAAAAACAAAACATCAACGTGAAAGTCACGTTCGCAAATCCGTCTAACCGGGCTATAGCAGTTAGACCGGATTTACCGATCAAGTGACATTCACGGTCGCAGATATAATGTAAATACTGTGAAAAATGTGTTTAAAATATCCGATCGATCAAAAATTAATAAGTGGGCCCCCAATCAAAACTGTAGCACTCACAGAAATCCTGGGCCCAATTTTAATATTCCAAAACCCATATTTTAAGCCCAGAAGGCCTCTGTAAAAAATTGGTGAAGTGATCTCCACAGTGTGCGGCGGAAGGGCGGCGGGAAGGGGGTTTTCGCGGCGGTTCCGCGCTCCAACTGTGGAGTTACTTCGTCGAATTTTTACAGAGCTCTTAGATTTTCCAGTACATCAATATTTTACAACCTGAAAAATTTTTCGACACCAAAAATTTTCAACAGAAACTGATGCGAACTAAAATGCAGTTTTGGAACATTCGATCGATCGAAACAGAAAAACACATTACACAAAGCTAGACTAAGTTAATGGCGAGGCTCTGATACCACTGTAAGTTCACGGCGGCGCCCCGGCCGTCAATCCGACGCCGGAATGCGGAAGCGGTGAAAAACTTTAATTTTGCGGACTTAGCAAACCGGCACCACCGCGCACTAAACACCCGGATCGTAACCATTAACAAGTCTAAGCTAACTAGAAGATGGGTTAGAGATATACCGACGATCCAAGTCCTCCGGTCTTCTCATCATCGTCCGGATCTCCTGCGGAAAAGTCCCGTCTCCTCCTCGTCGCCGGAAGTGCACCACATCGCCTACTTTGTTTACGGGCTCCCACGTCAATGCCGAGGCAACTCGGGCACGAAGCCGGCTACTCGACGTGCCCAAGATTTCCTGTAGAATGTTTGGTAGAGCATGTGTCTCACTTTTGGGGTATTGGAGGTGCCATTGTGGTGGAGGGATGATGCAAGGAGTTTTGTGGAGGAACTTGGAGAATTTTGGTGTATCAAAATGAACAACATTTTCCCCACCTCAATTTTGGACAGCCCATTCAAGGGGGAGGCCGGCCATGCTCTAGTGAGGGAGGGAGAGAATGAGAGGTCTTTCAAAAGGAATGAGAAGCCACCATGACAATAATGCAAAGAGGGCATCATGAAAGAATATGATGACAATACCAAAACCACACTCAACCCCACCATCATCACCTCACAAAGTCCAACTATGATGAGAAAGGAAAAGTCAAGCCATCATGATAGCTAGAAGTCAAGGTCAATGAGAGACTATCATGATACAAATATATGCAAAGACCCCCCTCCACAAATGCCTATTTGCAACAATGCAAATAAGCCCTCCTCCACCAAACTTCGGCCAATGAACGGAACAATGGAAATTGGCCGAAACGGAAAGCAAACTGGCAACTCCAGAAAACTGGTCCCGTAATAAATTACAGGAAAACCCCGATACTGTGCATACACACCCGCATCTGTATTTCGACCGAAATACAAATGCAATGAGACAAAATCTACATTGTACTATACTAGAATCCGGCTTATACCAAAACCGGCTAGTAATATCTGTTCGATCCTGATCCGTGCAATACCGCACGTATCTGATCGAACCCTGCCATATAACCATACGGCCTATAGTACAAACTGTCCGATCCTGATCCGTGCAATACCGCACGTATCTGATCGGACCTTGCCATATCTCCATACGGCCTCTACAACCTTTCGCCCGAAAGCTGAGTAACTGAATGTGGGGGACTCTAAAGACTCGTCAACACCTTGGTTGTGGATTTAACCACTAGCACGTCAGAGGTATAAGCCAATACGTAACGGGCTACCAGGTATTGACTAAAAAGGACGTCGATGAGCGAACTCATCCTGACACCCTACTGAGCCTGTCAGTGACAATATCCGTACAGTCCGGTCCGTTCGTCTATGAGTATCGCATGGCGGGCCTAGGGGGTTGGTAAAAGTCAGACCCCCAAAAGCGGTACAAGTCGTGTCGGAGTGTAGCCCAAAACACCCTGAGATACTACTGGAATACCTACCAGTAAATCTCCTTGCCTTGGCCAAGGACTTTGTGTAATGGCTCTCCTAGACACAGCACGACCTCACCCCCAATACCGGGAGAGACGAACCCCTGAAGATACGCTCACTGCCTCCATGTGGCTCGGGACTGTACCCAACTAAAACCTGTTTGCACGACTCCTTTGAGCCGTGGTAGGGTCGTAATCAAAGTACAGTGGGAACTCACACGAGACAAATGACGATCCCCAGGTCGATGAACTAACCTGCACACATGTCACCAGGGAACTGCCATCTGACGTCTGGTATATGACCAACTAGCATGTTCCCGGCGAGTCCTGTCCGGTGTACTCATAAGCCAATGAGCACCTGTATACATCTTAGGTGATCTAACTGACACCAGTGGCTTGTGAGACCGGCCACCGCCCCTCGTCGGGGTCTCGACTGTATACACTAGTCTACTAATGGAGTATCGATGCCCAGTCTCGAAACTCCCACGACTAGGGACCTTTTAAGGATAAGCTTATAGACCCCAGCTCCCACTTATATGATCGCCCTCATACTGCTGGTGGTCAAGCAAGAATCCTAGGGGCTCTATCAACGTATAATAGCGACGTATCAGGTCACTTAAAACAGTACACGATGATAAAGGTAAACCAGATAGCATACTATCATCTCGAGTAAGACTGTCCTACCGGGATAGGTCCTCCCTCAATCATTACAATCACGTACCTGTGACCTAATAATTGACTCTGAGGGCACTATCTCCAACAGATGAATCCCCCGACGGTCCGCTCACTGCCTCCATGTGGCTCGGGACTGTACCTAACTAAAACCTGTTTGCACGACTCCATTGAGCCGTGGTAGGGTAGTAATCAAAGCACAGTGGGAACTTACACTAGAAAAATGACGATCTCAGGTCGATAGACTAACCTGTACACATGTCACCAGGGAACTGCTATCTGACAATAGGTATAATACCAACTAGCATGTTCCCGGCGAGTCCGTCCGGTGTACTCATAACCCAATGAGCACCTGTATACATCTTAGGTGAACAAACTAACACCAATGGCTTGTGAGACCGACCACCGCCCCTCGTCGGGGTCTCGATCAGTATACACTAGTCTACTCTGGAGTATCGATGCCCGGTCTCGAAACTCTCTCGACTAGGGACATTTAAGGATGTGCTTATAGACCACCCAGCTCCCACGCATATGATTGCCATCATACTGCTGGTAGTCAAGCAAGAATCCTATGGGCTCTATCATCATGTAATAGTGATATGTACTGCCACCTAATACTGTACATGATGTTAAAGACAAACCAGATATCATACTATCATCTCGAGTAAGACTGTTCTACTGGTATAGGTCCTCACCCAATCATCATAATCACCTGCCTGTGACTATGATAATTGCCTTGAGGGCACTATCGCCAACAGTAGCTATGCGTTACTTTTCTTTTGCATGGATATGCATTAATCTAAGACAGTCATACAGTCTTATTGGCCTTCATCAAGGACGAGTACAGGTTGTTTAGATTAATCAGGACAATGACGGATAGAACTTGACTTGCGACTTATGACTTGTTGGCCTTCGTCAAGGTCCTAAAACTCTTGGGGAAAAAACCATATCGGGAGTTTCAAACATACGGGAAACTTTCCAGGCATGCGCATACCTTCTGGAGTATAGTAATTTTGGTCGGCTTCCGTCAAAATTATCACACAATGATAGTTGGGTCCTGATTCCCACTAATGAGTATATATTACTCCTCGGGAGATTTTTCACTTCACAATTAGCTAACCTATCAGGTGTCTAGAAAGTGTTAACGAGGTTAAGCCTCTGCGGAAACGAGTTTATTGATTGGGTCCATGCGAAAGCACGTAGGAACTCTCTCGGAGTACTAACACTGGCCTAGCTGAACGGTTAGTGAACTTGTAAAAGTGTAAATGAACCCGACTAGTTCTCCTTTTAGGGTTTGAAGGAGAATTCGAGGAAACAGTGGGAGACATCCTGATCAGATAAAGTGATAACCAATCTGATCTTGATAGAGTGCACGCTGAGTGTTTCTTTTCTCTCTCTCTGGTACAGCGACCCATGACTTACCATAAAACTCATGAACCAAGTTAACTGAACCTTCTTACACCTTTGGGCTTCAGATTGTTATGATTCGCGACAAAGTCGCATATATCCCTGCCACTCCTTCTCTACCCTTTGCATTTCTTCAGAACACATCGTATCACTACGATGATCCATATTTATTGGAATGGCCATCGTATAGTTACATACAAACTCGAAGAAGTTACTTCAGTCGAGGATGGCTACAGATTCTGAAGAAATTGAATAGGATTATTCGGCTGTCTCTTCCTTTATCTTCTCTCAGATAGTGAGAGCTCCTGGATTAGGAGAGTACACCCATTATGCTTATTGGATAGTCTTCTTCCAAACCTCAGGCTGTTGCCGAAAGGTAGGGAAGGAAGAAAACCAGTTAGCGCAGGGACGATGTACAAAAGGTAAGAAGTAGAGGCATATAAAGGGACTGAAGTGGGTGCAAAGGAAATTGCGACTACTGTTATGAATCTGGATAATGGAAAAGGCATTATTAGAAATACCTGATCATCCCCTATGAAACATTTTCATGTTTCAGATTTTCTGTGTACTTGTTACCGAAATTGTTTTCCCAATCAATTCTGACTCCAGGGTATGTATTTACCAGATTTGGATCTCACATCTGTATGGTGTTACAGATACTGAGAAGGAGTAGAATATTGAGAAATGGGCGATCTGATCTTCAATATCGAAATTCGTTGTAATTGGTGATATTTGATTGAATCGCTTGGTTTTGCCTAACGGCAAAATATTTGGTTTCGAATAACCGTTGTTATGCACCAATTTTTAAAATAAAATATATGTATCTTTATTTTATGAAGTGAGATATTAATTTTGAAAATTGTGTTCCAAACATTTACCTTTATCAGTTGAGGATAAGGTAAGGTGCATTGAATAACAGTGTAATACATTCTCGACCAAAATACAGTTTTCAACTTACAACACATGGAATTTGAGTTAGTATACTCTTGGGACTTATATATGAAAATGTATGTTGTCTAGTGTCCTTTAGAACAAGGGGTTGGTACTCATACTTCATTCAGGTTTACCTATGAGTTCTCTGGTTTTAGACACACATTCTTTGTAATGCAAGGTCTAAAGATTTTGAGAAGTTTATAAGTATAAGAATAAAGTAGAGAACTCCTTATACTACAAAGTGATCAGGATTCTACAAAGATTTTGAGAAGTTTATAAGTATAAGAATAAAGATTTTGAGAAGTTTTCTATACGTTGGAAGTATCAGGATTCTACAAAGTGATCGAAGATATAGATACTTATACTAGGTATTCCATTATAGTAATATTGAGAACTCGATTCTCTATCAGGTTATTCATCCGCGGGTTTGCTCCTTGATGAGTAATGTTGTATTGGCCTTTTGCCATTTATGTGATATGCACTGGAAACAGCTGTATGATATTTGAATCCTGTTCTATCTAAATTAGTGCATTTGATTCTATATGGATATAGATCGGTTACATATCTATTAGTTATATGTATGCCCTAGAGGCCATTATTGTACATATGATGATATTATAGTGGATGCTTGGACATACATAAGGAGGACTTTCTTGCTCGACATGATAGTATGCTATCTGGTTACTCTTTATCTTAACATGCACACTGATTGTCTCTCTGTTACATGTTGATAAAGCCCTTAGGATGTGTACTTGACTACCTGGATTATGATACGGATCATACTAGTGGGACAAAGGTAGTCGGTAAGTACATCCTTTAAAGTCCCTAGTCGAGAGTGTATCGAGACGGGGCATCGATATACCAGAGTAGACTAGAGTATAACTTCTCGACCCATGTAGATAGGTGATGGATGATCCCATATCCATTGGTGTTTGACATCAGAGATGGTATACGGGTGCTCAGTGGAGACTGGGTACACTGGACGGACTCGCCGAGAACTCCTAGATGGTATTATACCTCACGTCAGATGGCAGTTCTCTGGTGACACTGGTACATGTTAGTCTGTCGACCCGAGATCGTCATAGAGTCTTGTGTGATTCCCACTATGCTTTGATTTCCACCTTACCACGTTCATGAGAACGTGCAAAACGGTGGTTTTTGGGTACAGTCCCGAGTCACATGGAGGCAATGAGCGATAGGAGGGGATTTCGTCTCTCCCGGTATTTGGGGTTGATGTTGCGCTGTGCTCGATTGGTTATAACAGGAAGTCCCTGGCTAAGACTGTTTCTGAGATTTACTGGTAAGTGTTATCATTAGTTTCTCGACCCATTATGAGCCTCACATCGGCATGACTTATCAAGCTATTGGGGTCTGACGTTTACCACCCCCAGGCGAGATATGCGACATATCAGACGAAGAGACCGGACTGTACAGTAGTGTTACTGTTTGGATTCACAGGAGTATGAGCATGCTTGCTTGTTGATCTTATGATCGCTCAATACCCGGATGACCGTTATGTTTAGCAGACCGCTTGCGGCTTGTGGGTGTTTGATATGATCATCATCTAATGCCGGTGTATTGACGAGTCTTTAGAGTCCTACACAGAGGTTTCCTGGTTCATGCGAAACGGAGTAGGAGCACATATGTGATATGTGCGGGACTGAGATTAATGTGCGTATGTGATACCGCGTTCTATTCTCGCGATATGTGATATCGGTCGGTTATATGTGATATAGCCGGGTTATCGGATTAAGTGTTGATTCGATAGATTGTTACATTTGATATTAATCGGTTGTATATGATATAGCTGGATTATTAAATCAAGTATTGATTTAATAATTTAATGTATAATTATATATTTGATATATTAACTTACATTAACTAATATTAGCTCACTTAAGAATTTTTTTTCTCACTAGTGTACACTTGGTATATATGTGATATATATTGATGTACATCTTTTGTGTCATGCTAGATGCCACATGCTACATGGATGTATGAGACTTACACCATGCTTATAATAATCGAATGGTTTTATTTATTTAAAGTTAATTCAAAATTAATGGTAATTAGTCACATGGTTGAAGCTTGTGGAACCATTGATCAAGTCCACTAATTTTGTTTTACTTGTAGATATTTATTAACCTAACCATTATTAGTTAGCCATGGTTTATTCTCTACATGGGTTAGTGTATGACACTAACTCACCCATAGTTGCTATTCTCACCTCTTGAGTTCAATTCTCTCATCTTGATTCATTCTTCATCTTCTTCTTCATTAAGAAAGCTTGCTAGCTTTTCTCAAGGTAAGAAAATATTGTGAGAAAAATAAATCTAAAGTGAGCCCATTTCCTACTTCATCATTCTCTACTGTTAGCCATTTAGTTTAGGGTGTTTGCTTCACTGATTTCACCATTAGTGAAGAGGTAGCATGAGCTTGAGTCTCCTTGACGTAGATCATCTTCGGCCTCGAAAACATTGAGCAAGCTCGTTCATTTCTTCAAGTGAACCCTTTCAAGAGTTCGGGAGTTCACTACATGCAACGAAGGGACTACTACACGGAGCTTTAGAAGTGAAGGACTGGTCTACAAAGGTTGTATTTCTCATTCACTTAGATGTAAAGTTGTTTACATATCGTATCGTCGGATTTTCTAGTAAAGATTCTAGGGTTAGGGTTAGCTAGAACGACAAATTTTTGAAATTGGTATGGACGATACCTCCCGAAACCTTGCTGCCGTGCTAGGAAACCCTGCAGTGGTATCAGAGCTACTAGGCATTGGATGTCGACCTATGGGGGGTTCTCACAGTGTGGCATGTGGCGAAGCGTAGGCTCCTACCCCCAGGGTGTCCCGAGACTGGAAGGTGTTCCGGCGGGTTATAATCCTCGCAAGGGGGTATGCGTAAAAAGTAGTTGTTGATGGACCTGTAAGTGCCACGGCGACCCCATTAGATGGGGTGGCTACCTGACTAACATGGTATCAGAGCCATGCTAGAAAATTAGATGATGTTTATTAGATTACGAAACCGAAACGACTCCGAAACTTGAAACAAAACAACCCAGTTTCTGTCGAATTTATAAAGTCTTCAATTTTTTTTAAAATAACTGCAGAATGTTATATGTGATATAACATGAACACCACCAAAATTTGGAGCATTTTCGGCTCAAAGTGGCCGGCCACATCATGCTTAAAACCGGCGAGCTTGGCCCAATTTGGGAGTTTGGGCTTCAAATTTTCATGGTGTTCCAGTCTTTGGGTTTTGGTGTTTCAGGTGTTGTTTGTTTTTGCTAAATTTGCATGTGATATTAACTTTCTGCAAAGGCAATTCGGAGTGTTTCGCAGTCGTAATTCTAACATGTATTCGGGTTATTTAGACGATGTTAAAAAGTTTGAACGGATATCAATAACCCATATTTTCCCTCACTGAAATTTTCCAAGAGTTGGATTTTTCCGAGTTTAAAATTTTCAGAAAATCATGCAAGCGATTCTGTGGACCCTCTAGAAGAACGATACCCAAACTCGAATTTTTTGGATCGTGGAACCGCGGTCATACCCTAGGGTTTGCTGCAGTTCCGTGGCGACATGAATGAGGCATGGGTCGGCCCTTCTACAGATGGTTCTTAGAAGCTATGGCAGTTTCTGGGAACTTTTTGAACTTCGCTCAAGTGTTGAGCTTGTTAGGAAATTTTGGGTGCTTACTTATTCGATCAAAAAGTTTAACTTCGTCTAACTATCTATGATTGTGATACAATAATTGGAATCTATTTAGTTGCGTGCAAGTTTTACGTTTCGGTCTCGGGTGAAATCGGGAATCTTGTTGAATTACCCAACTTCTTTTGAAAAGTGTTTTCATAATTGAGACCTAAATGTAAGATTTGCATTGTTACGCATGAAATATAGAATATGTGATATTCCGGATTTATGATATCTAAGGACGGTGACGATTCCAATTGTTGTAGTTTTTCACTTTCTTTTCTGCGTCCGTAAGTGTAATATGTAGTGTATCGCCGGTTTCGTTGCTATATGTCAACGATAATTGGGATACGCATATTTACTTACGTTGATGCTATGAGATATTATGTGTTGCTGTGATATGTTATATTGGATCGTCGTTTTTGAATAGCCGGGGTTTTTTATGTAAGATGAGAGTTTTTTTTATTTTCATTCATGTAAAAACTTGTATGTAATATTCTTTTATTGGGGCATTTTCGGGTTGAGGAAGATGTCACCGTTAATGTATATTATTTACTTTTTCGCATTAGGATAGACCCAAGGAGGGGAGCATAAGTGACTGGGTTCTAGAGTCCAGTGGGAGGCTATCTCGAGTAGTCGAGTTCTGGTCTTCTAACTCTAGAATTGATAGGGTTGCTTGCCGCTCTCGTAGGGGTCTAGAGATGTGGGTTTGGCTATTCATCACGACCGTGGAATCCGTGTTTTATACAGGCTTAATATAAAACCCGGAAATCCTAGTATATCCAATATTTCATATGTTGATTTCTGCTGCGATATTCTGTGATGTGATCACTTTATATGATAAGATAGATACTGTATATAGTATATGTGATATATTATATAGACGTTGCTTATGTTTTTTACCCGCGCCAGCCCTGCCCCGCTCTACCGTTAGTTACCTAACCTAACGGTGCATGACGGGACATCGAGGTGAATGCGTATGGCATAAGCGTACGTTGTATTTATCTATGATGGTTAGGTAACTTAAATGATGGGACTTCATTAATGAGATTAATGAAACAAAATAAACCTAAAGATGTTGTGGAATCGAATTTTCAAAAATAGGTAGCTCTAGTTCTTGCTTTGCATAGCGGTGTTCCTTGTAGAACATCCTGCACCTTATTCGATAAGCAAAGAGCCGAGATCACTTCACCGGGAGTGACCTCTTTAGTAATAACTGGCAGACGCTACAACTCTCGGTTTCATCTTTTGATTTCTTTTCTAGTTCTTACTTTGCATAGTGGTATTGTGAATATTCTGCACCTCATTCGACGAGGAAAGAGCCGAGATCCCTTCACCGGGAGTGACCTCTTTAGCGAAACTACTAAAAGCCTAAAAAACACTCCATTTTAAATCATTTGATTTTACAACGATATCTAGTTCATTACGCAAAAGGTTTTCTTAAAAACCTATCGTAGAACTCCGTCATTTCAGATAAGTACTTCATAGTATTCGTGCTATGTTTGTTGACCTGCATCAAGGCGTAGTGTGTTGGAGTTAGTGCCCTCAGAGTCAATTATTGGATCACAGGCACGTGATTGCAATGATTGAGGGAGGACCTATCCCGGTAGGACAGTCTTACTCGAGATGATAGTATGCTATCTGGTTTATCTTTATCATCGTGTACTGCTTTAGGTGACCTGACATGTCGCTATTACACGTTGATAGAGCCCCTAGGATTCTTGCTTGACTGCCAGCAGTATGATGGCGATCATATACGTGGGAGCTGGTGGTCTATAAGCACATCCTTAAAAGGTCCCTAGTCGTAGGAGTTTCGAGACAGGGCATCGATACTCCGTTAGTAGACTAGTGTATACAGTCGAGACCCCGACGAGGGGCGGTGGCCGGTCTCACAAGCCACTGGTGTCAGTTGGTTCACCTAAGATGTATACAGGTGCTCATTGGGTTATGAGTACACCGGACAGGACTCGCCGGGAACCTGCTAGTTGGTCTTATACCAGATGTCAGATAGCAGTTCCCTGGTGACATGTGTACAGGTTAGTTCATCGACCTGAGATCGTCATTTGTCTCGTGTGAGTTCCCACTGTGCTTTGATTACTACCCTACCACGGCTCAAAGGAGTCGTGCAAACAGGTTTTAGTTGGGTACAGTCCCGAGCCACATGGAGGCAGTGAGCGGATCTGCAGGGGTTCGTCTCTCCCGGTATTGGGGGTGAGGTCGCGCTGTGTCTAGGAGAGCCATTACGCAAAGCCCTCGGCCGAGGCAGGAGATTTACTGGTAGGTATTCCAGTAGTATCTCAGGGCGTTTTGGGCTACACTCCGACACGACTTGTACCGCTTTTGGGGGTCTGACTTTCACCAACCCCCTAGGCCCGCCATGCGATACTCATAGACGAACGGACCGGACTGTACGGATATTGTCACTGACAGGCTCAGTTGGGTGTCGGGGTGAGCTTCCTCATCGACGTCCCATTTGGTCAATACCTGGTGGCCCGTCACGTATTGGCTTATACCTCTGACGTGCTAGTGGTTAAATCCACAGCCAAGGTATTGACGAGTCTTTAGAGTCCACCACACTCAGTTTCAGTTACTCAAGTTTCGGGCGAAACGCTGTAGAGGCCGTATGGAGATATGGCAGGGTCCGATCAGATACGCGCGGTATTGCACGGATCAGGATCGGACAGTTTTGTACTAGTGGCCGTGTAGTAATATGGCAGGGTTTGATCTGATACGTGCGGTATTGCACAGATCAGGATCGAACGGATTTAACTAGCCGGCTTTGGCTTAAGCCGGTCCTAGTCTAGTACAGTGTAGATTTTGTCTCTTTGCATTTGTGTTCAGTGGGAATACAAATGCGGGCATGTATTTGCAGCAGTGGGGTTTTCCTGTAATTTATTACGGGATCGGTTTTCTGAAGTTGCCAGTTTGCATTCCGTTCCGGCCGGTTTTCCTTCATTCCTTCTCGGTCGGACTTTCTTTGTGGAGGGTGTTAATTGCAAGTTTGCAATTAACATTTTGTGAGGGGTTTCTTTGCATATTTGTGGCATCATGATTGTTGTTTCATCATGAGATCCCTTTTTGGTCTTCTCACTTGCTTTCATTGTGATGGTTGTTTGATATGATAAGAAATGAAATGAGAGTGACTAATTTCTATATGGTTGATATATTCTTTCTTGCTTTTCTTTCTCTCTCCAATCTCATTCAAGAGATGAGAGGGCCGGCCATTTCTTGAGAGGGTGAGAGGAGAGTATCATTTTTCTAGTGGTGGAAAGATATCATCTCATTCTTGCTTGCTCCAAAAATAAAATAACCCTTCTCCAAAGTTTCTTCTTGTTTCCTCCACAAACCATGGCAACTTCAATAACCCCAAGAGACTAGTTCACTACACTATTCTATAGCAAGCCTTGGACGCGTCGGCTAGCCAACTTCGCGCCCGAGTTGCCTCGGTCAAGAGGCGGGAGCCCGTAAAAGATTCCGGCTACGTGGTGCCTTTCCGACGAGCGAGGAGGTGACGGAGATTCCGCGGGAGATCGGAGTGGAGTCGAAGACCGAAGGACACGGATCGCTTGGTATAACTTCTCACCCTATCTCTCTAGTTAGCTAGTATAGGTTAATGGTTTCGATCCGGGTAATTGTCCGCGGTAGCGCCGGTTTCCGGGTAAGGAAAAAATTTTGATTCCGCTTTTTGGCCTCGAGAAAGAGGCCGGGGCGCTGCCGTGGCGCAACATGGTATCAGAGCCACGCCATTAACCTTACCTAGCTTGTTCTAATGTGTTTTTCAGTTCCGATCGACCGAAATTCCAAAAACCGTATTTTTCCTTGACATCAGTTTCTGCCGAATTTTTTTGGAGTCTAAAAATTTTTCAGGTGGTCTCAGAATGATGTGCAGGGAGTTCTAAGAACACTCAAAAAATTTGGTGACATGAATGCTCCGTACGACCGCGGAAGGGCGGCCAAAACCCCATTTTGGCCGCACTTCCGCGGCAGGAACTGTGCTTCACTTCACCAACTTTTTTCCGTGGGCTTATGGGCTTATTTTAGGGCTTTTGGGATATTAAAATTGGGCCAATTATTTCTGTGAGTGCTACAGTTTTCTTTGGGGCCCACTTGTTAATTGTTTGATCGATCGGATATTTTTAAACACATTATTTCACAGTATTTACATTATATCTGCGACCGTGAATGTCACTTGATCGGTAAATCCGGTCTAACTGCTATAGCCCGGTTAGACGGATTTGCGAACGTGATTTTCACGTTGATGTTCTATGTTTATGCTGTGATGTTGCGGATCGGTCGTGGGGGATAGCCTGGATGCAATGCTAGTACAGTTTTTGTTGTATTATGTACATTTGATTTTGCGGGGCGAGCGTCCGACATGTGGACTGCCGTCACTGCCTGTTTGTATTATTATTTTGGGGCACGACCTGGTTGCGGTCGATGTACCCGGTGTATGTATATTTTACTTTCTGTACTAGGATTACCCCGCGGAGGGGTGCACGGATAGCCGGGTTCTAGGGGGCAACGGGCCCGCATCTCATGGCATTGAGACGGAGGGGGCTTCACTCTAGGATTGGCGGGCTATTCGCCGCACTCGTAGGGGGTACAGGTTGACCCAGGAGGGGTGCCTAAGTTGCCGGATTCCGTGGAGTGCTGGGTGGTCCATTCACGGAGCTGAAGGGGGCTGCCTCGCTTCAGGTTTTGGCGGGTGACTTGCCGCGCCCGTAGGGGTCTAGGATTTCATTGCACAGGCTATCCACACGACCAGGGGAACGTCGGGTTTCAGCAGCGGCTCTGTGAAACCCGGGGTTTCCAGATATCTGTATTGTTCTGTGATGCTGTACATTTCTGTGGTGTTGCATTCTATTCACGCCTTGAGCGAAATACTATATATTGGTATATATATTAGTAGACGTTGTATATGTTTTACATCCGCGCTAGTCCAGTCCCCGCTCTGCCGTTAGTTAGCTAACCTAACGGGTGATGACGGGACCCAGTGGCGAATGCGGATGGCATATACGTACGTCAGTATATTTTCGTTCTTTGTGGTGTGATCAATTGATGGGACTGCATTGATTCGGATCAATGCAAGATAAACAAACCTAATCTGATGTTGTTGGAACACTTTTTCAAAAAGCTGTTATTGCAAGGACGTTCTCTTTTGTTTTGCATAGTGGTATTCATTTGGAATATCCTGCTCCTCAGTCGACGAGGCAAGGGCCGAGATCCCTTCACCGGGAATGACCCCTTGGACAGAAGTTTGCGTCAGGGCATTAACTTCACTATAGCCGATTACTTTTGCTTTGCATCGTGGTATTCAGTTGGAATATCCTGCACCTCATTCTACGGGGAAAGAGCCGAGATCCCTTCACCGGGAGTGACCTCTTTAGTAAAGGTTTTCGTCACTATATTTTATAAAAGGCTATGCAGTTCCTTCAACGATATCAAGTTCATTACGTTAAAGGTTTTTCGCCAAAAACCAGCCGTAGCCCTCCGTCATTTCCTACAGGTATTATTTGGTATTCGTGCTGCGTTTGTTGACCTAGTCAAGACGTAGTGTTCGGTAGCTAAGTGGTACTTGTTTGTTGCATAAGTGGGATTGGTTAGGACAGTCGTGCGGCCTTGTTGACCTAGTCAAGGGCACGTACGGGTGGGTTTAATGCAATCCAGAATAATGACGGGTTGAACTTGACTGGCGGTTTATGGTTTGTTGACCTAGTCAAGGTCATAAACCGCTTGGGGTAAAAACCTACATCGGGAGTTTCAAAAGAACTGAAACTTGCCAGGCATGCGCATACCTTCTGGAGTGTGGTGACTTGAGTGGATTCCGTCAGGTTATCATGCGATGATAGTTGGATCCCGATTCCCACTGATGAGTTAGTTTACTCCTCGGGTGATCCCGACTAATTCTTCTTTCAGGTTTGGAGGAGAATTTGAGGTACAGTGGGAGGTTTCCTGATTAGATAAAGTGGTAACCATTCTGATCTAGGTTAGAGTGCACGCTGAGTGTTTCTTTTCTCTCTCTCTGGCAGCGACCATTGACCCGACCCTAGACTATGACTCAGTGACCAAGTTGACCGAACCTTCTTAACACTGGCTTTTGGATTGTCAGAGTTGCAGACCTCATTGCCACTCCTACTTTTACCCTTTTCTCCAGGACACCCCGTATTACTACGAACGTCCACTTCCATTGGACAAAACCATCGTATGGTTATATACGAACTCGAAGGACTTCGAGGATGGTTTCTGGAGAAAACGGATAGGATTATTCAGTTGTCTTTTCTTTTCACCTTCTCTCAGGTTGCGAGTACTCCTTAGTTTAGGAGTAGTACACCTATTACGCAAATTGGATAGTCTTCTTCCAAACCATAGGCTGGTGTCGACCGGTAGGGAATGAAGAAAACCAGTTAGCCTAAAAAGGTGTACAGAAGGTATTAAGTTCAGACAAAGAAAGGGATTAGTAAAAGGGCAAAGTAAATTGCGACTGATATTCACGACCAAACCAAGTATTTCTTCGCCAATCCTAAATCTCCTTTGTATTTCTCCAGGACACTCCGTATCACTACGAAGATCCCATTTTATTGGATAATCCATCGTATGGTTATATACGAACTCGAAAGGAACTTGTTCCAGTTCGGGGATGGATTCTGGTTCAGGAGAAATAGGAATAAAGTACATTCAGGTGTCTTTTATCTTCACCTTCTCTCGCGTTGCGAGTGCTCCTAGGATTAGGACAGTACACCCTTTATGCTTTTTGGATAGTCTTCTTCCAAACCATAGGCTGGTGCCGAACGGTAGGGAAGGAAGAAAACCATTTGGCTTAAAGGGGTGTACAGAAGGTAATGACTAAAGACATATAAAGGGATTTGGAGAGGTGGCAAAGAATTATACGGTTACAGTTGTGAATCTGGATAATGGAAGAGGCATTACTAGGAATACCACGATACCCCAACGAAACATTTCAATGTTTCAGTTTCACTGTGTACTGTTAATGGAAAACTGATTTCCCAGTTAGACACTTGCTCCAGGGTATGTATTTACCAGGTATGATTCTCACATCTGTATGGTTTTACAGATGATGAGTGGGAGTAAGTTATTGGGAATTGGGTGATCATCCTCATTATATCGGGATTCGTTGTAATCGGTGATATTTGAGGAGATCACCTGGGCTGTTTGCCGGTCGGCAAATATTTGGTTTTGAATATCCGCTGTTATGCACCAATTTCAAATTGATATATCTGTACGTCTATTTTCATAGAGTGAGATATACCTTTTGATATTATGTCGATGACATTTACCTATATCAGTGGATGGTTAGGTAAGGAGCATTAAACAGCGGTGTAATTCTTCTTAACCATAAGTACAGTTTTCAACCTACGACACACAGTGAAAGAGTTGTTAGACTCAGCGGACTTATACAGAGTATTGTATGTTGTCCAGTGTCCATTAGGACAGAGGGGTTGGTGCTCGTACTATATTCGGTTTACTTATGGCTTCTCTAGATTTTAGACAGCTGTTTCGTGGAAACACAGGGTCTAAGTTTTGAGGAGTTATAGGTATTTGAATAGAGTAGAGTACCAGGTGTAGCAAGTATCGGGATTCTTCAAAGAGATTGAAGATGTAGATACTTGTGTATGATATTCAGTTGATAGTAATGATGAAGACAGATTGCTTCTCTTTCAGGTTACTCATAATTGGAAGCATTCCTAAGTTGAGTAACGCTGATCGACCTCCTTCCATTTAGTTGACATGCACTGGAGATAGCTGCATGATTTGAATCTGGTTCAATTGAATCAGTGCCTCTGGTTCTATATTGGATATAGAACAGTTCATATCTTAACGATGTTAAGGTACGGGGAGTTGTCCAGCTTATGATTAAAACCAGACACTGGACAACTCAAGGCACGTTTCTGTAATGGCTGTTTGTGGGTTGACCCAGGCGATGACTAGGGTTGATTTTCTACCATCTGGATGAACAATAGCAATATTGTTCTAGACTCGCCACAGTTTTTATTAAAAATGGATTTCTTCAGTAAAAGTAGTGGGAGTATGGTAGAACTGGAAGAGATTCCAGAACCGCAAACGATTACTGAAGATTTGATAAGGAACCTAAAGATTCAATCTGATTTGACATTCCATTGACCACTCCGCAGATAAGGTGGGTAACTTCAGGCACCCGAGAGGTACTACGGTAGCCTCAAGGACGGTGACAGGGAAGTTCTTGTTTACCCACAATTACCATTGCTGTTGTTCCAGACTGCGAGACCCGGTGGGAGGATGAGTATAGCGTCGTTCTAAACTAGTTTTAGAAGTGAGCGTCTATATGACTCTGGCAGAAGGTTGTCGTAGTCAGTGGGAGCAGCGGAAGCATTGGCGGACATCAGGCTTATGTCTATTTGTAGACTAAAGCAGATGTAGCGGAGATAGATCATCTATTTCTGATGTGACAGTCATAGGTTTGACGTCATCAGAATAGGGGATGGATCTGTTGAGAAGGTAGTAGGAAGTGATATTCCTATACTACGATCGGTTATACTTTGGTCGTCACACAGTGTTTTCTCCACATGGGACTTGGATATTATATCAAACATACTGGTTACTAGACCTATGGTTTTAGATCTAGATTTGGGTGGTTTCCCAATCAGGGTACCTTGACAGCATTCTATAAGTATTTAGAATGGACGACTCCTGGCATGGTAGTGTACCCGCAGGTAATGGAGTCACCCTCTCTAAAGGTGTCTTACAGACTAAAGGGGAGAGGGATATGCATGATTGACAGATCACTTGCTTAGGCAATTGAGTCAATCATGAGATGTCAAGTACCACACCAGATGCTGTTCTTGCACTAGATGCAATAAGTTGATATTGATCCAATCCTGGAGGAACAGTCGGAAGCAGTTTTAGAACATAAGTGAATGTTCTAGGGATATGATAACGGCTGCCTCTTTTCGGAGACGGTTATCACTCCAGGCTTCCAAGGTGACATGGACGACAAGGAGGTTGTCAGAGTTATAGTTCTCCCTCTGACGAGGGGCAGTATTTTGGACAGGTGGTCCAAGGCAATACTGAGGGAGGCATGGCGCAGGATACTGATTAAGTTCGGTTGATGATACAGTCTAAGAAGTTTGGATTTGGAGTTCATTTATGAGCTAGGTCCCATCAGACATCCAGACATTCTAAGACAGGTATTGCTCATTTCGGGAGATGGATTTCTCCGCGAACTTGAGATATAGAGAGACATAGAAAGAAACTTCACAGCGGATCCACTCACTGAGGCTATTCCTCGAACGCAATAGTTTCGCAAACGGGTTTTGTGAGACTGACTAGTAGAGGAGTTGGGTGTTCGGTATCACACGGGCTGTGAGTATGCGACATCGCAATAATTAGCCTTGAGTGCAAGTGGGAGATTGTTGGAGTTAGTGCCCTCAGAGTCAATTATTGGATCACAGGCACGTGATTGCAATGATTGAGGGAGGACCTATCCCGGTAGGACAGTCTTACTCGAGATGATAGTATGCTATCTGGTTTATCTTTATCATCGTGTACTGCTTTAGGTGACCTGACATGTCGCTATTACACGTTGATAGAGCCCCTAGGATTCTTGCTTGACTGCCAGCAGTATGATGGCGATCATATACGTGGGAGCTGGTGGTCTATAAGCACATCCTTAAAAGGTCCCTAGTCGTAGGAGTTTCGAGACAGGGCATCGATACTCCGTTAGTAGACTAGTGTATACAGTCGAGACCCCGACGAGGGGCGGTGGCCGGTCTCACAAGCCACTGGTGTCAGTTGGTTCACCTAAGATGTATACAGGTGCTCATTGGGTTATGAGTACACCGGACAGGATTCGCCGGGAACCTGCTAGTTGGTCTTATACCAGATGTCAGATAGCAGTTCCCTGGTGACATGTGTACAGGTTAGTTCATCGACCTGAGATCGTCATTTGTCTCGTGTGAGTTCCCACTGTGCTTTGATTACTACCCTACAACGGCTCAAAGGAGTCGTGCAAACAGGTTTTAGTTGGGTACAGTCCCGAGCCACATGGAGGCAGTGAGCGGATCTGCAGGGGTTCGTCTCTCCCGGTATTGGGGGTGAGGTCGCGCTGTGTCTAGGAGAGCCATTACGCAAAGCCCTCGGCCGAGGCAGGAGATTTACTGGTAGGTATTCCAGTAGTATCTCAGGGCGTTCTGGGCTACACTCCGACACGACTTGTACCGCTTTTGGGGGTCTGACTTTCACCAACCCCCTAGGCCCGCCATGCGATACTCATAGACGAACGGACCGGACTGTACGGATATTGTCACTGACAGGCTCAGTTGGGTGTCGGGGTGAGCTTCCTCATCGACGTCCCATTTGGTCAATACCTGGTGGCCCGTCACGTATTGGCTTATACCTCTGACGTGCTAGTGGTTAAATCCACAGCCAAGGTATTGACGAGTCTTTAGAGTCCACCACACTCAGTTTCAGTTACTCAAGTTTCGGGCGAAACGCTGTAGTATATGGCAGGGTCCGATCAGATACGCGCGGTATTGCACGGATCAGGATCGGACAGTTTTGTACTAGTGGCCGTGTAGTAATATGGCAGGGTTTGATCTGATACGTGCGGTATTGCACAGATAAGGATCGAACGGATTTAACTAGCCGGCTTTGGCTTAAGCCGGTCCTAGTCTAGTACAGTGTAGATTTTGTCTCTTTGCATTTGTGTTCAGTGGGAATACAAATGCGGGCATGTATTTGCAGCAGTGGGGTTTTCCTGTAATTTATTACGGGATCGGTTTTCTGAAGTTGCCAGTTTGCATTCCGTTCCGGCCGGTTTTCCTTCATTCCTTCTCGGTCGGACTTTCTTGGTGGAGGGTGTTAATTGCAAGTTTGCAATTAACATTTTGTGAGGGGTTTCTTTGCATATTTGTGGCATCATGATTGTTGTTTCATCATGAGATCCCTTTTTGGTCTTCTCACTTGCTTTCATTGTGATGGTTGTTTGATATGATAAGAAATGAAATGAGAGTGACTAATTTCTATATGGTTGATATATTCTTTCTTGCTTTTCTTTCTCTCTCCAATCTCATTCAAGAGATGAGAGGGCCGGCCATTTCTTGAGAGGGTGAGAGGAGAGTATCATTTTTCTAGTGGTGGAAAGATATCATCTCATTCTTGCTTGCTCCAAAAATAAAATAACCCTTCTCCAAAGTTTCTTCTTGTTTCCTCCACAAACCATGGCAACTTCAATAACCCCAAGAGACTAGTTCACTACACTATTCTATAGCAAGCCTTGGACGCGTCGGCTAGCCAACTTCGCGCCCGAGTTGCCTCGGTCAAGAGGCGGGAGCCCGTAAAAGATTCCGGCTACGTGGTGCCTTTCCGACGAGCGAGGAGGTGACGGAGATTCCGCAGGAGATCGGAGTGGAGACAAAGACCGAAGGACACGGATCGCTTGGTATAACTTCTCACCCTATCTCTCTAGTTAGCTAGTATAGGTTAATGGTTTCGATCCGGGTAATTGTCCGCGGTAGCGCCAGTTTCCGGGTAAGGAAAAAATTTTGATTCCGCTTTTTGGCCTCGAGAAAGAGGCCGGGGCGCTGCCGTGGCGCAACATAGTGTGCGGTAGCTATTTATGCTTATCTGCTAAAGCATATGATGCGATTGCGTTAGGGTAGTCGTGCGACCTTGTTGACCTACATCAAGGGTCGTGCGGGTGGGTGAACTTGATTAGCGGACTATGGTTTGTTGACCTGCGTCAAGGTCATAGGACGCTAGGGGCAAAATTATCGGGAATTTCATGTGTTGAAATTTGCAATGAGATTGCATACCTTCTATGAGATAGTTGGATCCCGATACCCACTGCGAGTAATTGTTACTCCTGGGAGAGTTTTGCGCTTTACAATTAGCCGATCAAGTAGGTATCTATAAAGGTGTCAATGGGGTTACGCCCCTGGGAAAATGAGGTTTATTTTAATTAGGTCCGTACGAAAGCACGGGGAGCCTCCCTCAAAGTACCAGCATTGGCCTGGCTAAAAGATTGGTGAACTTGTAGGGTGTAATTAATTCCGGCTAGTCTTTCCTTTTAGGGTTTGAAGGAAGATTTGATAAAAACAATGGGAGCCATCCTGATTAGATAAAATAATAACCAATCTAATCTTGCAAGAGCATACGCTGAGTGTTTTCTTCTCTCTCTCCAGGTAGCGACCATGTCACGCCTTAATCAAGATAATAATATTGATGTATTGACCGAACCCGCTTGTTATACTGAGCTGGGGAACGTTGGTCCTGCTCCAACTTATAATTGTTATAAGACCGAGCAGGAATTAGGGGAATACCAGGATTCCCATACCGCCCAAACGAAGAAAGTGCATGATGACGCATCTTCTTCGGGTGTGTTCATTACCGAGAACTGTTTCTCAGTATCCTTTACGTTCTGGGTATGAGATACCGGATCAGGATCCCACATATGTAATCTGTTATATGGGCTACAGATAGGTAGAGAACCGAGAATGGGTGATAAAGTTTTAAGATTTAGAAACGGTGCAATTGTTGCAGCCAATGTGTTGGCAGTTATTACCCTGTATTACCAAATACATTGATTCTGAATGAATGTTATTAGATACCGAATCTGATATGCAACATTATATCAGTCTCTTTATTTAGTAAAGAAGGATATAATTTTGTATTGTTGGATAATGTTTTGAACATTTCCTATATCAAGAGTTGATCGGTTCAGGCACGTTATCTAATGACATATACATTCTAAATCAAATCACAGTTCTTAACGTACAGAACACACACAAGAGGAAGAGTTCAGAAATGAACGAATCCTTCTTGAGGCATTGTAGACTATGTCATATCAATGCGACCCGACTAGCTAAGTTACATTAAGATGCATATTTAAATCAGTTTGAATTTATATCTTGTGAAACTTTCCAGTCATGTCACAAAGATAAAATAACCATAGCTCTATTTACTGGAAATAGAGAAAGAGTTAGTGAACTCATGGGATTGATACATAATGATGTAGGTCCCCTGTCTACACATGCCAGGACTGGTTCTTTGTACTTCATTATATTCACTGATGATCTCTCAAGATTCGAACATATGTTCCTGTTGAAACACAAGTCTGAAGCTTTTGAGAAATTCATAGAATATAAATCAGAAGTAGAGAACCAAAACGGGTATAAGTATTATGTCCTTTGATATGACCAGGGAGGAGAATACTTGAGCATGGAATTCCTGGACTATTCAAAAGGAGAATGAGATTCTTTCTCAACATTACTCCTACGTATACACCACAGTACGTCGGTGTTTCGGGGCGGAGCTATCGCACCCTATTAGATATGGTACGCTCTATGATGAGTACTACCGAGTTACCTATTTCCTTTTGGGTTATGCATTTGAGAAGATGCATACCTATTGAATTGGGTTCCAACCAAATCAATGCCTACCACTCCATATGTGATATGGTATGCGAAGAGCCCATCTCTTAAGTAAGTTAAGATTTGGGGTTGTCCGGCCTATGTCAAAAGCAAAATCCGGACAAGCTCAAGGCAAGGTTAGTTCTGTGGAAGTTTGTTGGATATCCCAAGCATTCGCAAGGGAATATCTTCTACCACACCGAGGAACAAAAGGTGTTTTATTTCTCGGCATGCCACCTTTTTAGAAAAGCAAATTATTTTTGAAACAAATTTGTGGTCATGAGGTAGAACTGGAAGGAGCTCCAGCTATACAAACTACAGCTGATAATTTGGTAGAACCAGAGGATTCAATAGCTGACGACAAACCTCAGCCTCTCCACCGATCTGGTAGGGTTCCTCATCCGCCTGAGAGATACTTCGGTTTTCTCAATGACAGTGGGAGCGAGGATTGCATCATGAGATGATGACCCAACTAGTTTCGAGCAGGCCATCAAGAGTGGGGACTCTGTAAGAATGGCTGGATGCTTTGCAATCTGAGATGGAATCCATATACACCAACAAAGTATAGACTTTGGCTGCTATATCTGAAGGGTTAAATCCCCATCAGGAGCAAGTATATCTTGAGAAGATTACTTGGTGTAGATGGAAAAGTTGAGACTTTCAAAGCTAGACTTATTGTAAAAGGTTCTCATCATCGATCAGTTGTAGATATGATGAAACCTTTTCTACAGTAGCTATGCTTAAGTCCATCCGGATCCTACTTGCCATTGCTACATACCATGACTACGATATCTGGCGGTTGGGTATCATGACTGCTTTTCTAAATAGTGATTTAGAAGAGATCGTCTATTAGTACACAGCCAGAAGGCTTCGTAGACAGTGGGAGCAGCGGAAACGTGTGCAAATTGCTTTACAAGTTAAAGCAGGCATCGCGGAGTTAGAACATCTGTTTTGATGTGGTAGTCAAAGTGTTTGACTTCATCAAAATGGTAGATGAACCTTGTATATACAAAAATGCAGTAGAGAGTAAGGTGGTCTTCCTCGTATAGTACGTGGATGACATACTCTTGATAGGAAAGGAGTTTCCTATGCTACACTCGGTCAATCTCCTCTTATCACATTGATTCTCCATATAGGATCAAGATGATACCTCCTAAATCCTTGGTTTTGGATCTATGAGATAGATCAGAGTAGATGTTAGGATTCTCACTAGTTGTAGTGAGATGGTATCAATCGATCCTGGGGAGGATCACCGGATATCTTCCAGGGTGGTAAGGTCGACTGAATGTCAGTCACATACATTGTTTTTACCCTTAGTGGAGGGACAGTATGTTGGAAGAGTTCTAAGCTAGATACCGTGGAAAACTAGACGATAAAGGCTGGATACATCGCTACCAACAATGCTACAAAAGAGGCAGTCTGGGTGTATATAAGTTCATGAGATGAACTTCATTCCTACCATTATGTGACAATGGAGTTGTGGCTTATGCCTAGGAACCCCTATCCCATCAGTGACCCAGACATATTCTAAGGCAGTATCACCTGATCATGGAGACGGTTGATCTCCAGGGAGATCGAGATTAGGAGAGTAGACTCAGAGGACAACATGGCGGATCCACCCACAAAGGCCTTTTCCCAGAGAGACTTTTATGGGATGGTTAAGTATGGGATACTACAACCACTGCTATATGATGGCCCTAGTGCAAGTGGGAGATTGTTAGTTATATGTATGCCCTAGAGGCCATTATTGTACATATGATATATATTATAGTGGATGCTTGGACATACATAGGGAGGACTTTCTTGCTCGACATGATAGTATGCTATCTGGTTACTCTTTATCTTAACATGTACACTGATTGTCTCTCTGTTACATGTTGATAAAGCCCTCAAGATGTGTACTTGACTACCTGGATTATGATACAGATTATACTAGTGGGACAAAGGTAGTCGGTAAGTATATCCTTTAATGTCCCTAGTCGAGGGTGTATCGAGAAGGGGCATCGATATACAAGAGTAGACTAGCGTATAGCTTCGCGACCCATGTAGATGGGCGATAGATGATCCCATATCCATTGGTGTTTGACATCAGAGATGGTATACGGGTGCTCAATGGAGACTGGGTACACTGGACGGACTCGTCGAGAACTCCTAGATGGTATTATACCTCACATCAGATGGCAGTTCTCTGGTGACACTGGTACATGTTAGTCTGTCGACCCGAGATCGTCATAGAGTCTTGTGTGATTCCTACTGTGCTTTAATTTCCACCTTACCATGTTCAAGAGAAAGTGCAAAACGGTAGTTTTTGGGTACAGTCCCGAGTTGCATGGAGGCAATGAGCGATAGGAGGGTATTTCGTCTCTCCCGGTATTTGGGGTTGATGTTGCACTGTGCTCGATTGGCTATAACAGGAAGTCCTTGGCCAGGGTTGTTTCTGAGATTTACTGGTAAGTGTTATCAGTAGTTTCTCAACCCGTTATGAGCCTCACATCGGCATGACTTATCAAGCTATTGGGGTCTGACGTTTACCACCCCCAGGCGAGATACGCGACATATCATACGAAGAGACCGGACTGTACGATAGTGTTACTGTTTGGATTCGCAGGAGTATGAGCATGCTTGCTTGTTGATCTTCTGATCGCTCAATACCCGGGTAGACGTTACGTTTAGCAGACCGCTTGCGGCTTGTGGGTGTTTGATATGAACATCACCTACTGCCGGTGTATAGACTAGTCTTTAGAGTCCTACACAGAGGTTTCCTGGTTCATGCGCAATGGAGTAGGAGCACATATGTGATATGTGCGGGACCAAGATTAATGCGTGTATGTGATACCGCATTCTATTCTCGCGATATGTGATATCGGTCGGTTATATATGATATAGCCGGGTTATCGGATCAAGTGTTGATTCGATAGATTATTGCATTTGATATTAGTCGGTTGTATGTGATATAGCTGGATTATTAAATCAAGTGTTGATTTAATAATTTAATGTATAATTATATATTTGATATATTAACTTACATTAACTAATATTAGCTCACTTAAGAATTCTTTTTCTCACTGGTGTACACTTGGTATATATGTGATATATATTGATGTACATCTTTTGTGTCATGCTAGATGCCACATGCTACATGGGTGTATGAGACTTACACCATGCTTATAATAATGGAATGGTTTTATTTATTTAAAGTTAATTCAAAATTAATGGTAATTAGTCACATGGTTGAAGCTTGTAGAATCTTGTAGAACCATTGACCAAGTCCACTAATTTTGTTTTACTTGTAGATATTTATTAACCTAACCATTATTAGTTAGCCATAGTTTATTCTCTGCATGGGTTAGTGTATGATACTAACTCACCCATGGTTGATATTCTCACCTCATGAGTTCAATTCTCTCATCTTGATTCATTCTTCATCTTCTTCTTCATTGAGAAAGCTTGCTAGCTTTTCTCAAGGTGAGAAAATATTGTGAGAAAAACAAATCTAAAGTGAGCTCATTTCCTACTTCATCATCCTCTACTATTAGCCATTTAGTTTAGGGTGTTTGCTTCACTGATTTCACCATTAGTGAAGAGGTCTAGAGTCTCCTCGACGTAGATCATCTTCGGCTTCGAAGACAATGAGCAAACTCGTTCATTTCTTCAAGTGAACCCTTTCAAGAGTCCGGGAGTTCACTACATGCAGCGAATGGATTACTACACAGAGCTTTAGAAGTGAAGGACCGGTCTACAAAGGTTGTATTTCTCATTCACTTAGATGTAAAGTTGTTTACATATCGTATCGTCGGATTTTCTAGTAAAGATTCTAGGGTTAGGGTTAGCTAGAACGGCAAATTTTTGAAATTGGCATGGACGATGCCTCCCGAAACCTCGCTGTCGTACTAGGCAACCCTGTAATATCTTGAGGTTATAAAGATATGGAGTTATCCGATTCCTGTTTAAATGCGGAATTCAGACAAACTCAAGGCACGCTTCGATAATGGATGTTTGTGGATTATCCCAAGCATTCGCTAGGGTTTTGCTTCTACCATTTTCAAGATCAAAAGTTATATTGTTCTTGACTCGCCATCTTTTTATAGAAGGAATCTTTTTGTAAAAGAAACTTGTGGGAGTATGGTAGAATTGAAAGTGATTTCAGAACCACAAACGGTTATCGAAAATTTAGTAAAACCTAAGGATTCATTTTGACTTGACAATCCATTATCCACTCCGCAGATTTTAGTAGGTGAGCTCAGCCACCCGAGAGATACTTCAGTTTTCTTAGAGACAGTGACAGGGAGGTCGGCATCATGGTTATGATGACCCTACTAGTTATATGTAGGTCATAGGAAGTGGTAACTTCCAGGTGACCAGATGCTTTATATCCAAGATGGACTCCATGCACTTCAGCAAATTATGGATTTTGGACTTTGCTGGGTGCTCCTGAAGGGGTAAAACCCATTATGAGCAAGTAGATCTTTCGAGATCTATGCAGGTGGAAAGGTACTAACCTAATAAAGCTAGACTTGTTGTAAATATTCTCATCAAATACCCGTTGTGGATTGTGATGAGACTTTTACTTCAGTGTTTACGCTAAAGTCCATACGGATATGACTTGGCACTACTGCTGCTCTAGACTATGATATCTGGCAAGAAGATGACTATAACGTCTTTCCAAATAGGAATTTGGAAGTGCACGTGTATATGACTCTACCAGAGGGTTATCATAGTCAGTAGGAGTAGCGGAAGGTGTGCAAGTTGCATATATCTATTTGTAGACTAAAGCATGTATAACGAAGACGGATCATCTGTTTTTGATGTGACGGTATAGGTGATTGACTTCATCAAAACAACAGATGAACCTAGTAAGAACAGTGTAGGGAGTACTGTCCTGGGTTTTAGATGACATACTCCAGATAGGAAGTGATATTCCTATACTACAATTGGTCAAACTTTGGTTGTCACATAGTGTTTTCTCTATGTTGGATATGGATACAATATCAGGGATTATGGTGACTAGATCTATGATTTTAGATCTAGATTTAGGAAGTGTCCCAATCCGGGTACTTATACTGCATTCTAAACGTATTTTAGAATGGACGACTCCTGGTGTGGTGGTGTACCCGCAGGTGATGGAGTCACCCTCTCTAAAGAGATGTCTTCCAGACTGATGAGGAGAGGGACTGGCATGAATGACATATCATTTGCTTAGGCAATTGAGTCAATGATGCAATGTCTTGTACAAAACCAGTTATTGCTTATACACTTGCTGTAATAAGCAGATATTAATCCAATACTGGAAAAACAAAAGGAAGCAATTATGAACATTAGAGGATGTTCTTGGTATTTGGTAACGTCAGCCTCCTCCGGGAGGCGGTTATCGGTTTAGGCTTCCACAGTGACCTAGATGATAGAGATACTGTCAGAGTTTTGAGTTTTACCTCTTCTAAGGATCAGTATATTGGATAGTGTTCCAATAGGGACACTGAGGTAGGTATGGTTCAGAATGCTGGTTATGACTCAACGAAGGATACAACACAAGAAGTTTGTAGGATAAAGTTGTTCATTTATGAATTTGGTCCCATCATGTATCTAGACAAAATTCTTGAAACGGGATATCGCTCAGTTCGGGAGATTGTCAATCTCCGCAAAGTTGAGATGTAGAGAGAGGAAGTTGAAACATTATAGCGGATTCACTGACCGAGGCTATTTCTCGAACACGGATGTTCCTCAAACGAGATTTGAGAAACTGATTAGTAGAGAAATTGAGTATTCGATAGCACATGGGATGTGGGTATGCGATACCGTAATAATTAGCCTTAAGTGCAAGTGGGAGATTATTGGATATCGTGCCCTCAAGGCAATTATTGTAATCGCAGGCATGCGATTATGATAATTGAGGAACGACCTATATAGGTAGAACAATCTTACTCGAAATGATAGTATACTATCTGGTTTGTCTTTATCATTGATGTGTACACGTTTTACTTATTATTACATGTCACTAATACATAATGATGAAGCCCATAGGATTCTTGCTTGACTACCAGCATTATGATGGCGATCATATGCGTGAGAGCTGGATGGTCTATAAGCACATCCTTAAATGTCATTAGTTGTGGGAGTATCGAGACTGGGCATCGATATTCCGGAGTAGACTAGTGTATACGTTTCGAGACCCCGACGAGGGGCGGTGGCCGGTCTCACAAGCCATTAGTGTTATGTCACCTAAAATAGTATACAGGTGCTCACTGGAGGTGTGTACACTAGACGAACTCGACGAGAACTTCTAGATGGTATTATATCTATCGTCAGATGGAAGTTCTCGAGTGGCATTAGTACAGGCTAGTCTTTTGACGTGAGATCGTCATTTGTCTCGTGTGAGTTCCTACTGTACTTTGATTACTATCCTACCACGGCTCAAAGGAGTCTTGCAAACAGGTTTTAGTTGGGTACAATCCCGAGCCATATGGAGGCAGTGAGCGATTGTCGGGGATTCTTCTCTCCTGATATTAGGAGTCGATGTCGTGCTGTGTTTGGTTGGCTATCACCATAAATCCGTGGCCACGGTAGATGAAATTTACTGATACGAGTTCAGTAGTTTCTCGGTTGGTGATGAGCTTGACTTCTATACGACTTAATGGGTTATTAGAGGTCTGACGTTTCCACCCCTAGACCCGGTATGCGATACTCTCAGACAAAGAGACCGGACTATATGGAGATTGTCGCATTCAGGCTCAGTAGGGTACTGACGGACTTGATTGTCGGCTTCCTTTTCGACAGATACCTGGGTAGCCATTACGTACAGCTAGTGCCGCTGACGTGCTTGTGGTTTTGGATTTATCCAGTAAATCACTGCCAGCGTATTGTCGAGTCTTTAGAGTCCCACACAGAGGGTTTTCCAAGTTCAGGCGATATGATGTAGATGACGTATGTTGGTACATACAGGATGTCTGATTAAATACGTGTATAGGCTATATAGACTATAATCGGACGGTTGATAATACTAGCGGATTAGGATTAAGCCAGATTATTAAATCAGGTTTTGATTTAATAATTTATATATATTTTAAATATGTATATTCTAGTATTATTTTTCACTATTCATTTTCTCTCTCGGCTATTCGTATTTTTATACGAATACGCGTATATGTATTTCGATACGTAGACCGGGTTGTATTCCGTATTTATACGGAATTTATTCTAGTATGGACACTTCATTTATTGATTTTTCTTTTATAGAAAATCAAGAATGAGGTGGAGGATGAGGTGTTAAAGAGCATGGTAGAGAGGTATGGGTTTATTATTATATGATACATTTCATTTGGATACACTATTCTTCCATGGTTGAAAATAATCAAGCCATTCTTTTCTACACTTGTATTGTTTTTCCTACACTTGAAGACTTAGTCATTTTTCTTCATGGATTTTTCTTCTTCACCTCATCCTCCTTCATCTTGCTTTCTCTCTAGAGCATAGAAAATAGAGAGAAAATGATAGTGAAATATTCCTACATCCCCACACTCCATTCGTACCGAGCATGGAGCGTCGGTTGCTTCACTAGGTGAAGCCGGAGCTTGGATCGGTTCCCTCAGGTGGATCATCTTCGGCAAGGGCGGTCGCCATTCAAGCTTGATCCGGACGGCATACACGGAGCTTGGAGGAGTCTTCCATGATTGGGTGGACACACTTCGAAGGTAGTATCCCTAACCATTTGCATGCTTGATTGCTAGATTTTGGTGTTTGGTTCGATCGCTAGATTATAGTCTCTAGTTGCCCCTCGTAAATTTTCGTTTTCCGCTTCCGCACTGGCCGCGGCCTCCACGACAAGAGCACTAGGGACTTACACCTACGACTAAGGACCTGTATAAAGATGTACTTATAGACTACACAGCCCCCACTAGTGTGACTGCTATCAGAACGCTGGTAGTCAAGCAAAGATCCTAAGGGCTCTACCAATATGTATAAGCGATATGCTAAAAGAAACACATGTACATATTGAGGTAGAATCAAACCAAGTAACATACTACCATATTGAGCAAGACTATTATTAAATCCGTGTATATCCCATGCTTCCAAAATATAATATACAAACCAGTATGATATAATAATGGCCTCTAGGGCATATATCACTAACACCCATGACTAGGGATATTTAAAGATGTGCTTATAGACCACCCAGCTCTCACGTATATGATCGCCATCATAATTCTGGTAGTCAAGCAAGAATCCTATGGGCTCTATCAATATGTAATAGTGATATGCAATACCACATAATGCATGTACATGATGATAAAGACAAACCAGATAGCATACTATCATTTTGAGTAAGACTGTCCTACCCATATAGGTCCTCCCTCAATCATCACAATCGCATGCCTGCGATTACAATAATTGACTTGAGATCACTATATCCAATAATATCCCACTTTCACTTAAGGCTAATTATTGTGGTATCGCGTACCCACAGCTCGTGTGCTACCGAATACCCAACTTATCTACTAATCTGTTTCTCAAATCTCGTTTGAGGAACATCCGTGTTCGAGAAATAGCCTCAGTGAGTGGATCCGCTATAATGTTTCAATTTCTTCTCTCTATATCTCAACTTTGCATAGATCAAAAATCTCCCAAACTGAGCGATACCTCGCCACAAGAATTTGTCTGGATATCTGCTGGGACCAAGTTCATCAATGAACAACTCTTATCCAACAAACTTCTTGGGCTGTATCCTCTGTTGAGTCATAACCAGCATCCTGCACCATGAATACCTCAGTATCCTTATTGGAACACTATCCAATACACTGATCCTCAGAAGAGGCTAAACTCATAACTTGACAGCATCTCTGTCAACCAGGTCACCTTGGAAGACATAACCGATAACCGCCTCCCAGAGGAGGCTGCCGTTACCAAATACCAAGAACATCCTCTTATGTTCTTTACCGCTTCCCTTTGTTTCTCGAGGATTAGATTATATATGCTTGTTGCAACTAGTGCAAAAGCAATATCTGGTGTTGTACAAGACTTTGCATGATTGACTCAATTGCGTAACCAAATGATATGTTATTCATACCAGTCCCTCTCTTCAATAGTCTAAAAGACATCCCTTAGAGAGGGTGACTCCATCACTTGCGGGTACACCACCACGCCTGGAGTCGTCCATTCTATAATACTTTTAGAATGCTGTCTAAGTACCCGATTTGGGAAACTTCCCAAATCTAGATCTAAAACCATAGATCTAGTCACCAGAACTCCTGATATACAATCTATATTCAACGAGGAGAAAACACTGTGTGACAACCAAAATCTGACCGATTGTAGTATAGGAATATCACTTCCTACCCGGAGTATGTCACCTAAAATATGGAAAGTACTCCTTACATCCTTCTTACTAAGTTCATCTTTTATTTTGATGAAGTCAATCATCTTGACTGTCACATCAAAACAGATGATCCGTCTCCGATATCCTTGCTTTAGTCTATGAATAGACATAAGCATCTACGCACCTTCCGCTGCTCCCACTGACTATGATAACCCTCTAGCAGAGTTATATACACGTGCACTTCCAAAATCCCATTTGGAAAGACGTTATATTCACCCACCTGCCAGATATCATAGCCATGAACTGCATCAGCGCCAAAACATATCCATATGGATTTCAGCATAGACACTGATGTAAAAGTCACATCATAATCCACAACGGGTATTTGATGAAAACTCTTTACAATAAGTCTAGTCTTATTAGGTAAGCACCTTTCCATCTGCATAAATCTTGAAAGATATACTTGCTCCTAATGGGTTTTACCTCTTCAGGAGCACCCAACAAAGTCCAAAATTCATAATTTGCTGAAGTGCGTAGAGTCCATCTTGGATATGAAACATCTGGTCACCTGGAAGTTTACACTTCCTATGACCTGCTGATAACTAGTAGGACCATCATCTCCATGATGCAGACCTTCATGTCACCGTCTACGAGAAAACCGAAGTGTCTCTCGGGTGTTTGAGGCCACTTGCTAAAATCTGCGGAGTGGATAACGGTTTGTCAAGTCCAATTGAATTCTTAGGTTCTACTAAACTTTCAATAACCGTTTGTGGTCCTGGAATCATTTCTAATTCTACCATACTCCCACTAGTTTCTTTTGCAAAAAGATCCTTCTATAAAAATGTGGCGAGTCAAGAACAATATAACTATGGATCCTGAAAATGGTAGAAACAAAATCTTAAAGAATGCTTGGGATAATCCACAAACTGCCATTATCGAAGCGTGCCTCAAGTTTTTCTGGATTCTGCTTTTAGACAGAAACCGGATAACTCCATATCTTAACAATCTTAAGATATGTAACCATTCTATATCCATATAGAATCAAGGCACTAATTTAGATGGAACCAGATTCAAAAGCCATGCAGCTGTTTCCAGTGCATATTACCTAATGGAAAAAGGCCAATACAACATTACTTATCATGGAGCGCGTCCACGGATGAGTAACCTGTGAGAGAATCAAGTTCTCGATATTTCTATGATGGAATACCTAGCATAAGTATATATATCATTGATCACCTTGAAGAATCCAGAAACTTCCAACGTATGGTTCTCTACTTTATTCTTTTACCTATAAACTTCTCAAAATCTTTGACCTTGCATTACTACGAATGTGTATCTAAAACCAGAGAACTAATAGGTAATCCTGAATGAAGTAAAGAGTACCAATCCCTTGTCCCGAAGGACACTGGACAACATACTCTTTCAAGTATAAGTCCTAAGAGTTTACCAACCAAATTCTGTGTCTTGTAAATTGAAAACTGTATCTTGGTTAAGAATGTCTTATACCGTTATTCAATGCACCTAACCTTATCCTCAACTGATAAAGGTAAATGTTTACAACACAATTTTTCAAAATATATATCTCACTTTATAAAAATAAAGGTACAGATATTTCATTTTAAAATCTGGTGTATAACAACGGTTATTCGATACCAAATATTTGCCGTCAAGCAAAAACCAGGCGATTTAATCCAATATCACCAATTACAACGAATTCCGATATTGAGGATCAAATTGCCCATTTCCCAATATTCTACTCCTACTCATCATCTGTAACACCGTACATATGTGAGATCCAAAACTCATAAACATATACCCTAGAGTCAGAATTAATTAGGAAAACAGTTCTCTATTACATGTACACAAAAAAACTGAAACATGAAAATGTTTCATAGGGGATGGTAAGGTATTCCTAGTAATTCCTTTTCCATTATCTTGATTCATGACAGCAGTCGCAATTTCCTTTGCCCTCACTTCAATCCCTTTATATGTCTCTACTTCTTACCTTTTGCACACCGTCCCTGAGCTAACCGGTTTTCTTCCTTCCCTACCTTTCGGCACCAGCCTAAGGTTTGGAAGAATACTATCCAATAAGCGTAACATGTGTATCTAAGTGCACGGCGGCGCCCCGGCCGTCAATCCGACGCCGGAATGCGGAAGCGGTGAATAACTTAAATTTTGCGGACTTTGCAAACCGGCACCACCGCGCACTAAACTCCGGATCGTAACCATTAAACTAGTCTAGCTAACAAGAAGAAAGTGGGGAAGAGAAATATACCGACTGATCCGAGTCCTCCGGTCTTCATCTCCACTCCGATCTCCTCGCGGGATCTCCGTCCGTCTCCTCCTCGTCGGAAAGGGCACCACATCGCCTGTAGCTTTTACGGGCTCCCACCTCAATACCGAGGCAACTCGGGCGCGAAGCTGGCGAATCGACGCGTCCAAGATTTGCTGTAGGAAGTAGTGTAGAATACGCTTTGTCTCACTTTGGGGTTGGTTGCCTTGATGGAGGAATCAAGATGATATGAACTTGGGGATTTTTGTGGCAATGAAAATGATATGAATGATTAATTTTCTCCACACCAAAATGAAGCCTATCATTTTTCCTCCTCTCCTCAAATTTGTGGCCGGCCAAAACTATGTAGGAAATGGTGGTGGTGGAAAACAAAAACCAAAGAGGGAGGTTATTGTAGTAAAAGCAAGTGGTGATCCTAAACAAACATGAACCATGCTTATTACTTACACCCACCCATACCCTTTCCAATCACAATTAAAAGCAAGAAATGGTGCAAAGATAATGAAGTCATCATAATCAATCTTTATGCAAGAAAACCCCTCCACAAATGTAATTTGCAAAACTGCAAATTACCCCCTCCATCGGAAAAGTCCGGCCGGGAAAGAACAAAGGAAAACCGGCCGGAACGGAATGCAAACTGGCAACTCCAGAAAACTGGTCCCGTAATAAATTACAGGAAAAACCCCGATACTGTGCATACACACCCGCATCTGTATTCCGTCCGGATACAAATGCAAAGAGACAAAATCTACACTGTACTAAACTAGGACCGGCTTAAACCAAAACCGGCTAGTAATATCCGTTCGATCCTGATCCGTGCAATACCGCACGTATCTGATCGAACCCTGCCATATACCTATACGGCTACTAGTACAAACCGTCCGATCCTGATCCGTGCAATACCGCACGTATCTGATCGGACCCTGCCATATCTCCATACGGCCTCTACAGCGTTTCGCCCGAAACTTGAGTAACTGAAAGTGTGGTGGACTCTAAAGACTCGTCAATACAATGGCTGTGGATTTAACCACTAGCACGTCAGAGGTATAAGCCAATACGTAACGGGCCACCAGCTATTGACCAAAAGGGACGTCGATGAGCGAACTCATCCTGACACCCTACTGAGCCTGTCAGTGACAATATCCGTGCAGTCCGGTCCGTTCGTCTATGAGTATCGCATGGCGGGCCTAGGGGGTTGGTAAAAGTCAGACCCCCAAAAGCGGTACAAGTCGTGTCGGAGTGCAGCCCAGAACACCCTGAGATACTACTGGAATACCTACCAGTAAATCTCCTTGCCTTGGCCAAGGACTTTGTGTAATGGCTCTCCTAGACACAGCACGACCTCACCCCCAATACCGGGAGAGACGAACCCCTGAAGATACGCTCACTGCCTCCATGTGGCTCGGGACTGTACCCAACTAAAACCTGTTTGCACGACTCCTTTGAGCCGTGGTAGGGTAGTAATCAAAGTACAGTGGGAACTCACACGAGACAAATGACGATCCCCAGGTCGATGAACTAACCTGCACACATGTCACCAGGGAACTGCCATCTGACGTCTGGTATATGACCAACTAGCATGTTCCCAGCGAGTCCTGTCCGGTGTACTCATAACCCAATGAGCACCTGTATACATCTTAGGTGAACCAACTGATACCAGTGGCTTGTGAGACCGGCCACCGTCCCTCGTCGGGGTCTCGACTGTATACACTAGTCTACTAATGGAGTATCGATGCCCGGTCTCGAAACTCCCACGACTAGGGACCATTTAAGGATATGCTTGTAGACCCCCAGCTCCCACTTATATGATCGCCCTCATACTGCTGGTGGTCAAGCAAGAATCCTAGGGGCTCTATCAACGTGTAATAGCGACGTGTCAGGTCACTTAAAGCAGTACACGATGATAAAGGTAAACCAGATAGCATACTATCATCTCGAGTAAGACTGTCCTACCGGGATAGGTCCTCCCTCAATCATTACAATCACGTACCTGTGACCTAATAATTGACTCTGAGGGCACTATCTCCAACAATCTCCCACTTGCACTCAAGGCTAATTATTGCGATGTCGCATACTCACAGCCCGTGTGATACCGAACATCCAACTCCTCTACTAGTCAGTCCCACAAAGCTTGTTTGCGGAACTATTGCGTTCGAGGAATAGCCTCAGTGAGTGGATCCGCTTAGTTGTTTCTTTCTATGTCTCTCTATATCTCATGTTCGCGGAGAAACCCATCTCCCGAAATGAGCAATACCTGTCTTAGAATGTGCCTGGATGTCTGATGGGACATAGCTCATAAATGAACTCCAAATCCAAATTTCTTAGACTGTATCGTCAACTGAACTTAATCAGTATCCTGCGCGCCATGCCTCCCTCAGTATTGCCTTGGATTACCTGTCCAAAATACTGCCCCTCGTCAGAGGGAAAACTATAACTCTGACAACCTCCTTGTCGTCCATGTCACCTTGGAAGCCTGGAATGATAACAGTTTCCTGAATGAGGCTGTCGTTACCATATCCCTAGAACATCCACTTATGTTCTAAAACTGCTTCCGACTGTTTCTCCAGGAATGGATTAATGTCAACTTATTGCATCTAGTGCAAGAACAACATCTGGTGTGGTACTTTACATCTCACGATTGACTCAATTGCCTGAGCAAGTGATCTGCCAATCATGCACGTCCCTCTCCTCTTTAGTCTGTAAGACACCTTTGGAGAGGGGTGACTCCATTACCTGCAGGTACACTACCGTGCCAGGAGTCGTCCATTCTAAATACTCTTAGAATGCTGTCAAGTACCCTGATTGGGAAACCACCCAAATCTAGATCTAAAACCATAGATCTAGTAACCAGTATGTCTGATATAAAATCCATGTCCTTTGTGGAGAAACCACTGTGTGACGACCAAAGTATAACCGATCGTAGTGTAGGAGTTTCCTTTCCTACTCTGTGTATATCATCCAAATGCCAGGATATCACACCCTACTACCTTCTCAACAGATCCATCCCCTATTCTGATGAAGTCAAACCCATGACTGTCACGTCAGAAATAGATGATCTATCTCCGCTACATCTGCTCTAGTCTATAAATAGACATAAGCAACCTGTCCACCAATACTTCCGCTGTTCCCACTGACTACGACAACCCTCTGGCAGAGTCATATAGACGTACACTTCTAAAACTGGTTTAGAACGACGCTATACTCATCCTCCCGCCGGGTCTCGTAACCTGGAACAACAGCAATGGCAATTGTGGGTAAACAAGAACTTCCCTGTCACCGTCCTTGAGGCTACCGTAGTACCTCTCGGGTGCCTGAAGTTACCCACCTTATCTGCGGAGTGGCCAATGGAATGTCAATCCAGATTGAATCTTTAGGTTCCTTATCAAATCTTCAGTAATCGTTTGTGGTTCTGGAATCACTTCCAGTTCTACCATACTCCCACTACTGTTTTCTGAAAAAATCCATTTTTAATAAAACTGTGGCGAGTCTAGAACAATATCGCTATTGTTCATCCAGATGGTAGAAAATCAACCCTCGTCATAGCCTGGGTCAACCCACAAACAGCCATTACAGAAACGTGCCTTGAGTTGTCCAGTGTCTGGTTTTAATCATAAACCGGACAACTCCCCGTACCTTAAGATCGTTAAGATATGAACTGTTCTATATCCAATATAGAAACAGAGGCACTGATTTAATTGAACCAGATTCAAATCATGCAGCTGTCCCCAGCGCATGTCAACTAAATGGAAGGAGGCCGATCAGCGTTACTCAACTTAGGAATACTTCCAATTATGAGTAACTTGAAAGAGAAGCAAGATCTCTTTATCATTACTATCAACTGAATACCATACACAAGTATCTACGTCTTCGATCTCTTTGAAGAATCCTGATACTTGCTATACCTGGTTCTCTACTCTATTCAAATACCTATAACTTCTCAAAATTCGGACCCTGTGTTTCTACGAAACACCTGTCTAAATACTAGAGAAGTCATAAGTAAACCGAATATAGTATGAGAACCAACTCCTATGTCCTAATGGACACTGGACAACATACAATACTCTGTATAAGTCCCTTGAGTCTAACAACTCATTCCCTGTGTGTTGTAGGTTGAAAACTGTACTTATGGTTATGAAGAATTACACTGCTGTTTAATGCTCCTTACCTAACCATCCACTGATATAGGTAAATGTCATCGACATAATTTCATAAAGATATATCTCACTCTATGAAAATAGACGTACAGATATATCGATTTGAAATTGGTGCATAACAGCGGATATTCAAAACCAAATGTCTGCCGTCCGGCAAACAACCCAGGTGACTTCCTCAAATATCACCGATTACAACGAATCCCGATATAATGAGGATGATCACCCAATTCCTAATAACTTACTCCCACTCATCATCTGTAAAACCATACAGATGTGAGAATCGTACCTGGTAAATACATACCCTGGAGTAAGTATCTAATCGGGAAATCAGTTTTTCTTTAACATTACACAGTGAAACTGAAACATTGAAATGTTCCGATGGGGTATTTTGGTATTCCTAGTAATGCCTCTTCCAGATTCACGACTGTAACCGTATAGTTCTTTGCCACCTCTCCAAATCCCTTCATTTGTCTTTAGTCTTTACCTTCTGCACACCCTTTTAGACCAAATGGTTTTCTTCCTTCCCTACCGTTCAGCACCAGCCTATGGTTTGGAAGAAGACTATCCAATAAGCATAATGGGTGTACTGTCCCAATCCTAGGAACACTCGCAATGCGAGAGAAGGTGAAGATAAAAGACACCTGAATGTACTTTATTCCTATTTCTCCTGAACCAGGATCCATCCCCGAACTGGAACAAGTTCCTTTCGAGTTCGTATATAACCATACGATGGATTATCCAAATAAACTGTGGATCTTCGTAGTGATACGGAGTGTCCTGGAGAAATACAAAGGTGATGTGGGAGTGGTAACGAAATATTTGGTTTGGTCGTGAATATCTGTTGCAATTTACTTTGCCCTCTTACTAATCCCTTGCTTTGTCTGAACTTAATACCTTCTGCACACCATCGTTATGCTAATTGGTTTTCTTCATTCCCTACCGGTCGGCACCAGCCTATGGTTTGGAAGAAGACTATCCAATTTGCGTAATAGGTGTACTACTCCTAAACCAAGGAATACTCGCAACCTGAGAGAAGGTGAAAAGAAAAGACAACTGAATAATCCTATTCGTTTTCTCCAGAACCGGAAACCATCCTCGAATAAATTCTTTCGAGTTCGTATCTAACCATACGATGGTTTTGTCCAATGGAAGTGGACGTTCGTAGTAAAACGGGGTGTCCTGGAGAAAAGGGTAAAAGTAGGAGTGGCAATGAGGTTTGCAACTCTGACAATCCAAAAGCCGGTGTTTAAGAAGGTTCGGTCAACTTGGTCACTGAGTCAAAGTCTTAGGGTCGGGTCAATGGTCGCTGCCAAAGAGAGAGAGAAAAGAAACACTCAGCGTGCACTCTAACCTAGATCAGAATGGTTACCAATTTATCTAATCTAGAATCCTCCCACTGTTCCTCAAATTCTCCTCCAAACCTAAAAGAAGAATTAGTCGGGATCACCCGAGGAGTAAACCAACTCATCAGTGGGAATCGGGATCCAACTCTCATCGCATGACAACGTGACGGAATCCGCTCACGGTGTCACACTCCAGAAGGTATGCGCATATCTGGCAAGTTTCAGTTCTTTTGAAACTCCCGATGTGATTTCTGCCCCATGCTCTTATGACCTTGACTTTGGCCAACATATCATAAGTCACATGTCAAGTTCTGCCCGTCATTCTCCAGGTTAATTTGAATCCACCCGTACATACCCTTGACTTTGGCCAAAATGGCAGCACGACTGTCCCAAACCAACGCATCTATCTATGCTGCATATGAATACCCCAATAGCTACCAATCACTGTGCCTTGACTTTGGCCAACATACACAGCTTGAATACTATTGACCACCCATATGAAACGACGGAGGGCTACGAATGGCTTCTGGCGAAAACCTTTAACGTAAAGAACTTGATATCGTCGAAGGAACGGATAGCTTTTAAGAAATATAGTGACGACAACTTTCGCTAAAGAGGTCACTCCCGGTGAAGGGATCTCGGCTCTTTCCCCGTAGAATGGGGTGCAGGATATTCCAAATGAATACCACGGTGCAAAGCAAAAGTAATCGGCTATAGTGAAGTTAATGCCCTGACGCAAACTTCTGTCCAAGGGGTCACTCCCGGTGAAGGGATCTCGGCCCTTGCCTCGTCGACTGAGGAGCAGGATATTCCAAATGAATACCACGATGCAAAACAAAAGTGAACGTCCTTGCAATAACAGCTTTTTGAAAAAGTGTTCCAACAACATCAGATTAGGTTTGTTTTTAACTTTGCATTGATCCGAATCAATGCAGTCCCATCAATTGATCACACCACAAAGAACGAAAATATATTGATGTACGTATATGCCATCCGCATTCGCCACTGGGTCCCGTCATTACCCGTTAGGTTAGCTTACTAACGACAGAGCGGGGACTGGACTAGCGCGGATGCAAAACATATACAACATCTACTAATATATATACCAATATATTATATTTCGCTCAAGGCGTGAAAGAAATGCAACATCACAGAGAATGAACAGCATCACAGAAACAATACAGATATCTGGGATCCCCGGGTTTCACAGAGCCACTACTGAAACCCGACGTTCCCCTGGTCGTGTGGATAGCCTGTGCAATGAAATCCTAGACCCCTACGGGCGCGGCAAGTCACCCGCCAAAACCTGAAGCGAGGCAGCCCCCTTCAGCACCGTGAATGGACCACCCAGCACTTCACGGAATCCGGTAACTTGGGCACCCTTCCTGGGTCAAACCTGTACCCCCTACGAGTGTGGCGAATAGCCCGCCAATCCTAGAGTGAATCCCCTTCCGTCCCAATGCCATGAGATGCGGGCCCGTTGCCCTCTAGAACCCGGCTATCCGTGCACCCCTCCGCGGGGTAACCCTAGTACAGAAAGTAAAATATACATACACCGGGTACATCGACCGCAACCAGGTCGTGCCCCAAAAGAATAATACAATCAGGCAGTGACGGCAGTCCACATGTCGGACGCTCGTCCCGCAATATCAAATGTACAAAATACAACAACACTGTACTAGCATTGCATCCAGGCTATCCCCCACGACCGATCCGCAACATCACAGCAAATACATAGAACATCAACGTGAAAGTCACGTTCGCAAATCCGTCTAACCGGGCTATAGCAGTTAGACCGGATTTACCGATCGAGTGACATTCACGGTCGCAGATATAATGTAAATACTGTGAAAAATGTGTTTAAAAATATCCGATCGATCAAAAATTAACAAGTGGGCCCCCAATCAAAACTGTAGCACTCACAGAAAACCTGGGCCCAATTTTAATATCCCAAAACCCATGAAATTAACCCAGAAAGCCTCTGGAAAAAATTGATGCAGTGATGTCTACAGTATGCGGCGGAAGGGCGGCGAAAAGTGGGATTGTGCGGCGCTTCCGCGGTCTTACTGTGGGGTCACATCATCGAAATTTTACAGAGTTCTTATATTTTCTAGTACATCAATATTTTACAACCTGAAAAATTTTTAGACACCAAAAATTTCCAACAGAAAACTGATGTGGGCAAATACGGGTTTTTGGACATTTCGATCGATCGGAACTAAAAAACACATTACACAAAGCTAGACTAAGTTAATGGGGAGGCTCTGATACCACTCTAAGTGCACGGCGGCGCCCCGGCCGTCAATCCGACGCCGGAATGCGGAAGCGGTGAATAACTTAAATTTTGCGGACTTTGCAAACCGGCACCACCGCGCACTAAACTCCGGATCGTAACCATTAAACTAGTCTAGCTAACAAGAAGAAAGTGGGGAAGAGAAATATACCGACTGATCCGAGTCCTCCGGTCTTCATCTCCACTCCGATCTCCTCGCGGGATCTCCGTCCGTCTCCTCCTCGTCGGAAAGGGCACCACATCGCCTGTAGCTTTTACGGGCTCCCACCTCAATACCGAGGCAACTCGGGCGCGAAGCTGGCGAATCGACGCGTCCAAGATTTGCTGTAGGAAGTAGTGTAGAATACGCTTTGTCTCACTTTGGAGTTGGTTGCCTTGATGGAGGAATCAAGATGATATGAACTTGGGGATTTTTGTGGCAATGAAAATGATATGAATGATTAATTTTCTCCACACCAAAATGAAGCCTATCATTTTTCCTCCTCTCCTCAAATTTGTGGCCGGCCAAAACTATGTAGGAAATGGTGGTGGTGGAAAACAAAAACCAAAGAGGGAGGTTATTGTAGTAAAAGCAAGTGGTGATCCTAAACAAACATGAACCATGCTTATTACTTACACCCACCCATACCCTTTCCAATCACAATTAAAAGCAAGAAATGGTGCAAAGATAATGAAGTCATCATAATCAATCTTTATGCAAGAAAACCCCTCCACAAATGTAATTTGCAAAACTGCAAATTACCCCCTCCATCGGAAAAGTCCGGCCGGGAAAGAACAAAGGAAAACCGGCCGGAACGGAATGCAAACTGGCAACTCCAGAAAACTGGTCCCGTAATAAATTACAGGAAAAACCCCGATACTGTGCATACACACCCGCATCTGTATTCCGTCCGGATACAAATGCAAAGAGACAAAATCTACACTGTACTAAACTAGGACCGGCTTAAACCAAAACCGGCTAGTAATATCCGTTCGATCCTGATCCGTGCAATACCGCACGTATCTGATCGAACCCTGCCATATACCTATACGGCTACTAGTACAAACCGTCCGATCCTGATCCGTGCAATACCGCACGTATCTGATCGGACCCTGCCATATCTCCATACGGCCTCTACAGCGTTTCGCCCGAAACTTGAGTAACTGAAAGTGTGGTGGACTCTAAAGACTCGTCAATACAATGGCTGTGGATTTAACCACTAGCACGTCAGAGGTATAAGCCAATACGTAACGGGCCACCAGCTATTGACCAAAAGGGACGTCGATGAGCGAACTCATCCTGACACCCTACTGAGCCTGTCAGTGACAATATCCGTGCAGTCCGGTCCGTTCGTCTATGAGTATCGCATGGCGGGCCTAGGGGGTTGGTAAAAGTCAGACCCCCAAAAGCGGTACAAGTCGTGTCGGAGTGCAGCCCAGAACACCCTGAGATACTACTGGAATACCTACCAGTAAATCTCCTTGCCTTGGCCAAGGACTTTGTGTAATGGCTCTCCTAGACACAGCACGACCTCACCCCCAATACCGGGAGAGACGAACCCCTGAAGATACGCTCACTGCCTCCATGTGGCTCGGGACTGTACCCAACTAAAACCTGTTTGCACGACTCCTTTGAGCCGTGGTAGGGTAGTAATCAAAGTACAGTGGGAACTCACACGAGACAAATGACGATCCCCAGGTCGATGAACTAACCTGCACACATGTCACCAGGGAACTGCCATCTGACGTCTGGTATATGACCAACTAGCATGTTCCCAGCGAGTCCTGTCCGGTGTACTCATAACCCAATGAGCACCTGTATACATCTTAGGTGAACCAACTGACACCAGTGGCTTGTGAGACCGGCCACCGCCCCTCGTCGGGGTCTCGACTGTATACACTAGTCTACTAATGGAGTATCGATGCCCGGTCTCGAAACTCCCACGACTAGGGACCATTTAAGGATATGCTTGTAGACCCCCAGCTCCCACTTATATGATCGCCCTCATACTGCTGGTGGTCAAGCAAGAATCCTAGGGGCTCTATCAACGTGTAATAGCGACGTGTCAGGTCACTTAAAGCAGTACACGATGATAAAGGTAAACCAGATAGCATACTATCATCTCGAGTAAGACTGTCCTACCGGGATAGGTCCTCCCTCAATCATTACAATCACGTACCTGTGACCTAATAATTGACTCTGAGGGCACTATCTCCAACAGTGTACTCTCCTAATCAAGGAGCTCTCGCAACCTGAGAGAAGGTAAAAGGAAGAGACAACCTAGTAATTCTATTCAATTTCTTCAGAACCTGTGGCCATCCTCAACTGAAGTAACTTCTTCGCGTTCATATGTTACTATATGATGGCCGTTCTAAGCAATATGAATCATCATAGTGATACGACATGTTCTGAAGAAATGCAAAGGGTAAAGTAAGAGTGGCAGGGATATATACAACTTTGTTGCGAATCAAGACAAACCAAAGCCAAAGGGTCGCTGTACCAGAGAGAGAGAAAAGAAACACTCAGCATGCACTCTATCAAGATCAGATTGATTATCACTTTATCTGATCAGGATAGCTCCCACCGTGTCCTCAAATTCTCCTTCAAACCCTAAAAGGAGAACCAGTCGGGATCATTTAAGTGAAAAATTTCCCGATGAGTAATACATACTTATCAGTGGGAATCGGGACCCAACTATCATCATGTGATAACTTAACGGAATCTACTCAAGTCACCACACTCCAGAAGGTATGCGCATGCCAGGCAAGTTTCCCGTATGTTTGAAACTCCCAATATGTTTTTTGCCCCTAGAACCCAAGTGACCCTGACTAAAGATCAAAATGCCAAAGGGTTTTAATCAAGTTCTACCTGTCATTATCTTGATTGCATTAGACCCATCCGCACGACACCTGACTAAAGATCAAAATCATCGCACGACTGTCCTAACCAATTGCATTACCATGCAATAGAAAAGTATTATATAGCTACCGAACACTACGCCTCGACTAAAGATCGAAATACGTACCACAAATACTAAGTAATACTAATCTGAAATGACGGAGGGCTACGGCTGGTTTTTGGCGAAAAACCTTTAAGGTAATGAACTTGATATCATTGAAGGAACTCGAGTGGCTTTGAAATGGAGTGGTTTAAGCTCCGCTTTTTAAAACTAGTAACATAAACTTTTTCTTAAGAGCGAACTCCTAATGAAGGGATTATGGCTCTTCCCTCATAGAATGAGGTGCGGAATATTCCTAACCGAATACCTCTATGCAAAGCAAAAGAATATGACTATGAGTTTTGAAGAAAACCGAGTAGTTTTAAAATTGGTTCCAACATCATTTGGGTTTATTTTTCCTTGCATTATTTCGATAATGCGTTCCCATCATTTTATGTTTCCAAGCTACAAAAGAAACAACCAAAATAACATGCTTTTTATATGCCATCCGCATTCGCCACGGGGCCCCGTCATTCACCGTTAGGTTACTTAACTAGTGGCAGAGCAGGGGCTGGACTAGCGCGGATGCAAAACATATAGAAGTATCTACTAAATATATATAATATATATCAACATCGCAGGCAGATAATAGTCATCACAGCAGATAAAATCATCACAAGCATGCGAACAACAATATGGAATAGCGGATAATATAGGAGCCCCGCATTTCATTTGAGCCATAAATGAAACGCGACGTTCCCCGGTCGTATGCATGGCCAGTGCAATGAAGATCCTAGACCCCTGTGAGTGTGGCAAGTTACCCGCCAATCCCGGAAATGAGGCAACTCCAATCAACAAAGTGAGTGGACCACCCAGCACTTCACGGAATCCGGTAACTTGAGCACCTCTCTGTAGGTCAACCTATACCCCCTACGAGTGTGGCGAATAGCCCGCTAATTCTAGAGTAAGGCCCCCCGATCTCAACTCCATGATATGCGGGCCCGTTGCCTTCTAGAACCCGGCTATTCAAGCACTTCTCCACGGGGCAATTCTAGTATAGAAATGAAAATATATATACAACGGGGACATCGACCTCAACCCGGTCGTGCCCCAATCAAAGAATATACAAACTGGCAGTGACGGCAGTCCATATGTCGGATGCTCGCCCCGCAATAATGAATATACAAATGAATCTGAACTGTACATCTAACATTGCATATATGGCTATCCATCACGACAATCCACACAAACCTTAACCAGATATATATATAACCGCAGAAGCAAGAAACACTAGAATGTATGCAACCCCATCTAAATGAACATATAGCAATTAGATGACGTTCAACAACACATATACACATCACAGATACTGACGATGTAAAAGTTTCGAGTTTTTAAAACTCCCGAATTGTCCTAAAGCTAAGATGACACAAAGTGAAATCTGGGATAAATCAAACAACATAAAAAATACCATTTTACAAAACCCAACACACACCATGAAAACAGCCTCCAAAAAGAACACAAAAATCAGCGACGCCGGCCATATTCCCGATCTCGCCGGGCCAATGATGATGGAATCTTCTTGTTTTCATTGTGTGTCTTAGTCTAGTCTAGATGAAGTTTCTGCACTTGTTTAAAAAAATTTTAGAGACCATAAAATTCTCATTCGGAAATTGGGTTTTGAAATCGGTGTTTTCGGTTTTGAAACTTAAGCATCGTCAAACACTAGTTTATGGTGTTTGGGTGGCTCTGATACCATGTTGGGATCCGGCGCCCACACCACAGAGGTCGCGGGCGAGGCAGAAGCGAAAACAAAAACTTTTTGTGAGCACCGGATTCTCACACTTGAGGATTTGAACCAAACACCCTAAACTAGTAATGTATAACATGCAAGGTTGAGAAATACAAACTTTGTCGCGTGTCCACCCAATTATGGAAGACCCCTTCAAGTTCGTAGCCGCCGGGAATGCGCTTGAGCATCAATCACCCTTGCCGAAGACGACCACCTGAAGGAACACGGAGGAGGCTCAAACCGACGGTCCAAAGTTGCTAGGTTTGGATGGCCGGTGATGTAGAAATACTTCACTATATTTTTCTCCTTAGGATCTTGCTAAAAAATGGAAACAAGAAGAAGAAGGAGATGGAGAAGATGAAGCATGAGCCATGGTGAAGGAGATGAAGAAAAAACTCATCAAGTGAACTTGTGTAGAAAAGAATGGCTCAAAATCAACCATAATCATATAGTACAACCAAATGAATTTTCCAATATAAAATTCTAAGCCATACCTTTCTACATGCATACATGATTGAATCCGATTTCCGTGTCGTGTTTTGAAAAGTGTAAAGATCACAACCAAAGAAATTTATACCTCAATCAATTGAAGGTGTCGATATAGCTCGTCAATGAATACGGATCATCCACAGAGAAAGTGTGATTTGATCGATCTTATTTTAGTTGAGTTGAAAATTAAAAGATAAAAGAAAATGATTCAATATTTGTGAAATTTAGTTTCAAGAATCATAAAGAATTATATATAAAATCAAGAATTATTAAAGAACAAGAAAATGTCCAAATCGATTGAATTATCAAGATTTGTAAAGTAGCTTGTAGGAATCAATCCAATTGATAGTGATGATGAATACTAATGATTACTAATTCTTATCTATTGAAGATTTGTTGCTAGATCGATGACGATCAATGAGGTTTAAGGATCTATTGAGAAAACTAGGGTTTCTCCATCATCATCCCTTGTCCTTTCATTGATTATCATTCAAATTCTAGCCTCTACCAAATTGAATCACCGATCGTTGATCTCTAATTTGGAGCGAAACATTCAAGAAAGCGATCTCACTTAAAACTAGGTCTTCGATGATTCAATTTTCCCAAAGTTTACAAAACTCATAAGATTTAAGAATCGTTCAAGAATTCGATCATCGTCATCTACTTATTCTCTCGATTCCGTTACAAGCGGAGATTTCACCCAAACATCATGAAAAAAGGAAAGAATCAAGAATCGGTAACTTTTCATAATGCAAGAATGTAAAGAAAAGCAAGATTTACAACATTCACCTTTATTAATCGACGATTAGGTACAATTCACCCAATTCGAGGTTACAAGATTTGAGGAGGTAACTAGATCCACCGAAATTAGCTTCGCATCGATCTCCTTGAGTCGCGGATCGTCGTGGATCTCTTGCTCAGATGAAGGTCGGCGTTGCTTCAAAGGATCGTTGATGGCTTGCTTGATTTGCTTCTCGATGGATCTTGATTTGGCTCAAATTGTGTCACCCAATTTGTGTATTGATTTGGATTTTGCTAGAATTTTTACCCTAATTGATGAACAACTACCGAACAACCTTTGTAATGAAGCCCTAGGTCCCTTTTTTTATAGTTTTCCCTTTAGCTTCTCCTAGAAGCTTGGTTGTTATGAAACTTGTATGAGAAACTTGGTAGGTATCAAACTTGCACAAGAAGCTTGGCTGTTAGAAGGGAAGCTTCTGGAGAAATCTACACAATTCGAAGCGTCTTGGAGAAGGTTGGCCGTTAAAAGAAAAGCCCTGCAAAAAGTTCCAACCGCCGACGAGTCAACCCGGCCGCAGATCTGTGGCGGATCGGCCTGACTCGGCCGTGGATCCACGGCCGTTTGGTGGACTCAGTGCATGAATTCTTCTGTGCTATTTTATGTTGGTTTTAGGGTCTTCTTCTGATGTCTGGAATATTTTTATACTTTCTTATTTACTGCCAGATCGCAAGTCTTGGACTTGGTGTATTTTATCAGCACTTTTATGATTCTGGCTCTTTTACCTGGAGAATTTCCTGCACACAATCTCGAGATAAGAGTTGATATATACAAATCAATGCAAGTAGTAATAAATACTTAATTTCCCTCTAGAATGTCGATTATAGCTATAACACGTGGTATTTGGTATTTTATGGATGAATTCGTAATCCGTGTTATAATTACAATAAACACCCTTAGATGAATGATAAGAGTAGGGAAATTAACGTGTTGAGAATGCACTATTTTCGACTGATCAATGCACCATGCTTCACAACTTTCCATTTTCCACCTTATCACCTTATTTGTTTTTCTAAAAAGAAAAACAAATATGAGGTGTCCATCTTCTAGAAGCATTCCCGTATAAATACGGAATACTTCACCTTGTATATGTATCTCTACACATACGCGTATCCGTATAAAAATACGGATAGCACCAAAGAGAGAAAATGAATAGTGAACAATAATACTAAAATATATGTATCAAAATAAATATATAAATTATTAAATCAAAACCTGATTTAATAATCCGGCTTAATCCTAAGCTGGCTAGTATTATCAATTGTCCGATTAAAGTCCGTATACTACGTACACGTATTTAATCAGACCCCTGCTCATACTACCGTACGGCTCCTACATCTGTCGCCTGAATCGGGAAAACCCTCTGTGTGGGACTCTAAAGACTCGATAATACGCTGGCAGCGGGTTTAACCACAAGCACGTCAGTCGCACTAGCTGTACGTAACGGCTACCCAGGTGCTTGTCGAAAGGGGGTCGACAATCAAATGCGTCCTTACCCTGCTGAGCCTGAATGTGACAATCTCCGTACAGTCCGGTCTCTTCATCAAAGAGTATCGCATATCAGATCTAGGGGGTGGATAACGTCAGACCCCTACTAACCCGATAAGTCATGTCTGAGTCTAGCTCATCACCAACTGAGATACTACTGATCAACTATCAGTAAATCTCCCTCACCGTGGCCATGGATTTCTGGTGATAGATAATTGAACACAGTGTGGCATCGACTCCTAATTCTAGGAGAGACGGATCCCTGACAGTCGACCACTGCCTCCTTATGGCTCGGGACTGTATCCTACTAAAACCTGTTTGCACGATTCCTTTGAGCCATGGTAGGGTAGTAATCAAAGTACAGTGGGAACTCACACGAGACAAATGACGACTTCAGGTCAAAGGACTAACCTGTACACATGCTACCTGAGAACTTCCATCTTACAATAGGTATAATACCATCTAGAAGTTATCGGTGAGTCCGTCCAGTGTACTCACCTCCAGTGAGCACCTGTATACTATCTTAGGTGACACAACACCAATGGATTGTGAGACCAGCCACCGCCCCTCGTCGGGATCTCGAAGTGTATACACTAGTCTACTCCAGAATATCAATGCCCAGTCTCGATACTCCCACTACTAGGGACATTTAAGGATGTGCTTATAGACCACCCAGCTATCACGTATATGATCCCCATCATAATGCTGGTAGTCAAGCAAGAATCTTATGGTTATGGGCTCTATCAACATATAATAGTGATCTGCAATACCACATAATGCATGTACATGATGATAAAGACAAACCAGATAGCATACTATCATTTGAGTAAGACTGTCCTACCCGTATAGGTCATCCCTCAATCATCACAATCGCGTGCCTGCGATTACAATAATTGACTTGTGGGTACTATATCCAACAAATCCCATATACCACCTTTTCGTTTTAGTTCATAAAAGAAAATATATTCTATTCTGATTTCGATTTATAAGAAAATTCTTATGAAATAAGTATAAGCAACAATCTGTATCTCACTGGTTGATACTCTTCATTGCTGTTCTTTAGCCTACGTGATCGAATCGTATCAGCCCCATATATTTTAATATTTTTACTTTTTAATTTTTTGGAAGCCAAAGGGTTTACACGTGCATTACACAGAGAAACGAAGAGTTGCAACAGATTTAAAGTGGATAAATGTTACATTTAAAATAAGATGAATGCACAGCACGAACCTCGAGGCAATCTCCTTGAGGCAGGCCGCTAGAAAACCGCCCCGGCTGTTTGTTCATGCCCAAACGTCCCCGTGCTCCACCCATGCAATCTTTGGACTCCCCACTACTCATTTTTATTGTTTAAAACTTCTGAAAACATAAACCCTTTCAGCTATCCTAATTAACTTTGTTTTAATTCTTTTAGTTTAACCACACCCTTCTCTTTTCCCCTATAAATACCAAGCATATTTTCATATTCTTCTCTCAAAACCGTACTAAAAAAATTACTCTCTAAAAAGCATTCTCTCAAGTCCTAGAAAACAAATCAAGCTCTCAAGTTCTTTCAAGTTCGTTCCTCCGTCGTTTTGCGGTCTCAGTTCTACAAATTGAGGCCTCTACTTTTCATTCTCGCTCGTACAAGTACGAACGCACAACCGTAAGTCCCCCTCCATTGTTTTACTTGTAATTGTTGCTCTAATTCCTTTTCCTTTAATCATCTCTTTTTCTCTTTAGGTTTTCTTTTGATCACGTTCTTCTAGTGGATATAATATTAATATATTGCGATGTTGTTTAAGTGAATTTTTAATTTCAAAAATATTGTGGGTGATATATTACTTACAATTTTTGATTTACCGTTATCATGTTTTGCTCTGCAATATAATTTCATCGTTATGAATTCCATATCAGAGTCGAGTAATCTAAGCAAAATTTTATGTTAGGTTATTATAGATGAATCCTTAATGCATGATCTATTAAAGCATGTTTCTTATGGAAGAAAGAATCAAATCATCTGAGAGACTTCTAGGAAACCCTTTATATTCTAATTTTAGTTGATGATCAACTTTTAAGTCATTTGTCTGTTAGGGATAATTAATGCGATTTTATTATTTTATAAGTAGCAATTTTTGTAAGATGTTGTGCTGCAACATAATTTCCCATATAAAATTATCCTATTTTCCTTTAGTTTTCCTCTTAATTTAATAAAATTGTTATGAACGATATCATGAACTATTCATTGTTGAAAAGCTGTTAAAATATTGTAGATAATGTACGGGGTAATGACTTACCCCACATGCACACTTGGAAATTATAACACGATCATATGCTTGTAGCATTATTTGAAAAGAAATCAATTTTCAATAAAATATCCTTAAATAAAAATACGATCGTTAACTTTTCCTTTGCGAATACGCCTCTACAACCCTCGTTAAGGGATCCGTTTATGGTTGGTGCGGATTATTGCACAACCTGGAGATAGTAAAAAGAGATGCAAAACTCCTCACGGAGAATTTGGTCTCGAAAAGAATAAAATACAATTTTAAAGAAAATACGAATTTTAAAGCAAACTTAAACAAATTGAAAATAACTTAATTATATATATTCGTAATTTCCAAAGAAAAACAAATTTGTAAAATTAGATACTCCAAAATGAAAAGGTTAAAGTTTTAATAAAATACCCTCAAGTTTCTAAAAGTGGTATTTTTCATTAAAATACCATAAACTTTTAAAAGCTAAGTTTTATCTCTAAAATACCACCAAATATAAAATACATTTTTATGCAAAATCTTAACATTTTAATTAATATAATTTTATCAAAAATATCTTTGATGATCAACTTTTAAGTCATTTGTCTGTTAGGGATAATTAATGAGATTTTATTATTTTATAAGTAGCAATTTTTGTAAGTTGTTGTGCTGCAACATAATTTCCCATATAAAATTATCCTATTTTCCTTTAGTTTTCCTCTTAGTTTAATAAAATTGTTATGAACGATATCATGAACTATTCATTGTTGAAAAGTTGTTAAAATATTGTAGATAATGTATGGGGTAATGACCTACCCCACATGCACACTTGGAAATCATAACACGATCATATGCTTTTAGCGTTATTTGAAAAGAAATCGATTTTCAATAAAATATCCTTAAATAAAAATACGATCGTTAACTTTTCCTTTGCAAATACGCCTCTATAACCCTCGTTAAGGGACCCGTTTATGCTTGGTGCGGATTATTGCACAACCTGGGGATAGTAAAAAGAGATGCAGAACTCCTCACGGAGAATTCGGTCTCGAAAGGAATAAAATACAATTTTAAAGAAAATACGAATTTTAAAGCAAACTTAAACAAATTGAAAATAACTTAATTATATATATTCGTAATTTCCAAAGAAAAACAAATTTGTAAAATTAGATACTCTAAAATGAAAAGGTTAAAGTTTTAATAAAATACCCTCAAGTTTCCAAAAGTGGTATTTTTCATTAAAATACCATACACTTTTAAAAGCTAAGTTTTATCGCTAAAATACCACCAAATATAAAATACATTTTTATGCAAAATCTTAACATTTTAATTAATATATTTTTATCAAAAATATCTTTGATGATCAACTTTTAAGTCATTTGTCTGTTATGGATAATTAATGCGATTTTATTATTTTATAAGTAGCAATTTTTGTAAGTTGTTGTGCTGCAATATAATTTCACATATAAAATTATCCTATTTTCCTTTAGTTTTCCTCTTAGTTTAATAAAATTGTTATGAACGATATCATGAACTATTCATTGTTGAGAAGTTGTTAAAATATTGTAGATAATGTACGGGGTAATGACCTACCCCACATGCACACTTGGAAATCATAATACGATCATATGCTTGTAGCGTTATTTGAAAAGAAATTGATTTTCAATAAAATATCCTTAAATAAAAATACGATCGTTAACTTTTCCTTTGCAAATACGCCTCTATAACTCTCGTTAAGGGACCCGTTTATGGTTGGTGCGGATTATTGCACAACCTGGAGATAGTAGAAAGAGATGCAGAACTCCTCACGGAGAATTCAGTCTCAAAAGGAATGAAATACGATTTAAAAGAAAATACGAATTTTAAAGCAAACTTAAACAAATTGAAAATAACTTAATTACATATATTCGTAATTTCCAAAGAAAAACAAATTTGTAAAATTAGATACTCTAGAATGAAAAGGTTAAAGTTTTAATAAAATACCCTCAACTTTCCATAAGTGGTATTTTTCATTAAAATACCATAAACTTTTAAAAATAAGTTTTTCGCTAAAATACCATCAAATATAAAATACATTTTTATGCAAAATCTTAACATTTTAATTAATATATTTTTATCAAAAATATCTTTGATGATCAACTTTTAAGTCATTTGTCTGTTAGGGATAATTAATGCGATTTTAATATTTTATAAGTAGCAATTTTTGTAAGTTGTTGTGCTGCAACATAATTTCCCATATAAAATTATCCTATTTTCCTTTAGCTTTCCTCTTAGTTTAAGAAAATTGTTATGAACGATATCATGAACTATTCATTGTTGAAAAGTTGTTAAAATATTGTAGATAATGTACGGGGTAATGACCTACCCCACATGCACACTTGGAAATCATAACACGATCATATACTTGTAGCGTTATTTGAAAAGAAATCGATTTTCAATAAAATATCCTTAAATAAAAATACGATCGTTAACTTTTCCTTTGCAAATACGCCTCTATAACCCTCGTTAAGGGACCCGTTTATGGTCGGTGTGGATTATTGCACAACCTGGAGATAGTAGAAAGAGATGCAGAACTCCTCACGGAGAATTTGGTATTGAAAGGAATAAAATACGATTTTAAAGAAAATACGAATTTTAAAGCAAACTTAAACAAATTGAAAATAACTTAATTATATATATTCGTAATTTCCAAAGAAAAACAAATTTGTAAAATTAGATACTCCAAAGTGAAAAGGTTAAAGTTTTAATAAAATACTCTCAAGTTTCCAAAAGTGGTATTTTTCATTAAAATACCATACACTTTTAAAAGCTAAGTTTTATCGCTAAAATACCACCAAATATAAAATACATTTTTATGCAAAATCTTAACATTTTAATTAATATATTTTTATCAAAAATATATTTGATGATCAACTTTTAAGTCATTTGTCTGTTAGGGATAATTAATGTGATTTTATTTTTTTATAAGTAGCAATTTTTGTAAGTTGTTATGCTGCAACATAATTTCCCATATAAAATTATCCTATTTTCCTTTAGTTTTCCTCTTAGTTTAATAAAATTGTTATGAACGATATCATGAACTATTCATTCTTGAAAAGTTGTTAAAATATTGTAAATAATGTATGGGGTAACGACCTACCCCACATGCACACTTGGAAATCATAACACGATCATATGCTTGTAGCGTTATTTGAAAAGAAATCGATTTTCAATAAAATATCTTTAAATAAAAATACGATCATTAACTTTTCCTTTGCAAATACGCCTCTATAACCTTCGTTAAGGGACCCGTTTATGGTTGGTACGGATTATTGCATTGCCCAACCTGAAGATAGTAGAAAGAGATGCAGAACTCATCACGGAGAATTCGGTCTCGAAAGGAATAAAATACGAATTTAAAGACAATACGAATTTTAAAGCAAACTTCAACAAATTGAAAATAACTTAATTATATATATTCGTAATTTCCAAAGAAAAACAAATTTGTAAAATTAGATACTCTAAAATGAAAAGGTTAAAGTTTTAATAAAATACCCTCAAGTTTCCAAAAGTAGTATTTTTCATTAAAATATCATAAACTTTTAAAAGCTAAGTTTTATCGCTAAAATACCACCAAATATAAAATACATTTTTATGCAAAATCTTAACATTTTAATTAATATATTTTTATCAAAAATATCTATGAGGCATTAGGATGAATTAAAAACCCTCAAGAATTTTTAAATGACATTTTTATATAAATACGCTAAAAATTATAGAACTAGTCTATATTACGTGTTTAGGGTGCAGATTGGTTTGAGTGGTATGTTCTCTTGTCAGCGTCTCGGGATTGCCGGAGACTATGATTCACCACTTGCATCTCCCTAAATATAGATCGTAACCTTATGGTGGAATTATCAATGGCAATCATTTTTGAAAAAGACACAAATACTATCGTCCATGTGCAGTGATTGTCGATATTTCCCAAACCTAAGAATTTCTAAAGTTAAATTAGAACTTGATTTCGAATCACAAATTGGATTGAATCCAATCTGACTTGAACTCGAACTCAAATACAAACTTGAACTCGAACTTGAACCTCAACCCTAACCCGAACTCGAACTTAAACTTGAACTCGAATTTGAATCGAACCTGAACGGGAATACTTGAACTTGACATGAATACCTGACATGACTTGTACCGAACCATCATGTTTGACCCAACTTGACTCAGACCATAAATATAATTGACATGACTTTCAATTGACATGAATACATGATCTTGACATAAACTCAATTTTGAATGCTCGACTCTATAAATCATCTTTTGTATTCATAGATTTGATCAAGGCTTGTAACTTTAATCTAGAATAATATACGCGGGGTGTTTGGGTAGTTCGAGTATGAATCCAACGAAATCTTAAGAGTCCCCCTAGCTTATGAATCCATGTATACTAATACATGCAATCAATCATGAGGGCCCGTGTTTCCAAGCCCCAGAACAATAGCCTGTTGGGTTTGGAATACTTCAATACTAGGATGAAGTCCCGTTACTGACACTCTTGATTCGGGCCCATGGTTCCTTACCACTGGACGATAGCCTGTTGGGTTCGAGAATACTCTTGAGATTGGTTGACATTCACACTTGAACTCACGTTACTTAGTTTACCCTTTTAGTAAACTCTTTAGGACACATTGTTATTCATTACATGTTCATCACTTTTACTAATTACATGCTCACTATATCTACACTAGACGGCCATGATATACTTGGTTTCTATACGCACGTTACCTTACCATGCTTACATCGGTTTCATTTGTCTTGTCATGTTATATTAGAACTGTCATGATCTATTAATTGCTATATCACCCTATCACTTTGTCTGTACTTTCCACCTTGTCATTATACCTTCTTTTTTGGGGACTTACCGAGTTCTAGTTTGCTGACGACATGTAAGTTATAGTGCTTCTTACTATGACTACCACGGCATTGCGGAATCAAAAACTTTAATTTTTCTTGAGCACTATATACTTTAACCTTAGAATACAAGTACAAACACTATACTAAACTAAACTAGAGTTTTAACAATTAAGTTAAGGACTACAAGCTTTGAAGTCGTGTCCTTCGGGTCTTGTATGGTCCTCTCCTTGAGCTCTTAGGGTCCTTGGATCGAGCTCTCAAGTTGATCTCCCGCGTCAAAGATGATCTACTCGAGGATGCCGGTTCAAGCTATACCTTCTAAGAAACTACTAAAGATCTAGATTTGCTAAGTCTAGATACTTAGTGGTGTAGTTTTTAAGTGTCAAAATGCTCTCTTTTCTTTCTCAAAACTTAAAGAGAAGTGAGGAAGAAGAAGAGATTGCTAAGGATAATGTTGTCATAATAATAATCACCCTCTCTCAATTCTTATCCCTTCATATCTATTTTAAAATATGAAATAAATGAGTAGGCTTGTGACTCACTAGTGTGAGTCACAAGTCCACACACTTCCTTTTTAAACTAGAAGAGATGAGAAGTAGAGAAAGCCACCTCATATGGTACACATACACATACATATAAATGTATGTATATAATCAAGTATATCAAAATACCCATATTTATAATAAATACGTATACCCGTATTTCTACCAAAATATGAATACCGTATTTGTATCGAAAATACAAAATACACGTATTCGTATTAAGAAAAAAATACATGTATTTGTATCAAAACACAAATACACGTATTCGTATAAATACCGTATTCGTGTTAAAATACAAATACCCAAAAGGGAGCAATATAATACTAGCTCCAAATCTGGCTATCATTCAAACCTGCTAGTATTACTAAATAGTCCGATTAAAGCACGTGTATAAAATACACGTGTTCAATCTAATACCCGAGCGTATCGAAATACGCATACTACACCGTTTCGCTTGAACCGGAAAACCCTCTGTGTGGGACTCTAAAGACTCGGCAACACTCTGGTAGTGGGTTTAACCATAAGCACGCAAGTGGCACTAGCTGTATGTAACGGCTATCCAGGTATCTGTCGAAAAGAAGATTGACAAGAAAACTCGTCCGAACCCCTACTGAGCCTATAGGTGACATTCTTTGTACAGTCTGGTCTGTTTGTCTAAGAGTATCACATATCGATCCTAGGGGTGGTAAACATCAGACCCCTACCAGCACGATAAATCGTATCGGTGTGGAACCCAATACAACCTGAGAAACAACTGGTGCACCTACCAATAAATCTCACTTATCCTGGCGAAGGACCTGTAGTATCGGCCAACCGTACACAACACAATATCGACTCCCAATACCGGGAGAGATGGATCCCTTCTATCACCTACCGCCTCCAAGTGCTTTAGGACTGCACCCAACTACTACCGGTTTGCACGACTCTTTAAAACCGTGGTAGGGTAGTAATCTAAGTACAATAAGAATACACTCGAGACTAATAGTGATGTCAAGTTATCGGACTAAGCTGTACTCATGTCACCAGAAAAATGCTATCCAACAATAGGTATAATACCAACTAGCAGTTCCCAGTGAGCCCGTCCAGTGTAATTCATAACCTAATGAGCACATGTATACTATCTTTGGTACCGTATACCGATGGCTGCGGAACTGGCCATCTCCCCTGAAGGGGATAAGAAACGTATACACTAGTTTACTCTGGAGTATCGATACCCAGTCTCGATAATCCTACGATTAGGGACAATTATAAGGATGTGCTTATAGACTACCCAGCTCTCACAAGTATGATTGCCATCACAACGCTGATAGTCAAGCAAAGATCCAAAGGGCTCTATCAACATGTATTAGCGATATGTAAAAAGGAACATATGCACATGTTAATGTAAGTCGATGTTGCACACCCCACAGGGTATATGGGGAGGCGGAATTAGCAAACAATAATTTTATAGCAAGAAATATCGACTAAACTCCAGGATCATATCAGAAACCCTAACTAGCAATACTAACAAAGGTTCTAATCTACTATGAAGTGATTTATACCTTCATGTCCAAGTCCTTCGGGTCTTCTTATCCTCTTCTTAAGCTCCTCATTTGTACGGATAGAGCTTGGTAATCGGTCTCCTCGTGTCGAAGAAGATCCACCCGAGAATCTATGGTTCAAGCTCTAACCTCTATAATAAGGTAACTAAAGTACATAGTTTGCTGATATAGGCAGCTTAGGAGATGTAGAGAATGTTTATTGGATTAATCTATCTCATTAACCCTAGGTTTCTCAACTCATGAGAGTGTTTAGGGTTTGAGGAAGAAGAAGAGATCAAAGGAGGAAAGAGAGTGTTGAAGTGAGAATGAGATGAAGAAAGGCTAAGTGTTGATGACTATGAACCATATCCCTTTTTAATAATAATAATAACATAATACAACCATACTTCAATAGTCATCCAAAGTGAATGAGTCATCAAAGTAGCCATGCTTCAATCATGCTCAAATAGCACCTCATTTCTCCACTTCACTATCCATTTGAATAAATGGATTAATCACAAATGAGATGTTTTCTTCTAGAAGCACTCTTGTGAAAATACAAGAATACCCCTCACCGTATATACATAATCGTATTCGTACCACGAATACTGAGAGATGAAAATAATCCAATATTATAATACTAGAATGCAGCTTAATCCTAAGCCTACTAGTATTATCCGTCCGATTAAAAATACGTGCAGCTAGTACACGTATATGATCGAAACCCTGCACGTAAAACCATATGGCCTCTACATCATTTTGCCTGAACCACGGAAACGCTCTGTGTGGGGCTCTAAAGAACCGACAGTACGCTGGCAGTGAGTTTAACCACAAGCTCATCAGTGGAACTAGCTGTACGTAACGACTACCCAGGTATCTGTCGAAAAGAAGGCCAACAGGCAAACTCGTCCGAACTCCTATTGAGCCTGTTCGTGACAATCTCCATACAGTTCGGTCTGTTCGTCTGAGAGTATCGCATGCCAGGTCTAGGGGGTGGAAAACGTCAGACCCCTAATAACCTGACAAGTCGTGCCGATGTGGCTCAAGACCATCCGAGAATCTACCGGTCCAACTACCAGTAATTCTCAATCCGCCCTGGTCAGGGACTTATGGTGTTGGCCAACTGATCATAGCGCGATATCGATTCCATATACCGGTAGAAACGAGTCCCTAACAGTCGCTCACTGCCTCCATGTGGCTCTGGACTGTACCCAACTAAAACCTGTTTGCACGACTCAGTAGAGCCGTGGTAGGGTAGTAATCAAAGCACAGTGGGAACTCACACGAGACAAATGACGACCTCAGGTCGACAGACTATCTGCACTCATGTCACTGGATAACTGCTATCTGACGATTGGTTTAATACCATCTAGCCAGTTCTCGGCGAGTCCGTCCAGTGTACTCAGCCCCAGTGAGCACCTGTATAAGATTGTAACATTTCAGAAAATAAAATATTATTTTTAAGAATTTAGATAATTAAATAGTGAATTATTATAAATATTTTAAGGTAAGGATATTAGTTTTAACGAAAGGGGTATAATTATATACCGATAGTTTGGAAAACATTCGGAGAATTCATAAGAACTATTGATTTTGAAAGGGATTATAAGAATGGAGCATTCATAGATCTTCTTATAACTAATGATATTCTATGTTAATGCTAAACTCGATTAATTTTCACTAATTTTGCATTAAGCTTGATTATGCATCATGACTTGCAACAAAACTTATTTCATTTTTTTAGAACCATGGCTTCATTGTTATTGCTATTGTTTTGTTTACTTTTAAAAGAGTTAATGGAAATAGAAAAGAAAAGAAACATGAAAAGAAATGAATAAAGAATGTGGTATGACTAGGAGGCATGGGCAAGAGAGAGAAGAGAGAGAGAGAGGGTGAGGGGTCTTTGACCATGGCGCACATTGTTTCATCACTTGTGTTTCTTCATCATTTCTCTCCTCTTCCTTCACCATGGATGCCCTCTCCCTCCACCTCCTCTACCGCCTCACAATACCCCCATTTCCACAGCAAAACTATACATCCCCTTCACAAAATTCATGCACAAGCTCACTACAAGCATGGTGGACCAAGAAAGTTGGGATTTTGAGTACTAGGGGCAACTCAAGAAAATTCTTGAGTTGCCAAATGAGGTATTTCTTTCACTATTAGTATAGTTATTCATTTCCTTTAGCATCTATATTAGTTTAGAAGTGATTAAGTGAGGTTTAGTGATGTCGGAAAATTTCAAGATGAAGGTTAGGGTTTGATTTGAATTGTGATGGTGCAAGTGAGTGTAATTGGTGACTACAAACCCCCCTTAGTATTAAAAATCCAGATCAAACCAGTGAATAACCCTAAAACTTGAAATTTAAACTTTCCACGTCGGTTTTGTGATATTTTGGAGGTCTACAGGGAATCTAGAGCAACCCGGAAACTTTATGAAATAATTAAAAATATACATTAATCTAGTTAGACCAATATGAGACCACCATGAGAAGACGAGACCAAACAAAAATATTTTGGCCGGCGGGGGCGGTTACTGTAGCTAATAGGCTGGCCAAAATTTGTCTGTTGATGTTGGGTTTTGTCATGCAGCTCACTCTCCTCATAACTTAACCACTGTATTTTTTGTTTTGTCCCAGATCACCTGAGTCAAAATCTGGAGCTAGTTTCCTAAGTTGTTTTGAGTTTTGCAGATTTTAATGACTTAAGTTCTGATATTGGTGTTTTATCTCGATCGATTAGCGTTTGTACGTCGATGTCGAGGGTTATTGGTTCTTCTTGCATACGTAGGCCGTATGTTCTAACCTATGTATGTTTCATATGCCGTATTGGGTTTTCTTGTGTTTGATTCTTGTTTTACGATATAACGTATTTAGAACTATAGGTGCCCATGTGGACGTCGTACGATAGGGGAAGAGCATGGCGACATCGATTTTGGCAAGCAACGATCAAGGTGAGGAGATGTATATCTACGGGGGGAAGTCGGGTGGATGGCGTATAGCACCCCCGCAATTTCGTAGGGTATGACACACACACACACACACACCCCTATGTGTTATTATGAGATGTGAATACTTAGCAAGAAAGGCTTTAGGAGACCATGGGTTGGATTTAGTGTAATTGGAGGAAAGTACTTTCAGTTTAGTTTCTTATTTACGAAACCCTAGAGTAAAGGTTCACACACACACATGCACACACGTGAGATGTTTGGGTATATATGTTTATATGTATATGTGTGTGTGTGTGTGTGTGTACGTATACACGGATGATGAGCTCAGTATATGATACTTGGAGATGAGTCGATATGATCGGGCATGATGCCGTGAGTTGTGATATGTGATTCGGTCGTGATATGATACGTCATGATATTATAGCGGATCGTTGGGCGATGTGTTTTCATACACACGAGGATATATGTTTGATGATATTAGGATGTGCTAGATTTTAGAAAGGTACCCCTAATTCATGATTTTACGATGATGATATCATATGAATAATGATGTATATGTGATATTTGACCTGTACCCCGATTTTGGGATGTCGTACGATGGATTTTACCGTACGAGTTATAAATATGATGATTGATCCGCACTCTTGACTCGAGGATGTCGTACTATGCATTTTACCGTACGTGACGCTATTGAGGCGGGATCGCCGACTACTAGATATATCGACTCAGATTTTAGGTGGATTTTCCTTACCCTTTCGACTGGGCTCGAGTCATACTTATATTTCAAAACTTAACGAATCGTGAGTATTTTTAAAGATAGGCCAAGGGATACTAGGGATTTTTCGAAGATGTATCTTTTCTCAAAGACCCCGTAGCCCCTATTTTTCTAAAACCACGATTCGTGCTATTTCAAACACCAAAAACTGTATGACTCGTATATGGATATGTGTATCCTTCAATGTTGCTGTTAATACATCGTTTTCCGTATGTTCATGCTGTTCTCATCGCATTGCATGCTTATAAATGTGTTTTCTTCAGTTATTATAAATCCATGTTGTCAGGACACCAGCACCATTACCGATGATGCGTATGCTCCACGTACACTCGCTTGCCGGCTCACACACATCATCATCGGTAATTTCCATGTCACGTACACATTAGAATACATTACTTCGTAAGTATAAATTGCTTGCTGGTAGTTGCAACAAGGTACTAGTATGCTTGCTTTCATATGCCAGTTTAGATATTGCATTTCTTACTTAGATATTTCATGCATTTATACATTCATTCTGATATGCAATGTCGTGGGGCTTTATGCCGATATTCACTATTCACTGACTCATGATTTTAAGATTTCGGATCTTTCATGAGATTTCTGGATTTGGGAAACCGTATGTGAATTTTTATAAACTTATGATTATTTTAAAAGAGAAAGATGCGGTTTCCCTCGATATAATGAGTTGCGTCCACCATGATGTTTTTCTCGGTTCTGAGTTGGTTTTCGAGACCCGATTCGAGGAGTGGAGGAACCGTCTGTGGGTACATGGTGGACCCGGTATGGTACCCCGGGGCAAGAAGCTCGAGTTGTAGATAATGAGCCTGGCAGGGGTAGGCTATTTACCGGTGATTGTATGGAAACTCGACGGATATCCAGAGGATACCGTTCGGAGTTATGAGAGAGATGGATATATGGGCCGATCCGGACAGACGGAGCCCGAGATATGAGTTTTATGTGTCGCTGTTGGACACGGATTTCGAGATTTTTTGAGTGTCGATGCTGGGCACTCGGGTTTTATCATGATTTGTATGTCGTTGCTGGACACACGTTAGATGGTGCATTATTACATATCACACATCGATATATATATTATTACTCATGACACGGACACGAGTACTTTGATATCACACTTATGATATGTTGTCACCCTTGTAGTAGTATTGTGTATTTATTTGTATGATCTAGGAGAGAGTCATACATGCGATTTCTACTCGGTGGTGTCTTCTACTCACGAGTTGGCAACTTACCCCCATTGTGCCACAGTTTCTTGCAGGTTTGGCCGTACAGGTTTCATTGCGGCTTGCTGGCATACTGCTTCCTTTCGGGTGATTGCTTGTGAATGTGGGTTCACTTGCATCGTGACCACCGTAGTACTTTTATTTATTTAAGTTGTATCTAGTAAACTCCATCAACTAGACTTGTATATTTGATAGACTTAGAAAACCAGTTGTTTATTCTTTCGACCTTAGAGTCGTGCACTTGTATATTATGGTTCTTCTCTGGTTTTCTTGAGGATGTTTGGTTTTCTTCTAAGTTTTGATTCTCGCCCTTCGGCGTTGTATATTATACTGCTTGCGTGGTTGTTTCCGCCAATTGGCGAAGAGCTAGCTCCCGCTTGGGGATGCCGTTATTCATTATTTATGAATATGCATGTTTGTACCCGTTTGGGGCCAGTATTTACAAAGGAGACTCTGCCGAAATTTTCGGGAAAATATGATGGTGCTTTTAAATGTTTAATGCCACTTATTTTGTTAAAACCTCTTGCTTTAAAATAAGTTTTCCTTCACTCTTTGCATTTAAAATGGTTTAGATTTCTGGGCTTTGGCTTACTTAGATTATGTTACGCCTCTTGACGTTTCGTGATTTAAGTGCCAGTCATGTTCCGTACCTTCGGGCCGTGACAAAGTTGGTATCAGCGCTAAGTTTAACCTTAGTTCGAGTCTAGGTTTGACTATGCGGAGTCTAGGGCGTATATATATATTTAGAACCTAGGCTTGACTTTACGGAACTTAAACTTGGTCGAAGGGGTATTAGACCTGAACTTTCGTCGCGTAGGTTGACCTTGGTTGATGGAGTAAGTGACTTAAGTAGAGTGGCGTATCATGTGTTTGTTCCGCGGCATACTTACGATACGCTACTCCGCTTAAGAAGCCTTATGATGTACATTTCTTTGCACCGTATTCTATTCGTTCCTTGATCTATCTTCATCGATATCGGATGGTGGTTTCTGTTACCATGGTAGCACAGGCAGTGAGAGCTGCGGCTAGAGTTGCGGTCAGCATGAGCTCGTCTTGGACGAGGACTGACCAGGACGTAATTATGGTGACACATGATTGTATAGATGTGTCGTTTTATTGTGTTTTTCATAACAAGGCATTTTGATGGATTGTTTTTACTAAGATATCTCGAACGTTCAGACCAGCACCAGAGGATTGGGCCACTGCTAGAGGCCGGCTAGAATTGTGATGACCGTTAATGTATCGTCTATTCTTAAGGATTGAGGCATTGTGTAGTGTGCGGACGAATGAACCAGTTATTACTGCGACTGACAAGATATCGCCCCAGATATTTGAAGCTATTGCAGCACGAGTTTGTATTTAGGGATATGATAGAAGATCTCTAGTCACCCATGGACGAATGACTAAGACATGTGGTTCGTTTGCATACCCCGATGCGAGGTCATCAGATTGATTGATTTCAGCTAGAGAAGACTTCACACATGCACGTTGAGAGTCGATAGAAAAACGGACGAATTGAAGAGTATTCTTTCGACGATTTGGAAGAGTTTCCGAGGGCGTAGTTGGCCAGATACCTACCACAAGATATTGAGCCGTCGAGTTCATATTTTCAGAAGGGAGACTCTAGATACGAGTATAGCCGTTTGTAGCGCAGTCCATACAACTACGAAGAGACGAGTCTGAATCAGTCCACATTAGAGGAAAGTGGAGTAAGAGGTTCGTACGAGATTTTGACGAGATGACGTTCCACTCCGTTGACATCAGAGATGTGATATGCATGCAGAGGCATTGAATATGGATATATCTTTTAGACGAAGTCGTGATGAGTATGCAGCTGTTCTGGAACAAGAAATGGATTTAGTAAAAGGTGATAACTTCCGAGCAGTTCGGCAAAAATGAGATTTGGGAGAGATCCCGACAGAATCTTTCTAGAATACTACACGAGAAGACTTTGACCCAAGATCGGTCGTATCACGCACACCTAGTAGGCCAGAGTTCAGCATCATCGACGAGACATGTTATGAATGACCACGATAGTTGGCCGGAGATCTTTTAGAGGATGTGCCAGAGCGGCACTGTTGCCGTCATCATTCCATATTGGGCCGTTGAGCCGGGAAGCTATGTAACTGACAATCCGCAGTGAGAGACGAGAGCCTAAGGGCACAAGGCGCCAGACCATGAACAGAAGGCAAGTAGATATCTTTCTCTGCTAGCTTTGGATGCATCGACACCTTCTTGACTTGAAGGAAGGACATATCGATGACAGTGTTTATGATTTTCGATTTGGTGATTCGAATATCACGTGTCCGTCATTTTGGATTTTGGTATTTTGGGCGGTTTATTTGCATGATTGAGATTTTGTGCACCACAGTTGCACTCGACTTCGATTTGATGTAGTTTGAGATGGTTGATTTTGATTTCAGGTCCATGGTATGTATGTGATTTGACTTATACCTTCGGTATAGTTTTCATGCACTTTTAGTACTTTGATTCGATTTTGTGCACGCTGATGCACGTGGTTGTGAGATTATATACCACGGTATACCTAATTTGGGTTGAGGTATGTTGTATACCATCGATTTCGATTGTGATATTCAAAATTTTTTTCATGCACCTTATGCACTTGATTTGGATTTTTGCGCATACTTGGCGCACTTGATGCGATTTTGATGCACACCAGATGCACTAAATCAGGATTCTTCGTGCATATCAGATGCACCTGATATTGTTGTCAGGCACACCTGTTGCCTTTGACAGGTGTTTTCGTACACACCCATTGCGCTTAGATTTTGTTATGTGCTTATGTATGGCACTTGGGTTTGATTTCGAATTCCGTGCGCACCAGACGCACATGGCATTCTTATACACATTTTGGGATTGATTTCTTTCGGAGCAGTATGTTTTATGATATTTACTATTTGGTATAGTAGTTAAGCAGGACTAGTCCAAGGACAGTACCTGAATATGTTTTTGCTTGCATCGATAGTTACTGAAGGGATTTCCAAAAAGGAGCTATAGTCTCAGTATTTTCCTATGTGTCCGAGATGACACGAAACATGTTACAAAGGAAACCCTTCTAAATTATTTTAAAATGGCGGGATGTGTATGTTAAACACAGGATATATATTTATATAGCTATCTTTCTTACAATAAACGTCCGCTACTTGTGCCGTGATACGCGCATCGCACAGCGACTTGAAAAAGATTGGGCATGTATTTCTTTTCAGATGTTTTGACGAATTTACAACGATGCGTACTATGTACATATTATAGTTTTGAGTACATCATATTGGTTTTCGTATTGGACTTTGACATTGGTATCTTCACCATGACTCAAATGATTGCGTGATAATTGACGGAGTTTTGAGTTTGAGTTATATACTCTTTTTCATGCGCATGCATTGCGCTAAGATGTATTTTAAGTATTGATGATTTCGGAGCCCCGACGACTTCATTGTTTTGCTGAAATGTTTTAGTATTTGGGGGAGTTTTAAATTTAAATTCGGGGACCGAATTTATTTAAGGAGGGAAGATTGTAACATTTCAGAAAATAAAATATTATTTTTGGGAATTTAGATAATTAAGTAGTCAATTATTATAAATATTTTAAGGTATGTATATTAGTTTTAACGAAAGGGGTATAATTATATACCGATAGTTTGGAAAACATTCGGAGAATTCATAAGAACTATTGGTTTTGAAAGGGATTATAAGAATGGAGCATTCATAGATTTTCTTATAATTAATCATATTCTATATTAATGCTAAACTCGATTAATTTTCACTAATCTTGCATTAAGCTTGATTATGCATCATGACATGCAACAAAACTTGTTTCATTTTTTTAGAACCATCGCTTCATTGTTATTGCTATTGTTTTGTTTACTTTTAAAAGAGTTAATAGAAAAAGAAAAGGAAAAGGAAAAGAAATGAATAAAGAATGTGGCATGGCTAGGAGGCATGGGCAAGAGAGAGAAGAGAGAGAGAGAGTGTGTGAGAGAGGGTGAGGGGTCTTTGACCATGGCTCACATTGTTTCATCACCTGTGTTTCTTCATCATTTCTCTCCTCTTCCTTCACCATGTCTTCCCTCTCCCTCCATCTCCTCTACCTCCTCACAACACCCCCATTTCCACATCAAAACCATACATCCCCTTCACGAAATTCATGCACAAGCTCACTACAAGCATGGTGGACCAAGAAAGTTGGGATTTTGAGCACTTGGGGCAACTCAAGAAAATTCTTGAGTTGCCAAATGAGGTATTTCTTTCACTATTAGTATAGTTATTCATTTCCTTTAGCATCTATATTAGTTTAGAAGTGATTAAGTGAGGTTTAGTGATATCAGAAAATTTCAAGATGAAGGTTAGGGTTTGATTTGAATTGTGATGGTGCAAGTGAGTGTAATTAGTGACTACAAACCCCCCTTAGTGTTAAAAATCCAGATCAAACCAGGGAATACCCCTAAAACTTGAAATTTAAACTTTCCACGTCGATTTTGTGATATTTTGGAGGTCTACAGGGAATCTGGAGCAACCCGGGAACTTTATGAAATAATTAAAAATATACATTAATCTAGTTAGACCAATAGGAGACCACCATGAGAAGACGAGACCAAACAAAAATATTTTGGCCGGCGGGGGCAGTTATTGTAGCTAATAGGCTGGCCAAAATTTGTCTGTTGATGTTGGGTTTTGTCATATAGCTCACTCTCCTCATAAGTTAGCCATTGTATTTTTTGTTTTGTCCTAGATCACCTGAGTCAAAATCTAGAGCTAGTTTCCTAAGTTGCCGTTTTGAATTTTGCGGATTTTAATGACTTAAGTTCTGATATTGGTGTTTTATCTTGATCGATTGGCGTTTGTACTTCGATATCGAGAGTTATTGGTTCTTCTTGCATAAGTAGGCCGTAGGTTCTAACCTATGTGTGTCTCGTGTGCCGTATTGGGTTTTCTTGTGTTTGATTCTTGTTTTATGATATAACGTATTTGGAACTATAGGTACCCATGTGGACGTCGTACGATAGGGGAAGAGCATGGCGACATCGACTTTGGCAAGCAACGATCAAGGTGAGTATATGTATATCTACGGGGGAAGTCGGGTGGATGGCGTATAGCACCCCCGCAATTTCGTAGGGTACGATGTGTTTATAATATATATATATATACACACACACCTATGTGTTATTATAAGATGTGAATACTTAGCAAGAAAGGTTTTAGGAGACCATGGGTTGGATTTAGTGTAATTGGAGGAAAGTACTTTCGGTTTAGTTTCTTATTTGCGAAACCCTAGAGTAAAGGTTCACACACACACACATGCACACACATGAGATGTTTGGGTGTATATGTTTATATGTATATATGTGTGTGTGTGTGTGTGTGTGTGTGTGTGTGTGTGTGTGTATGCGTTGGTGTGTGTGTGTGTGTGTGTACATACACGGATGATAAGCTCAGTATATGATACTTGGAGATGAGCCGATATGATCGGGCATGATGCCGTGAGTTGTGATATGTGATTCGGTCGTGATATGATACGTCATGATATTATAGCGGATCGTTGGGCGATGTGTTTTCATACACACGAGGATATATGTTTGATGATATTAGGATGTGTTAGATTTTAGAAAGGTACCCCTAATTCATGATTTTACGATGATGATATCATATGAATAATGATGTATATGTGATATTTGACCTGTACCCCGATTTTGGGATGCCGTACGATGGATTTTACCGTACGAGTTATAGATATGATGATTGATCCGCACTCCTGACTCGAGGATGTCGTACTATGTATTTTACCGTACGTGACGCTATTGAGGCGGGATCTCCGACTACTGGATATATCGACTCAGATTTTAGGTGGATTTTCCTTACCCTTTCGACTGGGCTCGAGTCATACGTATATTTCAAAACTTAACAATTCGTGAATATTTTTAAAGACAGGCCAAGGGGTACTACGGATTTTTCAAAAGACGTATCTTTTCTCAAAGACCCCGTAGCCCCTATTTTTCTAAAACCACGATTCGTGCTATTTCAAACACCAAAAACTGTATGACTCGTATATGGATAGGTATATTCTTCAATGTTGTTGTTAATACATCGTTTTCCGTATGTTCATGCTGTTCTCATCGCATTGCATGCTTATAAATGTGTTTTCTTCAGTTATTATGAATCCTTGTTGTCAGGACACCAGCACCATTACCGATGATGAGTATGCTCCACGTACACTCGTTTGCCGGCTCACACACATCATCATCGGTAATTTCCATGTCACATACACATTAGAAAACATTACTTCGTAAGTATAAATTGCTAGCTGGTAGTTGCAACAAGGTACTAGTACTCTTGCTTTCATATGCCAGTTTAGATATTGCATTTCTTACTTAGATATTTCATGCATTTATACATTCATTCTGATATGCAATATCGTGGGGCTTTATGCCGATATTCACTGTTCACTGACTCGTGATTTTGAGATTTCGTTTCTTTCAGGAGATTTCTGGATTTGGGAAACCGCATGTGAATTTTTTATAAACTTATGATTATTTTAAAAGAGAAAGATTAGGTTTCCCTCGATATGATGGGTAGCATCCACCATGATGTTTTCTCGGTTCTGAGTTGGTTTTCGAGACCCGATTCGAGAAGTGGAGGAACCGTCTGCGGGTACATGGTGGACCCGGTATGGTATCCCGGGGCAAGAAGCTCGAGTTGTAGACGATGAGCCTGGCAGGGGCAGGCTATGTATCGTTGATTGTATGGAAACTCGACGGATATCCGGAGGATACCGTTCGGAGTTATGAGAGAGATGGATATATGGGCCGATCTGGACCGACGGAGCCCATGGGCCGATCCGAACCGACGGAGCCCGAGATATGAGTATTATGTGTCGTTGTTGGACACAGATTTCAAGATGTTTTGAGTGCCGATGCTGGGCACTCGGGTTTTATCATGATTTGTGTGTTGTTGCTGGACACACGTTGGATGGTGCATTATTACATGTCACGCATCGATATATATATATATATATATATATATATATATATATATATAAACACACACACACACATACATATATATATATACACACACACATATACATATACATATACATATATACACACACATATACATATATATATATATAAATATATTATTACTCATGACACGGACACGAGTACTTTGATATCACACTTATGATATGTTGTCACCCTTGTAGTAGTATTGTGTATTTATTTGTATGACCTAGGAGAGATTCATACATGCGATTTCTACTCGGTGATGTTGATTTAACGATGTTTAGTGAGCTTTCGCTTTTAAAAGATAAATCAAAGAATATTTTACCGCAATCAAGAACAGTGTCGCTTGGTAGCTAGCCGGTTGAGTACGGGTCGGTCCACAGGGATTTTGTGTATTTTCTGGTTGTTCTCACGAGTTAATTCCAATTGTGGTAGGATTGATTATCACTAAAAACTGAAATGAGTTTGATTAGGATTAAAACCTTGCTAGGGTTAGGTTTAGGTTAAGTTTGGAAACTCAATATTCCTCACCGCTTTCTATGCTATAATTAAGAACGATTTAGGTGTTAATGTAATAATTAACAAAGGAGATTAGCACGATCGGGAAGAAACTAGGTTTCTTCCTCTAGGTCCTTGTCCGTCCTTTCTTAACTCATATCCTAATCTCCATGGAAAACATACACAACCGGTCTTTAACTATGGTATCACTGCTACCTCATGGGATAGGGTGCCATAGTGAGCGGTGTGTGTATGTATGCATAGAGTCCTATTAAAATGTATGACGGGCAAGAAAGGGGTGAGAGATTTTCATCTCTCAAACCTTTCCCATTCCTAACCCTAATAAGTGAGGAACTACTCACTCATTAGGGAATTAATAAAAGAGTTCATTTTTATGATTTTAATTCAATAACCTAATTAACTAAACTACGGTAGATAAATAAAATTGCTATCTAATTAACTAGGGCAGATAAATAAAATTTATACTAGGGCAGAAAAGAAATTAAAGTAAGGCATAGAAAAGAAAAACTTACTTTTATTTGATGCACTCTTCAAACGTTACAAGAATTAAAATTCTGAATTTAGGAATTAAAAAGAGGCATGCTCCAAAAAGAGCTGTAGGGTTCGTATTTATAGATTATAGAAACTCTAGAGTTTACATCTGATCCCTATCTACATTTACAAAACTACCCTGAGAAACCTGGTCAACGCACCGCCGCCGCCGTCAAATTTGCACCGACACGTGCTCAGCATGGCCGCGGATCCGTGGCCATATGCCTTGTTTGGCCGCGGATCCGCGGCCATATGGTGGAGTCATTGGCTCTGTTTTCTTCTGATGCTTCAAGTTGCTTTTTCCTTGACTTTCTTCACTTGGTTCTTCAGAATGTCTTCTAGTTTCTTCCAGATTTCCACTATGCACGATGTTGTGGACTTTTTACCGTTCGCTTCATGTTGAAATTTTGAATCTTGCGCTGCCTTTGTACTTTGTGAAATTATTCATTGATTTTCGTTTGTTCTTCAAACTGTAGGCATGATAAAGATTATCTATTTATTGGTCGTAGTCTCACTTTTGTAGCGTCTTTTCATCATTTTCACTATTTTGTTCCGAGAACCTGTAACCTGCAACTATGTAGCAGACATGGATCAAAAGCACCTATTTATTTGTAAAATGAATAAAAATGAGGAATATAATAATGCAAAATTATGATATGAACAAATACCCCCAAACTTATCTTTTGCTCGTCCTCGAGCAAAACTAGTTCATTCTCGAAAAAACCCAACCTCACTTTCGCAGGGAAACGCGATTGCACTGAGCTCGTGTAATAAGCCGTTAAACCTCTAGGTGTCCCTAGTAGGAGGAGTGTTGTCTCCTGAGGGTTTTCAGCGGATACTACCCACAAAATCCTATCAATTCGGCCTATTGACTTTTATTCTCTAATTTGGTTTTCTAGCAAGAAATTCTATTATCTTCAACTCAGAAATTATCAACCCATATTTTTCACGCTTCCTTATCATTTAACTTAAGATTGTATATGTTATGTAAATTTACTTAGCTTTTAGCATCTTTTGAGTTTTCCTTCTAAGGTTCCATCTCAACTTAGGAATTTTTATCATCTCTACTAAAGATATAAGTCCTATTTTTCATTCCTATCTCTCATCTAAACCCCAATCATATACCCCTACGTGTATATATATATCACCCCTACACTTGGAAATTCAATTCAAGCTCTTATACTCTTGTCCATTGTCCAAAGTATTTTTAGTTGGTGAATTTTTAGATGAAATTGCTCACACATCATTCATGCGACCATTAATACTTCTCGAGGTACTAACGACCGATTACAAAATGTGTTTGCACATTAAGGCGTAATTTCTAGTCTTGTAACACCTAAGGCTTTAGCAATGACTCCTAAACCAGTTGGTCTAAGGCACTAGATGATAAAGCACCCTCTCTATATATTTTTTATTTTATGCAGCCTTAAGTAATTACAAAACCAGTGTTCATTTTTTTTTTAATTCACACTTGTATTTTTATTTTATTTTCCTTCATACTAAGGACTTTAGACAAGAGCGTTTCAAGGTCTCCTCTACTATTCCAAGTTTCAAGGTTCGTGTTTGTGCAAGTTGTAGGGTATATATTTTCAGAATTAAGACATAAGTTTAGGAATTATTTTTTAGACTTATACTTTAATAAAAATATCAATACTCTTTCCTTATTTTGACTTAGCCCAAGAAGTGAACTCAAAATTTGCCTATTTCTAAGTAAACTACAAAAACATATATTTTCTACCGTTAAATTTTAAGAAATGTTATTTTTAGGGTTTTTAATTTACTAAGTTTAGGATGTAGTTTTTTCTTAGCTAGTTAACCGTCTTGTTAAATTTAAGTCAATTATGGCCAAAATTGAATTTTTCAATTTTTATAATTTTTCAAAATTTTCAGTTTTTATATGATTTTTATATTTTTATATTTTTTATTTTCGTTTTTTCAATTTTTTTGAATTTTTTTATAAAGATGCAATGCAGAATTTAAACATGCAAAAGAAAAAGAAAAAATATACAAAAAATTTTAAAAAAATATGCAATGCAAATGATAACCACCAACTCCCCCAAACTTACCAAAAGCAGTGACCTCACTGCTCGGCCCCACACCGCCCCCTTGAGCGTGAACGGGAACGCTCCTCCCTAACCATCAGGGTTCGGATCCTCTGCTCTACTTCAGTCAATCGCCGATCATGCTCCCTAGCTATCCCCCTCAACTCGTCAATGCCCCTAACAGCTCTTCACATCAAATTTGCATGTTCTAACGGGGTGAGTTCTCCCTCGCTCGCGGTCGAGTTGGAGCTAGGTGTTCGGGCGTACACGTGTTCCGCCGATTCAGTTCTTGACCAAATATCCGTCAATCGTGTATAGGACGTAGAAACACCCTCAATGAGAGGCCTGCCAGGTATGCCTCCAAGCATGTAAAATTCAAACTCCTCCTCGAGGAGGAAATATCGACACAGTTGTGTCACAAGCATAGGGCAAGGATAGTTTGCGGCTCTTTTGCCCACACCAATTGAGTTCAGTAAAACCGTGTACATGTCGAAACGAGGGTTTCTTGTCATGAGTGTGTGCACGATATGCAGTGAGGGTGTGAAAAATGTGGTGTTGTGGGAACTCCCAAAAATATTGTTTTGTGCTCACCAGCACACAGTTAAAATATTGGCGAAAAGGGTTCTTGCTTGGATCCCCTTTTGCGGTTCCCTCGAGCAATCATTGCCCATTAAGGGCATGTAATTCTCAAACTGCAGCGGTTGATCATAAACCGGTATCCGAGAGATTAATGTGACTTCATGTATGAAGTCTCTATCAATGATAATCTCACTATCACCCTACTGTAATTTTATAAAGCCGTATTGGGCAAGACACCCATCTTCCATGCACTCGTAAAAACGAGTGACTAATTCCGGAAGGGTGTGGGCGTTTGGGTGATTATATATCAAAAAGTTCCAGCCCCTACGTGCTATTTCATTCGCAAAATAACTTCCATACACAGCGTGTGAAAAAATTTATGAAAAGTCACGCTCTAGTTGCATATTGGGTGCAATCGGATAAGCTACAGATCTACAGAAATTAAAAACAGAGAGGGTTTTCAAAGATCGAACCGCCTCTGAGAAAATCAGAGGGTGAAGTGGCAGGAGCGCGGCGGATCAGCGGCGGGAGTGTGCTTCTGGCGGCGGAAACGCGGCGATCTGGAGTGCTTTCTCTGCAGAAATCGAGGCGGCGGCTAGGTTTTTTAGAGATGTGAAAATTAGGGTTTGTGAGCACAGAGAGGGTCGGGGTCTATATATATAGGGGGAAGTGTTGGCTATTTGCAAATAAACCCTTCTAAAAGGAGGAAATTATTTGCAAATAAAATTTTTATTTTATTTATTTAATCTGGAAATTTACAAAAATATCCAAAAAAAATTATTTTCAAATTTTTTTTTGTTATTTTGTATTTATAAAATTACAAATGATACATACCCCCAAACTTTTTTGAAACAATGTTTTGGCTAGATGATCGAAAATTTGGGGATAAATGGAGGAAGATCAGTCAGTATAAATCGGCTCCTGCAAAAACAGGAACTTCTCAGATGGGTCCGCAGTGAGGAACGGTTTGAGTCGATGTGCGTTTACTTTAAATAATGTACCGTCCTCCGGGTTTTCTAGATCTACCGCACCGTGCAGATATACGGTGCGTACAAAAAACGGCCCTTTCCATTTAGATTTGAGCTTGCCAGGATGGAAGTGTAACCGAGTGTCATAAAGTAAAACCTGTTGACCAGGTTCGAAAGTTTTGCGCATAAGGTGTTTGTCATGGAACACTTTCGTTCGGTTTTTAACAATTTCCGCATTTTCATAGGCCTCATCCTGCAGCTCATCCAATTCATTCAATTGCAGCTTTCTATTGCTGCTCGCATCTCCCATGGATAAGTTCAACTCTTTAATAGCCCAAAATACCTTATGCTCAATTTCAACAGGAAGGTAGCAAGCCTTCCCATAAACAAGTCGGTATGGAGACATGCCAAGATCGGTCTTGTAGGCAATACGAATGCCCATAGTGCATCAATCAGTTTTGTTGACCAATCTTTATGGTTTTTGGAAACCGTTTTCTCCAAAATTTATTTAATTTGCCGATTCGAAACTTCGGCTTGCTCACAAGTTTGGAGATGATATGGTGTTGATAATTTGTGAGTAATGGAGTATTTGCTGCGCATTAAGGACTCAAATGTCCTATTACAAAAGTGAGATCCATTATCACTTATAATCGCGTGAGGATGCCCAAACCGAGAAAAGATGTTTTCTTTAAGAAATCGAACGACAACCTTGTTGTCATTCATTTGGCTGGGCACAACCTCGACCCATTTTGACACTTAGTCAACAGCCAGTAGAATATACATATTCCCAAAGGAATTGGGAAATGGTCCCATGAAGTCTATTCCCCAAACATAAAAAAATATCAACAGCCAAAATTGGTTGGAGCGGCATTTCATTTCTCCGCGATATCCGGCCCAAGTGTTGGCACCGGGAGCATGTTTTGCAGTATTCGTATGCATCTTTAAAAAGTCGTGGCCAGTAGAAGCCACACTGCAAGATTTTTCTGCTGTCTTCTTAGGGCCAAAATGCCCGCCACACGCTTGATCGTGGCAAAAAGACAGCACACTCTTAAACTAGTTTTCGGGGACACACCGACGAATGATTTGGTCGGAACAGTATTTAAAGAGATACGGTTCATCCCAGTAAAAATGTTTTACTTGGGACAGGAATCGGAGTTTGTCCTGATTCGACCATTCTTTTGGTATCAGTTCGGTGGCCAAATGTTTACTATATCAGCGAACCAAGGTTCGCATGACACGGTTAAGAGCTGCTCATCGGGAAAAACGTCTTTAATAGGAATTTCAAGTGTGGGCGAAGAAGGAAGCCGTGAAAGGTGGTCGGCAACTACATTTTCACATCCTCTCTTGTCTCTTATGACAAGATCAAACTCTTGTAGCAAGAGAATCCAACGTATTAGCCGGGATTTAGCATCCTTCTTCGCAAAAAGATGGCGAAGAGCCGAGTGGTCCGTGTAAACAATTACTGGAGAGCCGATTAAATAGGGCCTGAATTTTTCAAGTGCAAACACAACGGCTAAAAATTCTTTTTCTGTTGTTGTGTAATTCAATTGGGCCTCATTTAATGTTCGGCTAGCGTAATAAATTACGTGCGGCATCTTATTAATGTGCTGTCCAAGGACAGCACCAATGGCGAAATCAGATGCATCGCACATAATTTCAAATGGATGCGTCCAGTCGGGAGATAAAAGAATGGGCGCAGAAATAAGTGAGTATTTCAATGACTTGAACGCTTTCATGCAGCTTGAGTCAAAATCAAAAGTGATGTCCTTGGCCAATAAAAGAGTCAAGGGTCCAGCTATCTTGCTAAAATCCTTGATGAACCGTCGATAAAAACCGGCATGGCCAAGAAAGGCTCGGATGTCTTTGACGCGTTTAGGAGGAGGAAGATTGGAAATGACTTCGATCTTAGCTTTATCAACCTGTTTACCGTTTTGCGAGATGACATGTCCTAAGACAATACCCTCTCGTACCATAAAGTGGCATTTCTCCCAATTAAAGTGAGGTTCTTATCCCTACAGCGGGTAAGAACTGCGTCGAAGTGTAGCAAACACTCATCGAAGGAGTCGCCGAAAATGGAGAAATCATCCATAAAAATCTCCAAAAATTTCTCCACCATGTCTGAAAAGATTCCCATCATACACTGCTGGAAAGTAGCGGATGCATTGCATGACCCAAAGGGCATGCAACCGTAAGCGAATGTACCGAAAGGACAAGTAAATGTGGTCTTGTCTTGATTCTTTTCGGCGATGGGAACTTGATTATAGCCGGAGTAGCCATCCAAAAAGCAATAAAATTCGTGCCCAGCCAACGTTCTAGCATTTGGTCAATAAAAGGTAACGGAAAGTGGTCTTTCCGTGTCACAGCGTTGAGTTTTCTATAGTCGATGCAAACTCGCCACCCAGTTTGGGTGCGAATAGGTATTAACTCATTCGCCTCATTGGTTATGACCGTTATGCCTGATTTCTTTGGGACAACATGAATAGGGCTAACCCACTGGCTATCAGAGATAGGGTAAATGATACCACTATCAAGACATTTGACAATCTCCTTTTTGACAGCCTCTTTCATTATGGGGTTGAGGCGTCTCTGTGGATCCCTTACTGGCTTGGAATCATCCATCATGTGTATATGATATTCAACTATGAGGGGACTAATCCCCTTGATGTCCGCCATAGTCCAGCCAAAATCTTGCCAGTTATTTTTTAAGACCATTAAAAGGGCTTTCTCTTGCTCGAGAGCTAGAGATGCCGATATGATAACAGGAAGGGTCTCATTCTCACCTAAGTAAGCATATTTAAGGTGAGACGGCAAAAGCTTGAGTTCAAGTTTTGGAGGTGAAACAATTGAAGGTAACATTGGTGAAACTGTCTCAAACTTGAAGGATTCCATCAATGGTTCAAAGAGAGTGTAAGCAACCGAGTCGGATGGTTCAACTAACTCATCCGAAAAATCTAAGGACTCAAACTCAGGTGGTGAGTCTTCAAAATCGTCCAAAAAGTGAAACACTCGTAATCGTTATCGGGTGTAAAAGCTGTGTCAGATTCTAGGAGGAACGTACTAGTGGCGTCAAAACTGCTGTGATCGAACAAAATTTTTTCGAGCTCACGGTCCTCCTGCGTGATCTCGTGGATCGAGCAAACATCAAGTATACTAACATTAGGCTCGGAGGGCTGATTACCCAACTTAAAAATGTTGAGTTCAATTGTCATATTTTCAAAAGATAGGTTCATCAAACCATTTCAACAATTGATCACCGCATTAGAAGTCGCAAGGAATGGTCAACCGAGTATCACTGGAATTTGATTCCGGGGGTTAGCTACAGGCTGTGTATCCATAACAACAAAATCAACGGGGAAAATGAAATCCCCTACTTTAATTAACACATCCTCTAACTCACCCCTAGGATGGGTGATGGATCGGTCGGCCATTTAGAGAGTACAATGTGTGGGTTTAAGCTCTCCAACACCTAATTGTTCATATACTGAATAGGGTAGCAAATTAACACTAGCACCAAGATCTAAAAGTGCTCGATTGATGTTCTTATCCCCAATTTTTATTGAAATTGTAGGTTAGCCGGGGTCCTTATGTTTTTGGGGTAAAGATTGGCTAAGAGCATCACTTACAACACTAGCCACGAAAACTTTCTTGGGTACTTGTGACTTCCTCTTCTTGGTGCATAAGTCCTTTAAGATTTTAGCGTAAGAAGGCACTTGTTGGATTGCATCCAAGAGAGGTTTGTTAATACTAACCTGTTTGAATAACTCCACAATCTTCTCCATTTATGGAGTTGGTTTATTAGATCTCAACCTGTTTGGAAATGGAACATTTTGAAAATTTGTTGAGTCCAATGTCTGTGGAGTAGATTGCGGAGTTGGAACGGATCCCAGTGTTGGTGTGTTCGTGAAGTAAGATGTGGGTCCGTCAGAAGTAGAAGAAGTAGAGCCTTGTGAAGAATGAAGAATAGGCTCTGAAGAAGATGAAGATGAAGAAGAAGAAGAAGAAGATGAAGAAGAAGTACCAGCAGGGGTGTCATCACTATTACCCACATTATTGTGCAACACTCTTCCAGATCTCAACATGATTACAGCATTTACATTATGATTTTGTTGTTCATAAGCAACATGTGCGTTGTGTGTGACCGGGATTTGGCAATGGTTGAGACAGAAGCTTTCCCTTTTCTTGCTCGCTCAACGCAGCAATTAGTTGTTCAATTTGGGCCTCGATTGATTTGATACTCTGATCATGTGAAGCACTGTTTTGTACCAAAGACTGAATGGAAGTCTCCAACCTTGCTACAGATTGTGTAGATTATTTTAAAAACGCATCTAGACTTCATTCTAGCGAGGAAACCTTATCGTTATTCGGTTGAACAAAATTGTTTTGAGGATAATAATTGCTAGGTACAAAATTGTTCATTTGGTTTGGGTAAGATTGGGGTTGGAAAGGTTGCTGATATTGAGTTTGTTGAGGTGCTTGCTGTTGTGGAGGAGGAGGCCTTTGAAAGTTGTTGTTATCTTGGAATTGTTGATATTGATTACAAGCAAAATTTGGGTGGCTCCTCCAACCAAGATTATAAGTCGAAGAGTATGGATCATTTCTTTGTCTTTGCTGAAAGGCGGTATTGACTTGATCTTGTCCTTGAACAGGTGGATTGTAAGGACACTCTTCAGTAAGATGGGACGAATCCAAACAACAAGCGCAAACAATGCGTGGGGGTAAAGCAGGGGCAGGAGAAGGCGATGAGAATTTGCTCTCAATTGCTTCTAGCTTTTTCTTAAGTGCGGCCATTTCGGCCTTCATTGCAATCGACATATCAAGTTGATGTATGCCTGCCCTAGAATGACCTGATGAAGTAGATGAGGTGGTCTTAGTGCTTTCCCACTGAAGTGTTTGTTCAGCAAGATCGTCGAGAAACTGCCAAGCTTCCTTGCTAGATTTTGTAAGAAAGTGACCTTGACAAATGGTTTCCAACAACTGCTTAGTTGCTAGGTTCAATCCTTCGTATAAAGTTTGGCAAAGTTGCCAATTCTCGATACCGTGGTGAGGGCATTGAACAAGTAGGTCTTTAAATCTTTCAAAACACTTCCAAAAAGGTTCGGAAGGAAGCTGGGAAAATTGAATAATTTCGTTGCGAATTCTCGCGGTCTTATGGTGTGGGTAAAACATTTTTAGAAAAGTCTTAACAAACTCTTTCCAATTTTTTATCGAGTGTGATGTTGTGCTATATAACCATTTTTCAGTTAGGTCACATAAGGTGAATGGAATGACACGTAGCCTTATAGCATCATCAGAAAGTTGTGTTGTCTTCATCATTGCGCAAACATTTTGGAATTTGTTAATGAAGATGTAGGCATCTTCGGATTCCAGCCCATGAAATTTGGGCAACATATTGATGAAGTGGGGTTTAATCTCAAAGTTATCCCCATTGGCCGGTTGAAGTGAAAGACAAGTGGGTAAAGCGGTGCGGATAGGGTAGAAAAGATCCTGGAGCGCGATTCGTTGGGGCGCTTCAATAGGTGGGTGAGGTGGGTTATTCGCACCTAGTGGAGGTGGAATCAGTCCCGCGGGTAAGGGGTTGTTAGGATTGAATCCCGACATCTCCTTAGAAGATGAAGAAGTTGATGATAAAGGTAAAGAAGTGGATGGAATTTCGACTTCGGAGTTTTAAGCGTCGTCAGTCGGCACTAACGAGACACGGACTAAACGGGCGCTGGTGTCCCTAGTCCAATTGGACATACACTAAAGAGGTGTAGTGTAGTTAAAAGGTGAAAACAGAAGGTGGGGGTAAGAAAACGTCAATGGAAGGAAGTGGGTGTAAGTGGGGTGCAACGGATTTCTTAGCGACAAATGGCAAGTTTTTGTAAAAATTTTTTGTTTTGTGTTTTTTTTATAAGGAGCTTTTTGCAAAAAGATTTTTAAATAATAAGCTTATACACAATCACAATTTGCACAATCAAGCCTAGATCTAGGGTCTCCTAGGTCAACTAGACTGCTCCTAACTGTTCCAAAGGGCAAGTTGTGAGGTCCTCAAATCGTCTCTTCACCGTCAATTGTGGCCAGGTAAGCACAAGTAAAGAAAGGAGGGATCCGCTCACGAATCATCGTGAGACGGGCTTTTTAAAATTACCTTTCCCCACTTTTCTAGCCTAGGCACCACAAAATCTGGTTTAGATAAACGATCGATACCTACAACTATTCCTTTGTCCTATTGAGCGCGACAGTCCTTAAGGCCGAGTCTAATATTTTTTAATTAACTCAATGGTTAATGCAATATGCTTTTTGTGATTTTTGGGGTCCTAAGAAGGGTAATGAAATCCCCACCCAATCTGGATTGGTGTTAAAGCCCCTTTAAGTCAATTTTTAAGATGCAAAGCAGTAATCACACAAACACTTGCCAAAAAAAATTTTTTATTGCGGCGCAAAGAATCCTGCACAAGATCAATTTATTGGAGAAGGGGAGAAGTTTTTGCGCAAAGAACCCTGCAGGAAAATTTTTTAGAGGATATCAGGGGGTTCAGAAGAAGAAAAGAAAGGTTACAGAGGGATTTGGCTTGCTGACGTCAACAAGCCGCGGCGGAAGCGCGGTCAAAGACACCTTCTGGCGGCGGTTCCGCGGTCAAAAGAAAGGATCAGGCTTCCAAACTTCTTTTGTTGCTCTGTTGTGGTTATTCTCTGTTTGTTCAGGTCTGCGGTTTGCTGTTTTGCTCACTGGATTTTTCCAGATCTGAATCTGTTCGTTGATCCTGCACAATTCAAACGAAACATCTTTCAAAAAATAACAAGATGATAAATTTTTTATATTTTTTTTAATTTTTTCAGTTTTTTATGATTTTTTGATTTTTATATTAACCCGAAATTACAAAAAGAAAATAACTACGCCATCCCCGGTAACGGCGCCATTTGATTGATGGATGTTTTGTGCATATGCGTCTCTTAAAAGATAAATCAAAGAATATTTTACCGCAATCAAGAACGGTGTCGCTTGGTAGCTAGCCGGTTGAGTACGGGTCGGTCCACAGGGATTTTGTGTATTTTCTAGTTGTTCTCACGAGTTAATTCCAATTGTGGTAGGATTGATTATCATTAAAAACTGAAATGAGTTTGATTAGAATTAAAAGCTTGCTAGGGTTAGGTTTAAGTTAAGTTTGGAAACTCAATATTTCTCACCGCTTTCTATGCCCTAATTAAGAACGATTTAGATGTTAAGGTAATAATTAACAAAGGGGATTAGCACGATCGGAAAGAAACTAGGTTTCTTCCTCTAGGTCCTTGTCCGTCCTTTCTTAACTCTTACCCTAACCTCCATGGAAAACATACACAACCGGTCTTTAACTATGGTATCACCGCTACCTCGTGGGATAGGGTGCCGTAGTAAGCGGTGTGTGTATGTATGCATAGAGTCCTATTAAAATGTATGACGGGCAGGAAAGGGGTGAAAGATTTTCATCTCTCAAACATTTCCCATTCCTAACCCTAACAAGTGAGGAACTACTCACTCAATAGGGAATTAATAAAAGAGTTCATTTTTATGATTTTAATTCAATAACCTAATTAACTAAACTACGGCAGATAAATAAAATTGCTATCTAATTAACTAGGGCAGATAAATAAAATTTATACTAGGGCAGAAAAGAAATTAAACTAAGACATAGAAAAGAAAAACTTACTTTTATTTGATGCACTCTTCAAACATTACAAGAATTAAAATTCTAAATTTAGGAATTAAAAAGAGACATGCTCCAAAAAGAGCTGTAGGGTTCCTATTTATAGATTATAGAAATCCTAGGGTTTACATCTGATCCCTATCTATATTTACAAAACTACCCTGAGAAACCTGGTCAACGCACCGCCGCCACCGTCAAATTTGCACCGACACATGCTCAGCACGGCCGCGGATCCACGGCCATATGCACCGTTTGGCCGCGGATCCGCGGCGATATGGTGGAGTCATTGGCTCTGTTTTCTTCTGATGCTTCAAGTTGGTTTTTCCTTGACTTTTCTTCACTTGGTTCTTCAGAATGCCTTCTAGTTTCTTCCAGATTTCCACAGTGCACGATGTTGTGGACTTTTTACCGTTCGCTTCGTGTTGAAGTCTTGAATCTTGCGCTGCCTTTGTACTTTATGAAATTGTTCATTGATCTTCGTTTGTTCTTCAAACTGTAGCCATGATAAAGATTCTCTATTTATTGGTCGTAGTCTCACTTTTGTAGAGTCTTTTCATCATTATCACTGTTTTGTTCCGAGAACCTGTAACCTGCAACTATGTAGCAGACATGGATCAAAAGCACCTATTTATTTGTAAAATGAATAAGAATGGGGAATATAATAATGCAAAATTATGATATGAACAGATGTCTTCTACTCACGAGTAGGCAACTCACTCCCGTTGTGCCACAGTTTCTTACAGGTTTGGCAGTGCAGGTTTCATTGCGGCTTGCTGGCACACTGTTTCCTTCCGGATGATTGCTTGTGTAGGTGGGTTCACTTGCATCGTGACCACCGTAGTACTTTTATTTATTTAAGTTGTATATAGTAAACTCCATCAACCAGACTTGTATATTTGATAGACTTAGAAAACCAGTTGTTTATTCTTTCGACCTTAGAGTCGCGCGCTTGTATATTATGGTTCTTCTCGTGTTTTCTTGAGGATGTTTGGTTTTCTTCTAAGTTTTGATTCTCGCCCTTCGGCGTTGTATATTATACTGCTTGCGTGGTTGTTTCCACCAATTGGCTAAGAGCTAGCTCCCGCTTGGGGATGCCGTTATTCATTATTTATGTATATGCATGTTTGTACCCGTTTGGGGCTAGTATTTACAAAGGAGACTCTACCGAAATTTTCGGGAAAATATAATGGTAATTTTAAATGTTTAATACCACTTATTTTGCTAAAACCTCTTGCTTTAAAACAAGTTTTCCTTCACTCTTTGCATTTAAAATAGTTTAGATTTCTGGGCTTTGGTTTACTTAGATTACGTTACGCCTCTAGACGTTTCGTAATTGAAGTGTCAGTCGCGTTCCGTACCATCGGGCCATGACAACGATCTAGTTGCCAAAGACCAATGGCTGCGGGACCAGCCATCGCCCCTCGTCGGGGTCTCGAAACGTATACACCAATCTACTCTGAAGTATCAATGCCCTGTCTTGATACTCCCACGATTGGGGATATTTCAGGATGTGCTTATTGATTACCCAGCTCCCACAAGTATGATCGCCATCACAACGCTGGTAGTTAAGAAATGATCCTACGGTATTTATCAACATGTATAAATGATACGTAATAACTAGTAAAACATATGCACATGTTAAGATAAAGACAAACCAAATAGCATACTATTATATCGAGCAAGATTGTCCTGTACATACATATGTACAAGCATCCGCATGTATACATATACAATAATGGCCGTTAGGGCATACATATCCAATAATCCCCCACTTGCACAAAGGACATATATTGGCGTATTGAGTACCCAACGTTTGCACTAGAGCCAGTTGTTGGCGTATCGTATACCCAACATCTCAAATAGTCTCTCGAACAGTGCTTGAGGAAGGGCCTTGGTGAATGGATCCGCCGTGTTTACTTTTGTGTCTACTCTTCGCATCTCGATCTCCCGGCGATCAACGATCTCCCTGATCAGGTGATACCGGCTCAAGATGTGTCTGGATTTCTGATGGGACCGTGGTTCCTTCACTAAAACCATAGCCCCATTGTTATCGCAATACAAAGGTATTGGATCAACAATGGATGGAACCACCTAAAGTTCAGTAATGAACTTCTTAATCTTGACAGCTTCTTTTGCGGCATCGTTTGCAGCAATGTATTCAGCCTCCATCGTTGAGTCTGCGACCGTATCCTGTTTGGAACTCTTCCAACAGACCTCCCCTCTGTTGAGGGTAAACTCAAAACCCGAGACAGACTTGCTGTCATCCTTATCACTCTGGAAGCTTGAATCGGTAGAGGATTCCACCCGGAGGTCCCTATTACCGTATACCAGGATTAGTTCCTTAGTCCTTCTTAGGTACTTAAGAATGTTCTTCAGTGCTACCCAGTGGTGCTCTCCTGGGTTCGACTGATACCGGCTCACCACGCTAAGTGCGTAAGCTACATCTGGTCTAGCACATAGCATCACATATATTATAGATCCTACGCCGAAGCGTAGGGTATAATGCTCATGCGAACCATCTCCTCATCAGTCTTGGGAGACATCTCTTTGGAGAGGGTGATTCTGTGCAATGCGGGTATATTACCATGCTTGGAATCTTCCATACTAAATCTCTTTAATATGGACTCTATGTATCTGGACTGTGAAAGTCCTAATAATCTTTTGGATCTATCTTTGTAGATCTTAATCCCCAGAATGTAGGAGGCATCACCCAGGTCTTTCATGGAGAGCCTTTATGACAAGAATAGCTTGACCGATTGTAGCATAGGAATGTCATTTCCTATCAAAATAATGTCGTCCATGTACAAGACTAGGAATGTGACAGTTCGTCCTACAATCTTCTTATATATATAAGGCTCATCCTCATTTTTGATGAAGTCAAATTCCTTGATCGTTTCATCAAAACAGATGTTCCAACTCCGCGATGCCTGCTTTAATCCATAAATGGATTTAAGTAACTTACACACCTTCTCGCTGCTCCCACTGTCTACGAATCCCTCCGGCTGATCCATATAAACGCACTCTTCCAAACTTCCATTTAGAAAAGCCGTTTTTACGTCCATCTGGCAGATTTCATAGTCATGGAAGGCAGCAATGACAAGTAGGATCCGAATGGATTTGAGTATAGCCACTATAGAAAAGGTTTCGTCATAGTCCACACCCGGTCTTTGACGAAAACCTTTTACAACAAGTCCAGCCTTATAGGTTTCCACCTGTCCATCTACACTAATCTTCTTTTTGAAGATCCATTTGCATCTAACGGGTTTTACCTCAGGAGGAGCAATATCCAAGGTCCAAACTTTATTGGTGTACATGGACTCCATTTCGGATCGCATAGCATCCAGCCATTTAACAGAGTCCCTACTGGTAACGGCCTGCTTGAAACTAGTAGGATCATCTTCTTCCAAGATGCAATCCTCTCGATCCCCGTCTATGAGAAAATCGTAGTATCTCTCGGGAAGATGAGAAATCGTAATAGATCTGCGGAGTGGCTGAGGTTCATCGGGTGCTACTGAATCTAGCAGTTCCACTAAATCTTCAGTTACAGTTTGGGGTTCAAGAATTTCTTCCAGTTCTACCGTACTCCCACTAACTCTTTTGCAAGAAATTCCCTTTCCAAAAAGGTAGCGTGGCGAGATACAAATACCTTCTATTCCTCAGTATGGTAGAACATATATCCTAGTGAATTCTTAGGATATCCCACAAACTTACATAGAACTTATCGTGCCTCCAGTTTGTCCGGTTTTTGCGTTTTAACATAAGCCGGGAAACCCCATATCTTAATGAATTTAAGACAGGGTTTCTTACCACTCCATATTTCATATGGAGTGGTGGGCACGGATTTGGTCGGAACTTGATTCAAAAGATATGCTGCTGTATGAAGAGCATGTCCCCAAAATGAAAGACGCAGATTAGCAATACTCATCATGGAGCGAACCATATCCAATAGGGTATGGTTCTTCCGTTCCGATACACTATTGTGCTGTGGTGTATAACGAGGAGTAAGCTGAGAGAGAATACCGTTCTCTTCTAGATATTCTAGTAATTCCATGCTAAAGTACTCCCCTCCTCTGTCAAATCGGAGGATCTTGATACTTTTTCCGGTCTGGTTCTCTACTTCGTTTCTGTATTCTTTGAATTTCTCAAAAGCTTCAGATTTTTGTTTCAAAAGATATACATATCCGAACCTAGAGAGATCGTCAGTGAATGTGATGAAGTATGAGAACCCACCCGTTGCATGTATAGATATTGGACCACATACATCACTGTGTATGAGTCCCAAGAGCTCTGTTGCTCTTTCTCCGTGTCCAGTGAATGGAGATTTGGTCATCTTTCCTTTGAGAAAAGACTGACAAATTTCACAGGATAAAAATTCGAACGGATTCAGATATCCATCCTTATGTAACTTAGATAGTCTTTTCTCATTGATATGACCAAGTCTACAATGCCACAAGTAGGTTTTGTTAATTTCTGAACTCTTCCACTTGTGTGTGTTTTGTAATTTGAAAACTGTCACGCCCCGCTTCCCAGTGTACAGTGAAGGAGACGCGACGAGGCCCGCTACGTATATACTCAGAAGTGCATACGCTAAGCGTATCTAAGCAATATAAAATAAATACACAAGAGACAAGAAATAAAAAGAACATCAACCTTTATTTATTAACATTCTTTGTATAATGCATGAAGAAAATACAACTGAAATAAAAAGATGCATAAACAGTGGCATAACAGGAAATGAAAAGTACAGAAAGAAAAAGTGTACAATGAAACTAAAGTGCAGGGTCTTCGGCAAACTGCTCCAAGTCTTCTTGAGATGGCTCGATCTCCGCCGGGTCCAAATCACCTGACGACATTCAAAGAAGAAAGAAACAGAATGTCGTCAGCGAACAGGTCGCTCGGTAAGTCCCAAAGGTAAGAGGAAAGTAGAATAGAATAAGAAGATATCTTTTAAAGTTGTATACTATTGTTGTAATGTTGTGTTAACGCTGTTGTTTGTAGTTTGGTACAGAAGGATGCCAGTGTATATGAGGGGAGTCTCTATATGCCAGATACTAGAGGCATGTATAGTACAAGGAACCGTTTATACCATGGTACAACAGCAATTGGATTCATGTTAGGTGTATTAAATCTGACCACCTCGTGCCACCTTTAACACCTTCCGTACCAATCTACCCCTTAAACCCCGCGATGTCTTGTTTGTATTGTTATCTTGTAAAATTGTATTAATTGTATGAGTGATTGACTGACTGACCGAAACCATGATATCAGGAAACGGTTATAACCGTAGAGTCATGTAAATGGAATACTGAGAATCATGTAAAGGTAAAATATATCCATGGTTCGGTTCAGTCAAGTTGTATAAATTGATAATTGTATTCATGGATTCATGTGTTCATATTGAATTGGAATATTGTATATTGTAGGTTGACTTGAATCATGTTCAAGTCAGATTAATCAGACTCAAATCCGAGTCAGACAATCAGAAATGTGAGTCGAAGTCTTATAATTGCTAGGGTCCTTAGGGTAATTTATAAAACTTGAGGGGTTTTATGTAAAAATACTTTTATATACTTTTCAAAATACTCCTCATGTATTTGTTGTTCGTTTTTAGAATTGTAATGAGGGTGGATTTTATATTGTGACATTTCTAGTGAAAATATCATAGTTTTATAAATACTGGTATTTATCTGTAATATTGATTACTTGAAGTTCATGGTATTTTAGTGTAAAATTTATTATTGTGATTTTTAGAAAAAGGTGGAAAATTTATATTATAATAAAATAGATATCTAAATGATAAATATACATATGTTTATACAAAAATAATTTTAATAAATATTTTATATTCCAAAAATCTCATTTTCTTAAGATGTCGTATTTTAAACCTTTCGAGACCAAATGCTCCTTACGGAGGTTTGAATCTCGCACTACTAGCCCAAGGGTGCGCGATAAACCGCACAATCCCGAATGGGTTCCCCAAAAATGGGTTGTAGTAGCGCTTTGCAAAGATTGTAAAATACCAATCCTTTGGAAAACGGTTTTATAAAGTAAAAGGTATTTATTTGCAAAGTGTAATTTTCCGTATTTTAGATTCTAGGGTTTCCTAAGCCAACTAGCCTATTTCTAAATGGTCTAAACGACAAGTCGTTAGAAGCCTCAAATCGCCTCTTCATCGCCAATTGTGGCCAGGTAAGTACAAGTGAGGAAGGAGGGATCTGCTCACGAATCATGAGACGGGCCTTTTAAAGTTACCTTTGCTCACTTGCCTAGCCTAGACACCACAAAGTCAGGTTTAGATAAACGATCGATGTCCACAACTTATCGTATTTTCCTAATAAGAGGTATTTATTTAAAAGTGTATCAAATCTATAACTTTTAAGAATGGTTTTATTAAGAATATGGTATTTAAATGAAAGTTTCGTTTTATTGTATTCTAAGTTTTTGATGACGTCGCTTAGGGTTGTATTTGCGTGTGTGTGGAAGTAGGTCATTATCTCGTGCTCTACTTTTAAATTTATAGCAAAGTTAAGGGGTTAAATGTGAAATCGAAATATGATGGTATTAAAGTGAAAAATACGATAAATTGGAAAGGTTATCATTTCATGTGATGAAACTTATTCAAATTGATTTTTAAAAGTTTAATGGTCAAGATAAAGATGTTTAGGCATGAATGCATTGGTTAGAAGTGAAATTTTATAGAAAACCGAATCGGAAATCAGATTTGTTCCGATTCCGTCGGGTTTCGTAATTTCGTATTTTAGAGAAATAGAAAGTGGGATAGAGTGGGACTTACGGGTTTCGATCTATACTAAGGAGTGAGGGGACTAAAGGGGTTGCCGAGGCGTTGCTTCGTCACCGGTTGTTCCTAAAAACGTCGCCGGAATTTCGCCGGAGCTTCGCCGCGAACTTGTTTTCAAAGTACACACTTCTTGGAAAATTTTGAGAGAGTGAGCTTAGGGTTTTGGGATGAAAGGATAGAGGGTAATGGGTGTATTTATAGGGTAGGCTAGGGTAGGGTAGGTGAAAGGTTTTTAATTAAAAAAAATTGTAAAAATTATAGAAAAATCATTAAAAATTGTAGTAAATGGGGTGTATTTAACTCTCGGGAACCGATCCAATTAAATGGTGTGTGCAGGGGGTTAAAGAAGGTGAAAAGCCACTTTTTTTGTTCAGGTGACTCGGCGATCCGGCCGAGTCCGGCCGGCGGCGCCGGACCGAGTCGGCCGGTCCGTTGGCCGACTCGGCCGAGTCACGGGGTCGATGGATGGGGGGTCTCGTAGGGTACACTCTGGTATTTTTAGATTTTTAGGTACAGTTCAACTTTTGGGAGTTATGGCCTGTGGACTGTTGGGCTTCCAAGAAATTTAAAACAAAAATAATCTAAAAATAATATAGGGCAGGGGATTTGAACTCTGGTGGCTTGGTTCAGCAGTGCAAGGTGTTACCAATGAGTTACAAGCTCCTTCTTGTAATTATTGTGTGAAAATAAATACTTAAAGTGGTAACAGCAACATTAAATACCCCAAGTATACTTCAAATTTAAATAAATTTTATGTATACAAAAATTGGAGTTGTTACAAAAACTGTGTTTTGATTTACAACATAGATACCATTACACAGTGTACCTTCTGCAACCAATATCTGATTAAGATAAATATTCATGATATTTCTATCTAGAAGAAAGTTATATCCATCTTTATTTAGTAAAGAAACTGATATGATGATGTAAAGTATGGTAGGTACATAGTAGCCGTTGTTCAAAATCATAGTATTGTCGCTTGGCAATACTAGGTAATATTTGTAAGTCGATGTCGCACATCCCAGTCACTTGTGGGGAGGCGGAATTTACAAAAAACGATTTTTCATACTATGCAACACCGATTTTAACTCCAGGATCTTTACAGAAACCTTAACTAGTTATACTATTTAGAGGTTTAACTACTCGATAAGAGTTTTAGACCTCCTTGTTCACAAGTACTTCGGGTCTTCTCCTCCTCCTCCTCTTCTTGAGCTCCTTGAAGATTGGATCGTGCTTGAAACGTCGGCCTCCTCGTGTCAAAGACGATCCACCCGAGAGTATGTACTTCAAGCTCCAACCTCTAAACTGAGATAACTAAGGTACCTAGTTTGCTAAGCTAGGCAGCCTAGAAGATGTAGAGTGCCTAATAGAGTGTTTAATCTCATATAACCCTGTGGCTCACAACACATGTGAAGGTTAGGGTTTTGAGGAAGAAGGAGGAGAAAATGGAGAGAGAAAAAGAAAATGCAAATGAGCAAGTGATGGCTAAGTGAAGAATGGTTCATCTCTTTTCCTCACCTCAAGCAAGGATTATTTTCTATGGAAAATAATCAACCATACTTGAATAGTGAGTCCAAATCAAATAAGCAATGTCATGAGCCATGCTTAACTCCATGCCACAAATATCTCCATTTACACCCCATTAATATATTTTCCAAAATAGATTAATCCAAGTAATGAGGTGTCCCCTTCTAGAAGCATCTCTTGTGAAATTACAAGAATGCCCTCACCGTATATACATACCCGTATCTGTATTCTAAAAAAAATGAATACAATGAGATGATAACAATCTAATAATATAATACTAGGATCCGGATTAAACCAAATCCCACTAGTATTATCCGTCCGAACAACATCTGTATAGCCAGTACATGTATATGATCGGAACCCTGCCATAAAACCATACGGCCTCTATATCGTTTCGTCCGAAGCAGGGAAACCCTCTGTGTGGGACTCTAAAGACTCTACAGTACGCTGGCAGTAGGTTTAACTATAAGTCCGTCAGCGGTACTAGCTGCACGTAACGGCTATCCAGGTATCTGTCGATAAGAAGGCCGATGACCAAACTCATCCGAACTCCTACGGATCCTATCTATGACAATCTCCGTACAGTCCGGTCTGTTCATCTAAGATACTCGCATATCGGGCTTAGGGGGATAGTAAATGTCAGACCCCTAACAGCGCAATAAGTCATGCCGGTGTAGAGCCCAATACACATGAGAAACTACTGGAGTACCTACCAGTAAATCTCGCTCTCCCTGACCAGGGACTTTGTGTAATGGCTTTCCGAGCACAGCGCGATATCAACCCCCAATACTGGGAGAGACAAATCCTATCTAACCGCTACTGCCTCCAAGTGCTTCGTTACTGCACCCAACTACTATCTGTTTGCACGACTCCTTTGAGCCGTGGTAGGGTAGTAATCTAAGTACAGTGGGAACACACTCGAGACGAATAGTGATGTCAAGTCAACGGACTAACCTGTAATCATGCCACCCGGGAACTGCTAACTGATGATAGGTATAATACCAACCAGCAGTTCCCATCGAATCCGTCTAGTATAACTCATAACCCAATAAGCATCTGTATACTATCTCCGGTACGACGTACCAATGGCTGTGGGATAGACCATCTCCCATGCTGGGATGAGAAGCGTATACACTAGTCTACTCTGGAGTATCGATGCCCCGTCTTGATAATCCTATGACTAGGGACCTGTATAAGGATGTGCTTATAGACTACCCAGCCCCCACTAGTGTGACTTCCATCATAATGCTGGTAGTCAAGCAAAGATCCTAAGGGCTCTATCAATATGTATAAGCGATATGCTAAAAGAAACACATGCACATATTGAGATAGAATCAAACCAAGTAGCATACTACCATCTTGAGTAAGACTGTTATTATAACTGTAAACATCCCAAGCTTCCAAAATATAATATACAATCCAATATGATACAATAATGGCCTCTACGACATATATCACTGACAATCTCCCACTTGCACTAAGTCCATATATTGGCATATCGCAGACCTATCATCTCGATTAGCCTCTCGAACTGTGTCTGAGGGATGGTCTTTGTGAGTGGATCTGCAGTGTTGTTCTCTATCTCTACTCTCTGCACCTCGATCTTCGGTGATCAATGATCTCCCTGATCAGGTGGTACCGCCTCAAGATATGTCTGGACTTCTAATAGGACCTTGGTTCCTTCGCTAAAGCTATAGCCCCATTGTTGTCACAATACAGAGGTATTGGATCAATAATGGACGGAACCACCTGAAGTACTGTCATGAACTTCCTGATCTAGACTGCTTCTTTCGCGGCGTCACATGCAGCGATATACTCCGCTTCCATCGTCGAGTCAGCAACGGTGTCCTGCTTGGATCTCTTTGAATAGACCGCCCCTCCATTGAGGGTAAAGACATAACCCGACATAGACATGGAGTCATCCTTATCACTCTGGAAGTTGGAGTCGGCGAAGGCCTCGATATGAAGGTCTTCACTGCCGTACACCAAGAACATCTTTTTAATTCTTCTCAGGTACTTGAGAATGTTCATAACTGTTGTCCAGTGCTTCTCCCCTGGGTTTGACTGATACCTGCTTACAACGCTCAGTGCATAAGCTACATCTGGTCTGGTATACAACATCGTATACATTATAGAACCTACCGTAGAAGTGTAGGGTATAATAGTCATGTGATCCCTTTCCAAATCTGTCTTGGGAGACATCTCTTTGGAGAGGGTGATTCCGTGACAAGCCGGTAGATTACCGCGCTTTGAATCTACCATACTAAATCTTTTCAGTAATGTACCTTGACTGTGAAAGTCCCAACATCCTCTTAGATCTATCACGATAGATCTGGATCCCCAGAATGTGGGTGGTATCACCCAGGTCCTTCATGGAGAACCTTTGTGACAAGAATCCCTTGACCGATTGTAGCATAAGAGTGTCATTTCATATCAGGAGAATGGCATCCATGTACAAGACGAGGAATACCACAGTTCTCGCTACAATTTTACTATAAATGCATGGTTCATCTGGATTTTTGATAAAGTCGAATTCCTTGACTGCTCAAAACAGATGTTCCAACTCTGCGATACCTGCTTTAATCCATAAATGGATTTAAGTAACTTGCACACTCTTTCGCTGCTCCCACTCTCTATGAAATTCTCCGGCTGATCCATATAAACACACTCTTCCAAATTTCCATTTAGAAAACCGGTCTTTACGTCCATCTACCAAATTTCATAATCGTGGAAGGTAGTAATGGCAAGAAGGATCCGAATGGATTTGAGCATAGCCACAGGAGAAAAGGTTTCATCATAATCTAAACCAGTTCTTTGACGAAAACCTTTTGCAACAAGTCTAGCATTATTGGTTTCAACATGTCCATCTACACTAATCTTCTTTCTGACGATCCATTTGCAGCCTACGGGTTTTACCCCTTCTGGAGCAATGTCCAAAGTCCATACTTTGTTGGTGTACATGGACTTCATTTCGGTCCGCATTGCATCCAGCCATTTTATCGATTCTCTGTTCTGAATGGGTTGCTGGAAGCTAGTTGGCTCATCATCGTTGATGATAAATCCTCTCTATCCCCGTCTATAAGAAAACCGTAGTACCTCTCGGGCGGATGAGACTGTCCACTAGTCCTGCGGAGTGGCGCCGGGATGTCCGGTTCTTTCGAAACTTCTGGTTCCACCATGCTTTCAGTAATAGCTTGTGGTTCTGGAATTTCTTCCAGTTCTATTGCGCTCCCACTTATTTCTTTTTCAAGAAATTAAGTTTCCAAAAAATGGGCATGCCGAGAAACAAAGACCTTTTGTTACTCCGCGTAATAGAAAAGATACCCCCTGGAGTTCTTTGGGTATTCCATAAACTTACACAGTACTGAGCGTTCCTCGAGCTTGTCCGCATGCTGCTTTTTTATAAAAGCTGGACATCCGCATATCTTTAGATACTTAATATAGGGTTTCTTCCCTCTCCACATTTGATATGGTGTGGTAGGCACTGACTTAGTAGAAACCTTGTTTAAAAGATATGCAGCTGATTCTAGTGCATAACCCCAGAAGGATTGTGGTAACTCCGCGTTACTCATCATGGAACGTACCATATCCAATAAGGTTCGGTTCCGCCTTTCCAATACACCGTTGTGTTGAGGTGTGTATGGAGGAGTAAGCCAAGAGAGAATTCCATTCTCTTTTAAGTAATCCAGGAATTCGGCACTTAAGTATTCACCACCTCGATCAGATGTAAGTGTCTTGATACTTTTGCCGGTTTGTTTTTCCACTTCATTCTTGTATTCTCGGAATTTCTCAAAGGCCTCGGATTTATGTTTCATCAAGAATACATGTCCATATCTTGAGAAATCATCCGTAAAAGTAATAAAGTAGGAATAACCACTTCTTGCATGTGTAGACATTGGACCACACACGTCGCTGTGTATGAAACCTAAGAGCTCGCTGGCTCTTACCCCGTGTCTAGTGAACGGAGTCTTTGTCATCTTTCCTTTGAGACATGATTGACAAGTTGTATAAGACTGGTATTCAAACGGATCCAAATATCCCTCTTTATGTAACTTCGTCAACCGTGTTTCATTGATGTGACCCAGTCTGCAATGCCATAAGAAATCCTGATTTAATTCTGGTGACTTTCTTTTGGATGTGTTCTGGACGTTGAAAACCTGAGCTTGATTTAATACGTATATACCGTTATCTAGTGTACCTGATCTAATAAACTTTGATTAAGGTGGATGTGGACGACATCGCTTACAAATGTAAAATCATAACCTTCTTTAGAAAGTAAAGATACAAAGATGATATTACAAGCTAGACTAGGTACACACAAACAGTTACGTAAAATCAAAATCTGCCTACTTGTCAATCCTAAGTGATATTCCCCTATGGATACAACATCCACGCTAATTCCGTTAGCAACCCTAAGAGTCATATCACCTGTCTTGATAACTCTACGGTTTCTCAGAGCCTATAATGAATTACATATATAAGATCCTGATCCGGTATCTAGTACCCAGGAAGTAAAGTTAATTGACAGACAGTTTTCAATCATAAACACACCTGAAGCCGAAGCCACAACGTGCTTCGAATCCTAGTTTCTCGCTTTCCAAGCCCTGCAGTTTTTCTTCCATGGCCTTTCCCGTGACAATAAAAACATTCATCCTTCCCTACTGTCATCCCTGAAACTTTTGCTCTGCCCTTTCCCTCTACACCGCATTTTGGCTTGATGGAGGCCTTCTTCTTCTTCCCTTTGCTTTCCCCTTGGATCTAGAAGAGGAAGATTCCTTAATAAGCAGAGCGGGTGTCTCCCTGGATTTCTATAGGGTGCCCTCAGCGCTCCTTAACATATTGAGGAGTTCTGGAAGTGAAACTTCCTTCCCTTGAATTGTGAAATTCAAGATAAACTGGGCGTAGGTAGAATGGAAGGACTGTAAAATCAAGTTAGTATATAACTCGTTCTCCAACGTGGTCCCAGGGTCCGCGAGCTCTTCAATATAGCTAATCATCTTAAGGACGTGGTCCCCTACAGATGATCCGACAGCTAACCTCGCCTGAAATAATTTCTTCGAGGTCTCATATCTTGCGATACGAGATTGCTCTCCATATAAATTTTTGGTATGGAGGAAGATAGAAACTAAGTCTATCTTCTCGTGCCGCCTCTAGTGTTCATAATCCATTGAGGCTAACATGAGGCACTTAGCTCCCGCACTGTCTTTTTCCCATGTCTTACGGATTTCAATATCCGTGGCGGTGGAATCTGGACCTGGGACGGCAGGGGCTTTGGTAGTAAGGAGATAGCCCAGCTTGTCATAGGTAATGGCCATCTGGACATTTCTTAGCCAATATTTATAGCTTGCCCAGTCAATTTATTATTATCTAGCAGTAACTTAAGCCCGGTCATTTTGGTCGCTGCTGTCAGGAGAAAGAGAAGAAACACTCAGCATGATGCTTTTGCAAGTTTAGATTGGTTATTAGTTTATCTAAACAGGATGGCTCTCAATATTCCTCGAATCCTTCTTCAAACCATAAAAGAAGAATTAGTCAGGATTAATCTCACCCTACAATTCTTTCTTAACCTTTCGGCCAGGCTAGTGTTGGTACTTCGAGGGAGGTTTTCCAATACTGTCGCAAAATTTCTTAATTACATAGCCTCTTTTCCCCAGAGGCGTAGCCTCGCTAACACCGTTCTAGACACCTACTTGGTTTATAGCATTAATTGTTTAGTGAAAAAATCTCCCGAAGAGTAGCGGATACTCACAGTAGGATCGGGATCCAAATATCATCGTGTGACAACCTTGAAGGAATCCAACCAAAATTATCACACTCCAAATTGTATGCAACACTAGCAAGTTTCATTTTCCTTTGAAACTCCCGATATAGATTTTTTCCCCAGGCGCTTATGACCTTGACGAAGGCCAACATATCATAAGACGCAAGTCAAGTTTTACCCGTCATTATCCAGGTTAATTTGAATCCATCTGTACAAACCCTTGACGAAGGCCAAAATAGCTGTACGACTGTCCCAAAGTAACGCATCTATCTATGCTACAGATGAATACTGTTAGTGTATATGCCCTAGAGGCCATTACTGTATCATACTAGTTTGTATATTACTTAATGGAAGCTTGGAATATTCACAGTTGTATAGACAATCTTGCTCAAAATGGTAGTATGCTACTTGGTTTGTTTCTACTTTAATGTGTACATTTGTTTATTTTAGTATATCACCTATACATATTAGTGGAGCCCTTAGGATCTTTGCTTGATTACCAGCATTGTGATGGCAGTCACACTCGTGGGGGCTGGATAATCCACAAGCACATCCTTATACAGGTCCCTAGTTATAGGACTATCGAGACAGGGCATCGATACTCCGGAGTAGACTAGCGTATGCGCTCCTCATCCCAGCAGGGGAGACGGTCTGTCCCACAACCGTCAGTACGTCGTACTTGAGATAGTATGCGGGTGCTCGTTAAGTTATGAGTACACTGGACAGGACTCGTCGGGAACTGATTGGTTAGTAGTATACCTATCGTCAGTTATCAGTTCCCAGGTGACATGAGTACAGCTTAGTCCGCTGACTTGACACTGTCACTTCGCCTCGAGTGTGTTCCCACTGTACTTTGATTACTACCCTACCGCGGCTCAAAGGAGTTGTGCAAATAGGTAGTAGTTAGGTGCAGTCCCAAAGCACTTGGAGGCAGTGACGGTTAGACAGGATTCGTCTCTCCCGGTATTGGGGGTTGATATCGCGCTGTGTCTAGGAGAGCCATTACACAAGTAGTCCCTGACCAGGGAAAGCGAGATATACTGGTAGGTTTCCAGTGTTATCTTAGGGTGTTCTGGGCTACACTCCGACACGACTTGTACCTCTATTAGGGGACTGACATTTACTGCCCCCTAGGCCAGCCATACGATATTCTCAGACGAACAGATTGGACTGTACGGAGATTGTCACATTCAGGCTCAGTAGGAGTTCAGATGGGTTTCACCTCGTCAGTCTTCTTATCGGCATCTACCTGAGGGCCGTTACGCACAGCTAGTGCCGCTTGTGGTCTGTGGTTAAACCTACTGCCAGCGTAGTGTCGAGTCTTTAGAGTCCCACACAGAAAGCTATTCGCCTTTAGGTAAAAGAGTAGAGGTCGCATGGTTTTGCGACAGGGTCCGGTCACATCCGCGCACTTGTGCACGTTTAGTGTCCGGGCAGTTATCATTAGCGGGCTTTAGTTTAAGCCAGATCCTAGTGTACGTTTTGGGATTGGTTTTGTCTCTTTGTATTTGTGTTCCTCGGAACACGGATGCGGGTGTGTATGCACAGTTGACAGAGACAGAGGCAGAGAATTCTAATTAGGGTTGTTGACTGTTGACTTTTTCTAGACCCTAATGAGAATAGGAAATATGATTAATAATAATATTAATTAAGTATTATTGTGCCATGGTTGGGTTGAAAGTTTGACTTTGTTGACTTGTTGACTTTGTTGACCGGTTGACTAGTTTGGACTTGTTGACCATCATCATTGCATGGCTATCATTTCATGGCTATGACTTTTGGATTGCTTGTTGTTCTTTACAACATGAGTGCATGAAATGATAATGCCATTGACATGAACCATCACAAAATACTATAATTATTATTATGATGATGATTATTTTCCTTTTGAGGGCATGGTTGAAAAAGTTTTGCTCATTCTTTCATTTCCTTTCTCTCTCATGCTTGAGCTCTCCCTCTTCCTCTTGCTCTCTCTTTAGTTCATGGTTCACTTATCTCATGTGTTGAGAAGCAAGAACCATAGAGATAAAACCCAACACACTCCTCTACTCATCCTAGTTCACAAGGTCTAGCAAGCCAAGTGTTCTAGTTTCTTCTAGTTTGAAGTGAAGCCAAAGGTAGAAGCTTTCGGGTGGATCCATCTTCGGCGCGAGGAGACGACGAGGTGAGGCCGATCCGACCACCGCAAGGAGTTGAAGACGAAGGAGTTCAAGTTAAGGTATAACCCCCTAACCGAGTAAGTAAAACTCTTGTTTGGATTGTTAGATAGTTGTTTAACAAAGATCCGTATTTTGAGTCCATGTTACCACCAAAAGAAAAATCGTTTTTCATCATTTCCGCAAGCCCGTAAGTACCGGGAGAGATAACGTGGACTTACAGTGGTATTAGAGCCTAGTTAAACACCATCTAACATGTTAGCAAAGTAACTAGAAGTTCGATCGGAGAAAAAGTCGCGAAACATGCCCGAAAAATCAAGTTTCTGCCGATTCTGTTTTCTGTTCAAAAATTAATTAATCTTACACTAAAAATCGGCTCAGGCTTTTTAGAACACACTGTAGAAAAATAGTCCATCGACTCGGTCAAAGCGCCGCGGAACCGCGGCCGGAGCGTGCTCCCGCCGCGGATCCGCGGCCGAGTTGACTCAGTCGTGGGAAATTTTTCCTGCAAAGTGTTCAGTGGGGTGTTTTGGGATTTTTGGAATATGATTTTTCTGCCCAGATTTTCCAGAAAGCAAAATTTGTTTTTGGGGTTTAAAAATCCTTATTTTGATCGAACTTCTAAAGACTTTAGCTAACGGGTTATATCTGTGATGTGATATATGTATTGAACGTCTGCTAATCGCTATATGTCGATTAGTGGGGGTTATACATATCTGTGATCTGTAATATTGATGGTATGTGTATATGAATTCATTGGATTGTCGCGGATGAATAGCCGGGGGTTGTGAGATGAGAGTTTTATTTTTCTTTCAATTCATGTAAATTTGTAATTGATGTAATTTTATTTATTTGGCCGCACAACCGGGATGAGGTTGTAGCCGTCATTGTATAATTTCTTTTGCTGTTTTTGCTCCTAGGATAGACCCATGGAGGGGGTGCACAAACTACCGGGTACATCGAAGTGCCGAGTGGCCTACTCACGTCGTTGAGGGAGGTTGCTTCGCTTTGGGTATTTGGTGGGTAGTTTGCCGCACACGTAGGGGTCTAGGATGGGGTATTGGCTATTCACCGCGACCGTGTAATCCGCTTTCCGTTACAGGCTCGTACGGAATGCGGATTCCTAGTATATCCAATGTGTTCATCTGTGATCTGGAATGGCTATCATTGATGTATATCTATATATTATATCTATTTAGGCGTTGCTTATGTTTTACGTCCGCGCTAGTCCAGCCCCCGCTCTGTCGTTAGTTAAGTAACCTAACGGGTAATGACGGGGCCCCGTGGCGAATGCGGATGGCATAAGCGTACGTCATATTTTGGTTGTTTTCTGCAATGGTAGGATTAAATGATGGGACGCATTAAAAATTAATGCAAGAAAATAAACCAAAGTAAAGTCGTTGGAACAATTTCAAAAACCACTCGGTTTCTTTTCAAAAACAACTTTTAAACGCGGAGTTTAAGCCACTCCTTTTAAAATCTATCATGGTTCCTTCGATTATATCAAGTTCACTACGTTCAAGGTTTCGCCAAAACCATTCGTAGCCCTCCGTCGTTTCGTATGAATATTCAATAGTTTTCAAGCTATGTTTGTTGACCTTCGTCAAGGCATAGTGATTGGTAGCTGTTGGGTGTTCATATGTAGCATAGATAGATGCGTTGGTTTGGGACAGTCGTATTACCTTGTTGACCTTCGTCAAGGGTATATATGGGTGGGTTCAAATTAACCTGGACAATGACGGGTAGAACTTGACATGTGACTTATGATTTGTTGACCTTCGTCAATGTCATAAGAGCATGGGGCAAAAATCCACATCGGGAGTTTCTAAAGAAACTGAAACTTGCTAGCGCTGCATACCATTTGGAGTGTGATGATTCTGGTAGGATTCCTTCAGTTTTGTCACGCGATGATATTTGGATCCCGATCCTACTGTGAGTATATGCTACTCCTCGGGAACTTTCTCACTTAACGATCAATGCTATAAACCAAGCAGGTGTCTAGAAAGGTGTTAGCGGGGCTATGCCCCCAGGGAAAAGAGGTTATTTAATTAAGGAACTTCACGAAAGCGTTGGAAAACCTCCCTCGAAGTACCGACACTAGCCTGGCTGAACGGTTAAGCAAGTATTGTACGGTGAGATTGATCCTGACTAATTCTTCCTTTTTGGTTTAAGGAGGGATTCGAAAAACAGTGGGAGCCATCCTGTTTAGATAAATTAAAAACTAATCTAAACTTGCAAGAGCATCATGCTGAGTGTTTTCTTCTCTCTCTCTTAATAGCAGCGACCCATTGACCACACATAGGTTACATCTAGATAATAATATGACTGAACCTGACTGTTATGATTGGCAAAGGTCTGTCCAGATGTCCATTACCCATGACAAGCTGGGACACCTCTTAACTAATCAAACCCCTGCCGTCTCAGGACTAGTTTCCCCTGTCACGGACATTGACATCCGTATGACATCGGAAAAAGACTGTGCGAAAGCCAAGTGCCTTGTGTTAGCCTCAGTTGATGGTGCAAACCAGAGGCAGCACGAGAAGATGGACTCAGTTTCTATCTTCCTCCATAACAAAGATTTATATAGAGAGCAATCTCGTATCGCAAGATATGAGATCTCGAACGAATTGCTTCAAGCGAGGTTGGCTGTCGGGTCATCTGTAGGGGGCAACGTCCTTACAGAGACTAGCTATCTTAAGCTCACGGACCTGAAGACCATGTTGGAGAACGGGTCAAATACTGACTTGATTCTGCAGTCCCTGCCCTCTGCTTACACCCTGAAGGAAACCAGGGAAGAAGAAGGAAAGGGAAGGGCAAAAGTTTTGGGACTGAATGTAGTAAAAGAGGGACGTTCCTATTGTTACGGGAATGAACATTGGCAGAAGGATTGCAGGGCTAGCTAAGCCAGTAGCCAGAATTCGAAGCATGTTGTGGCTTCGGCTTCGGGTGTGTTTGTAATAGAGAACTGTATGTTAGTTAACCCTACTTCCTGGGTATTGGATACCGAATCAGGATCTCACATCTATAATTCATTACAGGCTCTGAGAAACCGTAGGGTTATCAGGAAAGGTGATATGACTCTCAGGGTTGCTAACGGAATGAGCATGGATGCTGAATCCGTAGGGGAATATCATCTTGGACTGACAACTGTGCAGATATTGATTCTGCGTAACTGTTTTTATGTACCAGGTGCGACTTGTAATATCATATCTGTATCCTTACTTTCTAAGGAAGGATATGATTTTACTTTTGTAAGCGATGTGGTCCACATCCACCTAAATCAAGTTCTGATTGGGTCAGGTACATTAAATAACGAGATATACGTATTGAATCAAGCTCAGATTTTCAGTGTCCAGAACACACTTAAAAGAAAGTCTTCGAAAACAAATCAGGCTTTCTTATGGCATTGTAGACTGGGTCACATTAATGAGACACGATTAACGAAGTTACATAAAGAGGGATACTTGAATCCGTTCGAGTATCAGTCTTATGCCACTTGTGAATCTTGTCTCATGGGAAAGATGACAAAGACTTCATTCACTGGACACGGAGTAAGAGCGAGCGAGCTCTTGGGACTCATACACAGTGACATGTGTGGTCCAATGTCTACAAAAACGCGAAGTGGTTATTCATACTTCATTACTTTCACAGATGATTTCTCTAGGTATGGACATGTCTTCTTAATGAAGCACAAATCCGAGACCTTTGAGAAATTTCGGGAATACAAGAATGAAGTTGAAAAACAAACAGGCAAAAGTATAAAGACACTGAGATCTGATCGAGGTGGTGAATACTTGAGTGCCGAGTTTCTGGACTACTTAAAAGAGAATGGAATTCTCTCTCAGCGTACTCCTCCATACACACCACAACACAACGGTGTATCTGAAAGGCGGAATCGAACCCTATTAGATGTGGTTCATTCCATGATGAGTAAGGCTGAGTCACCGCAATCTTTCTGGGGTTATGCACTAGAAACAGCTGCATATTTCTTGAACAAGGCTCCAACCAAGACTGTGCCTACCCCCCCATATCAGATGTGGAGTGGGAAGAAACCATGTCTTAAGTATCTTAAGACATGGGGATGTCCAGCTTTTGTAAAGAAGCAGCATACGGACAAGCTCGAGGCACGCTCAGTACTGTGTAAGTTTGTGGGATACCCAAAGAACTCCAGGGGGTATCTTTTCTATTCCGCAGAAGAACAAAAAGTTTTTGTTTCTCCGCATGCCCACTTCTTGGAAACTGAATTTTTGGAAAATCAGATAAGTGGGAGCGCGATAGAACTGGAAGAAATTCCAGAACCACAAGCTATTATTGAAAGCTTGGAAGAACCAGAAGTTTTAGGGGAACCGGACATTCCTGCGCCGCTCCGTAGGAGTAGTAGGCAGTCTCATCCGCCCAAGAGATACTACGGTTTTCTCATAGACGGGGATAGAGAGGATTGCACAATTGATTATGATGAGCCTACTAGCTTCCAGCAAGCCTTTCAGAGCGGTGACTCGGTAAAATGGCTGGATGCAATGCGGACCGAGATGGAGTCCATGTACACCAACAAAGTTTGGACTTTGGACTTTGCTCCAGAAGGGGTAAAACCCGTAGGCTGCAAATGGATCTTCAGAAAGAAGATTGGTGTAGATGGGCAGGTCGAAACCTATAAAGCTAGGCTTGTTGTAAAGAGTTTTCGTCAAAGACCCGGTTTGGACTATGACGAGACCTTTTCTCCGGTAGCTATGCTCAAATCCATTCGGATCCTTCTTGCCATTGCTGCCTTCCACGATTATGAGATCTGACAGATGGACGTAAAGACGGCTTTCCTAAATGGAAATTTGGAAGAGTGCGTCTATATGGATCAGCCAGAGGGATTCAATCAGAGTGGGAGCAGCGGTAAAGTGTGCAAGTTGCTCAAGAAAATTTATGGACTGAAGCAGGCATCGCGGAGTTGGAACATCTGCTTTGATGATACTGTCAAAGAATTCGACTTTGTCAAAAACCCGGATGAACCATGCATTTACAGTAAGATTGTGGGGAGAAATGTGGTATTCCTCATCTTGTACGTCGATGACATTCTCCTAATAGGAAATGATATTCCTATGCTACAGTAAGTCAAAGGATTCTTGTCACAGAGGTTCTCCATGAAGGACCTGGGTGATACCAACTACATTCTGGGGATCCAGATCTTTCGTGATAGATCTAAAAGGATGTTGGGACTTTCACAGTCCAGGTACATTGACACCATACTGAAACGATTCAGTATGGAAGATTCCAAGCACGGTAATCTACCGGCTTGTCACGGAATTGTTGGATATATGTATGCCCTAGAGGCCATTATATGATAGTGGATGTATCTATACATGTATATATATATTCAGTATGCATTCTTGCTCGACATGATAGTATGCTATCTGGCTCTTCTTTATCTGACATGTTGATTTGATCATGCTTTTATTCATTCATACATGCTGATAAAGCCCTGAGGATATCGGCTTGACTACTCTGATTATGATGGAGATCATACTAGTGGGACATCTGTAGTCTATAAGCATATCCTGGAAAGTCCCTAGTCGTAGGTATATCGAGACGGGGCATTGATATACCAGAGTAGACTAGCGTGTATGATACTAGACCCATACGATGGGCGATGGATGTTCCCACATTCATCGATGTTTGACATCAAGATCATATACGGGTGCTCAGTAATGACTGGGTACACTGGACGGACTCACCGAGAACTCCTATATGGAATTATATCCATCGTCGGATAGCAGTTCTCAGGTGACACTGGTACAGGTTAGTCTGTAGACCCGAGATCGTCATAGAGTCTTGTGTGTTCTCCCACTGTACTTTGATTGCCACCCTACCACGGCTCTACTGAGTCGTGCAAACAGGTGGCCGTTGGGTACAGTCCTGAGACACACGAAGGCAATGAGCGATAGGAGGGGTTTCGTCTCTCCCGGTATTGGGAGTTGATGCTGTGCTGTGCCCGACTGGTTATATCAGTAAGTCCCTGGCCAGGGCTGCTGAGATTTGCTGATAAGTGTTATCAGTAGTTTCTCGATCTGTTATAGACCATTCACCAGCACGACTTATTGAGTTATTGGGGTCGACGTGACCATCCCTAAGCTCGATATGCAGCATATCTGACGAAGAGACCGGACTGTACGGTAGTGTTGCCGGTTGGCTCGACGGGAGTTGTAGCAGGTTCGCTTGTTTTCTTCTGATCGCTCAATACCCGGCTGGCCGTTACGTTTAGCTGACCGCTGGCGGCTTGGGGGTGCTTGATATGATAATCACCCTCTGCCGGCGTATTGACGAGTCTTAGAGTCCCACACAGGAGTTACCTAGTCCAGGCGAAACGTTGTGGTGCGCGTATGCGATATGCACATGGACCCGATTAAAATGCGCGTATAGGATACCGAACATTGATCGGGCGGCTTGCTTTTGGTGGGGTCATATGTGATATGGCCGGATTGATAAATCAAGTGTTGATTTATCATTTAACCATTAGTTTTCTCACTTAAAACCTTTCTTGAATATGATGGATGTATGCATGCATGTATGTGTTTCTTTCTTTCTAGTTTCATGCACATATGGATGTGCATACATACATACATACACCCATCTATCATGGTTGATTACACATGGAAATGGTGGCAATATAAGACTCACACCATGGATAAATCTATGGATTATTATTTGATTTTAGGTTTAAAACAAAATAGAAAAAGGAAAGGATAATTCTTCACTTGCTTCTACATTCTTCTTTAACCTAACCATTCTCACCTACCCTTAACCTTGGATTAACCTTTCCTTACATGTTTTAAACCCTAATCAAATAACAACAAAAAGATTTAACCATGGTTTGTAGTGAGAAGAAATAAAATATATATAGATATATTTCATTTCTTTTCAAGGGTTATCATTTACTCTTGTTAAAAAGAAAGCCTCCATCTTCTTCCTCCTTCACCATTTGCTCTCTAGTTTCTTCTAGTGAGTAAAATACACATAAAGAAAGGTTTTTGAAGTGAGAATCTTAACCACAACATCATTCTACACAAGTTTAGCCAACTTGTTTAGAGTGTTCTCTTCGATTCTCATCTTGATAATCGAAGTTGCGAGCTTGGACGAGGAACTCCGGGTGGATCGTCGTGGACGCAAGAAGACTTCAAGAGGACCTTCTTCCAACACCCAAGAGACCAAAGAGTCCAGCGAAAGGGAGCTACAAAGGTTGTAGTCTCGAAACCCTAGTTTTATTGGCTTTAAGTTTCGAAACCCTAATTTTCTAGGATCGATTCCTTTGTATGCTTGCTTAGCACCATAAAAATTTAAACTTTGTGACATGTGATGCTTCAAAACTATACATAGGGTGCTAGGCAAACCTTTCAGGAATCACCCTCTCCAAAGAAATGTCTCCCAAGACTGATTTGGAAAGGGCTCGCATGTCATCAATACCCTACGCATCTGCGGTAGGCTCTATTATGTATGCGATATTGTGTACCAAACCAGATGTAGCATACGCATTGAGCGTTGTAAGCCGGTATCAGTCAGACCCAGGGGAGAAACACTGGATAGCGGTAAAGAACATTCTCAAGTACCTGAGAAGGACTAAGGAGATGTTCTTGGTGTATGGCGGAAAAGACCTCCAGATCGAGGCCTTTGCTGACTCCAGTTTCCAGAGTGACAAGGATGACTCCAAGTCCATGTCGGGTTATGTCTTTACCCTCAATGGAGGGGCGGTTTGCTGGAAGAGCTCCAAGCAGGAAACCGTTGCTGACTCAACTATGGAAGCGGAGTACATAGCTGCTTGCGATGCTGCAAAGGAAGCTGTCTGGATGAAGAAGTTCCTCACAGAACTTCAGGTGGTTCCTACCAGTGTTGATCCAATACCGCTGTATTGTGACAACAACGGCGCTATAGCTTTAGCGAAGGAACCCATGTCCCATCAGAAGTCCAGGCACATTTTGAGGTGGTACCACCTGATCAGGGAGATCGTAGATCGCCGGGAGATCAAGGTGAAGAGAGTAAATACAGAAGATAACACTGCTGATCCACTCACGAAGGCCTTACCCCAGACTCAGTTCGAGCGGCTGATCGAGATGATAGGTCTCCGAGACGCCAGTACATGGCCTTAGTGTAAGTAGGAGATTGTTAGTGTATATGCCCTAAAGGCCATTACTGTATCATACTAGTTTGTATATTACTTAATGGAAGCTTGGGATATTCACAGTTGTATAGACAATCTTGCTCAAAATGGTAGTATGCTACTTGGTTTGTTTCTACTTTAATGTGTACATGTGTTTATTTTAGTATATCACATATACACATTAGTGGAGCCCTTAGGATCTTTGCTTGATTACCAGCGTTGTGATGGCAGTCACACTCGTGGGGGCTGGGTAATCCACAAGCACATCCTTATACAGGTCTCTAGTCGTAAGACTATCGAGACAGGGCATCGATACTCCGGAGTAGACTAGCGTATGCGCTTCTCATCCCAGCAGGGGAGACGGTCTGTCCCACAACCGTCAGTACGTCGTACTTGAGATAGTATGCGGGTGCTCGTTAGGTTACGAGTACACTGGATAGGACTCGTCGGGAACTGATTGGTTAGTAGTATACCTATCGTCAGTTATCAGTTCCCAGGTGACATGAGTACAGCTTAGTCCGCTGACTTGACACTGTCACTTCGCCTCGAGTGTGTTCCCACTGTACTTTGATTACTACCCTACCACGGCTCAAAGGAGTCGTGCAAACAGGTAGTAGTTGGGTGCAGTCCCAAAGCACTTGGAGGCAGTGACGGTTAGACAGGATTCGTCTCTTCCGGTATTGGGGGTTGATATCGCGCTGTGTCTAGGAGAGCCATTACACGTGTAGTCCCTGGCCAGGGAAAGCGAGATATACTGGTAGGTTTCCAGTGTTATCTTAGGATGTTCTGGGCTACACTCCGACACGACTTGTACCGCTATTAGGGGACTGACGTTTACTGCCCCCTAGGCCCGCCATGCGATATTCTCAGACGAACAGATTGGACTGTACGGAGATTGTCACATTCAGGCTCAGTAGGAGTTCAGATGGGTTTCACCTCGTCAGTCTTCTTATCGGCATCTACCTGAGGGCCGTTATGCACAGCTAGTGCCGCTTGTGGTCTGTGGTTAAACCCACTGCCAGCGTAGTGTCGAGTCTTTAGAGTCCCACACAGAGAGCTATTCGCCTTTAGGCAAAAGAGTAGAGGTCGCATGGTTTTGCGACAGGGTCCGGTCACATCCACGCACTTGTGCACGTTTAGTATCCGGGCAGTTATCACTAGCGGGCTTTGGTTTAAGCCAGATCCTAGTGTACGTTTTGGGATTGGTTTTGTCTCTTTGTATTCGTGTTTCTCAGAACACGGATGCGGGTGTGTATGCACAGTTGACAGAGACAGAGGCAGAGAATTCTAATTAGGGTTGTTGACTGTTGACTTTTTCTAGACCCTAATGAGAATAGGAAATATGATTAATAATAATATTAATTAAGTATTATTGTGCCATGGTTGGGTTGAAAGTTTGACTTTGTTGACTTGTTGACTTTGTTGACCGGTTGACTAGTTTGGACTTGTTGACCATCATCATTGCATGGCTATCATTTCATGGCTATGACTTTTGGCTTGCTTGTTGTTCTTTACAACATGAGTGCATGAAATGATAATGCCATTGACATGAACCATCACAAAATACTTTAATTATTATTATGATGATGATTATTTTCCTTTTGAGAGCATGGTTGAAAAAGTTTTGCTCATTCTTTCATTTCCTTTCTCTCCCATGCTTGAGCTCTCCCTCTTCCTCTTGCTCTCTCTCTAGTTCATGGTTCACTTGTCTCATGTGTTGAGAAGCAAGAACCATAGAGATAAAACCCAACACACTCCTCTACTCATCCTAGTTCACAAGGTCTAGCAAGCCAAGTGTTCTAGTTTCTTCTAGTTTGAAGTGAAACCAAAGGTAGAAGTTTTCGGGTGGATCCATCTTCGGCACGAGGAGACGACGAGGTGAGGCCGATCCGACCACCGCAAGGAGTTGAAGACGAAGGAGTTCAAGTTAAGGAATAACCCCCTAACCGAGTAGGTAAAACTCTTGTTAGGATTGTTAGATAGTTGTTTAACAAAGATCCGTATTTGGAGTCCATGTTACCACCAAAAGAAAAATCGTTTTTCATCATTTCCGCAAGCCCGTATGTACCGGGAGAGGTAACGTGGACTTACAAATACCCAGTAGCTACCAAGCACTATACCTTGACGAAGGTCAAAATACATAGCTTGAATACTACTGAATACCCATCTGAAATGACTGAGGGCTATGGATGGTTTTGGCGAAACCGTGAATGTAATGAACTTGATATAGTCGAAGGAACCATGATAGCTTTTTAAAGAAGTGATTTAGGCTCCGCATTTAAAAGTTGTTTTTTAAGAAAACCGAATGGTTTTGAAATTGTTCCAACGATTTAAAATTTGGTTTGTTTTCCTTGTATTAATCAATATTAATGCGATCCCATCATTTAACCCTATCATTGCAGAAAGAAACAAAAATACAATGTACGCTTATGCCATCCGCATTCACTATGGGGCCCCATCATGCACCGTTAGGTTACTTAACTAACGGCAGAACGGGGGCTGGACTAGCGCGAGTGCAAAACATAAGCAACGTTTATTATATTATATTATATATATATATATATAGCCATTTGTCTCACGCAATAATAGGCATTCCAGATCACAGACACACACACACACACACACACACACACATATATGAACAAACAAACACACGCACATATATATACGCATATACACACATCAATGTATACCAAGTGTGTGTGTGCGCGCGCGCAACAACATATAACCTAAGGTTCACGACAAAGGTAAAAAGGCTAAGGATATAGCTTCCTACAACTACACATAAACTATCCTATAGTCCCCTAGGATTCTACTTGCTAAGTATCCGAAACTCACGTCAACACAAATATATATAATCATATAACCCTAAGCTACGGTTGCGGGGGTGCTATACCCCATCCACCCAACTTCCCCCGTAGATATACATCTACTCACCTTGATCCTCGCTTGCCGAAATCGATGACACCTCACTCTTCCTTACCGTCCCGAAGTCCACACGAGGTACCTACAATTCAAACACGACATATCGTAAACATGAACCGAATACGAAAACCAAAACGGCACATGAAACACGCATAGGTTAGAACCTATGGTCAACACGTGCAGAACATCCAAACAGTCCTTGTCGTCGACGTACAAACGTCCAACGACCGAGATAAAACACAAATATCAAAACTCAAGTTAATAAAAACCACAAAACTCAAAACAGCAACTTAGAAAACTAGCTTCAGATTTTGACTCAGGAAATTAGGGACTAAACAAACAACACAGGGGATAGTTAACAAGGTGTGTGAGCTACTGGATAAAACCCAACACCAGACTACAAAAGTGACTCGGCGAGAAGGTAATTTTTGACCGGCTTCGCCGGCCAGGACAATGAATTTTGGTCTCGTCTCTGGGTGGTGGTCTTTCAGGGTTCTAACTAGGTCTACGAAGTTGTTTGATTTTCCTATACACACTCCAGATTGCTCCAGGTTCCAAAATATCATCACAAGATCCACAATTTATGATATTGGAAAATTCTATGTTCAAGTTTGAGGTTATGTCTCTGTTTGGTCCAGGATTTCTAACACTACAGGGTTGTAGTCGTGACTAATCCTCATTTACACCCTTACAACTCCACAAATCTTCTTGTCACGACCCGAAATAGTACGTGACTGGCACTTGAATCATATGAAGTCTATAGGACCCCATCTAATTCAAATAAGCCAAATGGCCAGAAATCTAAACCATTTTAAATTAGAAGTGAAGAAAACTGGTTTTAAAGTAAGTGGTTTTAATAAATAAGTGGCATTAAACATTTAAAAGCAACGTCATATTTTCCCGAAAATTTCGGCAGAGTCTCCTTTGTAAAAAGTGGCCCCAAACGAATAAAAATAGGAAAATATATGAATAATGCATAAAGGCATTGTAAGTCCATGTCACGCACCCTACGAACTTGCGGGGAGGCGGAATATATGAAAAACGATCATCAAAACTTCGTAAAACGGACTTGAGCGCATGAATCGTTTCTAAACCGTTACTAACTAACTACGAGAGGTTTAACTACTCGGATTCGAAGTTATACCTCACGTTACTTGTCCTTCGGGTCTTCATCGCTGTCCTCCACTCCTCGTAAGCTCCTTGGAATATCGGCACCTCAACGGCCTCCTCGAGTCAAAGACGATCCACCTGAGAGCTCCTACTCCAAGCTTGATCTCTAACTTGAGATAACTAGGTTTCTTTAGTTGCTAATCAAAGTGACCTAGGTGATATAGAGTGAGGTTATGGATTAATTAGTCTATCTAATCCTTGATCTCAACAAATGAGAGGGGAGGATTAGGGTTTCAAAAGAGAGTGAGCTTGAGGAGAGAGAAGGTGAGCATGAGAATGATATTGAAATAATGAGCTCATTTGAATATAACAACCATAACAATTTATCAAATGAATAATTCAAATGATTAATCATCATATTTGATTCATTCACCTTGTGTGATTCATCTCATGAGTCATTAGCTAATAAATGCATCATTAACTCCATGGATGAATCACACAAATGAGTCATTAAAGCAATAAATGCTTATGCCACCTTAACCCCCAAGTCACCATGCTTCTAGAAACCTCCCGGAAAATTACGAGAACGCCCCTCCAATCCGTGAAAACACGGAAAAACTTTAGACTGTATAAATCCAATAACCCGATACTAGAATCTGGCTTAAACTAAAGCCGGCTAGTAAAAACTGTCCGAACGTCGTACGTGCGTTTAAACACGTATGCGTCCGAACCCTTGTCGTAAAAACCATACGACCTCTATATCATTTCGCCTGGAGCAGGGAAACTCTCTGTGTGGGACTCTAAAGACTCGACACTGTTAGTTGTATGTATGCCCTAGAGGCCAGTATTGTACAGATGATGTATATTATATTGGATGCTTGGACATATATAGAGATGACTTTCTTGCTCGATATGATAGTATGCTATCTGGTTACTCTTTATCTTAACATGTACACTAGTCTTTTTAAACTGTCTTATAGTTACATGTTGGTAAAGCCCTTAGGATGTGTACTTGACTACCTGGACTATGATGCAGATCATACTAGTGGGGACATGGTAGTCCATAGGTACATCCTTCAAGGTCCCTAGTCGTGGGTGTATCGAGACGGGGCATCGATATACCAGTGTAGACTAGCGTATACGCTTCTCGTCCCATGAGATGGGCGATGGATGATCCCATATCCATTGGTGTTTGACATCAGAGATGGTATACGGGTGCTCAGTGGAGACTGGGTACACTGGACGGACTCGCCGAGAACTCCCAGATGGTATTATACCTCACGTCAGATGGCAGTTCTCAGGTGACACTTGTACAGGTTAGTCTGTAGACCCGAGATCGTCATAGAGTCTTGTGTGATTCCCACTGTGCTTTGATCTCCACCTTTCCACCTCCATGAGGGCGTGAAAAACGGTGGTCTTTGGGTACAGTCCCGAGTCACATGGAGGCAATGAGCGATAGGAGGGGTTTCGTCTCTCCCGGTATTGGGGGTTGATGTTGCGCTGTGCTCGATTGGCCGTAACAGGGAAGTCCCTGGCCAGGGCTGATCAGAGATTTGCTGGTAAGTGTTACCAGTAGTTTCTCGACCCGTTATGAGCCTCATATCGGCACTACTTATCGGTTATTGGGGTCTGACGTATACCACCCCTAGACTTGATATGCGATATATCAGACGAACAGACCGGACTGTACGGTAAGTGTTACTGGTTGGATTCACAGGAGTGTGAGCGGGCTAGCTTGTCGATCTTCTGATCGCTCAATACCCGGATGGCCGTTACGTTTAGCAGACCGCTTGCGGCTTGTAGGTGCTTGATATGATCATCATCTGCTACCGGCGTATTGACGAGTCTTTAGAGTCCTACACAGAGGTTTCCTGGCTCAAGCGAAACGAAATAGGAGCGCATATGAGATATGTGCAGGACCGAGAATAATGCATGTATGTGATACCGTATTTCATTCTCGCGATGGATGTATCGATTGGTTATATTCGATATAACCTAGATATCGAATCAAGGATTGATTCGATAAGTCGATACATAGGATACTAGTTGGTTATATGCGATATGACCGGATCGTTAAATCAAGTGTTGATTTAATGATTTAATGTATAATTATATATATTTGATATATTACTTTGCATTAGCTAGTATTAGTTCACTTTAAATGGATTTTCTCACTTGATGTGCAAGTTGTATATGTGATATACTTTTATGCACATGTATGTATCATGTTTGATGATGCTTGCTCATTTGGTTAAGTGTATAGAATTAAACCATGGTTAAGTTGATGATTAGGGTTTTTCTTTTTCATTTATTTATTTATTTGTTTATTTATTTATTTGGAAAAGATAAAGATGAGAATGGTGGCTTTCTTTGTTTCTTATTGAAGCTTCATGAAGCTTTGACTTAGTCACCATTCTTGTCTCATGCTTAACCCTAACCATTTGTACTAACCCTAGTTCATTCTCTACACTTAACTATGGTTAAGATTATGATAAGTTTTCATTTTCTTTTTCATTTTAGAACACTCATCATATTCTTTCTTCTTCTTGATCATCTTCTTCTTCAAGAAAAGCTTAAGTCCATCAATGGCAACTTGAGCAAAAGTGAGAGAAATCCAATTCTAAAGTGAACTCACCTCCTATTTCTTCATCCTCTACCTCTTGCCAAGTGGTTTTGGGTGTTTTCTTCACAAGTTTCACAACTTGGTAAAGTTGGAGCTTGAACTTGTGATACCTCGACGTAGATCATCTTCGGCACGAAGCCGACGACCTAGCTCGCCCATTTCTCCGATGAAGCCGACGATTGAGTTCGGGATTCGAGATGGACAGCGAGAGAATGCCTACATGGAGCTAAGGAAGTGGAGAACCGGATCAACAAAGGTTGTAGCCTCTCTCCTTTAGTTGAGTAGTTAACTTGTTTCGTTTGTCGCCTAAAATTCTAGTTCACGATCTAGTCTAGGGTTTCTCGGCACCGTAAAATTTGAAATTGGCATGGTTGATGCCTTGTGAGACCTCTTAAGAGTGCCTAGGAACCCTTCAGTGGTATCAGAGCCTAACTAAAGCCTTAGGCGATGTTTAGACGACGTTTGAAACCCGATCGAACCGAAACCCTAAAAACCCAAGTGCTCTCTGGACTTTTTCTGAAAACTGGGTTTTTTCCAGATTAAAAATGCTTAAAAAATTCAGCAGGACATTCTAAGAATTACGGTGCAAATTTTTTCCAATGAACAGTATAGTGTGCGGCGGAACCGCGGCAGAAGCATGGCTTCTGCGGCGGTTCCGCGGCCTAATGATGACGTCAGCCCTCCTCCTTTGCACAGTAATTCCTATTTCACAGTGCTGAGTTTTCTGGGAATTTTTAAATTGACTCAAGAGTTGAGTGTTCTGGGGTTGCATTGGGAATCGAAGATTCGATCAGATCATCAAGTTTTGTCTATGTGTTTTTCCGGATAATTTTTGAATATGTTAAAAAGTTCGACCGGATATAAATACCCAACTTTTCCCCTGCCGGAAAATTTTCAAGTGTTGGATTTTTCTGTGGTTTAAGGATGTTCTGAGTAGTGCAAGTAACGCGATGGTCTCTCTAGAAGACAACAAACCTTAACTCGATTATGTGACCGTCTTGAACTGCCCTTTGAACCTTCGGGTTTGGGGCAGTACAGCGTGCCACATATGAGGCGTTGGCTTGACCCTTCTACGGCTGGACCGTTGGTACTGAGGCATGAAGTGAATATCTTTGAACCTATTTCATGTGTTGAACGGTTTCGGGAAAACTTGGGTGTTCGAATGTTCGATCGGAAAGTTTAATATTTTCTATTTATCCGGAATGGGATACAATAATTGGAATTCACATACAGTTATGAGATAACTGAATGAATGTTATAAATCTAGCGGTTTAGTCTCACTTGATATTGAAAAGAGTTTTCGATAATGGGACTAAAATGCGGGGTTTATAATTGTTAGGCATGTGATGTCTAAGTATTTCATTTGATTGGGCATGCGATATCTAAAGAGGTTGCGGATTCCAACTGTTGTAGTTTTACACTTTCTTTTCTGTGACCGTAAGTGTAATATGTGATATCGCCGGTTTCGTTGCTATATGTCAACGATAATTGGGATGCGCATATTTACTTATGTTGATGACATGTGATGTTATGTGTTGCTGGATGTGTTATATTGGATCGTCGTGTTCGAATAGCCGGGGGGTTTTATGTGAGATGAGTGTTTTTCATTTTCATTCATGTAAAAAACTTGTATGTAATATTCTTTTATTAAGGCACTTCCAGGTTGCGGAAGCTGTCACCTTTTGTATATTATTTACTTTTCTGCACTAGGATAGACCCAAGGAGGGGAGCACAAGCAACCGGGTTCTGGGGTCCAGTGGGAGACCAACTCGAGGAGTCGAGTACGGGTCTCCTAACCCTAGAATTGGTAGGGTTGCTTGCCGCTCTCGTAGGGGTCTAGGGGTGTGGGATTGGCTATTCATCACGACCGTGGAATCCGTGTTTTATACTGGCTCGTATTGAAAACACGGACGTTCTAGTATATCCAATGTTTCATATGTTACTTCTGCTGCGATATCTGTGATGTGATCATATGATGTTCTGTGATAGATACAGTATATAGTATATATGATATATTATATAGACGTTACTTATGTTTTGCACCCGCACTAGCCCTGCCCTGCTCTGTCGTTAGTTACCTAACCTAACGGTGCACGAGGGGACATCCAGGCGAATGCGGATGGCATAAGTGTACGTCGTATTTATCTGTGATGTTTAGGTAACTTAAATGATGGGACTTCATTAATGTGATTAATGAAATAAAAGAAACCTAAGATGTTGTAGAATCGAATTTCAAAAATAAAAAAAAAATAAAAAGAAAAAAGGTAGCTACAGTTCTTGCTTTGCATAGCGGTATATATGATATACCCTGCACCTTATTCGATGAGGAAATGACCGATATCCCTTCACCGGGAGTGACTCCTTTAGCAATAACTGGCAGATGCTACACACTCGGTTTGACTTTTGATTGCTTCTAAAGTTTCTGCTTTGCACAGTGATATATATGATATATCCCGCACCTCATTCGACGAGGAAAGGGCCGACGATCCCTTCACCGGGAGTGACCCCTTTAGCAAAACTAGATAAGCCTCAAAATCACTCCATTTCAAAACTTCATTTGATTCTACAACGATATCAAGTTCATTACGCAATAGGTTTTCAGAAAAACCTGTCGTAGCCCTCCGTCATTTCAGATAAGTCCTGTTTAGTATTCGTGCTGCGTTTGTTGACCTTGTCAAGGCGCAGTGTGCGGTAGCTAACCAGTATTTATCTGCTTGTGCATATGATGCAGATTGAGTTAGGGTAGTCGTACGGCCTTGTTGACCTTGTCAAGGGTCGTGCGGGTGGGTTTAATTCAATCAAGAAATGACGGGTTGAACTTGACTTACGGTCTATAGTTTGTTGACCTTGTCAAGGTCATAGATCGTTTGGGGCAAAAGCATTATCGGGAATTTCAAGTGTTGAAATTTGCAATGAGATTGCATACCTTCTATGAGATAGTTGGATCCCGATACCCACTGTGAGTAAGAGTTACTCCTGGGAGAGTTTTACACATTGCAATTAGCTGATCAAGTAGGTGTCTAGAAAGGTGTCAACGGGGTTACGCCTCTGGGAAAACGAGGTTTACATTAATTAGGTTCGTGCGAAAGCACGGGGGACCTCCCTCAAAGTACCGACACTGGCCTGGCTGAAAGATTGGCGAACTTGTAGTGTGTAATTAATCCCGGCTAGTCATTCCTTTTAGGGTTTGAAGGAAGATTTGATAAAAACCAGTGGGAGCCATCCTGATTAGATAAGATAATAACCAATCTGATCTTGCACGAGCATACGCTAAAGTGTTTTCTTCTCTCTCTCTCCAGGTAGCGACCATTTCATGCCCTAATAAAGATAATAATATGGATGTATTGACCGAACCCGCATGTTATACTGTGCTGGGGAACGTTGGTTCCGTTCTTTCCTATAAGAGTTATAGGACTGAACATGATATAGGGGAATACCAGGATTCCCATGCCACCCGAATGAAGAAAGTACATGTTGATGCATTTTCTTCGGGTGTGTTCGTTACAGAGAACTGTTTCTCCATTTGCTCTACGTCCTGGGTATTAGATACCGGGTCAGGATCCCATATATGTAATCAGTTACATGGGCTTAGAAAAGGTAGAGAACTTGGAGAAGGTGATAAAGACATAAGAGTTGGAAATGGTGCAATTGTTGCAGCTAAGACTGTCGGGGAATATCACCTTGTATTACCAACTGGTAATACATTGGTTCTGAACGAATGCTATTACATGCCGAACCTGATATGCAACATTATATCGGTTTCTTTATTGAGTAAAGAGGGATATAATTTTGTATTACAGGATAATGTTATGAACATTTTCCGTAACCAAAAGTTGGTTGGATCAGGCACGTTGTGTAATGGCATTTATGTTCTAAATCAATCAACAGTTCTGAGCATAACAAACACACATAAGAGGAAGAGTTCAGAACTGAACGATTCCTTCTTGTGGCATTGTAGAATGGGTCACATCAATGCGACACGACTAGCTAAGTTGCATAAAGATGGATATTTAAATCCGTTCGAATTTTCATCTTATGACACTTGCCAGTCATGTCTCAAAGGCAAGATGACCAAAACTCCGTTTACGGGACATGGAGAAAGAGTTACCGAACTCTTGGGACTGATACATAGTGATGTATGCGGTCCTATGTCTACACATGCCAGGGATGGTTCTTCGTACTTCATTACATTCACTGACGATCTCTCTAGATTCGGATATGTGTTCCTGATGAAACACAAATCAGAAGCTTTTGAGAAATTTAGAGAATATAAAAAGGAAGTCGAGAACCAAACCGGAAAAAGTATTAAAATCCTTCGATCTGATCGAGGAGGTGAATACTTGAGCAATGAATTCCTGGACTTCCTAAAAGAGAATGGGATTCTCTCTCAGCTGACTCCTCCATATACACCACAGCACAACGGTGTATCAGAACGGAGGAACCGCACCCTATTAGATATGGTGCGCTCTATGATGAGCACAGCTGAGTTACCTATTTCCTTTTGGGGATATGCGCTGGAAACAGCAGCATACCTATTGAATCAAGTTCCATCTAAATCTGTACCTACCATACCATATGAGATATGGAGTGGGAAGAGGCCATATCTTAAACGAGTTAAGATATGGGGTTGTCCAGCTTATGTCAAAAGACAAAATCCGGACAAGCTCGAGGCACGGTCAGTTCTTTGCCAGTTTGTGGGATATCCAAAGAACTCATATGGGTATTTTTTCTACCACAGTGAGGAACAAAAAGTGTTTGTTGCTCAACATGCCACCTTTTTAGAAAAGGAATTCCTTGAAAAAGAAATTAGTGGCAAAGTGGTAGAGCTGGAAGAGGTTCCAGATACACAAACCGTAACTGAAGATTTAGTGGAACCAGAAGATTCAGTAGCTCCCAATGAACCTCAGCCTCTCCGCCGATCTAGTAGGGTTCCTCGCCAGCCTGAGAGATACTACGGTTTTCTCATGGACGGTGGAAGCGAGGATTGCATCATGGAGGATGATGACCCAACTAGGTTCAAGCAGGCCATCATGAGTAGGGACTCAGTGAAATGGCTGGATGCTATGCGGTCCGAGATGGAATCCATGTACACCAACAAAGTATGGACTTTGGATATTGCTCCTGAAGGGGTAAAACCCATTGGGAGTAAATGGATCTTCAAGAAGAAACTTGGTGTAGATGGGAAAGTGAAGACTTTCAAAGCTAGACTTGTTGCAAAAGGTTTTCGTCAAAGAACAGGTGTGGACTATGACGAAACCTTTTCTCCAGTGGCTATGCTTAAATCCATCCAGATCATGCTTGCCATCGCTGCATATCATGACTACGAAATCTGGCAAATGGATGTTAAGACCGCTTTTCTAAATGATGATTTAAAAGAGTGCGTGTACATGACTCAGCCAGAGGGCTTCGTAGACAGTGGGAGCAGCGGGAAGGTGTGCAAGCTGCTTAAATCCATTTATAGATTAAAGCAAGCATCGCGAAGTTGGAACATCTGCTTTGACGTCGTTATCAAAGAGTTTGATTTCGTCAAAAACCCAGATGAACCTTGTATCTACAAGAAGGTGGCAGAGAGTAAGGTTGTCTTCCTCATATTGTACGTGGACGACATACTCTTGATAGGAAATGATATTCCTATGCTGCAATCGGTCAAGCTCTTCTTATCACAAAGATTCTCGATGAAAGATCTTGGTGATGCCTCCTGCATATTGGGAATCAGGATCTATAGAGATAGATCCAAACGGATATTGGGATTGTCCCAATCCAGGTACATTGACACCATACTAAAGAGGTTTAGTATGGAAGAATCCAAGCGTGGGAACTTGCCCACGATCTCTGGAGTCACTCTCTCCAAAGAGATGTCTCCCAAGACTGATTTGGAGAGAGCTCGCATGCAAGGGATACCCTATGCTTCGGCTGTAGGCTCTATCATGTACGCGATGCTATGTACCAGACCCGATGTTGCACACTCACTAAGTGTAGTGAGCAGGTATCAAGCTGATCCTGGAGAGAGTCACTGGACAGCTGTGAAGAGCATTCTCAAGTACTTACGAAGGACTAAAGAGATGCTCTTGGTGTATGGTAATGGAGAACTCCAAGTGGAGTCCTTTACCGATTCGAGCTTCCAGAGTGATAAGGACGACTCTAAGTCGCAGTCGGGATTTGTCTTTACCCTTTACGGAGGGGCGGTTAGCTGGAAGAGTTCCAAGCAGGAAACCGTAGCAGACTCGACGATGGAGGCTGAATACATCGCTGCCAACGATGCTGCCAAAGAGGCTGTCTGGATCAAGAAGTTCATTACTGAACTTGGAGTAGTTCCATCCATTGAGCATCCAATACCTTTGTATTGCGATAACAATGGAGCGGTGGCTTTGGCCAAGGAACCCAGGTCTCATCAGCGGTCCAGGCATATTCTGAGGCGGTATCACCTGATCCGGGAGATAGTTGATCGCCGGGAGATCGAGGTCAGGAGGGTTGACACGAAGAACAACACGGCGGATCCACTCACGAAGGCCATTCCCCAGATACAGTTTGAGAGACTCTTCGGGATGCTCGGTATGCGATACTACAGCAGCTGGCCCTAGTGCAAGTGGGAGATTGTTAGTTGTATGTATGCCCTAGAGGCCAGTATTGTACAGATGATGTATATTATATTGGATGCTTGGACATATATAGAGATGACTTTCTTGCTCGATATGATAGTATGCTATCTGGTTACTCTTTATCTTAACATGTACACTAGTCTTTTTAAACTGTCTTATAGTTACATGTTGGTAAAGCCCTTAGGATGTGTACTTGACTACCTGGACTATGATGCAGATCATACTAGTGGGGACATGGTAGTCCATAGGTACATCCTTCAAGGTCCTTAGTCGTGGGTGTATCGAGACGGGGCATCGATATACCAGTGTAGACTAGCGTATACGCTTCTCGACCCATGAGATGGGCGATGGATGATCCCATATCCATTGGTGTTTGACATCAGAGATGGTATACGGGTGCTCAGTGGAGACTGGGTACACTGGACGGACTCGCCGAGAACTCCCAGATGGTATTATACCTCACGTCAGATGGCAGTTCTCAGGTGACACTTGTACAGGTTAGTCTGTAGACCCGAGATCGTCATAGAGTCTTGTGTGATTCCCACTGTGCTTTGATCTCCACCTTACCACGTTCATGAGGGCGTGCAAAATGGTGGTCTTTGGGTACAGTCCCGAGTCACATGGAGGCAATGAGCGATAGGAGGGGTTTCGTCTCTCCCGGTATTGGGGGTTGATGTTGCGCTGTGCTCGATTGGCCGTAACAGGGAAATCCCTGGCCAGGGCTGATCAGAGATTTGCTGGTAAGTGTTACCAGTAGTTTCTCGACCTGTTATGAGCCTCATATCGGCACGACTTATCGGTTATTGGGGTCTGACGTATACCACCCCTAGACTTGATATGCGACATATCAGACGAACAGACCGGACTGTACGGTAAGTGTTACTGGTTGGATTCACAGAAGTGTGAGCGGGCTAGCTCGTCGATCTTCTGATCGCTCAATACCCGGATGGCCGTTACGTTTAGCAGACCGCTTGCGGCTTGTAGGTGCTTGATATGATCATCATCTGCTACCGGCGTATTGACGAGTCTTTAGAGTCCTATACAGAGGTTTCCTGGCTCAAGTAAAACGAAATAGGAGCGCATATGAGATATGTGCAGGACCGAGAATAATACGTGTATGTGATACCGTATTTCATTCTCACGATGGATGTATCGATTGGTTGTATTCGATATAACCTAGATATCGAATCAAGGATTGATTCGATAAGTCGATACATAGGATACTAGTTGGTTATATGCGATATGACCGGATCGTTAAATCAAGTGTTGATTTAATGATTTAATGTATAATTATATATATTTGATATATTACTTTGCATTAGCTAGTGTTAATTCACTTTAAATGGATTTTCTCACTTGATGTGCAAGTTGTATATGTGATATACTTTTATGCACATGTATGTATCATGTTTGATGATGCTTGCTCATTTGGTTAAGTGTATAGAATTAAACCATGGTTAAGTTGATGATTAGGGTTTTTCTTTTTCATTTATTTATTTATTTGTTTATTTATTTATTTGGAAAAGATAAAGATGAGAATGGTGGCTTTCTTTGTTTCTTATTGAAGCTTCATGAAGCTTTGACTTAGTCACCATTCTTGTCTCATGCTTAACCCTAACCATTTGTACTAACCCTAGTTCATTCTCTACACTTAACTATGGTTAAGATTATGATAAGTTTTCATTTTCTTTTTCATTTTAGAACACTCATCATATTCTTTCTTCTTCTTGATCATCTTCTTCTTCAAGAAAAGCTTAAGTCCATCAATGGCAACTTGAGCAAAAGTGAGAGAAATCCAATTCTAAAGTGAACCCACCTCCTATTTCTTCATCCTCTACCTCTTGCCAAGTGGTTTTGGGTGTTTTCTTCACAAGTTTCACAACTTGGTGAAGTTGGAGCTTGAACTTGTGATGCCTCGACGTAGATCATCTTCGGCACGAAGCCGACGACCTAGCTCGCCCATTTCTCCGATGAAGCCGACGATTGAGTTCGGGATTTGAGATGGACAGCGAGAGGACGCCTACGTGGAGCTAAGGAAGTGGAGAACCGGATCTACAAAGGTTGTACCCTCTCTCCTTTAGTTGAGTAGTTAACTTGTTTCGTTTGTCGCCTAAAATTCTAGTTCACGATCTAGTCTAGGGTTTCTCGGCACCGTAAAATTTGAAATTGGCATGGTTGATGCCTTGTGAGACCTCTTGAGAGTGCCTAGGAACCCTTCAGACACTACGCTAGCAGTGGGTTTAACCACAGACCGCAAGCGGTACTAGCTGTACGTAACGGTCCCCAGGTAGATGTCGATAAGAAGGCTAATGAGGAAACACATCCGAACTCCTACTGAGCCTGTCCGTGACAATATCCACGCAGTCCGGTCTGTTCGTCTAAGAGCATCGCATGTATAGTCTAGAGAGGTGGAGAACGTCAGACCCCTAATAACCGTACAAGTCGTGTCGGTATGGCTCAAGACCATTTGAGAATCTACTGATCAGTCCACCAGTAATTCTCCATCAGCCCTGGCCAGGGACTTATGGTAATGACCAACCGATCACAGTGCGATATCAACTCCCTATACCGGGAGAGACGAATCCCTAACAGTCGCTCATTGCCTCCATGTGGCTCGGAACTGTACCCAACTAAAACCTGTTTGCACGACTCCTTTGAGCCGTGGTAGGGTAATAATCAAAGCACAGTGGAAACCCACACGAGACAAATGATGACCTTAAGTCAACAGACTACCTGCACACATATCACCGGGGAACTGCTATCTGACGTTAGGTATAATACCATCCAGTCAGTTCTCCTGTGAGTCCTGTCCGGTGTACCCGTAACACAACGAGCACCTGTATACTATCTCCAGTTCGACGTACTGATGGATGTGGGACAGACCATCTCCCCAACTGGGATGAGAAGCGTACACACTAGTCTACTCCGGAGTATCGATGCCCTGTCTCGATAATCCTACGACTAGGGGCAAGTTTAGGATGTTGCTTATAGACTACACAGCCCCCACTAGTGTGACTGCCATCACAACGCTGGTAATCAAGCAAAGATCCTATGGGCTCTACTAATATGTATAAGTGATACGTTACAAGAAACATATGCACATATTAAAGTAGACAGAAACCAAGTAGCATACTACCATTTTTAGCGAGACTGTATATATATAACTGTGAATATCCCAAGCTTTCATTAAGTAATATACAACCTATTATGATACAATAATGGCCCCTAGGGCATATACACTAACAATCTCCCACTTGCACTAGGGCCATGAGCTGGCATATCGTAGACCTATCATCTCGAATAGCCTCTCGAACTGCGTCTGAGGAATGGCCTTTGTGAATGGATCAGCAATGTTATTCTCCGTCTCTACTCTATTCACCTCGATCTCCTGGCGTTGTACAATCTTCCTGATCAGGTGATACCGCCTTAAGATGTGTCTGGACTTCTGATGGGACATGGGTTCCTTCGCTAAAGCTATAGCGCCGTTGTTGTCACAATACAGAGATATTGGATCAACACTGGTAGGAACCACCTGAAGTTCTGTGAGGAATTTCTTCATCCAGACAGCTTCTTTTGCGGCATCGCAAGCAGCTATGTACTCCACTTCCATTGTTGAGTCAGCAACAGTCTCCTGCTTGGAACTCTTCTAACAGACCGCCCCTCCATTGAGGATAAAGACATAACCCGGCATGGATTTGGAGTCATCCTTGTCACTCTGGAAGCCGGAGTCGGCAAAGGCCTCAATCTGGAGGTCTTTTCCGCCATACACCAAGAACATCTCCTTAGTTCTCCTCAGAGGTACTTGAGAATGTTCTTCACGACTATCCAGTGCTTCTCCCCTGGGTTTGCCTGATACCGGCTTATAACGCTCAATGCGTATGCTACATCTGGTCTGGTACATAACATCGCATATATTATAGAGCCTACTGCAGAAGCGTAGGGTATAATCGACATGCGATCCCTTTCCAAATCAGTCTTGGGAGACATCTCTTTGGAGAGGGTGATTCCGTGACAAGCCGGTAGGTTACCGCGCTTAGAATCTTCTATACTAAATCTTTTTAATATGGTGTCTATATACCTGGAGTGCGAAAGTCCCAACATCCTCTTTGATCTATCACGATAGATCTGGATCCCCAGAATGTAGGTGGCATCACCCAGGTCCTTCATGGAGAACTTCTGTGACAAGAATCTTTTGACTGACTGTAACATAGGAATAGCATTTCCTATTTGGAAAATGTCATTCACGTACAAGACGAGGAATACTACAGCTCTCCCTACAATCTTTCTGTATATGCATGGTTCATCTGAATTTTTGATAAAATCAAATTCTTTGACAGCATCATCAAAACAGATGTTCCAACTCCGCGATGCTTGCTTTAGTCCATAAATGGACTTAAGCAACTTGCATACTTTACCGCTGCTCCCACTCTGAATGAATCCCTCTGGCTGATCCATATAGACGCTTTCTTCCAAATTACCATTTAGAAAGGCTGTCTTTACGTCCATCTGCCAGATCTCATAATCGTGGAAGGCAGCAATAGCAAGAAGGACCCGAATGGATTTAAGCATAGCCACTAGAGAAAAGGTTTCGTCATAGTCCAAACCAGGTCTTTGACGGAAACCCTTTGCAACAAGTCTAGCCCTATAGGTTTCAACCTGTCCATCTACACCAATCTTCTTTCTGAAGATCCATTTGCATCCTACGGGTTTTACCCCATCTGGAGCAATGTCCAAAGTCCATACTTTGTTAGTGTACATGGACTCCATTTCGGTCTGTATTGCATCCAGCCATTTTACTGAGTCACCGCTCTGAATGGCTTGCTGGAAGCTAGTAGGCTCATCATAGTCAATAGTGCAATCCTCTATATCCCCGTCTATGAGAAAACCGTAGTATCTCTCGGGCAGATGAGACTGCCTACTACTCCTACGGAGTGGCGTCGGGATGTCCCTTTCTTCTGAAACCTCTGGTTCTACAATACTTTCAGTAGTAGTTTGTGGTGCTGGAATTTCTTCCAGTTCTATTTCGCTCCCACTTGTTTCCTTTTCTAAAAACTGATATTCTAGAAAATGGGCATTACGAGAAACAAAAACCTTTTGTTCCTCTGTGTAATAGAATAGATACCCCTTGGAATGCTTTGGATATCCCACAAACTTACACTGTACTGAGCGTGCCTCGAGCTTGTCCACATGCTGCTTTTTACAAAAGCTGGACATCCCCATGTCTTAAAATGTTTTAGACAGGATTTCTTCCCACTCCACATCTGATATGGTGTGGTAAGCACAGTCTTGGTGGGAACCTGGTTCAAAAGATATGCAGCTGATTCTAGTGCATATCCCCAGAATGATCGCGGTAACTCAGCGTTACTCATCATGGAACGAACCATATCCAATAGGGTTCGATTCCTCCTTTCCGATACACCGTTGTGTTGTGGTGTGTATGGAGGAGTAAGCTGAGAGAGAATTCCATTCTCTTTTAAGTAACCCAGGAACTCGGCACTTAAGTATTCACCACCTCAATCAGATCTCAGTGTCTTTATACTCTTGCCTGTTTGTTTTTCCACTTCATTCTTGTATTCTTGGAATTTCTCAAAGGCCTCGGATTTATGCTTCATTAAGAAGACATATCCATACCTAGAGAAATCATCCGTAAAAGTAATGAAGTAGGAATAACCACCTCGTGCATGTGTAGACATTGGACCGCACACGTCACTGTGTACGAGTCCCAAGAGCTCGCTTGCTTTTACTCCGTGTCCAGTGAACGGAGTCTTTGTCATCTTTCCTTTGAGACAAGATTCACAAGTAGCATAAGATTGATATTTGAACGGATTCAAATATCCTTCTCTATGTAACTTAGTCAACCTTCTCTCATTGATGTGACCTAGTCTACAATGCCATAAAAAAGCCTGATTTATTTCTGGAGACTTTCTTTTAAGTGTGTTCTGGACATTGAAAACCTGAGCTTGACTCAATATGTATATACCGTTATCTAATGTACCGGACCCAATCAGAAATTGATTTAGGTGGATGTGAACTACATCGCTTACGAATGTAAAATCATATCCCTCTCTTGAAAGTGAGGACACTGATATGATATTACAAGTCATACTTGGTACATACAGACAGTTACGTAGAATCAATATCTGCCCACTTGTCAAACCTAGGCGATATTCTCCCACGGATTCAGCGTTCACAGTCATTCCATTTGCAACTGTGAGAGACCAATCACCTACCTTTATAACTCTACGGTTTCTCAAAGCATGTAATGAATTACAGATATGAGATCCTGCTCCGGTATCTAGTACCCAGGAAGTAGAGTCAATTGACAAACAGTTCTCAATTACAAACACACTTGAGGCTGAAGCCACAACATGCTTCGTATCCTGGCTACTGGCTTCCAAAGCCCTGTAATCTTTCTGCCTATGCCCAATCCCATAACAATAGAAATGTCCCTCTTTTACTATATCCAGTCCCGAAACTTTTGCCCCTCCCTTTCTTTCTACTTCCCTGGTTTCCTTCAGGGTAGAAGGTAGAGACTGTAGAATCAAGTCAGTATCTGACCCGTTCTCCAACGTGGTCTTCAGGTCCGTGATCTAGTCAATATAGCTAGTCATTGTAAGGATGTTGTCCTTTACAGATGACCCGACAGCCAACCTCGCTTGAATTAATTCGTTCGAGGTCTCATATCTTGTGATATGAGATTGCTCTCTATATAAATCTTTGTTATGGAGAAAGATGGAAACTAAGTCCATCTTCTCATGCTGCTTCTGGTATACACCATCAACTGAAGCCAACACGAGGCACTTGGCTTTCGCTTTATCCTTTTCCCTTGTTTGACGGATATCCATATCCGCGACGGTGGAAACTGGACCTGGGACGGCGGGATCTTGAGTAGTAATAGGGTGGTCCAGCTTGTCATAGGCAATAGACATCTGGACAGACCTTTGCCAGTCATATAAGTCAGATTCAGTCAATTTGTTATCTAGATGTAACCTAGTCGTGGTCACAAGGTCGCTGCAATTAAGAGAGAGAGAAGAAAACACTTTAGCATGATACTCTTGCAAGTTTAGAGTGGTTTTTAATTTATCTAAACAGGATGGCTCCCACTGTTTCTCAAATCCTTCCTCAAACCATAAAAGAAGAATTAGCCAGGACTATTCTCACCGTACAATACTTGCTTAACCGTTCAGCCAGGCCAGTGTCGATACTTCGAGAGAGGTTTTGCAACGCTTTCGCGAAGTTTCTTAATTAAATAACCTCTTTTCTCTGGGGGCGTAACCCCGCTGACACCTTTCTAGGCACCTACTTGGTTTATAGCATTGATCGTTAAGTGACGAATCTCCTGATAAGTAGCATGTACTCACAGTAGGATCGGGATCCAAATATCATCGTATGATAATGTTGAAGGAATCCTACCAACATTCATCAAACTCCAAATGGTATGCAACACCAGCAAATTTCAGTTTCTTTAGAAACTCCCGATATGGATTTTTGCCCCTTGCTCTTATGACCTTGACTAAGGGCCAACATATCATAAGTCACATGTCAAGTTCTACCCGTCATTATCCAGGTTAATTTGAACCCACCCGTATATACTCTTGACTAACGGCCAAGAAAAGTAATACGACTGTCCCAAACCAACGCATCTATCTATGCAACAAATGAATACCCCAGCAGCTACCAAACACTATGTCTTGACTAATGGCCAAAATACATAGCTTGAATACTACTGAATACCCAAATGAAATGACGGAGGGCTACGAATGGTTTTGGCAAAACCGTGAATGTAGTGAACTTGATATAATCGAAGTAACCTGATACTTTTTAAAAGGAGTGGTTAAAGCTCCGCAATTAAAAATTCCGATCTTTTAAAATAACCGAGTGGTTTCTTTTAAATTTGTTCCAATGACATAACTTTGGTTTATTTTCTTTGCATTATAATAATGTGTCCCATCATTTATCCTTTCATTGCAGAAAACAACGAAAATACCACGTCCTCTTATGCCATCCGCATTCGCCGCGGGGTCCCGTCATCACCCGTTAGGTTGCTTAACTAACGACAGAGCGGGGGCTGGGCTAGCGCGGGTGTAAAACATAAGTGACGTCTAATAGCTATCATATTGTAACATTTCAAAAAATATATATTATTTTTTGGGAATTTTTATAATTTAATATTATTTTATTGAATATTTTAATATTTTGGTATAATTAAATACAGAAAAATTTGGAAAAATTATGGAAAATTCTAAAATAGGGTATTTTATGGAATTATGCCATTTTAAGTTTTTATGATTAGTTATATGCTAATTTAGTGCTAATCGCGATTAAAAATCGCTAATCGGTTTTTAGCAATTTTGTGCAAAATATGCACATATCTTTTTCTACACTTGTGTTACATTTTTTCTTGCCATGGCTTTTCTTTGGGGTTACTATTCTTGTGAGAAAGGAATTTGAAGAAAGGAAAAGAAAAGAAAATGGGAAAGGAATAAAATATGAGGTTTGGTGAGAGAGAAAGGTATGGTCTTTTTTTGACCCAAAGACTTAGCCATTTCCTTTGATCCCCACACTCATTTCCCTCCCTCTTCCTCCATCTCCTGCTGCTGCTGCCTCTTCCCTCACTTCCTCCCCTCTTCAAGCCTTCTAAACACCTCAAAAACATCACCAAAACACCACTCTCCTTTCATTAAAAGTGTGCACGAGCTCAAGACCTACACATTGGACCAAGAAAGCAAGGATTTTGGCCACTAGGGGCAACTCAAGAAAATTCTTAAGTTGCCAAATGAGGTATTTACTGAACCCTTAGCTTAGTTTTAAGCTTTACTTATACCCCCATGTTGTGATAGAACTGATATTGTGTGTTTTGTGGACTTAAGGAAAACCTAGTTAGGGTTTGAGGGAATTTTGTGTTGTAATGTGAAATTGAGCTCAGCAGAGGCTACACCAACACCTTAGTGCTATAATTGAGACCCAAACCTGATGCTTAAACCCAGAATACGGATTTATGGAAATGATATCGGGTAAAACTGAAAATCTGTGAAGGTTATATTGAATCTGCTATTACTCCGAGACTCTGAAAATTAAATTGACTGGACAGTGGTATGTGCAGGCATCCAGGAAGCTATCACCAAGACCCTAGCCCCTACTTCCCTTTCCCGGACGCATATTAATTCCCTCTGGCCGCAAATTGCGGCCAGACCTGCACCAAATTGGGTCGTTTTGGTTCAGCAGCTCCTACATGTGTAAATTAGGCCCCTGGCATGTATAGATTTGTCTAATTTGACCTAGGGTGAAATCTGGAGCCTATTTCCTTTGTTGCTGTTTTGGATTCGTGTTTCCATATTCCGTATTTTAATTCTGAATTTACGTATTGTGTTTACCTCGACTATTTGGTGTTTATACGACGATATCGAGGATTAATTGTTGGTTTTGGAGGCGTACCCATAGGTTCTAACCTATAGGCCCCATAGCATATCGTTTTGGTTTTCGTGTGTCGTTTTAGTTTTGATTTGGTTTTAATGCGCATATACGATACTTTGATATGTGGGTACCCCATGAAGACTTCGGGACGACAAGCAAGCGCGTGGCGACGTCGACAAATGAAGACGCAAGGTGAGTAGATTATATCTACGGGGGAAGTCAGGTGGATGGCGTATAGCACCCCTGCAGTCCGTAGTTGATATAATGTATATTATTTATGATAGTTATAGTGTGTCGTGGATATTGTGTTAGGTGTATTATGGATAGTTTAGGGTTAGAAGCAACTAGTGTAGTTCATAGTCGCGAACCCTAGAATGATTTACACCCACACGCACACCCTTGCTTATTCATTATACGTGTACTGTGTTTGATGATATTGGATGATATTGGAGATGATTCGATGATATTGGGCATTGTGCCGCGAGATCGGTGATTTGATATGATTTGTATTTGGGATACGACATGTGATCTCTAGCGGGCCTTTGGACGTGTGTTTACACACGCAGTCATATTGATGGTATCAGTTGTACACATGTGATCTCTAGCGGGCCTTTGGACGTGTGTTTACACACGCAGTCATATTGATGGTATCAGTTGTACTAGACTTAGATCAGTACCCCAGATTATGTGATATGATGATGATGATACCAAATAATTGATGAGAGGAATGTGATATTGAGCCGTACCCAGCTATTGGGATGCCGTACGACGATTTACCGTACAAGCTTTATATTGATGATAGATCCGCACTCATGACTCGAGGATGTCAGATGATATACTGTATCGTACGCGATACTATTGAGGCGGGATCACCGACTATTATATTATATATATATATCGATTCAGATTTAGGTGGTTTCCATACCCCTCCTGATGGACTTGGCTTAGTAGATGTTAGACTAGACCCGAGTCATACCTATTTCAAAACTAACGAATCGGGAATATCTTAAGGACAAGTAAAGAGATTCTACGGGTATTTTCAAAAGACGTATCTATTCTTAAAAACACCGTAACCCTTATTTTACCAAAACCCCGATTCGTCTTATTTCAAATGACACCACTGCAGGACATGTACATATTGGTGTAGATTCTTCACTGTTGCATTGATTATTCGATTCCGCATCGCATTGCATGTGTTTATCTCTATATTGCAATCATGCTGTTAGGACACCAACACCATTATCGATGACGCATATGTTCCACGTACACTTGCTTGCCGGCTCACACACTTCATCATCGATAATTGCCATGTCACTACACAGTAGTATTATTGCATCAGGATATGACCTTGTATGTGCATACTATCATTCTAGGTCATATACATCATGCTTTCTGATTATACGCATTGAGATATTCGTTTTCATGATATTTCTGGATTTAGGAACCGTGGATAATTTCAAAATAGAGTATGTACTTATTTGAGAAACCCGGTTTCCTTGATATGATATTTGCGCAGCCACCATGAGATTTATCGGTTTTGATTATATACCCCATACGAGGAGTGTGTGCCGTATAAGGGTACATGGTGGGGCCCGGTATGGTTCCCCTCAGCAAGATGATCGAAGGATTTTGCCGATTGAGCCTGGAGGTGGGCGACTACCTACCGGTGATTGTATTTGAGCTCGGCGGATATCCAGGGGATACCGACCGGAGTTGAGAGATGGACATGGGCTGACCCGTGCTGCCGGGGCCGAGGGCCGATACCGCAGACGGAGCCCCATATGGACGATGATTTACGTACCGATGCTAGGCACAGGTTTCATGATGTTTCCATGATTTTGATTATATCCTCATATTTACATGCATGATGCTTATTGTCATTGGGTGACAGGTGGACGGGATCCACACATATACAGACATTGATCATACTTCATTTGTATATATAACAGGGTATGAGAGCGCTGTTATATATACCCTTACACCAATATTAGTGGAATGAGACGCTAATATATGTGTATTGATATCCATTTTTGATATTTCATCATATTTACTTCATGCATACATACCTTATATTTATGACATGTTATTACCTGAGGCACTGGCACGAGTATTTGGCACTACCTACATGTTTAGATGTTACATTGCCACCTTATCATGCTTCAGGCTTATTCTTTGAGGTTTATATATCTGATCGTATTGACCTAGGAGTATGTCGTGCATTCGATTTCTGCTTGTAGATATTCTATATTCACGAGTTGGCAACTCACTCCCGTTGTGCCACAGTTCTTGCAGGTTTTGCCGTACAGGTTCCATTGCGGCATTTCTGGCACACTGCTTTCCTTTGCGGGTGATTTGCTTGGTAGGTGGGTTCTTGCATCAGAACCACCCTTGTATATGTATTATTCATTGTATCTAGAATTCCATCAACCAAAACTTGTATATTGTTTTAGACTTAGACACTAGTGATGTATTATTTCGACCTTAGAGTCGCGTGTAGCAGTATTATGGTTTTCATGTTATTGTGAGTTTCTTTTGAGTTTTGATTCTCGCCGTTCGGCGTTGTATATTATATTGTTTGTGTAGTTGTGACCGTCGATTGACGAAGAGCTAGCTCCCGCTTGGGGATGCCTTTTATCACTGCATATATATTGTTCTTGTTGTACCCCGTTTGGGGCCAGTATTTACAAAGGAAACTCTGCTGAAATTTTTAGAAAAGACTACACATTTTAAAAATGCATTTTCGGCGTAGTTATTTAAAAATCTTTGATTTACAAAATATGTTTCTTGCTTATTAAAAACCAGTTTTCTTTATTTACTCTTAAAATAGTTTTAGATTTCTGGGCTTTTCGCTTACTTGGATCAGATGGAGTCCTATAGACTTCATATGGTTCAAGGACCAGTCACGTGCTCTTTCGGGTCGTGACAAAGTGAATGTAATACCCCATGTATTATCCGGTATACCCATTTATACCAGATAAGCATGGGGACCCACTATAAAACAATGGAGAATCTTCGGAATACATTCCGAAAGAGGACAGATCTGTACTATAAATGGAATGAAACCACTCTTCAATACAGAGGCGCCTTTTAAGTGAACTGGCACTACAGGAGTTTGAGAACTCCGTAGTTAAGCGTGCTCGGGCCAGGGAAGTCCTGGGATGGGTGACCTCCTGGGAAGTGGCCCCTGGTCGGGTCCGGTTCGCTCCGAAGGACAAAATCGTGCGGGTTCAGCCAGAGAGGACAATACTCTCTGTATTGGGGGTGGGGCGTGACTGAATGGTATCAGAGCTGGTTCCTCAATAGTAGGTCTGTGGTTCGAGGACGAACCATTATTCTAATTGGGGAAGAATGTAATACCCCATGTATTATCCGGTATACCCATTTATACCAGATAAGCATGGGGACCCACTATAAAACAATGGGGAATCTTCGGGATACATTCCGAAAGAGGACAGATCTGTACTATAAATGGAATAAAACCACTCTTCAATACAGAGGCGCCTTTTAAGTGAACTGGCACTACAGGAGTTTGAGAAATCCGTAGTTAAGCGTGCTCGGGCCAGGGAAGTCCTGGGATGGGTGACCTCCTGGGAAGTGGCCCCTGGTCGGGTCCGGTTCACTCCGAAGGACAAAACCGTGCGGCTTCGGCCAGAGAGGACAATACTCTCTGTATTGGGGGGTGAGGCGTGACACATATATAGATATTGTACATTCGTCAGACGCAATAATAGGCATTCCAGATCACAGATGAACTTTATTGGATATACTAGCAATCCGCATTTGCCTTGAGCATGCAATAAAAGACGGATTACACAGTTGTGATGAATAGCCATTACCCCATCCTAGACCCCTACGGGTACGGCAAACTACCCGCCAAGTACCCGAAGTGAAGCGGTCTCCCTCAACAACGTGAGTAGGCCACTAAACACTTCAAAGTACCCGGTAGTTTGTGCACCCCACCTTGGGTCTATCCTAGGAGCAAAAACAGTAAAAAAGAAATAATACAACGGTGGCTACAACCGCAATCTGGATGCGCCCCGCAAAAGAATATTACATCATATTACAATTATATCGAATGAATGAATATAAAACACATCTCAAACCCCGGCTAATCATCACAACATTCCAATCAAGTTCATATACACAAACAGTAAACATTACAGAAATGTGCACCCCCTGCCAACCGACATACTAGCAGTTAGGGAAGGTTTACGAACACATTAAACATTACAGATAAAAACCCGATTAGCAATTAATTTAGAATATCGATCGACTACCTTTTTCCGTGTCTACCCCAAAAGCAAACCAGCACAGAAGTAACCTGGGCAGAAATAGAATATACTGGAAAACAAAACACTTTAAAATATGAATTTCTGTGAAAATCCGAGTCAACTCGGTGTTGACTCGGCGGCGGATCCGCGGCCAAAAGCACTATTTTGCAGCGGATCCGCGGCCATCTAACTGAGTTGCTGCACCGTATTTTCCCAGTATTCTTATATTTCCCTGCTGTGAATTTTAAGGCATATCAAATATTTTTTTCGACACGTTTAAAATTAACAGAAACTGAGGGTATCCGGGGTTTCGTTTTCGTGTTTGTCCGACGATCGATGTTCTAATTAGTTGCTAACAAGCTAGTAATGGTTTAGTTGTCTATGATACCACTGTAAGTCCATGTCACGCACCCCACGAACTTGCGGGGAGGCAGAATATATGAAAAACGATTATCAAAGCTTCGTAACACGGACTTGAGCGCATGAATCATTTCTAAACCGTTACTAACTAACTACGAGAGGTTTAACTACTCGGATTCGAAGTTATACCTCATGTTACTTGTCCTTCGGGTCTTCATCGCTGTCCTCCACTCCTCGTAGGCTCCTTGGAACATCGGCACCTCAACGGCCTCCTCGAGTCAAAGACGATCCACCCGAGAGCTCCTACTCCAAGCTTGATCTCTAACTTGAGATAACTAGGTTTCTTTAGTTGATAATCAAAATGACCTAGGTGATATAGAGTGAGGTTATGGATTAATTAGTCTATCTAATCCTTGATCTCAACACATGAGAGGGGAGGATTAGGGTTTCAAGAGAGAGTGAGCTTGAGGAGAGAGAAGGTGAGCATGAGAATGATATTGAAATAATGAGCTCATTTGAATATAACAACCATAACAATTTATCAAATGAATAATTCAAATGATTAATCATCATGTTTGATTCATTCACCTTGTGTGATTCATCTCATGAGTCATTAGCTAATAAATGCATCATTAACTCCATGGATGAATCACACAAATGAGTCATTAAAGCAATAAATGCTTATGCCACCTTAACCCCCAAGTCACCATGCTTCTAGAAGCTTCCCGGAAAATTACGAGAACGCCCCTCCAATCCGTGAAAACACGGAAAAACTTTAGACTGTATAAATCCAATAACCCGATACTAGAATCTGGCTTAAACCAAAGCCGGCTAGTAAAAACTGTCCGAACGTCGTACGTGCGTTTAAACACGTATGCGTCCGAACCCTTGTCGTAAAAACCATACGACCTCTATATCGTTTCGCCTGGAGCAGGGAAACTCTCTGTGTGGGACTCTAAAGACTCGACACTACGCTGACAGTGGGTTTAAGCACAGACCGCAAGCGGTACTAGCTGTACGTAACGGTCCCCAGGTAGATGTCGATAAGAAGGCCGATGAGGAAACCCATCCGAACTCCTACTGAGCCTGTCTGTGACAATATCCGCGCAGTCCGGTCTGTTCGTCTAAGAGTATCGCATGTATGCTCTAGGGAGGTGGAGAACGTCAGACCCCTAATAACCGTACAAGTCGTGCTGGTATGGCTCAAGACCATTTGAGAATCTACTGATCAGTCCACCAGTAATTCTCCATCAGCCCTGGCCAGGGACTTATGGTAATGACCAACCGATCACAGTGCGATATCAACTCCCTATACTGGGAGAGACGAATCCCTAACAGTCGCTCACTGCCTCCATGTGGCTCGGGACTGTACCCAACTAAAACCTGTTTGCACGACTCTTTTGAGACGTGGTAGGGTAATAATCAAAGCACAGTGGGAACTCACACGAGACAAATGACGACCTTAAGTCAACAGACTACCTGCACACATGTCACCAGGGAACTGCTATCTGACGTTAGGTATAAGACCATCCAGTCAGTTCTCCTATGAGTCCTGTCCGGTATACCCGTAACACAACGAGCACCTGTATACTATCTCCAGTACGACGTACTGATGGCTGTGGGACAGACCATCTCCCCAACTAGGATGAGAAGCGTACACACTAGTCTACTCCGGAGTATCGATGCCCTGTCTCGATAATCCTACGACTAGGGACAAGTTTAGGATGTTGCTTATAGACTACCCAGCCCCCACTAGTGTGACCGCCATCACAACGCTGGTAATCAAGCAAAGATCCAATGGGCTCTACTAATATGTATAAGTGATACGTTACAAGAAACATATGCACATATTAAAGTAAACATAAACCAAGTAGCATACTACCATTTTTAGCAAGACTGTATATATATAACTGTGAATATCCCAAGCTTTCATTAAGTAATATACAACCTAGTATGATACAATAATGGCCCCTAGGACATATACACTAACAGGAATCCTAAGCGGGAGCTAGCTCTTCGCCAAATGGTGGACACAACCACGCAAGCAATATAATATACAACGCCGAAGGGCGAGGATCAAAACTCAGAAGGAAACCAATATCCACCAGAAATCCATAATAATACAAGCGTGCGACTCTAAGGTCGAAAGAATAACAAATGGTTTTCTAAGTCTATCAAATATACAAGTCTGGTTGATGGAGTTTACTAGATACAACTGAATGTAAATAAAGTACAATGGTGGTTACGATGTAAGTGAACCCACGTACCAAAGCAATCACCCGGAATGAAGTAGTGTGCCAGCAAAGCCACCAAGGAACCTGTACGGCAAAACCTGTAAGAAACTGTGGCACAACGGGGGTGAGTTGCCAACTCGTGAGTAGAAAACATCACCGATCAGAAATCGTATGTATGACTCAATCCTAGGTCATACGATAATGATATCCTCAAATATAATATAAACCTGAAATCATCTACACATAAGTGTAATATCAAGTGCTCGTGTTAGTGCCTCAGGTAGCAATATGTCAATAATATGATGTGCAAATGCATTGCAAATGAAAACAGAATACATCATAAATGGAAAACTATTTTCTTAATTTAGTGAGATTTCTGTATATAAAAATCGAGGTATCATCAATGAAATCAACATAGAATCCGTATCAAGCATCGACACGAAACATATATCTCAATAACTCGGGCTCCGGCAATCTAGACTGGCCTATATCATAAAATCTCAATGTCTCAATATCTCTGGCTCCGGCAATCCGGACTGGCCCCTGGGCTCCGGCAATCCGGACTTACCCAAACAAATCTCACGACTACGTCGGTATCCTCCGGATATCCGCCGTGTCACAAATAACCGGTCGGTAGTGCTCCCCTGCCAGGCTCAACGCCATCATCTGCGACCATCTTGCCCCGGGGTACCGCACCGGGTCTACCATGCACCCGCAGACGGTTCCTCCTCCTCGAATCGGGTGTATGATATCGCTCAAGAGCCGAGAAAACTCATGTTGGACATATCTCATATCATATCACAAGAAAACCGCAACTTGCATTTTAAAATGATAATAAGTTTTTATAAAAACCTTGCGGTTTCTCCAAATCCAGAAATCTCATGGAAATCCAAAATCCCATATCAGGAGTAAAAGTAGTGAATTACCGGCATAAAGCCCCATGATATTGCATGACAATGAATATGTATACATGCATGGGTATCTATGTAAAGAATGCAATATCTAAACTAGCACAGTAATGATAAATCAGAACTATCAGCTAACAAGCGATATCAATAAAATAATATTCTCTAACGTGTACGTGACATGGCAATTACTGATGATGTGTGTGTGAGCCGGCAAGCAAGTGTTTGTAGACATATGCATCATCGGTAATGGTGCTGGTGTCCTGAGAACATGGGTTCGTAATAAACAAGGGAAACACAAGTATAAGCATGCAATGCAATATGAACAACATGAATATACATTTATATATATATATATATTTACATACGCGTCATACCCTTTTGGCATTTGAAATAAGCACGAATCGTGGTTTTAGAAAATAGGGCTACGGTGTTTTTGAGAAAGATACATCCTTTGAAAATCCGTAGTATCTCTAGGCCTGTCTTTAAAATACTCACAATTCGTTAAGTTTGAAATTAAGTATGACTCGAGCTCAATCTGACATCTACTAAGTAAATTACAGGCAAACCTAAGAGACTAATAAAAAAGGTAAGGAAATCCACCTAAGTCCGAGTTGATATATCTAGTAGTCGGTGATCCCGCCTCAATAGCGTCACATACGATAAAATATATAATACGACATTCTCGAATCAAGAGTGTGGATCTACTATCTTAATTATATCTCGTACGGTAAATCCATCGTACGGCATCTTAAAAAATCGGGGTACGGGTCGCCTATCACATACACCTCAATATCCATATGGTATCATTATCAATATATCATGAACAGGGTACTGATCTAAGTCTAGTACATACCGATACCATCAACATATATCCGCGTGTATATGAAAACACATCGCCCATCAATCCGCTAATATAATATGTTGTATCTCAACGTGACCCAAATCACATCACCGATCTCACGGCATCATGCCCAATCACATCGACTCATCTCCAAGTACCATATAATATCCTCATCATCCGTGTATATGTATACATATATATACATACTCACATACATATATATATATATATATATATCCCCATATACACATAAGAAAAACAAATATATGCGTGTGTATACGTGTGTACCAATCTTTACTCTAGGGTTCGCGACAACGAAACTAATTAAAAACGTTTTCTACCAATTACACTAAAACTAACACATGCTCTTCTAAAATATTCTTGCTAATAAGTAACGTTTCACATAACACGTATTCGTATATATAAATACATATATATCATAGGCTACACTACGAACTGCGGGGGTTCTATACGCCATCCACCCGACTTCCCCCGTAGATATATATCTACTCACATTGATCTTTGCTTGCCGAAGTCAAAGTTGTCATGCTCCCACTTGTCGTCCCGAAGTTCGCGTGAAGGTGCCTACATGTAAACATATAATATAGTAAACCAAAATCGCGGATAAAAACCAAAACGGCACACGAAACGCGCATAGGTTAAAACCGATGGTCTACACATGCAAGAATAACCAATACCTCTCGACATCGACGTACAAACGCCAATCCATCGAGCCAACACAAAAGTACCCAAGTTCAAGTTACAGAATTCGCAAAACCGAAATTAGAAATGATGTAAAACAGTTCCAGATTTTACCCCAGGTGAAATTAGCCAAATTTGTATATAAGGAGGGTCTAATTTACAGATAAGGAAGCCACAAAACAAGAACGAGGTCCAGAGGCCAAGTACTGGCCGCAATTTGCGGCCAGAAAGGAATAATTTGCGGCCAGGGTTTGTGGTGTGGGTCTCGGGTCTTCAGGGTAGCTTCTAGGTTGCCTGCATGACTCTCTGTAATCACTAAATATTTTTCAGGTCCCCCGGGTCATAGCAGATCTCTAAAACACACCAAAATTCCTATACAAATCCGATGTCGGCAAATCTAAAGTTTGCAATTTGGGGTTTGGTCTCAGGTTTTGTCCTGAATTCTAACACTAGAGGGGTTGTATGACCTCTACTAACCTCAATTACACAATCACAACTCAAGAAATCCACAAGACCTCATCTTGGAATTTTCAACCATCACTAAACTACACTTAAACACTTCTAAACTAAATTAGATGCTAAGGAAATTGAAATACTACCCTAATGATGAAAGAATTACCTCATTTGGCAATTCAAGAAATTTTTTGAGTTGCCCCAAGTGCTCAAAATCCAAACTTTCTTGGTCTCCCATGCTAGTAGTGAGCTTGTGCACATTTTTAATGAAAGGAAGATGATGTTTTGATGTTGAAATGTGGGTGTTTTGAGGAGGTAAAGGAGGGGGAAGAAAAGGGCAGCCATGGTGAGGAAAGAAGAGGAAAAAAGATGAAGATGGAATGAAGAAAATAAGCCATGCCCAAGGTTGACCCCTCACCCTCTCTCTCTCTCTCTCTCTTTTGCCCATACCCTTGTTTCCCCCAATCAGAGCAAAGCTCTGTTCAAATTTTGAAATTTGAAATGAAGCGGCGCTTCATAATAGCGCTAGCACTAAATGCGCCAGCGCTAAGAGTCAAAGACTCTGCTGCAGCGCTCACGTGCAAAGCACGAGAGCGCTCGCGCTAAATGCGCCAGCACTAAGAGTCAAAGATTCTGCTGCAGCGCTCACATGCAAACCACGAGAGAGAGAACGCTAAATGCGCCAGCGCTAAGAGTCAAAGACTCTGCTGCAGCGCTCACGTGCAAAGCACGAGAGCGCTCGCGCTAAATGCGCCAGCGCTAAGAGTCAAAGACTCTGCTGCAGCGATTACGTGCAAAGCACGAGAGCGCTCGCGCTAAATGCGCCAGCGCTAAGAGTCAAAGACTCTGCTGCAGCGATCACGTGCAAAGCACGAGAGCGCTAGCGCGAGCAGCGCTGGCGCTAAGAGTCAAAGACTCCGTTGCAGCGCTCATGTGCAAAACACGAGAGCGCTAGCACTGGAACTAAATGTTCCCCATCGTTGGATCAAAGATCCAATGGTGATTAAAAATCACCAAGATACAGAATAAATTCTGTATGGGAAAAGATTTTCCCAATCTTGTTAAAAACAAGAAGATTGCCTTCTATAAAACAGAAGCCCTAGGATCAAAGATCCAACGGTGGGGAAATCCCCAAATCAATTAGAGAAAAGATCTCTTCAACTGATTCAACAAATCAGCTTGCCATATATAAAGGCCCCAAGACTTCAAGTCTGGCATCGAAGAAACTCCCCATAAGTTTCATATAGAGGAGACCCCCCGTAAGTTTTGAGAAATTTCAAAGAAAAGAGCAAGCTCTCGGAAGAAAAAGAATTTCTTCAAGGTAAATAAAAACCGAGAGATGAAAACATCTCATAAAGGAAGAAGAACATAGTTCTTTTTCTAGATCATAGATCTACAAAGACAGAAGTCTTTCATAAAAATAGAAGAGATTGAAGCATCTCATCATAAAGGGGGAGGGAGAAGAACTTAGTTCTCTTTAGATCACAGATCTATAATACAAAGACAAAGTCTTTCACAAAAAATAGTAGAGATTGTAAAATCTCCTATTAAAATAAGAACTGAGTTCATAGATCTATGAAACAAAGTCTCCAATGAACGAGAATTTAATTCTCAGAGCACAGAACTGATAAAAGTTGCCTAAAAAGGAGTCCTAGCGTTCCAAATATAAAGGAGCCCTTTAGCACTCCAAAATTGGCGCACAGCGCCGCAGCGCTCCCAGCGCTCCAATTTAAAGAAGCGCCCCAGCGCTCCAAATCTGGCGCTCAACGCCAAGAGCGCCACGTGCTCCTCACGTATGCGCTGTTTCATAAAGAGCGCTCTGCGCTCATTGGCTGGCGCTCAGCGCCAAGAGCGCCACGTGTTTCTCACGTGTGCGCTACTTCACAAGAAGCGCTCTGCACTCATTGACTGGCGCTCAGCGCCAAGCGCGCCACGTGCTCCTCACGTGTGCGCCATTATTTAGGAAGCGCCTTAGCGCTCTAAATATGGCGCTCAGCGCCAAGCGCGCCATGTGCTCCTCACGTGTTCGCTGAGGGAACATAAACCGTTCTTTAAATAAAGCCTCAGAGCCATAATAAGTGCTTAGCACTCAATAAAAGACAAAAAGTTATCAGAGCCTAAACCAATGCTCAGCATTGTTAAATGAAAAGGACTGAGCCTAATTAAATGTTTAACATTTTAACTGAGTGGGCTGAGCCCAAGTTAGCCATAAATCTCTCAGTCAGATTAAGTGAGCCCATATGCTCATAATGTTTTAACTGATCTTAGTCTCAAATTGGACTATAGATCTCCTAACCAACATTGGTTCAATGGTACATCTCTCCATACCTCTGATATACGTCATTGTAATTCCTCAACATCTTCAAAGAGATGGAGGGTCCCAATAACCAATAACTTTTGGTGCAACCAAAACCACACAGATTATGATGTCTTTAAACTGGACTATGATGTGCTTAAACTTTACGGACTGTGGGGTCCTTAAACACATGGACTATGATGTCCTTCAACTCTATGGACTGTGAGGTCCTTAAACTCATAGACTATGATGTCTTTAAACTTTACAGACTATGACGTCTTTAAACTGGACTATGATGTCCTTAAACTTTAAGGACTGTGGGGTCCTCAAACTCATGGACTATGATGCCCTTAAACTTTATGGACTGTGAGGTCCTTAAACTCATAGACTATGACGTTTTTAAACTTTACAGACTATGACGTCTTTAAACTGGACTATGATGTCCTTAAACTTTACGGACTGTGGGGTTCTTAAACTCATGGACTATGATGTCCTTAAACTTTATGGACTGTGAGGTCCTTAAACTCATAGACGATGATGTATTTAAACTTTACAGATTATGACGTCTTTAAACTGGACTATGATGTCCTTAAACTTTACGGACTATGGGGTCCTTAAACTCATGGACTATGATATCCTTAAACTTTATGGACTGTGAGGTCATTAAACTCATAGACTATGATGTCTTTAAACTTTACAGACTGTGACGTCTTTAAACTGGACTATGATGTTCTTAAACTTTACGGACTGTGGAGTCCTTAAACTCATGGACTATGATGTCCTTAAACTTTATGGACTGTGAGGTCCTTAAACTCATACACTATGATGTTTTTAAACTTTACAGACTATGACGTCTTTAAATTGGAATATGATGTCCTTAAACTTTACGGACCGTGGGGTCCTTAAACTCATGGACTATGATGTCTTTAAACTTATGGACCGCAATGTCCCTAAACTAAAACAATAGAGCCCAAATGCTCTTTTGTTAGATCTAAATGATCCTGTTAAGTAGATCTTAGTCTAAAATGAGACTAACGTATCCTTAACAACCACTTAAGTTGATCTTAATCTCAAACGAGATTAACGATCCTTAAATTAATCCAACTACAGATCCCTCAACTGACATTGGTTCAAGGGTACATCTCATCACACCTCTGATATATGTCGTTGTAACTCTTCAACGTCTTCAAAGAGGTGGCGGGTCCCGACAATCAATAAACCCAATGGACCGCAACGTCCCTAAACTAAACCCTACTAGACTATGATTTCTCTAAACTAGACTATGATGTCTTTAAACTCCATGGACTATGGTGTCCTTAAACTTATGGACCGCAATGTCCCTAAACTAAAACAATAGAGCCCAAATGCTTTTTGTTGGATCTAAAAGATCCTGTTAAGTAGATTTTAGTCTAAAAATTAGACTAATGTATCTTTAACAAACGTTTAAGTTGATCTTAGTCTCAAATGAGATTAGCGATCCTTAAATCCAACCCAAACCCAAATCTAAGAAAATACGGATTTGGACTAATCCACGCCCTACAGGCGACAACATAAATTAGTCTCCGTATACAATCCACGGGCAACAAAAAACAAAACAAACACACACGACACGAAGTGACCATCTGGAGAAGGAGAAAGTGGTTACCGCGATGCGGTAGTGTAATTAACTGAAGGGAAGAGCGTCCCCACAATCAAAAACCCCTCACAATGAGGAGGAATCTGACGAAGTCTGCTACAACAGCTGCATCCGTCTAAACCTCCGATACACGGTACCATAAATCAACTTGGCATATTCAGAGAGGTAGACGGATAAAACCAAATAGCATCTGCGCCCAAATTCAGGCAAGACGAACCTACGCAGTCCGTCTCCGGTATTCGGCGGCGAACAACCCTTTTGTTTATTCTTTTCCCTTTCTTTTCTTTTCTTTTTCTCCATCTCTCATCTCATTTAAAACAAAGCTAAGAATGAAAGAAAAGAAAAAGCCATGGTAGAAAAATGTAACAAATGCTAGCAAATATGATATGTGCATGTCACATGCACAAAACACAATCAATATATGATTAGTGAAAATTAATCAAGTTTAGAATTAAATTTATATATAATTAATTATAAAAATTTATAATTTGCCTAAATCACATAAATCCCTCCAAAAATCACCATTCAATTTAATTTTCCAATATTTTCCAAACTATCAGTATATAATTATACCACATCTTAAAAAATTGATAATATTTATTATTTTAATTATATAAATTCTCAAAAATAATATTTTATTTTTCTGAAATATTACACTACTAACAACTCATCTTGGAAATTTCCAAAATCACTAAACCATCACTTGTTAGCTAAAACTTCACTAGGATAATTGGAGCACTAAAAACTTAACAAAAAGTTTAGGAATATATCTCATTTGGTAACTCAAGAAAATTCTTGAGTTGCTCAAAGTTCTCAAAGTTTCATCTTGATCCATCCATAAGGTTTGGAGTGAGGTTGGGATTAGTTCTTGTGAAGAGATTGTGGCATTTTTGTGTGGACTTGGGGTGTTGCAAGATGGATGAAGGGGTGGAGGAATAAAGAAGAAGAGAAGAAGCAGTGAAGATTGCAACCCACCATTTTCATTCCACTCGTTTCAAGGTGTTTCAAGGTGCAGGGATTCAAAAAGGATGTGTGCCCATACCATTCTTTCTCTCTCTCCAATCTAAATTAATACATAAGGAATGGACAAAGAATGAGCCTATACCTCCAGGTTGGAGGTGGAGGTGATGAAGATGATGTTGGGCAAAAGGTCGGGGTTGAGAAAGGAGCGAAGAGGGTGGAGGTGGGGGCGGCGTTGGCAACGAGAAAGGGAAGATGAAGATGTTACTACTGAAGATGATGAAGATGGTGTGGGTGCAGAGTGTGGGCGTTGGAGGGGAGGACGACGGCGGAGGCCATGATGTTTGTTGGGTTTTTATTTTATATTATTTTATTTAGAAATTGGATTTAGGGTTAGAAAAAGGGCAATTTAATGATTTTTAGATTTTTTTGGCTGACGTGGCAACTTGGTTGACGGTCGCTGAGGTTGCACGGACAGTGGTAACGTGACACAATTAAATTTGGTAATTTATTGATAGTTTCAAAAGTAACTGAGAGTTTTGTTAAAATGACCAAAAAATATTGAGAGTTTTGAGATGAAGAAGCCTAAATAATATATTACTGCATATAATCTCAATGCGGTCATCACATTCATCACTCTTAAGATCATTATAGCACTCAACCTATGTGGGGAAGATTGTTTCTCTCCAAATCAAATCAAGATAAGTTTTTGACCCAAAAAAAACCACTCTGTTTCATGAAAATTTCACCCAAAAGTTGAGTTTTTCTTTCTTATTTCCTTCAAATTAAGCCTTGATCTGAGGCATTTTTGGGTTTAGTTATGAGATCTTTTCACCTTTTGATTGGATTTAAGCCATGTATTCACAGTAGAAAAAAAAAATAGAAAAAGGAAGATGTTGAAGAAAGCAGGGTGATTATGCAATGCTTGTGGGGGTGAGCATAATGGCGTGCTGCTTACGCCTGTTGTTGGAACCGCGCTAGATTTTGAGCTCAGTTCCAACTGCAGCAAAATTAGTGTTTTTGCTTTTACAAAACCATGAATGCGAAACAAACACATACAACCAAAGGCTAGACTTTCTAGATTTGTGTAGTTAGAACCGCATGTTGCTCCAACAACATACAACCAAACACACCAAGACGCAGGGCGATTTATTGCAGGACAATTTTTTGTGTCCGTGCATGGCACAGACACACTTGCTCGCGTTTTATCTAAACTCTATTCGCAGATTGGGACTAAATCTTTCGAAACTTCCTCTTCTCCTCTATTCTGAAAGATTTACGGCATATCCTTCGAGAATTTCCACCCCCATATCCTTTGAGGACCGACTCCTTCGAAGGGCTTAGAATAGTCTTCTTCGAGCTCGAAGTTCCTGGTTCAAACACCCCATGCTGAAGATCTTGCTACCCTAAAACCCTACATAATTTGAAGCTTCTTTGCTTCCTTAAATCAAAAGATAAAACGGGCTGAATATGATACCCGATGTCAACCACAGACCCGACCCGTTTGTTTCGTGGATACGAACATGATTAGATCTCAGGCTTATACTGCGTTGTCTCTTCTCAAGCCGCGCCTTTTGTGTGTGTGTGTTGTTGCTCTTTGTTCATGTTTAACAACTGTTTGATAAAATGCGTCAATGAAAAAAACATTACAAATCATATGCAAAATTTTGTTCTAGACCTGCTAATCGCTTTATCGTTGTTGTTGTTGTCCTCTCTTTTTCAGGGTGAGATTAGGGAGAGTATGAGAAGGTGATGCTCATGATTTCGTCCGCAAAGTTCATGGACAATTTGCTTCTTGCTTCTTCAACCAAAAGATTCTTCTCTCAAAGGTTTATTCTTCTTTCCTTTAGCATTTTCCCACTTTGGGGTGGTTTAATCTAGTACCCTTTATGTGTTTGATGAAATTAATTTGGATTATTTGGGAATTCTCATGTGAGGTTACTGGGTTGTTTGTGATTTGTTTAAGTACCCAAATAGACATTATCATTGCAATTTTCCCCCAAATGATGGTTTGGGTTTGATCAAAATTTTGAACTATGTCCGGAATTGTAAAACAAAACCACATGACGGATTTTTGAACTAGAAAATTTTTGAAATGGGAGGAATTGTGAATTATGTTTGGAATTTTGAAGCATAGACATTGGGTTTGAACAGAGGAGAGTGTTGGCCAATTCAGAAGATCGTTTGATGTAGTTGAAATAACTGTATCGGTTGGTTGTTTGGTTGAGTAATGGAAAATCAATCAAGATCCTAATGTAATTAGGACTTGATTATTTATATTTTCTTAACGAGGACTTTCCATATTAAGTCTAATTTTGTTCTAATATATATGAGAATTAGTCTGAAAGCTGTATTCACGAATGAATCAATAACTAGAATTCTTTAATCTCCATCTGATTTGAGATGGTGTCCCCCCCCCCCCCCCCACGGATCCATATTACGCCTCAAATATTTTTTTCAGATCCGCTCGAGTTGTTACTATTATTTGTCCACATAAAAGGCACGGTTTGAGTTTTATAAAACAGATGTCTCAAAGTCTAAGGAGATACAATGTTGGTTTCGAGGCTAAGACTGGAATTGTGCTTCCCGCGTCGGAAAATCATATCGAAGGGGCAATTGACGCCCTCGAAGCTGAGAAAGTTATAGCGGTTCCTACTGACACGCTTTATGGATTCGCTTGCGATGCATGGTATGTGATTTAGAAAGTAATTTGGTTTAGTCATGATTTGGTTTTCTTCTAATATTCTTCTCTCATAACTTTGCAGACTTAGAAAATAAATTATCCTAGTATTTTAACTAAAAAGGGGATGAAGTCTCAAATCGAAATTCCAATTCGATTCTGAGCACAACACATGGCACGAAGAATTGTTAGAGAAAACATAGTTAAATATATTCTAATTGGTAAAATCTTTTCATATCTATAAGGAATCTTTATCAAAATCTTTTGCGTTATTTAATGCTTTAACTAAAAAAGCTTTTAAAAAATATTAAAATCTTTTCTTATAACGTCTAACATAAGTATATATGCATGGAACTCTCAAAATACCAGTGGGGATAATTGTTATGTGACTATACCATGACTGATAGCTATATCCTCTGTTATCCCCCCTTTACTGCTATTAAATTATGTTCTTTGTCTGGGGTTGACATATGAAATCTGACCATTTCTGTGGTGACATAAATGCCACAGGAAGACACATTGCTAATTGTGGTTCATTACTAAACACGGGAATTCATTTTGTTACAGAAGAAGTTGGTGATGAGTTACAGTCCAGCTGAACAAGTTGTAAATATAAGATTAATTGCACAAAACCCCCTGTAGTTTATACCATACTACATTGTTTTTTATTTATTTTTGTTAAGAGTAGAATTTGAGCGTTTTTAGGATATATTGATCGATGAGCAGGGGTGTTTGTACTAATAATCACTTTAGGTGCATAAGTGCTATATGGGGCAGACTACATGGGGTTTTTGTGCAATCAGCCTATAAATATAAATACATCATAAAGTTATCCCTGAAGTCTCAATTCTGTATTTTGATTAAGTGATTTCTGTGTACTAGAAAGCTTCTTTGTTTATTAAGAAAATAAGTTAGATCTTAAGATTCCACATGGTCTGATTAGGAGAAGGATTACCAAGGAGTTCGAAATTTCGACAAGGATAAATTTAAAATAGCACCATCGAACTATTAGAGTTTTTGAGTAAGCACCATTGAACTTTAAAAATGCCATGAACCCCCTTTGAACGGGCAATGTTGTCTGAAAATGCTAGTTTTGTTAGCTCATTTAAGGCTCGAATGGAATGAATAACCCCAAGACCATATACATGGACTAAATAGCCAAAATAAACTGAATATGTTTTTTTAAAATAAAAATACGCTTCAATTTTATTAACAAAAAAACCCTTTATGAGGGTTCATGACATTTTTAAAGTTCAATGGTGCAATCTCAAATGTACTGAAAGTCTGATAGAGCTTATAAAACTCGGTTTGGACCCACAAACGCATGGGCCCACACATGGATGCACATGGGCTTTTTTAACATAATGGAACTCCATCCAAAAGATTCAAGCCTCATGGAGATTTATCCCATCTTATATCTTATACCCATGATTTGGACCCACGATATATGGACCCACATATGGATGCATATGAGCTTTTAACATAGAGGGACTCCATCCAAAAGACTCAAGCCTTACGAAGGTTTATCCCATCTTATAACTTATACCCATATGCATCCCATAATTTTCCCGATGTGCGACTATTAACAATATTCTCAACACTCCTCGCGTGCAACGCATGTGGACAAAGAGGATTTCACGTGCGAGAGCTCAAATCTCATGTGCAATATGGACAAACAAACACTCGAGCTCTAATACCATGTAAAACCCGGTTTATAAAATTTACCCTTTAGATAAATCCCGGTTTGAATATGAGATGGATTAATCCATTCTATTCACCACGTCCTCATTCATTGTTAACCATATTATGAGTAGTTTATTTGTCATGCCATCTTGTTCTAGAAAGGCTTTGCTTGCAAATTTTTATCTCATCTGGAAGCCCTCTTCTTTTCTTAATTGAAGGATTATGATTTTTTATTGTATGATCTGTTGCGTACATTCATCTCACCGAGATTAAAAAAATTCATTTTGATCACAAACTGCCTCTTAATCATGTATATTAGTGCCATCTACATCCTATGGTTGGGAACCTCTTTATAACTAAAACAAATGAAACATCTTCTCTTGTTTCATTTATCCATCCAAGAAATAATCCACAAAAGCTGAAACTCAAGCCGAGGACACAAAATGTTTATAGAAATTAATGACAAGTATAGCAATAATAAGCACAATGCTCTTATAGTTTTGGTTCCAATCGGCAAATGCATTGTTCTGCTCTTATGCTGCACATAATTCAAGAACTAAATGGTCACCAAGTCATATTTGCTTCACATGATTTCGAAACTGTATCAATCACGGAGCCCTACTCTCTCTCTCTCTCTCTCTCTCTCTCTCAGTTATTTGCTTTTCTGCCTAGTTACTAGCTTTCATTATATCTGCACAAATATTTGGGGCAATCTTCAATATACGAATGTAACTAGCCATTTAAATCTTTGCGTCTTTTTATTGTTTTCACCACTTTCTTCATTATTTTCAGTTTTCAATCGGTCCTTAAAAAATATGATTAGTATATGGATAAATTTTATTAAACATTATCGACTTTTTGACATTTTTGAGATAACACCATTAAACTTTAAAAACGCCACGAAACCCCTATGAACTATCAATGTAATCTGAATCTGTTCAATTCAGATATAATTGAAAAGGAATTATAGTTGGTTTTAGGACAGTCATGGGGTATAACTAATGAGAATGATTAGTTTGGAAAATAAAATACTAATTCTATTTTAATCAATCCCTAAATCTTCTTAAATTAATCTCAAACCAAAACACTTTCAAATGACATTGATAGTTTATGGGGTTTTATTGCGTTTTTAAAGTTAAGTGGTGTCATCTCAAAAACGCCAAAAGGTCAATAACGTTAGAATTTATCCTTGATATGTACGTACCTTTGTTTTTTTTGGGGTTTTTTGGATATACCCCACTCAGAACTTCGATATTTTGAAATAACCCACCCGAAACTCGATATTTAAAAAAAACACTCAAAATTCTGAATACCCCACTTTGGTTAACTTCTCGAGTTAAGCCTACAGTCAATTATAGCCGTTAGAGAGGTAAAGTGACCAAATTATCACTGTAATGGCAATTTTAGTGTTTTAAATGGGTTCTCTCTTACTCTTCATCGTTTTTCGTCTTTTTTCTGCTACTCTCTCTCCTTCGCTCCTCCTGCTCCTCTCTCTTCCAACCTGCTCCTCTCTCCTCTGGCATCTCTCACCCTCGCCTCTAATTTTATTGTAAAAATTGACACTAAAAATCCCTAATTTGCCTGTAACTATTGACAGTAAAAATTCCAACTTAAGGGTAAAAGCCAAATCGAACCATAAAACCTACAAAGTTAACAAAATTAATCCATCAAACTTTCAAACCAGCACTCTAATTCATGAAACAAGCATAGCAATGCAAACCCATTTGGGTTAGTTGTTACTTTTGCTAGAAGCTTGGATTGGGATCTCCAAGTTGTAGAGAAGGGGAATTGAGGAGATGGAGAAGATGGGGTGGGGGAATTGAGGAGATGGAGAAGATGGGGTGGCCACTGGCCACCACCGCTGGTGTAGTCAAAGGCTGCCTCTGCCCATGGGGAAGTAAGGAGATGGAGGAAAAGAGAGAGACTGAGATGGGTGATAGTGTGAGATGAGAAATGGAGTGAGAGAAGAGGGTAAGGTAAGAATAAAAATCCTAAACTTAACCATGGTTAACCTATTTAACTGACTTATTTAACAGAGTGAGTTTTTTAGATAACGTCTGTTTCGAGTGGGTTTTTAAAAATATCAAGTTTCGGTTGGATTATTTTAAAATATTAAAGTTTTGAGTGGGGTATATAAAAAAACCCTTTTTTCCTTTTTGGAAATGTAACGAGATCAGCTTTGTGATATTATCATGTCAATATATGTGCGGTCTAAGATGCAACAAAATTTTCTTATTTTTGCCGATTCACTATAGCAGTTCAGCAAGCAGTTGACCGAACCTATGAGATCAAAGGGCGTAAACAAACAAGTCCTCTTGCAATATGTGTTGCTGATGTCTCAGATATACCACGCTTTGCCAGTGTGGACCATTCACCTCATGGCTTGCTCGACAGTCTCCTTCCAGGACCTGTGACAGTTGTTCTGAAGCGAGGTTTGTATAAAACGTCAAATCTCTAAAATATAAACTTGTCTTTACTCTCTAGTCATGTGGCATCTCTACCAAAGATTGAAGGTAGGAAAAAGTTATATTTAATTGTCTTTTCATACGAGTCACTGAAAATTTGAATTTTTTAAAATAAGAATATGCTGTGAGATATGCTTTATGAATTAATTTTTTTGCAGCCCTTAAATGTATGTTTTATAACTTCATTTAAAAACATTATACGATTAAAATTACTATTGTCCTAAAGAGGTATGCCATTTTGAATTTTTTTTGTTGTGCATGGTAGAGAGCAAGTGCAGAAGAATGGCAACTGTGTTTAATTTTTGGATTAATTGCATGCTAGACTTGAAAAACATGTGATACTGCTGCGATGCATGTGAGAGAGGAATAAAAGAGGGCGTAATTAGGATTATTTTTATTTTCTATTTTTTTCTTGTTGGGGTGGGGGGGGGGGGAAGTAATTTTGATATACGCAAATTTCTTTTTTCATTTTTAGCGTTTTTTCCCTTTTCATTTCTCTTAAAAAGAAATAGAAAATCTATATCAGCAATCATTTAGTAATTGAAACCTCGTTCTTTTTCTAGTTAAAGTAGAGATAATACACTCACCATCTATATTGGCTAGCACTCTTCACTCCTTTACTAGTACCAAATGACACCCCTTGGTCAACAACCAATCCATTTTTTCAAAAGTGATACCGAGATTGTTCTCCAGGGTGTCAAGTTCTTATAACCAATTGATGGCCGATGATGATCTATAAATGGTGTTATATGCAATTAATCCTTAACCTTTTCTATTCTTAGCTTCCAAACATCATATGTTAACAAACCTATTGTTTTCCCAATTTGATTCTTAGCATGGTGTGTGGCATGATAGGTTCTCATAAATACGAGAAAAGAATTTTGATATTTTAAATCAACAAATCTTTAAAAATATCTATTACTTAATTTTAACTATAAAGCTTTCTGTTTCCCGAATATTTTTTCATATGTTTGTCGATGTATGTATGCATTATTGCATGGCACGTGCAAAAAATACTATTATGCAGCTAACCCCTAAACTTTATAATACTAACTCTCAATAACTTACCAATGGGTTGCTCATTTGGTATGGGCACTTCCCCTCTTGGGGAGAATGCGGGATTCGATCCCCAGGAGGGGAAGTGGCCACAAATTAACGCTTGCGAGGAAAATTCGTGGGTCCTTTGGGTGCACGTGTGTGTTGTGTGCTTGTGTGTGATGTGTTCATGGATGTGTTGTGTGTGTTGTATGCATAGGTTAGGGTTTACGGGCTAGTGCCAAAAAAACTCTCAATAACTTAATATGTTTCAGGTGAATCGAGCATTTTGGAGAAGTCTCTAAATCCAGGTTTAGATAGTATCGGTGTGCGAGTCCCAGAAAACGACTTCATCCGGGCCATTGTTCGTGGGTCCCAAAGCGCGCTGGCTCTCACAAGCGCCAACCTCAGCGGGCAACCTAGCAGTGTTAGGATTGAAGATTTCGAGGACCTGTGGCAATATTGTGAATACATTTATGATGGTGGGCCCCTTCCTTGTGGCCGTGCCGGTTCAACAGTGGTAGATCTGACAAAGCCAAGAACGTATAAGATTCTTAGACCCGGAAGGTGATGTAAATTCATTTTAAACCTGCTTCTATTGTTCTGTCATCTTGTAGGATAACTTACAGTAAAGTACCCTTAACTATAAGTTTTTTTTTACTAAACTACCTTAAAATTTCTTTTTATTCCAGCAAGCTCCTTTAAAGTGCTGCAGTTGAGTTTTTTTTAGTGAAAAAACTATCCTGAAACTAAAGTATAAGGGATTTTACTGGAATAAAGACTTTAGGGTAGTTTTGTGAATATTAGGATTGTTAAGGTATTTAGGGGCTGTTTGGTTGCCGGGTTTGTGATGGATTTGTGAATTTTTGTGGCCAAATCCATGTGGATTTGATAATTTTTTGTTTGGTTGGTGGATTTGAGTTTGGGTGGATTTGTTGCCACATAAGCCAAAACATGGATTCATGAATCCAAAAAAAAAAAGAGTAGGGAATCCAAGTTTTGGAATCCATATCTATTTGGTGCAACCAAACAAAGGATTAAAATTTTTTGGGTCATAATCTTTAACTTGGTACAAACCAAACAAAAAATTACTGAATCCAAGTATTTTCTATTGTAAGGATTTGGGAATTCATTTTTATGAATCCCCCAATCAAACAGGCCCGGTGTAATGTAGCTCTTAGTTGTGTTTTTAGATGGCCTTATGCTGCTATAAAGTACTAATACAGGAGCTGGATTTGCCAGTATGCAGATTATGGTATTAGAATTAAGGGTTAATTGCACAAATTCCTCCTTAGTACCTGTGTACCACTTACAGCCCTCAAGTGACTTAATGGCGTAATCACCCACTCTGTTCATCGACCAACGCCGCATAATAACTCCCAAATTCAACTCTGAACTCAAATGATTTTTCTGATATTAACTCTAGAACTCGTTTGAGCTGTTTAGAGTTAGAATTTCAATGTTTTCAGGGGGTTTGGTCGGCAAACAGAGGGGCTATCTCTCTCTCATAAATCACTTGAGGGGTGCATTAGTGTTGTATGAGGTCAATTACAAGAGAATTTTTCTGCAATTAAAAACTTAACATTCCAAAAGCTCAAAATTGATTGCCTTTTTAAGCACATGTTCATTTCAATTGACCCTGTGAGCACACTTCTTCTAACTGAAGTGTCATTTGAGTTTGTCGCATAATTCATGATACTTGCTCGCATGCCTAAGGTTCTTTTGTACTTTAGTACAGTTAATTGCTGAGTCATCATCCAATTATCATTATGTGATACCGAAGGAGCATCACTTCCTCGGCAAAATTCCATCTTTAATATTGGAGGTCACTGGTTCTATTTGTGTGATGGTTGCATCCAAAAATTAAAAAATAATTATCATAATCTGGGGGCTAGTCATGGAATGGATTCTCTCTATTAGAGCAGTTTGAGCAATTCATAATGCAGCCTATCTCACTTTCGCAAACTTCTTGCTCTTTGATAGCATGGATTACTTAATAATTTACCTAAGTACTGCTATCATACAGAAATTGGGGGTCAGTATTCAGGTATGAATTTTGGGTCAGTTTGCATCGGTATATAAAATATAATTCTTTATCGTTTATCTGTGCCGATGCCTTGCAATTTGACTTTATTGTTACAGCCTGTAGAGATATTCTAGCAAAACTGCGGATATTTTATTTGTTAATAATGGAAAGATGCACACGCACATGCATACATGTATAGATACATACATACATACATGCAGACATTTAATTTAGACTTGCAAATTCAAATTGGACATCTTTATCGAACAAATCGAATGATCTGATGTTGTGATAGCAATTGCGTCTATAGTTTTGTGTATATGCTACAGTGCTCATTAGAAAACTTTATGGCAAGTATCCTGCTTCAAAAAAAAATAGTAATAGTGTGTTTTTGTTTTGCAGTTCAAGAGACGAAACAATAGCTGTACTTCAAAGATTTTCTTTGGAAGAAACTTCTTGAGGAAAAGAATTGGTAAGTTTCCATGTCCTATGCTTACTTGTTACTTATTTAGTGGTAAATTAGAAATAACTGCTATGGCTAATGGAATAATATTTGTGCTTGTGTTGTGAACTTGCAAAACCTTTGGGAGTTTAATCAATTGAATTTAATAAATCTTGACTATTATAACTAGAATTAAAGAGGGGCATGCAACATTTTCTCTCTTTTTTCCGAAAAGAAAATTAAAAAATTAGATAATTTCTTCATCTTCTTTTCCCAACCCCCACACACACCACACGCACACCACACTATGATGTAAAGAAACAGGCAGAGACATGCATCGGTAACCCCCCTAAATTTCTTTTTCACACCTTACAAACTTGTAATATCAATTTTAATATTTTAAGATAGGGGGTTCAAATTGAAATTTCTATAAAATACGCAAACTTTCAATGTCTAAGTATTCTAAGAGAGGGGTTTCAAATTAAATTTTCCATTTAATTCTGTGTGACATTTAGCAAGTTCTCCTAACTTCGAAGGAAAAAAATAATATTAGAACATTTCATTGATAATTTCTGAAATCGTCTCAAATCCTTAAGAATAAACATTACAAAACTTAAAAAAATATCTATAATCATTATAAATACTTTGCATACCATATGCTATGTATACACGTGCAACGGACGTGTACAAATTCTAGTGAATAAACCAACATAACTAACAAAACCACATATTATTATTATAGTTGTCACGGTGTTGCCATGGCGACGACATGGCATCGCGGCGGTTCATTACCGCCGTGGTTAACTACCGCCAAGATTCATCTTTTTTATTTTAAGATTCGCCTTGTCTGTATGTATATGAGACCAACTGAGAATCGAGTTTGAAATTTGATAAATATCATAAAAGTATTTATTCTTTCCCCTAAATTTTTTTTCATTACGTCCCTCCAAATATCCCAAGTGATTCCCGTTGTAATAAACTGATAATATCTCAATTTGATAAAAAAAAAAATTATGTTTGATGGTTAAATGATAATATAGTTGTGTGCTTGATGGTATTTTATAGTTTTTGTAATTATATATTGGGTATAGAACTATAAATATATATAAAATTAATGTAGCATATTGTGAACGATTTGTTGCCGTACGGATGCCGTGGCGGGCGCCATGTCACGAACCGGCGGTTCACTACTGCCGTGATTCGCCGTGGTGCAGTAACAACCATGATTATTATGCACTTTGAGAGGATTTTCTCTGGTTTTTTGTTCAAAGGGAGAATTTTTGGTTTGCTTTCATTAGATTTATTTAAGGGAAAATTGTCAAAAAGCCCGTGGTCCGCTTCAAACTTGTGTAAAACCCCCTGGACCTTTTGCTCTTGTTAAAAAACCTTTGGGCTCAATTAAAAACCCCTTTATACTAGTTGCTTGTAATATCAAAATACTATCCGTAACACCTAAAAGGTTGCCTGTAATATCTAAGTAGTTGGAGAGAATAAAGGCTTGAATGAATGCGGCCTTGAGGTTTTTTCATAAAGATTTTGAACAGTAGCCCTTCCCAACAATTTTGAAAATATCGGGGTATTTTAGACAACTACCGAGAAGAGCCAGGGGCTTTTTAATAATTTACCCTTTATTTAATAAACCAAACTGATGGGCTCAATGTGGGGCTGAAATAAGTGCCTTGAATTGGGCCTGATTATTAATTACAAATGGACGTTTGGTAATATTCCAGAAGATTCATTTCTAGTAATCATGTTTCTTAGCTTATTTATAATCACATAATTAAAAACCATATAAATCTTTGCTTTATTAAGTTTACAAGAAATTATAAACCCAATCTATTCCTAGTTGTGCTTTACAAATTGAGCTTGAGTTTTTTATGAAATTTTTGCTGGCTATATGAAGGACACGTGATTCTTTAAGGGTAAGAATCCATGTTTTATTACAATTTATATTTATTTCTATAAATAATATGTAAAACATTTTAATTTCTTATTCATTTTCTCCAAACCCTTTTTTTCAAATATCTCCTAGGAACACCACAATGCTAAATGGATGTTATTGGTCAGAGCGAGGAATTTTTTAAGCAAGTAATCATAATTGACTACTCTTGAACAATCATATTATTTTTATTTTTGTTGTCTTCGTCGTCATCATTATTGTTATTTTGCGGTCTTCCAAGTATAGCTCTATCTTGTAACGTATGATTCGAGCATATGGTCGAGCTTGCTATGTGACATGTAACCTAACGAAGGAGCACATTAGATTTATGAACTTCGATTCGGATTGGAAATTGGTTACTATCATGTCATGTCATGTATTTTAGTTATTGAGACACCTTCGATTTAATTCATAACAATAGTATTAAGACCTAGATTTCATATCCTAAAAATGAATCAAAATATCAGATTCTGCCCCGAATCCATTGCGGAAAGGAAAGCAACGAATGACTTGATGAATACTTGGCTAATTGCATAATCTAACATGCAAAGTTATTTGCCTTTTCACCTTTCTTAAGAGTTTGATTTATCGTCAAGAATAAGAACCAAGGAATAAAATAACCACTAATTTTCGTAGAAAGATCATGTAAATTAGGCTAAAATGCGGGAAAGCCTTCACTTTTGCTCAAAAAGAGAGAACCTGCTTAGTTTCAAAAATCTGCATTTTACCCTATAAGCCTTAACGCTATTAGTTTTTCTATTTACTGTACTTTTCTATACCGAAAATGTCCTTGAATCAATTCTAATTGACTAACCCAATTACCTTGGTTCATTTTTCCCTTTTCCAATTCCACAATCTTTTGAATCTATGCTCACTCATTAAAAAGGATACCAGAGGAGGTAATTATTGTATAGGATTGAATTGAAGATTATGGGAAAGAAAGAAGGGAAGCAATTTAGAGGAATAAATTTTAGGAAGAAAAGAAGAAGGAATTTGGAGAAGATAGGATGGAAGGGCATTTTTGGGAAATTATGCTAAAAAAACTAAAGGCTTTAAATTTTTTTTAGGTAAAGTGAATTTTTTCAAGTTAAGAGGGCTTTCTGCATTTTGAACAAAAGTGAGGGAGATGCCATGCATTTTAGTCTATAAATTAAGCATGTATAACTGTTTCTATATACACTTTGTCATTTATCAAACTGTTGCTACTCAGAGATGCATGACGATTTTTAGAATAAAGAGAAAAATAGGATCTCGGCACATAACACTCTTCTATGTTCTCCAAGCCATGATAGATCCTTTAAAAAATATATATATTATTTGAAATTTAGAATTTTTTTTGTTGAGACAAACGTTGAAATTCATCTCTAATTTTCCATATTTTTGGTATGTTGGACCTAGTGTGGCTAAAGAAGCAATTCGCTTTGAAATTCGTTTGTTTCATCTAGCCGGCGAACCGAATTTTGCTCGCCTCGCTGGCTAGGCCAGACAAGGTGAGGGCTACAGTAGCGGAGCCAGAACCTGCTCGTCTCCCCGATTAGTGAGGCGATGCGTGGCAAATTCACCGAGCCAAACGAATTTTTCTCCTGGCTCAAGTTGCTATTTTTTTTTATTAAAAAAATTAAATTTGGTCAAAAAAGTTGAAAATTGAACAAATTTTTTTATTAAAATAAATCTTAATCAAATTACAGTTTCATAATACAATTTTTTGTTTTTTTTACATTAAAGGCCGAATCTACTTGGATTACCTACGTTTCCCTTTTAAATATTGATCTCAACGGGAGGGAATTAGATCTACGTAATTCTTTTTCTACTAATACAGATCCTACTCACTACTCGTTAGCGCCGATTGTGGTTCTTCCTCCAACGGCGTTTGTCTCGTCCGATCCTGTAAGCTTCTCAGGTAGATAATCCTGATCCAAAATGATTGCATTTTGTTTCTCGACGGCTGCTGCTTTCTAATCTTGCGAGCAAATTATGCACTCCATAGTGTCGTGCGCCAGACTGTATCTCTTCTAACTTAATATCCTGCCATCTAGACTAAAAGAACTTTCCGATGTGGACACTGAAACGGTAAGTAAATCACGAGCCATAGTGGAAAGTACCGGATACAAATGTCCGTGGCTTTTCCACCATGCTAAAATATCAAACTCATCTATAGTTAAGTTTGTAAGAATATTGACAACTCATTTAAAAATGACGATAGTGAGGTTACCGGGTCTTTTGCTCGTTTCTTCAGTTAAATAAGTGTTAAAGCTGGAGTCGAAGAACATGAACTGGTTGAGAACAGTGGTCTACTAGTTCTACCAGAAGAAAATCGTGCAACATATAAATCAAACATTTCATTTAAATTACTTCTAACGATACTAACATAAATATCAATATCTACACTATACCCTATGGCCGTATGGAACACGTTTAAAAGAGACTCCAAACCTTCTAATTTAATTTTAGGATCCATTACAGAATATAAACAGTAAATAATTAGAACTTCAGAGAAATATTTAAAAATCTTAGCTAGCATAGCAAATATCGGATGGTGAAGTACTGGATTTTCGACGTGACTAGCAAAACAATTAGCTATATTATACAATTCAGAGACAAGAATATGAGAAGTGGGGGTATAAGTAGCAGAAAATCGTTCGATTGTTATTTTAAAGTCATAAAAATCTTTAAAAAGATCTGCAACCGTCCAATAATCGGGTGTTAAGTGGTTTTCTATAGGAATTTGTTCATTCCATGTATTACTAATAATTCTGGCGGTCTTTAATGCAGTATGAAGTATATCATATGTATTATTCCACCTAGTAGCCATATCTTTTTAAAGAGACGGCCTTACACTTGCAGCTAGGCATCTAGCTTTATATTTAGATTTTCTTTTTCCAGAACTTTTAATAAGCCTATATGCATCTTTAATTGTTTGAACACTTGAACTACATACGGTATATGTCTCCTGTATAGCAAGGTTAAGTATATGGCATGCGTAACGAATATGAAAAAACGACCACTGCAAATTGGTTTGCATAGCCAATAAGTTCAGTAATAGCAGAATTATTGTTGCTTGCATTATCGAAAGAAATAGAATTTTTTTTATTTACGCAATGATATTCTTCTAAAATATATCTAATTTCAGAAGTTATATGAAAAGCACTATGCGAGTATGGAAATTGTCTAAAAGCAATAATTTTCTTTTGCTAAAACCAATAACACGATTCCAGGAAACTTCCTTTCTATCCGTCCAAATATCACAAATTAATGAAATACTGGTATCTAAAGAAGCAAGAGTAGTAATTAATATCTGTTTACCGTCGTTGTAGAGGCTAAAACTGTTGGGATTTGCTAGCACCCTAACCATCTACCGTGGTCAATGCGGAAAAAAAAGGTGTTTAAAAAAATCTTGGCGCTAAAAAACCCGTTTTAGAATCGAAACCATAAACCTAAAACCAGCAACAAAAGATATCTTAACTACAAGGTTAGAAGTTTTATACCGAATGAGCCATGTCTTTCAGTCTTCTACCATTTTCCTTAGCTCGTAGAGGTTTCCTTGATCGAGCTTGGCCGCCGGTTTTCCTCCGTCGAAGATGATCCACCTAAGGGATATAGCTCATGGCTCTTGCTCCACACTAAGAATCTAAGGAAGCAACTAGGGACTCTAGGTTACTAATCTAGAGTGCCTAGAGATGTAGTGAGTGTAAGTCCACGTTGCTCACCCCGGTTCTTACGGGGAGGCGGAAACGGCGAAAAACAATTTTTTTGGCGCAAAGGCAACATGGACTAAAAGAAGGATCTTTGTTAAACTACAAACTAGCAAACTACTTGAGGTTCTATCTACTATGTCATAGAGATTATACCTCACGATACCGGTCCTTCGGGTCTTCATTCCGCTGTCCGGCTCGTCCATCCACGCTCCGAGGGTCGATCCGGATCTTGATTACCTCCGCGGCCTTCTTGAGTCGAAGACGATCCACCCGAGAGATGTACTCCGAGCTCCACCTCGAGCCGAGACAACTAGGGCAACAAGATCGCTAGGCTTGATGTCCTAGGTGGTGTAGAAGTAGTAGATGGATGTGTTTTTCTATTTGGATCCTTTGTCTCTCAACACATGAGATCAAAGGAAGAATCAAGAGGAGGAAGAAGAAGCTCGCAACCATGGAGCTTTCTCATTTCTTTTTCAAGAGAGAGAATGAGCAATGAATTATGAACTAGAGAGAATGAACCATGGTTGCAATAATACACTAATATCATCATTACTAATCCTTTCATGATAAAGTTGATGGCAACTAATGACTTGACCATTTTCATAACCCAAAGAATAAAAAGAAAACCAAAGAAAACTCTAGACTTCTCATGAAGGTCCAAGTCAACTTTGGTCAAACGGTCAACAAAGTCAAGTGTGGTCAAATGGTCAAAGCAATTAGCCATCATATAATTATCACTAAAAAAGATTAGTAAATAATGTCCCCGGCTCATAATGGTTTTGACCGAACGAACTGCCAAAACCCTAATGAGTCCGCCTCATTATGGCTTCGACCGAATCAACTGTCAAAACCCTAATGAGGCACCTCCTTCCTCTTCGCTGCTCACAACTGTGCATACACACCCGCATCCGCATTCCGTAGAATGCGAATGCACAGAAGACAAAACAAATCCATCCGTGCAATACTAGGATCCGGCTTAAACCAAAGCCCACTAGTATTGCCTGCCCGAACAGCATACGCACACAAGTGTACGTAAGTGATCGTAGCCCTGCCGTAAAACCATACGGCCTTTACACCTTTCGCTCAGTGCAGGGAAACTCTCTGTGTGGGACTCTAAAGACTCGACACTACGCTGGCAGTGGGTTTAACCACAGACCGCAAGCGGCACTAGCTGTACGTAATGGTTCCCATGTAGATGTCGATAAGAAGGCCGATGAGGTAAAACCCATCCGAACTCCTACTGAGCCTGTATGTGACAATCTCCGTACAGTCCGGTCTGTTCGTCTAAGAATATCGCATGGCGGGCCTAGGGGGGTGGCGAACGTCAGTTCCCTAATAGCGGTACAAGTCGTGTCGGAGTGTAGCCCAGAACACCCTGAGACAACACTGGAAACCTACCTGTATATCTCGCTTGCCCTGGCCAGGGACGACTATGTGTAATGGCTCTCCTATACACAGCGCGATATCAACCCCCAATACCGGGAGAGACGAATCCTGTCTAACCGTCACTGCCTCCAAGTGCTTCGGGACTGCACCCAACTACTACCTGTTTGTACGATTCCTTTGAGCCGTGGTAGGGTAGTAATCAAAGAACAGTGGGAACACACTCGAGGCGAAGTGACAGTGTCAAGTCAACGGACTAAGCTGTACTCATGTCACCTGGGAACTGATAACTGACGATAGGTATAATACCAACCAACAGTTCCCGACGAGTCTTGTCCAGTGTACTCGTAACCTAACGAGCATCCGCATACTATCTCCAGTACGACGTACTGATGGCTGTGGGACAGACCATCTCCCCTGCTGGGATGAGAAGCGCATACGCTAGTCTACTCCGGAGTATCGAAGCCCTGTCTTGATAATCCTACGACTAGGGACCTGTATAAGGATGTGCTTATAGATTACCCAGCCCCCACAAGTGCGACTGCCATCACAACGCTGGTAATCAAGCAAAGATCATAAGGGCTCCACTAATATGTATAAGCAATATGCTAAAAGAAACATATGCACATATTAAAGTAGAAACAAACCAAGTAGCATACTACCATTTTGAGCAAGATTGTCTATACAACTGTGAATATCCCAAGCTTCCATTAAGTAATATATAAACTAGTATGATACAGTAATGGCCTCTAGGGCATATACACTAACAATCTCCCACTTGCACTAAGGCCATGTACTGGCGTATCGAAGACCTATCATCTCGATCAGCCGCTCGAACTGAGTCTGGGGAATGGCCTTCGTGAATGGATCTGCAGTGTTATCTTCTGAATTTACTCTCTTCACCTCGACCTCCCGGCGATCTACGATCTTCCTGATCAGGTGAAACCGCCTCAAAATGTGCCTGGACTTCTGATGGGACCTGGATTCCTTCGCTAATGCTATAGCGGCGTTGTTGTCACAATACAGCGGTATTGGATCAACAATGGTAGGAACCACCTGAAGCTCCATGAGGAACTTCTTCATCCAGACAGCTTCCTTTGCGGCATCGCAAGCAGCTATGTACTCCGCTTCTATAGTTGAGTCAGCAACGGTTTCCTGCTTGGAACTCTTCCAGACCGCCCCTTCATTGAGGGTAAAGACATAACCCGGCATGGACTTGGAGTCATCCTTGTCACTCTGGAAGCTGGAGTCAGCAAAGGCCTCGATCTGGATGTCTTTTCCGCCATACACCAAAAACATCTCCTTAGTCCTTCTCAGGTACTTAAGAATGTTCTTTACTGCTATCCAGTGTTTCTCCCCAGGGTCCGACTGATACCGGCTTACAACGCTCAATGCGTATGCTACATCTGGTCTGGTACACAACATCGCATACATTATAGAGCCTACCGCAGATGCGTAGGGTATAGATGACATACGAGCCCTTTCCAAATCAGTCTTGGGAGACATCTCTTTGGAGAGGGTGATTCCGTGACAAGCAGGTAGATTACCGCGCTTGGAATCTTCCATACTGAACCGTTTCAGTATGGTGTCGATGTACCTAGACTGCGAAAGTCCCAACATCCTCTTAGATCTATCACGATAGATCTGGATCCCCAGAATGTAGTTGGCATCGCCCAGGTCCTTCATGGAGAACCTCTGTGACAAGAATGCTTTGACTGACTGTAGCATAGGAATGTCATTTCCTATTAGGAGAATGTCATCCACGTACAAGACGAGGAATACCACAGTTCTCCCTACACAATCTTACTGTAAATGCATGGTTCATCTGGGTTTTTGATAAAGTCGAATTCTTTGACAGTATCATCAAAGCAGATGTTCCAACTCCGCGATGCCTGCTTCAGTCCATAGATGGACTTGAGCAACTTGCACACTTTACCGCTGCTCCCACTCTGAATGAATCCCTCCGGCTAATCCATATAGACGCATTCTTCTAAATTTCCATTTAGGAAAGCCGTCTTTACGTCCATCTGCCAGATCTCATAATCGTGGAAGGCAGCAATGGCAAGAAGGATCCGAATGGATTTGAGCATAGCCACTGGAGAAAAGGTCTCGTCATAGTCCAAACCAGGTCGTTGACGAAAACCCTTTGCTACAAGTCTAGCTTTATAGGTTTCAACCTGCCCATCTACACCAATCTTCTTTCTGAAGATCCATTTGCAGCCTACGGGTTTTACCCCTTCTGGAGCAAAGTCCAAAGTCCAAACTTTGTTGGTGTACATGGACTCCATCTCGGTCCGCATTGCATCTAGCCATTTTACCGAGTCACCATTCTGAATGGCTTGCTGGAAGCTAGTAGGCTCACCATAGTCAATGGTGCAATCCTCTCTATCCCCGTCAATGAGAAAATCGTAATATCTCTCGGGCGGATGAGACTGTCTACTACTCCTGCGGAGAGGCGCTGGGATGTCCGGTTCTCCTGAACCTTCTGGTTCTTCCAAGATTTCAGTAATAGCTTGTGGTTCTGGAATTTCTTCTAGTTCTATTGCGCTCCCACTTATCTGATTTTCTAAAAATTCAGTTTCCAAGAAGTGGGCATGCTGAGAAACAAAAACCTTTTCTTCCTCTGCGGAATAGAAAAGATAACCCCCTGGAGTTCTTTGGGTATCCCACAAACTTACACAGTACTGAGTGTGCCTCGAGCTTGTCCGCATGATGCTTCTTTACAAAAGCTGGACATCCCCATGTCTTAAGATACTTAAGACAGGGTTTCTTCCCACTCCATATCTGATATGGGGTGGTAGGCATAGTCTTGGTTGGAGCCTTGTTCAAGAGATATGCAGCTGTTTCTAGTGCATAACCCCAGAAAGATCGCGGCAACTCAGCCTTACTCATCATGGAACGAACCATATCCAATAGGGTTCGATTCTGCCTTTCCGATACACTGTTGTGTTGTGGTGTGTATGGAGGAGTAAGCTGAGAGAGAATTCCATTCTCTTTTAAGTAGTCCAGAAACTCGGCACTCAAGTATTCACCACCTCGATCAGATCTCAGTGTTTTTATACTTTTGCCTGTTTGTTTTTCAACTTCATTCTTGTATTTCCGAAATTTCTCAAAGGCCTCGGATTTATACTTCATTAAGAAGACATGTCCATACCTAGAGAAATCATCTGTGAAAGTAATGAAGTATGAATAACCACTTCACGCATGTGTAGACATTGGACCACACACATCACTGTGTATGAGTCCCAAGAGCTCGCTTGCTCTTTCTCCGTGTCCAGTGAATGGAGTCTTTGTCATCTTTCCCATGAGACAAGATTCACAAGTGGCATAAGACTGATACTCGAACGGATTCAAGTATCCCTTTTTATGTAACTTTGTTAACCGTGTCTCATTAATGTGACCCAGTCTACAATGCCATAAGAAAGCCTGATTTGTTTCCGGAGACTTTCTTTTAAGTGTGTTTTGGACACTGAAAATCTGAGCTTGATTTAATACGTATATTCCGTTTTCTAATGTACCTGACCCAATCAGAACTTGATTTAGGTGGATGTGGACCACATCGCTTACAAAAGTAAAATCATATCCTTCCTTAGAAAGTTAGGATACAGATATGATATTACAAGTCGCACCTGGTACATAAAAACAGTTACGCAGAATCAATATCTGCCCAGTTGTCAGTCCAAGATGATATTCCCCTACGGACCATGTACGGATTCAGCGTACATGCCCATTCCGTTAGCAACCTTGAGAGTCATATCACCTATCTTGATAACCCTACGGTTTCTTAGAGCCTGTAACGAATTACAGATATGAGATCCTGATCCGGTATCCAATACCCAAGAGGTAGGGTTAACTGACATACAGTTCTCTATCACAAACACACCCGAAGCCGAAGCCACAACATGCTTCGAATCCTGGCTACTGGCTTTGCTAGCCCTGCAATCTTTCTGCCAATGTTCATTCCCGTAACAATAGGAACGTCCTTCTTTTACTACATCCAGTCCTGAAACTTCTGCCCTTCCCTTTCCTTCTACTTTCCTGGTTTCCTTTAGGGTTGAAGGTAGAGACTGTAGAACCAAGTCGGCATCTGACCCGTTCTTCAACGTGGTCTTCAGGTCCGTGAGCTCAAAATAGCTGGTCTCTGTAAGGACGTTGCCCCCTACAGATGACCCGATAGCCAACCTCGCTGGAAGCAATTCGTTCGAGGTCTTATATCTTGCGATACGAGATTGCTTTCCATATAAATCTTTGTTATGGAGGAAGATAGAAACTAAGTCCATCTTCTCGTGCTGCCTCTGGTATGCACCATCAACTGAGGCTAACACGAGGCACTTGGCTTTCGCACAGTCTTTTTCCGATGTCTTGCGGATATAAATATCCGTGACAGGGGAAACTGGACCTGAGACGGCAGGGGTTGGATCAGTCAAGAGATGTCCCAGCTTGTCATGGGCAATGGACATCTGGACAGACCTTTGCCAGTCATAACAGTCAGATTCAGTCATTTTATTATCTAGATGTAACCTATGTCTGGTCACTGGGTCACTGCAATTAAGAGAGAGAGAAGAAAACACTTAGCATGATGCTCTTGCAAGTTTAGATTGATTTTTAATTTATCTAAACATGATGGCTCCCACTGTCTCTCGAATCCTTCCTCAAACCATAAATGAAGAATTAGTCAGGATCAATCTCACCGTACAATACTTGCTTAACCATTCAGCCAGGCCAGTGTCGGTACTTCGAGGGAGGTTTTCCAACGCTTTCGCGAAGTTCCTTAATTAAGTAACCTCTTTTCCCTGTGGGCGTAGCCCCGCTAACACCTTTCTAGATACCTACTTGGTTTATAGTATTGATCGTTAAGCGAGAAAGTTCCCGAGGAGAAGCATATACTCACAGTAGGATCGGGATCCAAATATCATCGTGTGATAAAACTGAAGGAATCCTACCAGAATCATCACACTCCAAATGGTATGCAGTACTAGCAAGTTTCAGTTTCTTTAGAAACTCCCGATGTAGATTTTTGCCCCATGCTCTTATGACCTTGACGAAGGCCAACATATCATAAGTCACATGTCAAGTTCTACCCGTCATTATCCAGGTTAATTTGAACCCACCCGTACATACCCTTGACGAAGGCCAAAATAGTAGTATGACTGTCCCAAACCAACGCATCTATCTATGCTACAGATAAATATTCAGCAGCTACCAATCACTATGCCTTGGCGAAAGTCAAAATATATAGCTTGAATACTACTGAATATTTAACTGAAATGACGGAGGGCTACGAATGGTTTTGGCGAAACCGTGAACGTAGTGAACTTGATATAATCGAAGGAACGAGATAGCTTTTAAAAGGAGTGGTTCAAGCTCCGCGTTTAAAAGTCGGTTTTTGAAAAGAACCGAGTGGTTTTTAAAGTGTTCCAACGACTTTAACTTGGTTTATTTTCTTGCATTAATTTAATGCGTCCCATCATTTAAACCTACCATTGCAGAAAACAACGAAAATATGACGTACGCTTATGCCATCCGCATTCGCCACGGGGTCCCGTCATCACCCGTTAGGTTACTTAACTAACGACAGAGCGGGGGCTGGACTAGCGCGGATGCAAAACATAAGCAACGCCTAAATAGATATCATATATAGATATATACATTCGTCAGATGCAATGATAGCCATTCCAGATCACAGACGAACACTTTGGATATACTAGGAATCCGTGTTTCGTTCGAGCCTGCAACGAAAAGCGGATTACACGGTCGCGATGAATAGCCAAACCCCACCCTAGACCCCTACGGGTGCGGCAAACTACCCGCCAAGTACCCGAAACGAAGCAACCTCCCTCAACAACGTGAGTAGGCCACTCGGCACTTTGAGATACCCGGTAGTTTGTGCACCCCACCTTGGGTCTGTCCTAGGAGCAAAAACAGTATAAGAAATTATACAATGGCGGCTACAATCTCATCCCGGATGTGCGGCCATAAAATAATATTACATCAATTACAAACTTTACATGAATGAAAGAAAAAAGAAACTCTCATCTCACATCCACCCGGCTATTCATCCGCGACAATCCAACGAGTTCATATACATATACCATCAGCATTACAGATCACAGATATGTATAACCCCCACTAATCGACGTATAGCGATTAGCAGACGTTCAATACATATATCACATCACAGATAATATCCATTAGCCAAAGTCTACGGAATTTCAATCAAAATACGGATTTGTAACCACCCCAAAAACAAATTTGTTCTCTGGAAAATCTGGGTAGAAACAAACTATACAAAAAATCCCAAAACATCCAAATAAGAACACTGCACAAAACCCGGTCCACGGCCGAGTCAACTCGGCCGCGGTTCCGCGGCAGCAAGCATGTTCTTGCCGCGGATCCGCGGCGCTTTGACCGAGTCACTGGATCGTTTTTGTTCTGTGTTTTTACAATACCCTGAGCCGATTTTTCATGTATGTTAAATCATTTTTAGAGCAGTATAAAAAATCGGCAGAAACATGGTTTTTCCGGACGTGTTTTGCGATTTTTTTCGGATCGAAATTCTAAACATTTCGCTAACTTGCTAGTTTATGTTTAGATAGGCTCTGATACCACTGTAAGTCCACGTTGCTCACCCCGGTTCTTACGGGGAGGTGAAAATGGCGAAAAACAATTTTTTTGGCGCAAAGGCAACATGGACTAAAAGAAGGATCTTTGCTAAACTACAAACTAGCAAACTACTTGAGCTTCTATCTACTATGTCATAGAGATTATACCTCACGACACCGGTCTTTCGGGTCTTCATTCCGCTGTCCGGCTCGTCCATCTACGCTCCGAGGGTCGATCCGGATCTTGATCACCTTCGCGGCCTTCTTGAGTCGAAGACGATCCACCCGAGAGATGTACTCCGAGCTCCACCTCGAGCCGAGGCAACTAGGGCAACAAGATCGCTAGGCTTGATGTCCTAGGTGGTGTAGAAGTAGTAGATGGATGTGTTTTTCTATTTGGATCCTTTTTCTCTCAACACATGAGATCAAAGGAAGAATCAAGAGGAGGAAGAAGAAGCTAGCAACCATGGAGCTTTCTCATTTCTTTTTCAAGAGAGAGAATGAGAAATGAATTATGAGCTAGAGAGAATGAACCATGGTTGCAATAATACATTAATATCATCATTACTAATCCTTTCATGATAAAGTTGATGGCAACTAATGACTTGACCATTTTCATAACTCAAAGAATAAAAAGAAAACCAAAGAAAACTCTAGACCTCTCATGAAGGTCCAAGTCAACTTTGGTCAAACGGTCAACAAAGTCAAGTGTGGTCAAATGGTCAAAGCAATTAGCCATCACATAATTATCACTAAAAAAGATTAGTAAATAATGTCCCCGGCTCATAATGGTTTTGACCGAACGAACTGCCAAAACCCTAATGAGTCCGCCTCATTATGGTTTCGACCGAATCAACTGTCAAAACCCTAATGAGGCACCTCCTTCCTCTTCGCTGCTCACAACTGTGCATACACACCCGCATCCGCATTCCGTAGAATGCGAATGCACAGAAGACAAAACAAATCCATCCGTGCAATACTAGGATCCGGCTTAAACCAAAGCCCACTAGTATTGCCTGCCCGAACAGCATACGCACACAAGTGTACGTAAGTGATCGTAGCCCTGCCGTAAAACCATACGGCCTCTACACCTTTCGCTCAGTGCAGGGAAACTCTCTGTGTGGGACTCTAAAGACTCGACACTACGCTGGCAGTGGGTTTAACCACAGACCGCAAGCAGCACTAGCTGTACGTAACGGTCCCCAGGTAGATGTCGATAAGAAGGCCGATGAGGTAAAATCCATCCGAACTCCTACTGAGCCTGTATGTGACAATCTCCATACAGTCCGGTCTGTTCGTCTAAGAATATCGCATGGCGGGCCTAGGGGGGTGGCGAACGTCAGTTCCCTAATAGCGGTACAAGTCGTGTCGGAGTGTAACCCAGAACACCCTGAGATAACACTGGAAACATACCAGTATATCTCGCTTGCCCTGGCCAGGGACGACTATGTGTAATGGCTCTCCTATACACAGCGCGATATCAACCCCCAATACCGGGAGAGACGAATCCTGTCTAACCGTCACTGCCTCCAAGTGCTTCGGGACTGCACCCAACTACTACCTGTTTGCACGACTCTTTTGAGCCGTGGTAGGGTAGTAATCAAAGAACAGTGGGAACACACTCGAGGCGAAGTGACAGTGTCAAGTCAACGGATTAAGCTGTACTCATGTCACCTGGGAACTGATAACCGACGATAGGTATAATACCAACCAACAGTTCCCGACGAGTCCTGTCCAGTATACTCGTAACCTAACGAGCACCCGCATACTATCTCCAGTACGACGTACTGATGGCTGTGGGACAGACCATCTCCCCTGCTGAGATGAGAAGCGCATACGCTAGTCTACTCCGGAGTATCGATGCCCTGTCTCGATAATCCTACGACTAGGGACCTGTATAAGGATGTGCTTATAGATTACCCAGCCCCCACAAGTGCGACTGCCATCACAACGCTGGTAATCAAGCAAAGATCCTAAGGGCTCCACTAATATGTATAAGCAATATGCTAAAAGAAACATATGCACATATTAAAATAGAAACAAACCAAGTAGCATACTACCATTTTGAGCAAGATTGTCTATACAACTGTGAATATCCCAAGCTTCCATTAAGTAATATACAAACTAGTATGATACAGTAATGGCCTCTAGGGCATATACACTAACAGTGAATGGCTCTAAGCGTTTATCTATCTCTCTTCTATCCTTGTTTCTCAACACATGAGATGGTAGGGTAGAATATGAAGAAGATGGAGGAGGTCAAGAAAGGTAAGTGAAGAGAGCAAGAAAAAATGGTGAGAGTGTTTACAAAAATCAGCCATGCTAAACTCTCAAGTGAAGAAAACTCAAGTGAGTAAAAACTCAAGTGGAAGAACAAGTGAGCAAAAACTTGTGAGAGAAAAACATTAAGCATGGTTTTGTAAAACACATTTTCCAAATAAAATATATCAATCATGCTTGAATAGTTAGCACAAATGAATTAACAATTCATTTGTCATCACTATTCAAGCATGGTTCTCACAATTCTCTCTTCATCACCTTTACACCTCATTTCCATTTAAATAAATAAATAAATGGATAATCCAAAATGAGGTGTCCACCTTCTAGAATGTTTTCTGTATAAATACAGATTACACTCAACTGTATATACATACCTATATTCGTACCAAAATACGAATATCCAAAGAGATAGAATAGCATAAAGAATATAATACTATAATATACATATTGAAATATATATACGTAAATTATTAAATCAATACCTGATTTGTAACGCCTTAGATTTGCGATTAGTGTTAATTAAGCGATAGTGCGGATTTTCTGTAAAAAATTTACCAATTCGGGTTTTTCACATTTTATAACAATTAATTAATATTTTTATTATTATTTGTTATGGCTTGCACATACATGTGCATGTTTATGTGAGGGTTTGTTTGTGCTAATCTAGTTTTGTGACCATGACAACTTAACCTAATCCTAATCCTAATCTTTGCATTAACCTTAACCCTAAACCCTTAATATTTGTGGAGATATATTTCTTTGGTTGCTTTGGATTGGGAGGAGGTGGCATGGTGACTCACTTGAGGGCATGGTTTGCATTAATGGAGAGTTAATACAATTGGTGCACTCACCCCTTACACTCACCCCCCTCTCTCTCTAACTCACTCACACTCTCACTCTCTCTCTTTTTCTCTCTCTCTCATTATTTTCATACTCAACTCTCAACCGAACACTTGCTCATTCATCACAAAAACCTTCACTAAATCTTGCTAAAACTTCATCAAAACTCACAAAAATCACATCTTAAGCCTTGTTTTGCCTCTTGGATACCTTGAAGCTTGGAAAGGTAGGATTTTTGAGCTTGTGGGAGTAGGTAATGATCTCTTTCTGTTAAGTAAGCCTTTTTAATATTGTGTAGCTTGTTAGTTTCAGTTTAGAACGCGTAAAGTTTCGTTTCGGATAAATATCGTATTTTTAGTGTAGATTGGTGTCTCGGATGATCTGCTATCAAACCAGATATTTGTTGGAAAAGTTCCCATCACAGTGACCTTGTGTAGTGACCTAGAACCCACTATAAAAACCTGAGACAATTCCATGAACAGTAGGCCGCAAATTTATTGCTGCTGGCCGCAATTTGCGGCCAGACTGGGGTGTTTGGGTTTGGCTTTTGGTCTGGGGGTCTCTGGGGTTGTGTGTGATCTTGTGGTATGTGCAACTTTTACAAATTGTTTGTGTATCAAAATCTGGGACCACTTTACTTGTTTTCTAGTGTTTCGATTACGCGCGTTACGTTATCCAATACGGTTCGTGTCCTTGTGTATCTGTTGCTCTTGAGTTGGTTTCGTAATGTCGCTACGCGCGTTAGCCACTAGACGAACACTTGAGAGTATGTTTGGAGTTGGTGCGTCGGTCAAACGCAGTTTGTACGTGTTATTGGTCGATTGCTAATATACACTTGTTATATTGTTTATGATCTTAGGGACGCAGGCCGGGACTTCGGACGCTGCGAAGAAGGGAAAGCAAGTGGTTGGCTTTACTTAGCCCCAGGATCATCAGTGAGTAGATTTAACATCTACAGGAGAATCGCCCACATGGCGTTATGCGTCCGGCCTAGATATGATATGATATTAGTCGCATGTTTATATTGCATATATAGAGTTTGCGCATAAACTTCATTGCATCTTATTATTTGTTGTGCTTGGACTTGTACCCATTGGACACTGCACTATTATTGACGGCTCATGTTGCACGAGCACTGATTGTATGTGTCACGACCCGAAATATTAGCTCGTGACCATCACTTAAATCACGCAACGTCTAAAGGTGTAACGTAATCCAAGTAAGCTGAACCCCAGAAATCTAAACTTTTTTAATGAAAATAAAAGAGGTGCAGTTTTGAAATAAGGTATAACTAAGAAAAATGTTTTTTTAAATGCATAATAAAGGGAACATGAAAAATGCAAGTTTATCCTACTTATTATAAAACATGTTCGTCTTTTTAAAAATTTGGGCAGTACCTCTTTTGTATATTTTTATCCAAAACCACCAATACAAGATAATAATAAAGGCATCCCAAGCGGGAGCTAGCTCTTCGCCAATCAGCGGATCCACAACCATGCAAAACATAAATATAAGTATACGACGCCCAACGGCGAAGTTCACCACAAAAGATAAAGAAATAAGCAAGACATCAAAACCACAAGTAGCGGAAAACCTCTCGCTCTAAGTCTCGCAACCACAAGTCTCACTAAGTCTCATTACTTATACACATACAAATTTTGATTGATGGAGTTGACTAGATACAATATGAATGATAAATACAAGAGTGGGTACGATACAAATGTCCCACCTACCAATGCAAAACACCCGAATGCAACTGTGTACCAGCGATGCCGCTACTGATCCAAGCGGTCAACCTACAAGAACTGTGGCACAACAAGGGTGAGTTGCCAACTCGTGAGTAGTAAAACATCAACAAGTAGAAATCGAATAAACTAGGTCAACTATATCATAAAGGTAATACTATTATATCTAGGGTGACCGTATCTGTATATGTGCCAACACTATAAATAAATGCCTATCAGCATGCGGATATCATCCAACAATATAATCAATGTATGTATGCATGTGGATCTCGTCCAACCATATGACCAATGTATGTATGCAAGTGGATCCCGTCCACGTGTCAACCAATGACACAACAACATCATGCATGTAAATATCATAAAAGCATATGCATCAAAGTATGCGAATATAAATCAACGTGTGTCTCTAGCGACACATCAAAATTATGGAACCTGAGTGCCCAGCAGCGACACTCGAAACATCATGAAACCGTGCCTAGCATCGACACGTAAATCCTTATATCTCGGGTTCTGTCAGTCCGGATCGGCCCTCGGGCTCCGTCTGCGGGATCGGCCCGCGGGCTCCGGCAGATGGGTCGGCCTAATATCCATCTCTCAACCCGGTCAGTATCCTCCGGATAACCGCCAGGCCCAACCAATCACCGGTAGGTAGTAGTCCCTCAGCCAGGCTCATCGTCATCCCTATGAAACCTTGCTCTCACCCTGGGGTACCATACCGGGTCCACCATGAACCCGCAAACGGATCATCCGTCTCCTCTAATCGGGTTTCACATATCACACGTCTCAGAACCGAGAAAACGCATGGTGGACGCACTGAAATATCATATCAAGAGAAACCGGGTTTTTAAAACAATACATACCTTCTTTTGAAATAACCACGGTTCTCAAATCCAGAAATCTCATGAAAACGGTATATCTCAATGCGTATAATCGTAAAGCATGATGTATGCGACATATAACAGAAATGTAAGCATATCCGTATATCATGCAACATGGAACAGTAATATGCATATGTCGAGGGAAAGCCACATTTTTAAATAAATCCAGTTTTAAAATATATCTTGCTGTTCCCAAATTCTTCCAAGCCAAATGCAACATCGTATAAAGGTGCATATGTAACTATGGCAAGTAAACTATGCAAGGGGGTCATATCATGATGCACCAATTCTACTGTGTAGTGACATGGCAATTATCGATGATGAAGTGTGTGAGCCAGCTAATCTGTGTAAGTGTAACATATGCATCATCGATAATGGTGCAGGTGTACTAGCACGGATATATGACATGCAATGAAAGTGACATGAACGTAGCATAAAGTAAATCGCATGCGAATGCTGACAGGTATACGTATCTATCATGACCGAGTCGCTGAATTAACAATCGGCATCCAGCCTCACAACAACACGTACGGTAAAATCCATCGTACGGCATCCTCTAGTCAAGGGTATGGATCACTCATCGAGTCAAACTCATCACGTACGAAAAATCATCGTACGACGACATCAAACCATCAGGGATCCTATCAACCTATACGACAATGAGGGTACAAACCTAATCGTCACGTACGGCCTATCATTCATGATTCACCACATTATATATATCTATATACCTATATCCCAGGTTGCATCCATAATAATTTCATATCGGGGGACCGGCAAAGGTATCAATCATCTCAATCGACTCGCATCCGTATACCAACATATCATCAAATCATCATAGCAATCGTATTCTTTTATCGCATTAATACCTCACATCACGTCAATTCTGCATATACATTCTATCCTATACATCAATGTCATGTTACTCTAAAACTCATACTTGTTCTAGTGCAACTATGTATCTATAAGTCGTGATTCACATTCACTTATCATATCCCTAAAACTTTCATTTCATATCTCAATATATATATTCAAATCCTCACATCTTCTCTAATTATCTCTTTAAACATATCCCCAGTTTTCTAATCTAGGTTTCTATGACGGTATCCTATAGATCGGTTTCCATAAAAAACTTGCGGGGATGCTATACGCCATCCACCCGACCTCCCCCGCATATATAGATCTACTCACCTCAACTCTTGCTTGCCGATGTCGATGTCGCCATCCTCTTCTTCCACGTGAAGCTACCTACATATATAATACAATCGTAATGTGTAAGTCCATGTCACGCACCCCACGAACTTGCGGGGAGGCGGAATATATGAAAAACGATTATCAAAGCTTTGTAACACGGACTTGAGCGCATGAATCGTTTCTAAACCGTTACTAGCAAACTACGAAAGGTTTAACTACTTGGATTCAAAGTTATACCTCACGTTACTTGTCCTTCGGGTCTTCATCGCGGTCCTTCACTCCTCATAGGCTCCTTGGAACATCGGCACCTCAACGGCCTCCTCGAATCAAAGATGATCCACCCGAGAGCTCCTACGCCAAGTTTTATCTCTAACTTGAGATAACTAGGTTGCTCAAAGTGCTAATCTAAGCTACCTAGGGGATATAGAGTGAGGTTATGGATGTATTAGTCTAGCTAACCCTTGATCTCAACACATGAGAGGTTAGGGTTAGGGTTTCAAGAATGAGAGAGCTTGAGGAGAGAGAAGGTGATGATAAGAATGAATTGAAATTGTTTCTCACTTCTAATATATTATGAAGCATAAAGAATTATCAAATGAATAAATCAAATGCATTATCATCATGCTTCATTGAATATGTGCAATGAATCATCAAGTGAGTCATTAAGCAATAAATGCTTCATTAACTCACTTGAATGATTCATCTCATGAGTCACAAAATCAATTAATGCTAATGCCACCTTACCCTCCAAGTCACTATGCTTCTAGAAGCTTCCTGAAAAATTACGGGAACGCCCCTCCAATCCGTGAAAACACGGAAAAACTTTAGACTGTATAAATCCAATAACCTGATACTAGAAACTGGCTTAAACCAAAGCCGACTAGTAAAAACTGTCCGAACGTCGTACGTGCGTAAACACACGTATGCGTCCGAACCCTTGTCGTAAAACCATACGACCTCTATATCGTTTCGCCTGGAGCAGGGAAACTCTCTGTGTGGGACTCTAAAGACTCGACACTACGCTGGCAGTGGGTTTAACCACAGACCGCAAGCGGCACTAGCTGTACGTAACGGTCCCCAGGTAGATGTCGATAAGAAGGCCGATGAGGAAAACCATCCGAACTCCTACTGAGCCTGATGTGACAATCTCCGTACAGTCCGGTCTGTTCGTCTAAGACTATCGTATATCGAGCCTAGGGGCGGCAAGCGTCAGTCCCCTAATAGCTGTATAAGTCGTGTCGGAGCGTAGCCCATTACACCCTGAGAAACTACTGGAACCTATCAGTAAATCTCGCTTGCCCTGGCCAGGGACTTTGCGTAATGGCTTTTTGACACAGCGCGATATCAACTCCCACTACCGGGAGAGACGAATCCTATCTAACCGCCACTGCCTCCAAGTGCTCGGGACTGCACCCAACTGCTACCTGTTTGCACGACTCCTTTGAGCCGTGGTAGGGTAGCAATCTAAGAACAGTGGGACACACTCGAGGCGAAGTAGCAGTGTCAAGTCTGCGGACTATGCTGTACTCATATCACCTGGAAACTGTTAACCGACGATGAGTATAATACCAACCAATCAGTTCCCCTGCGAGTCCTATCCGGTGTACCCGTAACCTAACGAGCACATGTATACTATCTCCAGTACGACGTACTGATGGCTGTGGGACAGACCATCTCCCCAACTGGGATGCGAAGCGTATACACTTAGTCTATTCCGGAATATCGATGCCCTATCTCGATAATCCAACGACCAGGGACCTGTATAGGATGTTGCTTACAGACTACCCAGCCCCCACTAGTGTGACTGCCATCATAACGCTGGTAATCAAGCAAAGATCCTATGGGCTCTACTAATATGTATAAGTGATACGTTTACAAGAAACATATGCACATATTAAAGTAGACACAAACCAAGTAGCATACTACCATTTTTAGCAAGACTGTATTTACAACTGTGAATATCCCAAGCTTCCATTAAGTAATATACATACAAGTATGATACAATAATGGCCCCTAGGGCATATACACTAACAATCTCCCACTTGCACTAGGGCCATGAGCTGGCATATCGTAGACCTATCATCTCGAATAGCCTCTCGAACTGCGTCTGAGGAAGGGCCTTTGTAAATGGATCAGCAATGTTATTCTCCGTCTCTACTCTCTTCACTTCGATCTTCCGGCGATCGACGATCTCCCTGATCATGTGATACCGCCTTAAGATATGTCTGGACTTCTGATGGGACCTGGGATCCTTCGCTAAAGCTATAGCGCCGTTGTTGTCACAATACAAAGGTATTGGATCAACACTAGTAAGAACCACCTGAAGTTCTGTGAGGAACTTCTTCATCCAGACTGCTTCTTTTGCGGCATCGCAAGCAGCTATGTACTCCGCTTCCATTGTTGAGTCAGCAACGGTCTCCTTCTTGGAACTCTTCCAACAGACCGCCCCTCCATTGAGGGTAAAGACATAACCCGACATGGATTTGGAGTCATCCTTGTCACTCTGGAAGCCGGAGTCGGCAAATGCCTTCATCTGGAGGTCTTTTCCGCCATATACCAAGAACATTTCCTTAGTCCTCCTCAGGTACTTGAGAATGTTCTTTACTGCTCTCCAGTGATTCTCCCCTGGGTTTGCCTGATACCGGCTTACAACGCTCAATGCGTATGCTACATCTGGTCTGGTACATAACATTGCATACATTATAGAGCCTACCGCAGAAGCGTAGGGTATAATCGACATGCGATCCCTTTCCAAATCAGTCTTGGGAGACATTTCTTTGGAGAGGGTGATTCTGTGACAAGCCGGTAGGTTACCGCGCTTAGAATCATTCATACTGAATCTCTTCACTATGGTGTCTATGTACCTGGATTGCGAAAGTCCCAACATCCTCTTTGATCTATCACGATAGATTCGGATCTCCAGAATGTAGGTGGCATCACCCAGGTCTTTCGTGGAGAATTTATGTGAAAAGAATCTTTTGACTGACTGTAACATAGGAATATCATTTCCTATTAGGAGAATGTCATCCACGTACAAGACGAGAAATACTACAGCTCTCCCTACAATCTTACTGTATATGCAAGGTTCATCTGGATTTTTGATAAAGTCAAATTCTTTGACAGCATTATCAAAACAGATGTTCCAACTCCGTGATGCCTGCTTTAGTCCATAAATGGACGTAAGCAACTTGCATACTTTACCACTGCTCCCACTCTGAATGAATCCCTCTGGTTGATCCATATAGACGCTCTTTTCCAAATTTCCATTTAGAAAGGCCGTCTTTACGTCCATCTGCTAGATCTCATAATCGTGGAAGGCAGCAATAGCAAGAAGGACCCGAATGGATTTGAGTATAGCCACTGGAGAAAAGGTTTCGTCATAATCCAAACCAGGTCTTTGACGGAAACCCTTTGCAACAAGTCTAGCCTTATAGGTTTCAACCTGTCTATCTACACCAATCTTCTTTTTGAAGATCCATTTGCATCCTACGGGTTTTATCCCATCTGGAGCAACGTCCAAAGTCCATACTTTGTTAGTGTACATGGACTCCATTTCGGTCCGCATTGCATCCAGCCATTTTACTGAGTCACCGCTCTGAATGGCTTGCTGGAAGCTAGTAGGCTCATCATAGTCAATAGTGCAATCCTCTCTATCCCCGTCTATGAGAAAACCGTAGTATCTCTCGGGCGGATGAGATTGCCTATTACTTCTGCGGAGTGGCGTCGGGATGTCCTGTTCTTCTTGAACTTCTGGTTCTACCGAACTTTCAGTAGTAGTTTGTGGCTCTGGAATTTCTTCCAGTTCTATTGCACTCCCACTCTTCTGATTTTCCAAAAATTCAGTTTCCAAGAAGCGGTCCTGTTGAGAAACAAAGACCTTTTGTTCTTCTGCGTAATAGAAACAATATCCCATGGAGTTCTTTGGATATCTCACAAACTTACACTGTACCGAGCGTGCCTTAAGCTTGTCCGCATGCTGCTTCTTTACAAAAGCTGGACATCCCTATGTCTTAATATACTTAAGACGGGGTTTCTTCCCACTCCACATCTGATATGGTGTGGTAGGCACAGTCTTGGTTGGAACTCGGTTCAAAAGATATGCAGCTGATTCTAGTGCATATCCCCAGAATGATCGCGGTAACTCAGCGTTACTCATCATGGAACGTACCATATCTAATAAGGTTCGGTTCCATCTCTCCGATACACCGTTATGCTGTGGTGTATATGGAGGAGTAAGCTGAGAGAGAATTCCATTCTCTTTTAAGTAACCCAGGAACTCGGCACTCAAGTATTCACCACCTCGATCAGATCTCAGTGTTTTTATACTCTTGCCTGTTTGTTTTTCCACTTCATTCTTGTATTCTTGGAATTTCTCAAAGGCCTCGGATTTATGCTTCATTAAGAAGACATATCCATACCTAGAGAAATCATCCGTAAAAGTAATGAAGTAGGAATAACCACCTCTCGCATGTGTAGACATTGGACCGCACACGTCACTGTGTACGAGTCCCAAGAGCTCGCATGCTCTTACTCCGTGTCCAGTAAACGGAGTCTTGGTCATCTTTCCTATGAGACAAGATTCACAAGTAGCATAAGATTGATATTCGAACTGATTCAAATATCCTTCTCTATGTAACTTAGTCAACCTTCTCTCATTGATGTGACCTAGTCTACAATGCCATAAGAAAGCTTGATTTAATTCCGGAGACTTTCTTTTAAGTGTATTCTGGACATTGAAAACCTGAGCTTGACTTAATACGTATATACCGTTATCTAATGTACCTGACCCAATCATAACTTGATTTAGGTGGATGTTAACTACATCGCTTACGAATGTAAAATCATATCCCTCTCTCGAAAGTGAGGACACTGATATGATATTACATGTCATACTAGGTACATACAAACAGTTACATAGAATTAATATATGCCCACTTGTCAAACCTAGGCGATATTCTCCCACGGATTCAGCGTCCATGCTCATTCCGTTTGCAACTCTGAGAGACCAATCACCTACCTTTATAACTCTATGGTTTCTCAAAGTATGTAATGAATTACAGATATGAGATCCTGCTCCGGTATCTAGTACCCAGGAAGTAGAGTTAATTGACAAACAGTTCTCAATTACAAATACACTTGAGGCTGAAGCCACAACATGCTTCGAATCCTGGCTACTGGCTTTGCTAGCCCTGCAATCATTCTGCCAATGTTCATTCCTGTAACAATAGGAACGTCCCTCTTTTACTATATCCAGTCCCGAAACTTTTGCCTTTCTCCTTCCTTCTACTTCCCTGGTTTCCTTCAGGGTAGAAGGTAGAGACTGTAGAATCAAGTCAGTATCTGACTCGTTTCCCAACGCGGTCTCCAGGTCCTGGAGCTCATTAATACAGCTAGTCATTGTAAGGACATTGTCCCCTATAGATGACCCGACAGCTAACCTCGCTTGAATTAATTCGTTCGAGGTCTCATATCTTGTGATATGAGATTGCTCTCTATATAAATCTTTGTTATGGAGAAAAATGGAAACTAAGTCCATCTTCTCGTGCTGCTTTTGGTTTACACCATCAACTGAAGCTAACATGAGGCACTTAGCTTTCGCTTTATCCTTTACCCTTGTTTGACGGATATCCATATCCGCGACAGTGGAAACTGGACCTGGGATGGCGAGATTTTGAGTAGTAATAGGGTGGTCCAGCTTGTCATAGGCAATGGACATCTGGACAGACCTTTGCCAGTCATATAAGTCAGATTCAGTCAATTTGTTATCTAGATGTAACCTATGTGTGGTCACAAGGTCGCTGGAATTTAAGAGAGAAGAAATACTATTAGCATGATGCTCTTGCAAGTTTACATTGGTTTTTAATTTATCTAAACAGGATGTCTCTCACTGTTTCTCGAATCCCTCCTTAAACCATAAAAGAAGAATTAGCCAGGACTATTCTCACCGTACAATTCTTGCTTAACCGTTCAGGCAGGTCAGTGTCGATATTTCGAGGGAGGTTTTCTAACGCTTTCGCGAAATTCCTTAATTAAATAACCTCTTTTCTCTGGGGGCGTAGCCCCGCTGACACCTTTCTAGGCACCTACTTGGTTTATAGCATTGATCGTTAAGTGACGAATCTCCTGATAAGTAGTATATACTCACAGCAGGATCAGGATCCAAAATATCATCGTATGATAATGTTGAAGGAATCCTACCAACATTCATCAAACTCCAAAGTGGTATGCTCTCTGTGCAAATTTCAGTTTCTTTAGAAATTCCCGATATGGATTTTTGCCCCATGCTCTTATGACCTTGACTTTAGTCAACAAATCATAAGTCACATGTCAAGTTCTACCCGTCATTATCCAGGTTAATTTGAACCCACCCGTACATACCCTTGACTTTAGTCAACAAGGTAATACGACTGTCCCAAACTAACGCATCTATCTATGCTGCATATGAATATCCAACAGCTACCAAACACTGTGCCTTGACTTTAGTCAACAAACACAGCTTGAATACTATTGACTATCTATATGAAATGACGGAGGGCTACGAATGGTTTTGGCAAAACCGTGAACGTAGTGAACTTGATATAATCGAAGGAACCTGATACTTTTTAAAAGGAGTGGTTAAAGCTCCGCAATTAAAAATTCTGATCTTTTAAAATAACCGAGTGGTTTCTTTTAAATTTGTTCCAACGATTAAACTATGGTTTATTTTCTTTGCATTATAATAATGCGTCCCATCATTTATCTTATCATTGCAGAAAACAACGAAAATACCACGTCCTCTTATGCCATCCGCATTCGCCACGGGGTCCCGTCATCACCCGTTAGGTTACTTAACTAACGACAAAGCGGGGGCTGGGCTAGCGCGGGTGTAAAACATAAGTGACGTCTAATAGCTATCATATATAGATATTGTACATTCGTCAGACGCAATAATAAGCATTCCAGATCACTGATGAACTTTATTGGATATACTAGCAATCCGCATTTGCTTTGAGCCTGCAATAAAAGACGGATTACACAGTTGTGATGAATAGTCATTACCCCACCCTAGACCCCTACGGGTACGGCAAACTACCCGCCAAGTACCCGAAGTGAAGCGGTTTCCCTCAACAAAGTGAGTAGGCCACTAAACACTTCAAAGTACCCGGTAGTTTGTGTACCCCGCCTTGAGTCTATCCTAGGAGCAAAAACAGTAAAAAGAAATAATACAATGGTGGCTACAACCGCAACCTGGATGTGTCCCGCAAAAGAATATTACATCATATTACATTTATATCGAATGAATGAATATTAAACCCATCTCAAACCCCAGCTAATCATCACAACATTCCAATCAAGTCCATATACACAAACAGTAAACATTACAGAAATGTGCAATCCCCTGCCAACCGACATACTAGCAGTTAGGGGAGGTTTACGAACACATTAAACAATACAGATAAAAACCCAATTAGCAAATAATTTAGAACATCGATTGACAACTTTTATCCGTGTCTACCCCAAAAGCAAACCTGCACTGAAGTAACCTGGGTAGAAACAGAACATACAGGAAAACAATACACCCAAAAATATGAATAACAGAGCAAATCCGAGTCAACTCGGCGTTGACTCGGCGGCGGATCCGCGGCCAAAAGCACCTTCTTGCCGCGGATCTGCGGCCGTCTTGCCGAGTTACTGGCTCGTATTTTCCCAGTATTCTTAAAATACCCTGCTGTGAATTTTAAGGCATATCAAAAAAATTTTGTGACATGTTTAAAATTAACAGAAACTGTTAAGGGGTTAGGGTTTTGTTTTTGTGTTTTTCGTTGATCGAACTTCTAATTAGTTGCTAACAAGCTAGTAATGGTTTAGTTGGCTCTGATACCACTGTAAGTCCATGTCACGCACCCCACGAACTTGCGGGGAGGCGGAATATATGAAAAACGATTATCAAAGCTTCGTAACACGGACTTGAGCGCATGAATCGTTTCTAAACCGTTACTAGCAAACTACGAAAGGTTTAACTACTCGGATTCGAAGTTATACCTCACGTTACTTGTCCTTCGGGTCTTCATCGCGGTCCTCCACTCCTCGTAGGCTCCTTGGAACATCGGCACCTCAACGGCCTCCTCGAATCAAAGATGATCCACCCGAGAGCTCCTACGCCAAGCTTTATCTCTAACTTGAGATAACTAGGTTGCTCAAAGTGCTAATCTAAGCTACCTAGGGGATATAGAGTGAGGTTATGGATGTATTAGTCTAGCTAACCCTTGATCTCAACACATGAGAGGTTAGGGTTAGGGTTTCAAGAATGAGAGAGCTTGAGGAGAGAGAAGGTGATGATAAGAATGAATTGAAATTGTTTCTCACTTCTAATATATTATGAAGCATAAAGAATTATCAAATGAATAAATCAAATGCATTATCATCATGCTTCATTGAATATGTGCAATGAATCATCAAGTGAGTCATTAAGCAATAAATGCTTCATTAACTCACTTGAATGATTCATCTCATGAGTCACAAAATCAATTAATGCTAATGCCACCTTACCCTCCAAGTCACCATGCTTCTAGAAGCTTCCCGGAAAATTACGAGAACGCCCCTCCAATCCGTGAAAACACGGAAAAACTTTAGACTGTATAAATCCAATAACCTGATACTAGAAACTGGCTTAAACCAAAGCCGACTAGTAAAAACTGTCCGAACGTCGTACGTGCGTAAACACACGTATGTGTCCGAACCCTTGTCGTAAAACCATACGAGCTCTATATCGTTTCGCCTGGAGCAGGGAAACTCTCTGTGTGGGACTTTAAAGACTCGACACTACGCTGGCAGTGGGTTTAACCACAGACCGCAAGCGGCACTAGCTGTACGTAACGGTCCCCAGGTAGATGTCGATAAGAAGGCCGATGAGGAAAACCATCCGAACTCCTACTGAGCCTGATGTGACAATCTCCGTACAGTCCGGTCTGTTCGTCTAAGACTATCGCATATCGAGCCTAGGGGCGGCAAGCGTCAGTCCCCTAATAGCTGTATAAGTCGTGTCGGAGCGTAGCCCATTACACCCTGAGAAACTACTGGAACCTACCAGTAAATCTCGCTTGCCCTGGCCAGGGACTTTGCGTAATGGCTCTCTGATACAGCGCGATATCAACTCCCAATACCGGGAGAGACGAATCCTATCTAACCGCCACTGCCTCCAAGTGCTCGGGACTGCACCCAACTGCTACCTGTTTGCACGACTCCTTTGAGCCGTGGTAGGGTAGCAATCTAAGAACAGTGGGACACACTCGAGGCGAAGTAGCAGTGTCAAGTCTGCGGACTATGCTGTACTCATGTCACCTGGGAACTGTTAACTGACGATGGGTATAATACCAACCAATCAGTTCCCCTGCGAGTCCTGTCCAGTGTACCCGTAACCTAACGAGCACCTGTATACTATCTCCAGTACGACGTACTGATGGCTGTGGGACAGACCATCTCCCCAACTGGGATGAGAAGCGTACACACTTAGTCTATTCCGGAATATCGATGCCCTATCTCGATAATCCAACGACCAGGGACCTGTATAGGATGTTGCTTACAGACTACCCAGCCCCCACTAGTGTGACTGCCATCATAACGCTGGTAATCAAGCAAAGATCCTATGGGCTCTACTAATATGTATAAGTGATACGTTTACAAGAAACATATGCACATATTAAAGTAGACACAAACCAAGTAGCATACTACCATTTTTAGCAAGACTGTATTTACAACTGTGAATATCCCAAGCTTCCATTAAGTAATATACATACAAGTATGATACAATAATGGCCCCTAGGGCATATACACTAACATAATGCACATTAAAATCAAGTCGGAAACCAATACGGCACACCAAACGCTTATAGGTTAGAACCTATAGCCTCGCATGCAAAACACGACCAATAAACATAGTCATTGACGTTCAAACGCCACACGACGGAAACACAATATCAAATACCAAATCAAAATTCATTAAAAAGCCGCATAATGAAATAGAAACTTTGTAAAATGCCTCTATATTTTACCCTAGGTGAAATTAGACAATTTTGCATACAGAAGGGGTCTAATTAACTGAAGATTAAGACATGGACCAAACACGAATGGATTCCACCACACCCTGGCCGCAAATTGCGGCCAGTAAGAATAAATCTGAGGCCAAGTGGAGGGGGTAGGGTCTCGGGTCTTCAGGGTATACTCCAAATCACCTGCACATCTCTCTCTATTTGCTAAATAATTTTCAGGTCACCCGGGTTATAGCAGATACCAATTTCCCATCACAAGTTTCACAAAATCCAATGTCGGCAGATTTTCAAGTTCGCATTTGGGGTTTATTCTATGGTTTCAGTTCAATATACCATCACTAAAAGGGTTGTATGGTCTCTACTAAGCTCAATTTCACATTTGGATTCAATCAAACCCTAATCCTTTTTTAGAAATTTTCAATGTCTACTATACTACACGATATCGATTCTAAACTTGTATGGATGCTAAAGGAAATGAAATACAATTCTAATGGTGCAGAAAATACCTCATTTGGCAACTCAAGAATTTTCTTGAGTTACCCCAAGTCTTCAAAATTGAATTTTTCTTGGTCCAAAGTGTTTGTAGTGGTCTTGTGCACAATTATTATGAAATGGAGATGATGTTTTGAAGTTGTTTTGAGGTGTGTTGTGAGGTGATAGAGGAGGGGGGGGGGAGGCAGTCATGGAGAGAAGGGAGAGAGAAAGATGAAGATGAAGAATGAAACAAATGGGTCTTGGTCAATGGAAGACCCCTCACCCTCTCACTATCATGTCTATCCCTCATTATTCTAATCCTTTTCTTTTCTTTTCTTTTCTTTTTCTATTAACCAAAATTCAAAACCAAGCATGAAGAAAGGAAAAAGCCATGGTAGGAAAAATGTAACAAGTGCTAAAATGTGACATGGTGCATGTCATGTGCACAAAACCGGATTAATTCAAGATTAGCGATATTTAATCGCGATTAGCATTAAAATAGTGTATAATAAATATAAAAATCTATAATTTGCCTAAATCACATAAAAACACCCTCCTTTTAGTAATTCCTATAATTTTCCAATTTGTCGGTATTTAATTATACCGCATTATTAAAATATTCACAATATTTATTATTTAATTATTTAAATTCCCAAAAACAATATTTTATTTTTCTGAAATGTTACAATCTTCCCCCCTAAAGAAATTCGGTCCCCGAATTTAAATTTAAACCCCCAAACGCTAAAACATTTCAACAATCAACTCAAATCAACGGGACTCCAAAATCACATAAGATACCGAATAATACAGCGCATCAAGTGCGCATGAAAACGAGTACAAAACTCAAAAATCGAACTCCGTCAATCGTCACGCAAATCATCGGATTTGCACGCATATTCTTGGAGTTACAATGAAGATACAAATCTCGAAACCCACTACTGAAATCCAACGTACACTAGCCAAATACTGTAATATGTATATAGTATGCATCCTTGAAAAATCTTCAAAAATTGAATAAAATACATGCAAAATCCTTTCTGAATCGCCGTGTGATGCGTAACTCACGGCATAAGTGTCGGACGCTCATTTATAAAATAATAAATATAGTTTCGTATATGTTTTGCTCAGATATACGTCCCGTCCATTTTGGAAATATCCCAAAAGGTTTTCCTTGTAAACATTCGTGTCGCTCATGGACACGTAGGAAATAGTGAGACTATAGCTCCTTTTTGAAAACCTCTGGTTAAATGTTTAATGCATGCAAAATACTCGGGTACTGTCCTCGGATCAGTCCTGTTCGGCTACTACATAGTAGAGTGCCCATCATGAAAGCAAGGTGCTCAAAAGCAAAATCAGTCTCAAAAGGCGTAGCCAACAATCACGTGCGTCTGGTGCGCACGGAAATCAAATCCAAATACAAGTGCTACGAATGTGCACAAAACCAAAACTAATTGCAACGGGTGTGCACGACGACAACATGTACTGCATCTATAGTGCACGAAAATCTTAATCCAGTGCAACTAACATGCACGAATGAAAATCCCAAATGAGTGCATCCGGTGTGCACAAAATCACATCTCATATCATGCGCCCAACATGCGCGAAAATCCAAATCAAGTACATCTATCATGCACGAATAAAATCTAAACCAAGTGCATCCAACATGCACAAATCCAATATTAAGTGCCGAATGTGCGCAAAATCCAATCCAAGCGCGTCAGGTCCGTAAAAAGCATCTAGTGTAGTAGCATGCACGAAAACGAACGGCAAGCGCCAACGCGCACGAAAACACAAATCTGGTAAAATGAATACCCAAAGGCATAAATCGGCGCAACCAATGTACGAAATATAAATCTAGTGCAATCAACGGACGAAATAACCACCTGGTGCAACAAACGCATGAAATGCAAACCTAGTGCAATCAGTGCACGAAATACAAATGCAGTGCATCCACTGCACGAAAACTCATCAATAACTCAAATACGTATAAAAGCCATGCCGAGTGTACCCAGGTGTATAAAATCATAAACGTGTGCAACTGTGAGCACAAAACCCATATCAATGCACTGCAAGAACAATAAAAGCTATACCGAATGCAAAAATCAAATCGAGTGCGTACTACACGCACAAAATCAAATCAACTATATGAAATTCATGAAATCATAAACACGTGCTACCAAGGTACAAAACCGATATCAAGTGAAATAAATACGCATAAATCATAAACCAACACAATAGTGTATAAAGCATATCTCAAGTGCAGTAACTATGCACCAAATATAATTACCTAGTAGGTGTAGCCATGGTGCACGAAAACAATATCATGAAATTCATCATCAAAACTCAAATCCAAGCGATATAAACGTGATACTCGGATCACAATGCAAATCGCAACAAATGACATTGAGGTACACCTCCTACAATGTCGAAAAATGTCGGTGCGCCCCAGAACTGGCAGAGTAAGAACATCTGCTTACCTCTTGCCTACGGTCTGGCATCCTCTGTCTCTGGGTCCTCATTTCTCTGTGGATTACCAATCCCGCAATCCTTCGGCTCGTCAGCCCGTTCAAGTGTGCTAACGGAAACGATTTCGCTCTGGCACTTCTCGGGTCAACTCTCGGACAATTAGCATGACCACTCGTAAAGCGGCACGTCACTGGCGTCGGCCTCTGGCCCTCTGAATACATGTGACACAACTGATCCTCGGTTCAAATCTTATCGCAGCAGTGTCATGGAAGGAACCTGCTCAGGGTCTCTTCCGATCTCGCCTATGCCGAACTGTACGGAGGCTGGTACACTTGCATAATCTTTTCTCGTCTTCTGGACATCTGCGTTCTCAGCACAGCAATTCCTCGGGAACTGGTCGTGTCTCACTCCTCTGTATACATATCAGATCTCCAACCTCAACGGGGAGTAACAAAAGCTCGTCAGTATCTCGCACGAACCTCTGGTTCCACTCTTCTTTATTATCGTCCACCTCGACGTCACGTCATGCTATCTGCGTACTGCAATGTTCTCGGCTACTGTCAATCCGAAATCTCTCACACGGACTCGAAATCACGAACTCGGTATCTTCGTCACTCTGTAGAAGATATCTAGCCGAACACGTCCTCGGAAACTCGTCCCAACCCTCGGAGGAATACTCAATACTCGTCTGTCCTCGATCAACTCACAACGCATCTGGGTGAGTACCTTTATCCGAAGCTGCTTAGCTTGCTGATCTCTTATCACATGATATCTGGACGATGTCCAACTTTTCGATCGAGTCATCGAGGTCCCAAAATTTCCCGAAAGCTCAACACCTGAGCACAGTCTAAAAATATCTGGTACATACCGCAGTACCTCTGGACCAACCGTAGAAGGGCAAACCCAAGCCTCTCTGATGGCACCGCTAAACTACGTCAAACCTTAAGGTTCAAAAGCGGTTCCATGGTCATCATGTCGAGTTAGGGTTTCATTCTTCTAGAGGGTCCACATAATCACTTACATGTTCCTCCGAACACTTTAAACTTGGGAAAAATGGGTTTCTGACACTCGCTCGAACTTTTTAGCTTCGCCTAGCCGACATGTGAATACCCTTCGTCCGTATACTAAACAATGCCTCAATCCTCCAGGAAAGACAACACATCGTCTATGACGAGCTCACCCTAACCGCATCACTAGCAGCAGCTCCATCTGCGCTCAAACCATAGTGACAGGAACCTTAATCGTGTATCGATAAAAAGAGATCAAGGGCATGAAAGGAAATGACAGATCCAGAATGGATACATGATCATAAGAAGAAACAACATCAATGAGAGTATGATCATGGAAACGAACAGAATCAAGGATCTCAAATGGATGTATAATCATGGTACGAAGAGAATCACAGATATCAAAATATGTATATTCTAAGGTTTCTTAAGTGGAGTATCGTATCGTAAATATGCCGCGGAACATACGTACGTTACGTCACTCTATCCAAGCTACCTACTCTATCATTCAGGGTCGGCCTATGTAACGAAAGTTCGGGTCTAATACCCCCCGTTCAAGTCTAAGTTCCGTAAGGTCAAGCCTAGCTTCCGAAATACATACCCGCCCTAGACTCCGCATGGTCAAACATAGACTCGAACCAAGATTAAACCTAGCGCTCTGATACCAATTTTGTCACGACCCGAAATATTAGTTCGTGACCAGCACTTAAATCACGCAACGTCTAAAGGTGTAACGTAATCCAAGTAAGCTGAACCCCAGAAATCTAAACTTTTTTAATGAAAATAAAAGAGGTGCAGTTTTGAAATAAGGTATAACTAAGAAAAATGTTTTCTTAAATGCATAATAAAGGGAACATGAAAAATGCAAGTTTATCCTACTTATTGTAAAACATGTTCGTCTTTTTAAAAATTTGGGCAGCACCTCCTTTGTATATTTTTATCCAAAACCACCAATACAAGATAATAATAAAGGCATACCCAAGCGGGAGCTAGCTCTTTACCAATCGGCGGATCCACAACCACGCAAAGCATAAATATAAGTATACGACGCCCAACGGCGAAGTTCACCACAAAAGATAAAGAAATAAGCAAGACATCAAAACCACAAGTAGCGGAAAACCCCTCGCTCTAAGTCTCGCAACCACAAGTCTCACTAAGTCTCATTACTTATACACATACAAATTTTGATTGATGGAGTTGACTAGATACAATATGAATGATAAATACAAGAGTGGGTACGATACAAATGTCCCATCTACCAATGCAAAACACCCGAATGCAACTGTGTGCCAGCGATGCCGCTACTGATCCAAGCGGTCAACCTGCAAGAACTGTGGCACAACGGGGTGAGTTGCCAACTCGTGAGTAGAAAAACATTAACAAGTAGAAATCGAATAAAATAACGATTTCCTAGGTCAACTATATCATAAAGGTAATACTATGATATCTAGGGTGACCGTATCTGTATATGTGCCAACACTATAAATAAATGCCTATCAGCATGCGAATATCATCCAATAATATAACCAATGTATGTATGCATGTGGATATCGTCCAACCATATGATCAATGTATGTATGCAAGTGGATCCCGTCCACGTGTCAACCAATGACACAACAATATCATGCATGTAAATATCATAAAAGAATATGCATGAAAGTATGAGAATATAAATCAACGTGTGTCCCTCGCGACACATCAAAATCATGGAACCTGAGTGCCAGCAGCGACACTCGAAACATCATGAAAACCGTGCCTAGCATCGACACGTAAATCCTCATATCTCGGGCTCTGTCAGTCCGGATCGGCCTGCGGGTTCCGGCAGACGGGTCGGCTCAATATCCATCTCTCGACCCGGTCGGTATCCTCCGGATAACCGCCAGGCCCAACCAATCACCGGTAGGTAGTAGTCCCTCAGCCAGGCTCATCGTCATCCTCACAAAACCTCTCTCTCATCCCGGGGTACCATACCGGGTCCACCATGAACCCGCAAATGGATCATCCGCCTCCTCGAATCGGGTTTCACATATTACACGTCTCAGAACCGAGAAAACGTATGGTGGACGCACTGAAATATCATATCAAGAGAAACCGGGTTTTTAAAACAATACATACTTTCTTTGGAAATAACCACGGTTCTCAAATCCAGAAAACTCATGAAAACAGCATATCTCAATGCGTATAATCGTAAAGCATGATGTATGCGACATATAACAGAAATGTAAGCATATCCGTATATCATGCAACATGGAACAGTAATATGCACATGTCGAGGGAAAGCCGCCTTTTTAAATGAATCCAGTTTTAAAATATATCTTGCGGTTCCCAAATTCTTCCAAGCCAAATGCAACATCGTATAAGGTGCATATGTAACTATAGCAAATAAACTATGCAAGGGGGTCATATCATGATGCAACAATTCTACTGTGTAGTGACATGAAAATTATCGATGATGAAGTGTGTGAGCCGGCCAATCTGTGTAAGTGTAACATATGCATCATCGATAATGGTGCAGGTGTACTAGCACGGATATATGACATGCAATGAAAGTGACATGAACGTAGCATAAAGTAAATCGCATGCGAATGCTGACAGGTATACGTATCTATCATGACCGAGTCGGTGAATCAACAATCGACATCCAGCCTCACAACAACACGTACGGTAAAATCCATCGTACGACATCCTCTAGTCAAGGGTATGGATCACTCACCGAGTCAAACTCATCACGTACAGAAAATCATCGTACGGCGGCATTAAACCATCGGGGATCCTATCAACCTATACGATAATGAGGGTACGGATCTAATCGTTACGTACGGCCTATCATTCATGTTTCACCACATTATATATATCTATATACCTATATCCCAGGTCGTATCCATAATAATCTCATATCGGGGGACCTGCAAAGGTATCAATCATTTCAATCGACTCGCATCCGTATACCAACATATCATCAAATCATCATAGCACATCGTATTCTTTCATCGCATTAATACCTCACATCACATCAATTCTACATATACATTCTATCCTATACATCAATGTCATGTTACTCTAAAACTCATACTTGTTCTAGTGCAACTATGTATCTATAAGTCGTGATTCACATTCACTTATCATATCCCTAAAGCTTTCATTTCATATTTCAATATATATATTCAAATCCTTACATCTTCTCTAACTATCTCTTTAACCATATCCCTAGTTTTCTAATCTAGGTTTTTACGACGGTATCCTATAGATCGGTTTGCATCAAAAACTTGCGGGGGTGCTATACGTCATCCACCCGACTTCCCTCGTAGATATAGATCTATTCATCTCGACTCTTGCTTGCCGATGTCGAAGTCGCCATCTTCTTCTTCATCGTATGAAATCCACGTGAAGATACCTACATATATAACACAATCGTAATGCATATTAAAATCAAGTCGGAAACCAATACGACACACCAAACGCTTATAGGTTAGAACCTATAGCCTCGCATGCAAAACACGACCAATAAACATAGTCGTTGACGTTCAAACACCATACGACGGAAACACAATATCAAATACCAAATCAAAATTCATTAAAAAGCCGCATAATGAAATCAGAAACTTTGTAAAATGCCTCCATATTTTACCCTAGATGAAATTAGTCAATTTTGCATACAGGAGGGGTCTAATTAGCTGAAGATTAAGTCATGGACCAAACGAATGGATTCCACCACACCCTGGCCGCAAATTGCGGCCAGTAAGAATAAATCTACGGCCAAGTGGAGGGGGTAGGGTCTCGAGTCTTCAGGGTATACACCAAATCACCTGCACATCTCTCTGTATTTGCTAAATAATTTTCAGGTCATCCGGGTTATAACAGATACCAATTTCCCATCACAAGTTTCACAAAATCCAATGTCGGCAGATTTTCAAGTTCGCATTTGGGGTTTAAGTCTATGGTTTCAGTTCAATATACCATCACTAAAGTGGTTGTATGGTCTCTACTAAGCTCAATTTCACATTTGGATTCAATCAAATCCTAATCCTTTTCTAGAAATTTTCAAAGTCCACCATACTACACAATATCGATTCTAAACTTGTATGGATGTTAAAGGAAATGAAATACAATTCTAATGGTGCAGAAAATACCTCATTTGGCAACTCAAGAATTTTCTTGAGTTGCCCCAAGTCTTCAAAATTGAATTTTTCTTGGTCCAAAGTGTTTGTAGTGGGCTTGTGCACAATTATTATAATGGAGATGATGTTTTGAAGTTGTTTTAAGGTATGTTGTGAGGTGATAGAGGAGGGGGAGGGAGTGAGGCAGCCATGGAGAGAAGGGAGAGAGAAAGATGAAGATGAAGAATGAAACAAATAGGTCTTGGTCAATGGAAGATCCCTCACCCTCTCTCTTTCATGCCCATCTCTCATTATTCTAATCCTTTTCTTTTCTTTTCTTTTCTTCTTCTATTAACCAAAATTCAAAACCAAGCATGAAGAAAGGAAAAGGCTATGGTAGGAAAAATGTAACAAGTGCTAAAATGTGACATGGTGCATGTCATGTGCGCAAAACCGGATTAATGCAAGATTAGCGATATTTAATCGCGATTAGCATTAAAATAGTGTATAATAAATATAAAAATCTATAATTTTCCTAAATCACATAAAAACACCCTCCTTTTAGTAATTCCTATAATTTTCCAATTTGTCGGTCGGTATTTAATTATACCGCATTATTAAAATATTCACAATATTTATTATTTAATTATTTAAATTCCCAAAAATAATATTTTATTTTTCTGAAATGTTACAGTATGCCACTCACACCGTCAATAATTGCCATGACACGCACAACACTTATACATACGTTATATTGTATTGGTTAGGAATATTGAGATATTGATTCATATTCCATTGTGCATATGACATATAGCATACCTGTATACCTACATGCTTACACATATGCATTGACATGCCTACATGCTAGTTACCTATATACCTTTATGGTATTGTACCATTAGAGATATGTATATACACATATGAGGCACAGCTACTGTACATCTTGCATACATACTTACATGTACACTTACCTAGCTTGATATAGCTACACATATACCTGGAGGGTATTGTATAATTATTCACATGTATCTACACATACCTAGCTTGATATAGCTACATACATACCTGGAGGGTATCACATCATTATTGATAGGTAGATACACATATCTTGCTATACCAACATGGTTACGCATACCTGGCTATAGCTACATGTTCACATTTATATGATATTGTATGCATTTGGAGAAATTAGGAACCACATGATATATTTCATAACTTGTTGCAGTTAAATAGCGGTTTTTCCTTTATATGCTCATATTACTGTTTCATGTTGCATATATTATATTTCATGAATTTACGCATTGAGATATGGATTTCATATAATGTTTTCTGGATTTGAGGACTGTGGTAGTTTCATGAAATTATGCATTATTTGAAAAACCCGGTTTCTCTTGATATGATATTTCAGCGTCCACCATGAGACTTCTCGGTTCTGATATATACCCCATGCGAGGAGTGGTGTGGGCCGTGTGCGGGTACATGGTGGAGCCCAGAGGTATCCGGGGCAAGAAAGGTATGTCGATGGATTAGCCGATGAGCCTGGCAGGGGAATCATACCTACCGGTGATAGTATTTTGGACTCGGCGGTGATCGTGGAGATATCGACCGGAGTCATGTACGTATGGATACAGGGAATTTGAGTGTCGAAGTTGGGGCACTCGGCTTTCCGATGAACGTACGATACGTACATATCAGGGGCAATAGGGGTGATGACGCCTGATAGATGAGTATTTATGTGTCGATGCTGGACACTAGTTTTCATGATATTTTACTCCTAAGTATATATATTAGTGGTATGAGACGCTGTTATATATATATATATATCAGTGGTATGGGACGCTGTTATATATATATATTTTAATATATATATCATTATAATGATCTATGCATGTATTCTTATTCATTATTTGATATTGAGGGCCGATCTGTTGGCCGATATGAGGGCCGATCCGATGGCCGATATGAGGGCCGATCCAAGGGCCGATTGGAGGATATTTGGGATTTGGATTGTCTCGATGGACATTGGTCCTGCCACGATGAGAATTCCGTGATGATGGCATGTTTTTATCCCATATTCCGCATTTATTTTATATGCATTGCTTCATGTATTAGTTGTACCTGATAGAGTACCTTTCATGACTGTTGCATATATATATATATTGTCATATTATTACTTCATATATTAATTATACCTGATAGAGTACCTTTCATGACCGTTGCATACATATGGTCATTTATTGCTATTAGCTTGTATGTGATAGATTCGTGCAGTACGTGCATACTTGCGATTACCTGCATATGTTATTTACTATTCACGAGTTGACAACTCACCCCCGTTGTGCCACAAGGTTGTACAGGTTGTCCCTCAGAGCAGTCAAAGGCGGGCTTTCATCTATCGTATCATCTTTTGCAGCGGATAGTGCTACGGCTGACTGTGTGCAGTTTTGCTATAGGTGGGTTTTGCGGTTATCCGATGTTGCTCATTGTATATCTTTGTACCATGTACTCTCCATCTACCATTTTCATGTATTTACTTAGAGACAAGTTGTGAGGACGATATTGTATATTATTTGTGACATGGAGGTCTTTTATGCAGTTTCACTTTATATCGTCTTTTTCTTCGCTACGGCGTAGTATATTTGCTTGTGGTGGTTGTTTTCCGCCTTTGGGCGTATATTTGCTCCCGTTGGGGATGCTTTACTTATACATTTATTTTGTACCCTTTTTGGGGGCTTGTTTTACAAAGGAGGTGTTGCCAAATTCTTAAAAGAAATAAATTTGGACTTTAAAGAATTTGATTGAGATTTCAAGAGTTTTAACAAAGTTATTATCACTTACTACTTTTGATGGTTTAGATTGCTGGGTTTTCGGTTTAATTAAATTGTGTTACGCCTGTAGACGTTGCATAGTTTAAGTGCCGTCACGTGCCAAATTTCGGGTCGTGACATGATTTAATAATCCGGTTCAATCCCGATCCGGTTAGTATTATCAACCGCCCGATCGAAAGTCCGGATAACTAGTACAATTATTTGATCGGAGCCCTGCACGTATCAAAATACGGCTACTATATCATTTCGCCTGAACCAGGAAAACTCTTTGTATGGGACTCTAAAGATTCGTCAATACGCTGGCTGTGGATTTAACCACATGCACGTCAGCAGCACTAGCTGTACGTAACGGCTACCCAGGTATTGAGCGAAAGGAAGGTCGACGAGCAAACTCATCCGAACCTCTACTGAGCCTGTCTGTGACAATCTCTATACAGTCCGGTCTGTTCGTCTAAGAGTATCGCATATCGGGTATAGGAGGGTGGATAAAGTCAGACTCCTAATAACGCGATATTTCGTGTTGGTGTGAAGCCCATCACCCACTGAGAAACTACTAATTCAAATCAGTAATTCTCGTCCATCTTGGCTAAGGATTTCTGGTGATGGTCACCCGTGCACAGTGCGACATCAACCCCCAATACCGGGAGAGACGAATCCCCAACAATCCATTCACTGCCTCCATGTGGTTCGGGACTGTACCCAACTAAAACATGTTTGCACGATTCCTTTGAGCCGTGGTAGGATAGTAATCAAAGCACAATGGGAACTCACACGAGACAAATGACGATCTCAGATCGACAAAAACCTATACTCATGCCACCTGAAAACTACTATCTAACAATAGGTATAATACCATCTAGCATGTTCTCGGCGAGTCCGTCCTGTGTAACTCATAACTCAATGAGCACGTGTATACTATCTTAGGTGACTAACTGACACCAATGACTTGTGAGACCGACTACCGTCTCTCGTCGGGGCCTCGAAAAGTATACACTAATCTATTTCGGAGTATCGATGTCCAGTCTCGATACTCTCTCGACTAGGGACATTTAAGAATGTGCTTATAGACCACCCAGCTCCCACATATATGATCGCCATCATAATGCTGGTAGTCAAGCAAGAATCCTATAGGCTCTATCAACATATAATAGTGATCTGTAATGCCACATAATGCATGCACATGATGATAGAGACAAACCAGACAGCATACTATCATTTTGAGTAAAACTGTTCTACCCGTATAGGTCCTCTCTCAATCATCACAATCGCGTGCCTGTGATTACAATAATTGACTTGAAGGCACTGTATCCAACAAAAACGACTTTCAAGCGTAGTCCTCGGAACCTTTTTGTATGCCGGTTGCAAAACCGTTTGAACATACCGCTCAAAAGCTACGCTTTCTCCGAATCCGGGAACCTATTCATCTGCCATAACATATATTGCCATTTCTGAAAAATTTAAATTATGGTTATATTGAAAAAGATCTTGACCGGCAAAACCAATTTGTGTTTGAGTGGTGGAGAAATCGGCTGGTGCTTCTAAGTGTTTTTTTGCATGTTTATTCAAACTACCGGTGCCGGCACTAACCTTGTGTTTATATGCATTGCCACAATATTTGCAAACGACATATCTAACACCGTCCCTAAATTCAACTTTCTACTGATCCCAAACATTACTAATAGTCGCACGTTTTTTAACTTCTCTAAATGTAGGGATGGATACTTTTGCTTGTCGTTCAGGATGAGGAATTTGGGTTTGATGCGTATCGGATGATCGGATGATGAACCCTCCATATCAATATTTTAACTAATTAAAAAAAAGAGTGTTAGAATAGAAATAAGAAAGAGCAGAATGGATCGGTCGGAGGCTCGGAACTTCGAAAACACGGAGTCGGACTGTCAGAGGATCGAATCGGAGCTTATATTCTTTTGACAGATGGAAATTGTTACAATAGTATTAGTGATTTAGAGTGTTTTTTTAGAGTTGAGAAATTTTTTATTTTTATTTTTGGAATAGAAATGAGTTTGGAATGAGAAGAAATGGGGTTTGGGAGGGTATTTATAGGTTTTTGGGGGGTTTTGAATTTTTTGCCCGTTTATAACCGTTACTAGATGAGGCGAGGCAAATCGTCTCGAAATTCGCCTCGCCTCACCTAGATCCGACTCTTTATATGACGCCCCGCTTTCCAAAATACGGAATACGGGAGGCGACTAGGTCAGCCATGCTCCTATGATCAGGGAATAATCTCACCGTAGTCATACTTCGGTTTTTAGCATTATATGGTAATCAGTAAACATAGCACAGAAGTAAAGGAACCACATCACTAGTTTATTATATCAACTTCCATTGTTCACAATTTCCAATGGTTCAACAGAAAAGAAAACTACTAACCAAGTGCGAATACAAGGTTGCTTTTAGGGAAAGCGGTAAAAAGCTAAAAGTAAGAACCGACTAGATCTCTGAAAACTCGAACGGTAGATCTGACTCCTGAGCGGCGTCCTCTCCGAGCTCTGAACATGCAAACTTAGGTCGTCAGGGCGATGCAATAGCAATAATATAATAGCAATATAATAAAGCATGAAACGAAAGGTAATAACAGTGGAGACGGTGTATGCAGGTAATCAGTGTATCAACAATCAATGCAGTATATGATCCATGTCCTTATTCGTCGCTAGGTAAATTTGAAATCGAACCGTGGAAAAGAATGATCATGTTTAACGAGGGTCTCGTGCGTACCCGAGATTACGGCCCACTGTTGTTCGGGATATAACCCTGTCAGCCGGACCGCTAAGTACAAACCTAAAATATATATAAGAGTCGTTCAAATGACCATCTTCTAAATCGCTAGCCTCGCTAAATACAAGTTCCTTTACACTTCTATTTCCCTCTTTTACCCCAGATTTCAATAACTATAAGTGTGCGGCTAATTGTGTACAAGTACGCACCAATAACACTGTTTTATTCACTTTTCACCGCACAGTTCACTATCACAAATTGTTCACTTTTCACTGGCGTACTTGACACAACTAATTCGGTACCACTCACGTTCAACAATGTAATATTCGCTAAGAATCAATAAGGGCGCTCGCTATCACAAAGGGTATCACGGTCGGATGGGTGAATATGTGCATTATGTCGTTAAACAAGTCATGTGCAATATAAGTCACTACACGCCTTAAGAATTCAGAAAATCATATTAATGTTAGTGTATATGCCCTAGAGGCTATTACTGTATCATACTAGTTTGTATATTACTTGATGGAAGCTTAGGATATTCACCTTGTATAGACAATCTTGCTCAAAATGGTAGTATGCTACTTGGTTTGTTTCTGCTTTAATGTGTGCATGTGTTTCTTATAGCATATCGCCTTTACACATTAGTGGAGCCCTTAGGATCTTTGCTTGATTACCAGCGTTGTGATGGCAGTCACACTTGTGGGGGCTGGGTAATCCACAAGCACATCCTTATGCAGGTCTCTAGTCGTAGGACTATCGAGACAGGGCATCGATACTCCAGAATAGACTAGCGTATGCGCTTCTCATCCCAGCTTGGGAGACGGTCTGTCCCACAGCCGTCAGTACGTCGTACTTGAGATAGTATGCGGGTGCTCGTTAGGTTACGAGTACACTGGACAGGACTCGTCGGGAACTGTTGGTTGGTATTATACCTATCGTCAGTTATCAGTTCCCAGGTGACATGAGTATAGCTTAGTCCGTTGACTTGACACTGTCACTTCGTCTCGAGTGTGTTCCCACTGTTCTTAGATTGCTACCCTACCACGGCTCAAAGGAGTCGTGCAAACAGGTAGCGGTTGGGTGCAGTCCCGAAGCACTTGGAGGCAGTGACGGTTAGACATGATTCGTCTCTCCCGGTATTGGGGGTTGATATCGCGCTGTGTCTAGGAGAGCCATTACATAAAGTCCCTGGCCAGGGCAAGCGAGATATACTGGTAGGTTTCCAGTGTTATCTCAGGATGTTCTGGGCTACACTCCGACACGACTTGTACCGCTATTAGGGGACTGACGTTTACCGCCCCCTAGGCCCGCCATGCGATATTCTTAGACGAACAGACCGGACTGTACGGAGACTGTCACATTCAGGCTCAGTAGGAGTTCAGATGGGTTTACCTCGTCAGTCTTCTTATCGGCATCTACCTGGGGACCGTTACGTACAGCTAGTGCCGCTTGCGGTCTGTGGTTAAACCCACTGCCAGCGTAGTGTCGAGTCTTTAGAGTCCCACACAGAGGGTTATTCGCCTTTAGGCAAAACGAGTAGAGGTCGCATGGTTTTGCGACGGGGTTCGTTCACATCCGCGCATTTGTGCACGTTTGGTGTCCGGACAGCTTATACTAGCGGGCTTTGGTTTAAGCTAGATTCTAGTATATGTTTTGGGATTGGTTTTTATCTCATTGTATTCGTGTTCCTCGGAACACGGATACGGGTGTGTATGCACAGTTGACTGAGGCAGAGGCAGAGGACTTCATTAGGGTTGATGACCGTTGTCTTTTTCTTAACCTTAATGTTTATATGTGAAATATGATTATTAATTTTAATTAATTATAATTGTGTTATTGTTAGGGTTGTTGACCATTTGACTATGGTTGACTTGTTGACCTATGTTGACAAATTGACCATCATCATTTCATATGAAAGATGCTCTTTGATTCTTGCAAAATTCATTAATGTGAAATGATAATGGTCATTTCAAGTTAACCATCACAATTATCTTTAATTAATTATTTAATTATCATAATTCACATATATGTGAGAAGGTTGATATTATCTTCTCATTCTCTCATTCTCATTCTCTCTCATCCTCTTCCTCTCTCTCAAAGCTCTCCCTCTCATGAGTTGAGAACCATTAAGCTTTGAGATAAAACCTTCAAAATTACTCTCTACTCTTTCTAAGGTTCTAGGTTTAGCACACCAAGCACCTTAGTTACTTCTAGTTTGAGGTAGGAGCCAAAGGTAGAGGCTCTCGGGTGGATCTTTCTTCGACAAGAGAAGGCGATGAGGACGACCCGTTCATCCCACTCCAAGGAGCAAGAAGAGAAGGACTTCAAGACTTAGGTATAACCCTTTTACCGAGTAGCTAAATCTCTTAGCTTGGTTGTTAGTTTATGTTTAGCAAAGATCCTCCTTTTGATAGTCCATGTTGCCTAGAGTTGTAAAAATCGATTTTTTATACCGTTTCCGCCTCCCTGTAAGCACCGGGGTGGGCAACGTGGACTTACAGTGGTATCAGAGCCTAGCTAAACACAAACTAGCAAGTTAGCAAAGTATTTAGAATTTCGATCGGAAAAAATCGCAAAACACATCCGGAAAAACCTAACTTTTTGCCGATTTTTAAACCTGCTTTAAAAATAATAAATCATGTACTAAAAATCGGCTCAGGCTTTTTAAAGAACAGGCAAGAAAAACGATCCAGTGAGTCGACCAACCCACCGCGGATCCGCGGCATGAGCTTGCTCCTGCTGCGGCTCCGCGGTCGAGTTGACTCGGCCGTGGATCGTTTCTCCTGCAGTTTTCTTCTGTTGGTGTTTTGTGATTTTTGAGATGGTTTGTTTCTGCCCAGAATTTCCAGAGATCAAGTTTGTTTTTGGGGTGGTTACAAATCCGTATTTTTGGTCGATTTTCTGTAGACTTTGGCTAATGGGTTATATCTGTGATGTGATATATGTATTGAACGTCTACTAATCGCTATACGTCGATTAGTGGGGGTTATACATATCTGTGATCTATAATGTTGATGGTTTGTGTATATGAATTCGTTGGATTGTCGCGGATGAATAGCCGGGGGGTTATGAGATGAGAGTTTTCTTTATCTTTCAATTCATGTAATATGTAAATTGATGTAATATTATTTATATGGCCGCACAACCGGGATAGGGTTGTAGCCGTCATTGTATAATTTCTTTTACTATTTTTGCTCCTAGGATAGACCCAAGATGGGATGCACAAACTACCGGGTATCTCGAAGTGCTGAGTGGCCTACTCACGGTGTTGAGGGAGGTTGCTTCACTTCGGGTACTTGGCGGGTAGTTTGCCGCACCCGTAGGGGTCTAGGGTGGGGTTTGGCTATTCATCGCGACCGTGTAATCCGCTCTTCGTTACAGGCTCGTACGGAATGCGGATTCCTAGTATATCTAATGTGTTCATCTGTGATCTGGAATGGCTATCATTGCATGTGACGAATGTATATATATCTATATGTAGATATCTATTTAGGCGTTGCTTATGTTTTGCATCTGCGCTAGTCCAGCCCCCGCTCTGTCGTTAGTTAAGTAACCTAATGGGTGATGACAGGACCCCGTGGCGAATACGGATGGCATAAGCGTACGTCATATTTTCGTTATTTTCTGCAATGGTAGGATTAAATGATGGGACGCATTAAAATTAATGCAAGAAAATAAACCAAGTAAAAGTCGTTGGAACACTTTCAAAACCACTCGGTTCTTTTCAAAAACCAACTTTTAAACGCGGAGCTTGAACCACTCATTTTGAAAGCTATCTCGTTCCTTCGATTATATCAAGTTCACTACGTTCACGGTTTCGCCAAAACCATTCGTAGCCTTCTGTCGTTTCACATGGATAGTCAATAAGTATTCAAGCTATGTTTGTTGGCCAAAGTCAAGGCATAGTGATTGGTAGCTATTGGGTATTCATGTGCAGCATAGATAGATGTGTTGGTTTAGGACAGTCGTATTGTCTTGTTGGCCAAAGTCAAGGGTAGGTACGGGTGGGTTCAAATTAACCTGGAGAATGACGGGTAGAACTTGACATGTGACTTATGATTTGTTGGCCAAAGTCAAGGTCATAAGAGCATGGGGCAAAAATCCACATCGGGAGATTCTAAAGAAACTGAAACTTGCTAGCGCTGCATGCCATTTGGAGTGTGATGATTCTGGTAGGATTCCTTCAGTTTTGTCACGCGATGATATTTGGATCCCGATCCTACTGTGAGTATATGCTACTCCTCCGGAGCTTTCTCACTTAACGATCAATGCTATAAACCAAGTAGGTGTCTAGAAAGGTGTTAGCGGGGCTACGCCCACAGGGAAAAGAGGTTACTTAATTAAGGAACTTCGCGAAAGCGTTGGAAAACCTCCCTCGAAGTACCGACACTGGCCTGGCTGAACGGTTAAGCACGAATTGTACGGTGAGATTGATCCCGACTAATTCTTCCTTTATGGTTTGAGGAGGGATTCGAGAGACAGTGGGAGCCATCCTGTTTAGACAAATTAAAAACCACTCTAAGGTTGCAAGAGCATCATGCTAAAGTGTTTCTTCTCTCTCTCCTAATTGCAGCGACTAAACATCATGACTGGACTTAAGTTACTACTAGATAAAAACATACTGACAGGGCCAAACTACAAAGATTGGCTCAGGAATGTCAAAATGGCAATCACTTATGACAAGTTGGGATATCTCCTTACCACCAAAGCTCCCCCTGTCCCAGGCCCCAAAACCAGCGTCGCGGATAGGGAAATCCGTAAGACCTGGGAAATCAACTGCGCGAAGGCTAAGTGCCTCGTGCTTGCCTCTATGGACAATGAACATCAGAGGAGGCACGAGAATATGGACCTCGAATCGATATTTCTCCATACAAAAGAACTGTATGGAGAGCAATCCCGTATCGCCAGATACGAAGTCTCGAAAAAGCTGTTTTCGGCGAGATTGGCCGTCGGATCATCGGTCGCGGAACACGTGCTTAAGATGATTGGCTACATAGAGGAGCTCGCGGACCTTGGGACCACGTTGGAGAACGAGCTCTACACGGACTTGATTCTCCAGTCCCTTCCTTCCACTTACGTCCAGTTTATCCTGAACTTCAACTTGCAAGAAAAGGAAGTTGAACTTTCAGAACTCCTCAACATGCTGAGGAGTGCAGAAGGCACCCTACAGAAAGGTAGGGAAACATCCACTTTGTTTGTAGGAGGATCTTCCTCTTCTAGGTCCAAGCCGAAAGCCAAGAGAAAGAAGAAGAAAACCCCCACCAAACCAAGGGGCGGTGTTAGTAAAGTGGATACGAAGGGAAAGGCAAAGACAACAAAGGTAGCGGGAAAGCTTGTGGGGAAGGAAGAATGCTTTTATTGTCATAAGAGTGGACACTGGAAGAAAGATTGCAGGGCTTAGAAGGCCAGAAACCAGGATCTGAAGCAAGTTGCGGCTTCAGCTTCAGGTGTGTATGTTATTGAAAACTGTCTATCAATAAACTCTACTTTCTGGGTATTGGATACCGGATCAGAATCTCTTATCTGTAATTCTTTGCAGGCACTGAGAAAGTATAGGTTTTTGAAGGCAGGTGATATGACCCTCAAAGTTGCAAACGGAGCTAGCATGGATGCTGAGGCCGTGGGAGACTATCACCTGGGAATGTCAGATGGACATGTTTTGGTTTTACGTAATTGTTATTTTGTACCCAATGCAACTTGTAATATTATTTCTGTATCTTTAATATCTAAAGAAGGTTATGAATTTGCATTTGTAAGTAATGTTGTAAACATTCACCTTAATCAAGTTCTGATTGGGTCAGGTACATTAAGCAATGGTATATACGTATTAAACCAACCACAGATTTTCAATGTCCAGAATACACACAAAAGAAAGTCTCCGGAAACAAATCAGGCTTTTTTATGGTATTGTAGACTGGGTCACATCAATGAGAGAAGGTTGACGAAGTTACATACAGAAGGATATTTGGATTCGTTCGAATATCAATCATATGCAACTTGTCAATCCTGTCTCAAAGGAAAGATGACAAAGACTCCGTTCATTGGACACGGAGTAAGAGCGAGCGAGTTCTTGGGACTCGTACACAGCGACGTGTGCGGTCCAATGTCTACGCATGCGCGAAGCGGTTATTCTTACTTCATTACTTTTACGGATGACTTTTTAAGGTACGGATATGTCTTCTTAATGAAACATAAATCCGAAGCCTTTGGAAAATTCCAGGAATATAAGAATGAAGTAGAAAAACAAACGGGCAAAAGTATTAAGACATTAAGATCTGATCGAGGTGGTGAATACTTAAGTGCCGAGTTCCTGGATTACTTAAAAGAGAATGTAATTCTCTCTCAGCTTACTCCTCCATACACTCCGCAACATAACGGTGTATCGGAGAGACGGAACTGGACCCTATTGGATATGGTATGTTCCATGATGAGTAACGCTGAGTTACCGCGATCATTCTGGGGATATGCACTAGAATCAGCTGCATATCTTTTGAACCAAGTTCCAACTAAGACTGTGCCTACTACACCATATCAGATGTGGTGTGGGAAGAAACCTTATCTTAAGCACATTAAGACATGGGGATGTCCAGCTTTTGTTAAAAAGAAGCATGCGGACAAACTCGAGGCACGCTCAGTACAGTGCAAGTTTGTGGGATATCCAAAAAACTCCAAGGGATATTTCTTCTATTGCGAAGAGGAACAAAAGGTTTTTGTTTCTCGTCATGCCCACTTCTTGGAAACTGGGTTTTTGGAAAATCAGATAAGTGGGAGCGCAATAGAACTGGAAGAAATTCCAGAACCACAGACTATTACTGAAAGCTTAGTAGAACCAGAGGGTTCGAAAGATCAGGACATTCCTGCGCCGCTTCGCAGAACTAGTAGGCAGTCTCATCCGCCCGAGAGATACTACGGTTTTCTCATAAACGGGGATAGAGAGGATTGCATCATTGATAGTGATGAGCCGACTAGCTTCCAGCAGGCCATTCAGAGCGTCGACTCGGTAAAATGGCTGGATGCAATGTGGACCGAAATGGAGTCCATGTACACCAACAAAGTATGGACGTTGGACGTTGCTCCAGATGGAGTAAAACCCGTAGGATGCAAGTGGATCTTCAAAAGGAAGATTGGTGTAGATGGACAGGTTGAGACCTATAAGGCTAGACTTGTTGCAAAGGGTTTTCGTCAAAGACCTGGTTTGGACTATGACAAAACCTTTTCTCCAGTGGCTATGCTGAAATCCATTCGGATCCTTCTTGCCATTGCTGCCTTCCACGATTATGAGATCTGGCAGATGGACGTAAAGAACGCTTTTCTAAATGGAAATTTAGAGGAGTGTGTCTATATGGACCAGCCAGAGGGTTTCATTCAGAGTGGGAGCAGCGGAAAGGTGTCCAAGTTGCTTAAGTCCATCTATGGACTAAAGCAGGCATCGCGGAGTTGGAACATCTGTTTTGATGAGACGGTCAAAGAATTTGGCTTTATCAAAAATCCAGATGAACCATGCATCTATAGTAGATTTGTAGCAATAACTGTCGTATTCCTCGTTTTATACGTGGATGACATTCTTTTAATAGGAAATGACATTCCTATGCTACAATCTGTCAAAGGGTTCTTGTCACACAGGTTCTCCATGAAAGACCTAGGTGATGCCTCTTACATTCTGGGGATCCGGATCTATCGTGACAGATCCAAGAGGATATTAGGACTTTCACAGTCCAGGTACATCGACACCATACTGAAAAGATTCAGTACGGAAGATTCCAAGCGCGGTAATCTACCGGCTTGTCACGGCATCACCCTCTCCAAAGAGATGTCTCCCAAGACTGATTTGGAAAGGGATCGCATGTCTATTATACCCTACGCTTCTGCGGTAGGCTCTATAATTTATGCGATGTTGTGTACCAGACCGGATGTTGCTTATGCACTGAGTATGGTAAGCCGGTATCAGTCAAACCCTGGGGAGAAACACTGGATAGCGGTAAAGAACATTCTCAAGTACCTGAGAAGGAGTAAGGAGATGTTTTTGGTGTATGGCGGAAAAGACCTCCAGATCGAGGCGTTTGCCGACTCCAGCTTCCAGAGTGACAAGGATGATTCCAAGTCCATGTCGCGTTATGTCTTTACCCTCTATGGAGGGGCGGTGTGTTGGAAGAGTTCCAAACAGGAAACCGTTGCTGACTCGATGATGAAAGCGGAATATATCGCTACTGCAGATGCCGCAAAAGAAGCCGTCTGGATAAGGAAGTTCTTGACAGAACTTCAGGTGGTTCCGTCCATTGTTGATCCAATACCTCTGTATTGCGACAACAACGGGGCATAGCTTTAGCGAAGGAACCCAGGTCCCATCAGAAGTCCAGACACATCTTGAGGCGGTATCACCTGATCAGGGAGATCGTGGGTCGCTAGGAGATCGAGGTTCGGAGAGATGTTACGGAAGATTACACTGCTGATCCATTCACGAAGGCCTTACCCCAGACTCAGTTCGAGCGGCTGATCGAGATGATAGGTCTTCGATACGCCAGTACATGGCCTTAGTGCAAGTGGGAGATTGTTAGTGTATATGCCCTAGAGGCCATTACTGTATCATACTAGTTTGTATATTACTTGATGGAAGCTTGGGATATTCACCTTGTATAGACAATCTTGCTCAAAATGGTAGTATGCTACTTGGTTTGTTTCTGCTTTAATGTGTGCATGTGTTTCTTATAGCATATCGCCTTTACACATTAGTGGAGCCCTTAGGATCTTTGCTTGATTACCAGCGTTGTGATGGCAGTCACACTTGTGGGGGCTGGGTAATCCACAAGCACATCCTTATGCAGGTCCTTAGTCATAGGACTATCGAGACAGGGCATCGATACTCCAGAGTAGACTAGCGTATGCGCTTCTCATCCCATCTTGGGAGACGGTCTGTCCCACAGCCGTCAGTACGTCGTACTTGAGATAGTATGCGGGTACTCGTTAGGTTACGAGTACACTGGACAGGACTCGTCGGGAACTGTAGGTTGGTATTATACCTATCGTCAGTTATCAGTTCCCAGGTGACATGAGTACAGCTTAGTTCGTTGACTTGACACTGTCACTTCGCCTTGAGTGTGTTCCCACTGTTCTTAGATTGCTACCCTACCACGGCTCAAAGGAGTCTTGCAAACAGGTAGTGGTTGGGTGCAGTCCCGAAGCACTTGGAGGCAATGACGGTTAGACAGGATTCGTCTCTCCCGGTATTGGGGGTTGATATCGCGCTGTGTCTAGGAGAGCCATTACACAAATTCCCTGGCCAGGGCAAGCGAGATATACTGGTAGGTTTCCAGTGTTATCTCAGGGTGTTCTGGGCTACACTCCGACACGACTTGTACCGCTATTAGGGGACTGACGTTTACCGCCCCCTAGGCCGCCATGCGATATTCTTAGACGAACAGACCGGACTGTACGGAGACTGTCACATTCAGGCTCAGTAGGAGTTCAGATGGGTTTACCTCATCAGTCTTCTTATCGGCATCTACCTGGGGACCGTTACATACAGCTAGTGCCGCTTGCGGTCTGTGGTTAAACCTACTGCCAGCGTAGTGTTGAGTCTTTAGAGTCCCACACAGAGGGTTATTCGCCTTTAGGCAAAACGAGTAGAGGTCGCATGGTTTTGCGACGGGGTTCGTTCACATCCGCGCACTTGTGCACGTTTGGTGTTCGGACAGCTTATACTAGCGGGTTTTGGTTTAAGCCAGATTCTAGTATATGTTTTGGGATTGGTTTTATCTCATTATATTCGTGTTCCTCGGAACACGGATACGGGTGTGTATGCACAGTTGACTGAGGCAGAGGCAGAGGACTTTCATTAGGGTTGATGACCGTTGTCTTTTTCTTAACCCTAATGTTTATATGTGAAATATGATTATTAATATTAATTAATTATAATTGTGTTATGGTTAGGGTTGTTGACCATTTGACTATGGTTGACTTGTTGACCTATGTTGACAAATTGACCATCATCATTTCATATGAAAGATGCTCTTTGATTCTTGCAAAATTCATTAATGTGAAATGCTAATGGTCATTTCAAGTTAACCATCAAAATTATCTTTAATTAATTATTTAATTATCATAATTTCACATATATGTGAGAAGGTTGATATTATCTTCTCATTCTCTCATTCTCATTCTCTCTCATCCTCTTCCTCTCTCTCAAAGCTCTCCCTCTCATGAGTTGAGAACCATTAAGCTTTGAGATAAAACCTTCAAAATTACTCTCTACTCTTTCTAAGGTTCTAGGTTTAGCACACCAAGCACCTTAGTTACTTCTAGTTTGAGGTAGGAGCCAAAAGTAGAGGCCCTCGGGTGGATCTTTCTTCGGCAAGAGAAGGCGACGAGGACGACCCGTTCATCCCACTCCAAGGAGCAAGAAGAGAAGGACTTCAAGACTTAAGTATAACCCTTTTACCGAGTATCTAAATCTCTTAGCTTGGTTGTTAGTTTATGTTTAGTAAAGATCCTCCTTTTGATAGTCCATGTTGCCTAGAGTTGTAAAAATCGATTTTTTATACCGTTTCCGCCTCCCCGTAAGCACCGGGGTGGGCAACGTGGACTTACAATTAAATCGTATGATTGTAATTAAGCAAAATGATACAAAAGGAGTAGAAAGTAAACTTAAACAGAAATCCAATAAATTGGTTTCAAATCAATCGGGTTTCAGGTTAGCGAGTTACGGTCATTTCATTTTAAGTGTCCACTGCTGGAAATTCAGTTCTTGAACTGAAAGCCCATTTCGTAACATATTTTACTCCTTATTGGGATGATAATTTGGCGATACTACAGCTAGATAATATGTAGATTTATCTGTTATGCTTTCAACGCACCAGAAGGATCGAGAATATCCACTGTGTGTTGGGAGATATGCACTGTTTAAGGCTAAGGTATACATTTTGTCCCTGCTTGGAATTGCAGTACCTATCGACGGTTTAAAATACATTTAAAATATCAAACGACAGTAAAATCGAATGAAACCACCATCTATAGTTAGCTAACAGGTTTATCTTCGCAACAGCATAGGATTCCGCATATTTTCATTTTCACACAGAGTTATACGAATAATTAGAATCAGGTGTCACAATGAAAAAAACTGAATGGAAATACTGCCCAGGACTGCAGTTCAGAGTCGTATTTCCATTCAGTTTTTTTCATTGTGTTATAACATTATCAAAATGTATAATACAGAGAGTTCTAGGTTGTCGAGTCGGCTTCGATACGAGCCATCGAACACAATATTCCAGTATGTATCTAATTTACTGTGATTTTCACAATCTACGTGTGCGAGGAATTTCAGATTTGACGGATCTAAAGGGGGTGTCATTTCATGGTGTTAAAGTCCGTATTTTTGACCTAACTTTCTACGCGTCGTTCCCTATCTCTAAAGGAATCTGTTAGTCATAGGTTCCGCCATTTTTAGATGAGTTCGAGGTTAAGGTTTCGTATCGAGCACTTGACCGGTGTACACGAGTGTCGATCGAAACCAATTAATTCATGTAAAATCCTAAATGACATTCATATGATCAATAAACCCAAGATGGGTTCGATCCACTAAAACCAATCACGATGGTTCAAGGTATAAGTGTTCGATTAAATTTAACGTTATAAAGGTATTGATATATCTACGCACGATAACATACATAGGTTTATATACCTCTAACGATATCATATAATCTTATAAACTATAGTAGCATGATTTTGCAAGACAAGAGGAGTTCCACTTGCCTGACGACAGATCAATGAGGCGATATGGCGAACGTTGGCAATGACACGACACGACGAGGCTCGGCTAGGATGCTTGGGGCTCGGCTTGGCTAGGGGAGCCCGGCAAGGTGACTGTAGAGATGACCTCGTTGGTGGGCTCGTCGTGGTGAAGACTCCGGTGGTGGTCGTTGTGACTGGGGGCGTTGACGGTTGTGAGGAGGAGCTTGGTATGGTCGTGAGGAGGGATGATGGAGGTCGGTGGTGATGATGGATGATGGCTCGGTTGATGAGGAGGGCGAGGGGAGCTCGGCGACGAGAAGCTCGTCGGGGATGGCAGGAGCAATGGGGTCGATTGACGTAGGCAGGTGCTGTGGAGGATGAAGCTCAGTGATGGGGTGTTGCGGTGAAGTGGGTCGGGATGGCCGAAGGTGGCTCGCGGGAGATAGGGGATGAGGATAGTGGAGGAGCTCGAGGGTTGTTGATGGAGATAGGTTGCGGTGGCTCAAGGAGGTGGTGAAAGTGATCTCGGCGGCTTTGTTGGCGTCGAGAGGTGTTGATGCTCAATATTGGCGATCTCCAAGATCAGGACACGTGGCAGGTGACGTGTCCCAGACCTCAGAAGAAAGGGCCCACAAGGGCCGACTAGGCCACCCTCTACCCGACCTGCAAACACAAGTTGGCCCTCCTCAGGGCCCCCTGCAAATTGGCTTCCTCGGCCCCGTAGCTCGCGCCGAGCTGCCACGAGACCTGGACTCCTCGGCCTCCTCGCTCGTTCCGAGCTCCAGGCCGTGGCCGTCTTCCTCGGCCCTCCGACCAAAGTCACCGCTCACAGGTGTAACCACCGCTCCGCGAATCTCGCCATACGCAGATTCTACGCCAGCAACATCCCACGTTCCACGCCATTAATCCCCATTAATGGGCGATCCACTTTTTACGCGGGCATGACGTCGGGGGCGTAACTCCCGGCGAGATCCTCGCGCCTGCTGCTGCATGCCACCACCGCTATATAAACCCCCATCACAGAGGGGTCAAGTAAGCTATTCTTTACTCTTTTAAGCCGTTACTCTGCTCGGATCTCATGACTAACTTGATCGTCGGAGGGTCCTTGGTGGCACCAAACCACCCCGGGACTTCTTTGCATGTACTCGGCACCAAACTCCTCATACCACCTCTTCCACCAAAACCTATTGAGACCCACACGCAACAGGAGATAATCAACAAAGTCCATCGAGAGATCAACGGAAGACAACATCTGACGGAGACCCGAAAAGGAGCTCCATCAGTTGGCGCCGTCTGTGGGAAACGAAACTCCACAAAAAACAAAGTTGGCCTTCCGATCTCCATCCCCATGGCAAGCGATCACCCTGAAGATCCAGATACCAGCCGCTTCCCCCTTACCGGAGGCACGGGTGAACCTCCTCCGGCGACCGTCATCAACGCCCTCGTCGGCCGAATGGACCGACACCCCCTCCCTTGACGGGGTCGCACAGAGGGGGCTCACCACGGCGGCTCGAGAGCCACCTCGCCCAAGGATCTAAGCCCTCACTAAGAGGCAGCCCAGCAGCTACCCTGCTCGGTTATCCCTGGCGGGTAGCTTCGCTACCGCAACGCCAGGGATCAGAAAGTCCTCCCAGAGGCAGTCGAGCCCGAGGATCCCTCGCTTGGCTATCCCTGGCGGGTAGCTTCCCTACCGCAACGCCAGGGATCAGAAAGTCCTCCCAGAGGCAGTCGAGCCCGAGGATCCCTCGCTCGGCTATCCCTGGCAGGTAGCTTCCCTACCGCAACGTCAGGGATCAGAAAGCCCTCCCAGAGGCAGTCGAGCCCGAGGATCCCTCGCTCGGCTATCCTTCAGGAAAAAAGCCCTCGCCAAGAGGCACCGGGCGGTAACCCTGCCCGGCCAAGGGTCCTTGGTAGGCTTCTTACAGCCCTATAGCTCTTCCCGCGCCAAGGACCAAAGTCCTCCCAGAGGCAGTCGGGTCTTTGCTCGGCTATCCCCGGCTGGTAGCTTCCTACCACAACTGACAGGGATCAAAGTCCTCGCCAAGAGGCACTGGGCAGTAACCCTGCTCGGTCCACGTCCTGAAGGATCAAAGCCCTCGCAAGAGGCAACCGAGCAGCTACCCTGCTCGGTCAAACTCCGGCTGGTAGCTCCCTACCCACGACGTCAGGGATCGAAACCCTTCACAAGAGGCATCCGATCAGCTACCCCGCTCGATCATCCCAGGCTGGTAGTTGCCTACCTACGACACCAGAGATCAAAGCCCTCACCAAGAGGCAACCGCACAGCTTCACTGCCCGGTCATCCTTCGTAGGCCTCTTACGGCCCCTCCAGCGTCAAGGATCAAAGCCCTCGCCAAGAGGCACCGAGCAGCTACCCTGCTCGACCATCCTTCGCAGGCCTCTCACGGCCCCTCCAGCGTCAAGGATCAAAGCCCTCACCAAGAGGCACCGAGCAGTTACCCTGCTCGGACATCCTTCGCAGGCCTCTCACGGCCCCTCCAGTGCCATAGATCAAGGCTCTCATTGCGAGGCCGTCGAGTTCCTTCTTGCTCGGCGCATCCCCAGCGGGCATCCTCCTACCTATCAGACGCTGAGGATCTCAAGCCCTCACCGCGAGGCTGCCGAGTTCCTTCTTCTCGGCGCATCCCCAACGAGCATCCTCCTGCCCATAAGATGCTGAGGATCTCAGGCCCTCATCGTGAGGCCACCGAGTTCCTTTCTGCTCGGCGCATCCCCAGCGGGCATCCTCTTGCCCATCAGATGCTGAGGATCTCAGGCCTTCATCGTGAGGCCGCCGAGTTTCTTCCTGCTCGGCGCATCCCCAACGGGCATCCTCCTGCCCATCAGACGCTGAGGATCTGAAGCCTTCTACGCGAGGCCGCCGAGCCCCTTCCTACTCGGCGCATCCCGGCGGGTAGCTTCCTACCCAACAAGGATAAGGATCAAAGTCCTTCCAGACTCGACTATCCCTGGCCGGTAGCTTCCCTACTCGCAACACCAGGGGTCAAGGCCCTCGCCAAGATCAACCGAGCAGCTTCCCTTCTCGGTCATCCCCAGCAGGCATCCTCCTGCCCAACAGACGCTGCGGGTTTGTAGCCCTCATAACGAGGCCACTGAGCCCATCACATGCAGCGGATCCGAATCCCCAACAAGAGACATCAGGTCTATCCAAGTCTGAGTAATCCCCCCTCGACTTCGGGGCCATGGAGATGCCTCCTCCTCGGCAGCGCTTGGCACGCTCATCGGCCAGTGATTGAAGTCAACTTGACGGACGATCGCCAGGCAGATGGCCGACCTGACATGAAAACACAACGGTACAGACAAAAATATCTTGCACAAAGATGGTAGAGTGCAATTCTATAGAGCCGAAGAAAAACTTTATTACTGCCAAAGATGAAGTTTTACAAAGGGTATTTTTTGGGCTCCCCAGCCTTGGAAAATTCAAGAAAACAAAATAAAAGGAGGAGAACGGGGGCTCTACACCTCGGGGCCAGGTACGACCTCGAGATCCTCGACCTCCACCACGTGGCTCGTTGGGTCCTCGGCAACCTCCTCGCCAGGAACCCCTGTCCCCTGCTCGTCGGCGCCTACGAGGGGGAACTCGGCCCGAAGATCTGCGTCGGCGAACTCCGGCATCCGGGACTTAACGGTATCGAGGGCGTCGTGCCAAATGCGGGTCGTGGCCACGGCAAAGTCGTCATAGAAGTCCTTCGACTTCTTATAGCCTTCCACCGCCCTCGATTCGGCCGACTTGGCCGCCTCGGCCGCCGCCCCCAGCTCCTTCCGGAGGGCCTTCACCATTTTCTTCAGGCTGCCGACGAGCACCTGGGCGTCCTCGAGCTTGCCCTCGGCGATCACCGCAGCCTTGCGGTGCCGGGCCACCTCCCGTTTCCCGGCCTCCGCCTCGCCTTCCAAGGTGACGACCCTCGCCGACATCGCCTCCAGCTCCCGCTTGGAGCTCTCTTGAGGCGAGGCGAACTGACCCGCAGCCTCCAGCGCCGGGGCTACCACCTCGGCCTCCATGCGCAGGGCGAGAGCTACATGCTGGAGAACCTGGAAAACACGGAAAAAATCAGAAAGATGAAGGGAGCACTGAATCTAGCCATGAACAAAAAAAACTTACCTGCACGGACTCCTGGGCGATGGACGCCAGCTGAGCCCTGAAGGTCCCCCCGGGGACTCTACCCCCTGCCGAGGTCTCTATCTCGTGCATAAGGCTGTCCGCCACGGACAGTCCCGATGGCACCGCAAACCGGAAGCTCCCTTCCTCCACCATGGTCGGCGAGGACCGGCCCCGGGAAGGTCTCTTGGAGCCTCTCCTGAGCGGCTCCGAGGGAAAGCCGATCTCCTCTTCCGAGGCCGAGTCCTCCTGAATCAGGGCCCGCTTCCGGCCCGATGCTCTGCTGGGACCCAGGGCGGGATCCGCCACCGAGCGCTCGCGGGACGCCGCCACCGGAGCGGTAGGAGCCGGGGCGGGCTTCGCACGGGAAGAACTGGCTCCCCCAGCCCTCGTAGGCTGCCTCGGCTGGCACATGGAAGCTCTGAGCGAGACGAAGTCTATAGATCCTGCACAAAACGAATACCCAACAAATCAGCAACACGAGCAAGACACAAGCCAAAAAGCTAATCTAACTTACCGACGAACTCAACAGGGCTGAGTCCGGCCCAGCTCAGAACCCTCTCGGACAGCAGCACGTCAGGTCGGGGGATGGGCTCCCACGATGCCACCCTCACTGCGGCGGGGTCATTGGACTGGTTCCCCGGCAAACATTTCTCCCTCGACTACTTGGTAGGCACAAGCCAGTCCTCGCCCTCGGGAGGGGAAATAAAGAAAAAATTCTTTTTCCAGTCATGAATGGAAGAGGGCAAGGTCACGACCCCGGTTCCGGCAGCGCCCCCCTGGCCGCTTCCTGAAAGTGAGATAAACCCATCTCGGGTCGCCCGCTCGACCACCTGGGTGATTTTTGAAGACAAGAGAGGAATCGAGAAGGGGAAGACTGAAGGGAACCGCCTATAACTTCAGGCGGATCAAGAACCCGAGGAGGATCCTCCACGAGTTCGGCACTAACTGGCCGGGGGCCAAACCGAAGAAATTCAGCGCGGCGATGACCTCAGGAGGGAAGGGCAGGCGCATTCCGCCCCAAAAGGCTTCCAAATACAGGGCGATCTCCTTGTCCCGTACCTGATCTGCCCTCTCTCCCTCCTTGGCCAGGCGAAGCTTATAGCGCGAGGGGATGTGGAAGCGAGCCCGGGCAAGCTCGTCCTCATGCCTCACCCAGCACGAGGTGCTGGAGCCCACATCTGCCTCCTCCTCCCTGGAAGCGGCCCCCGCCTCACGGTCCCGGGGAGAGGATCCAACCCCTGCTCCCCGAAGAGACTCAGACACAACTAAAGGAACCCTAGCACCTACTCCTACAATGTCTACTGATTCTACAGAGGAAGACATCTAACCTTGGGAAAGAAAATCTCCAAGTGCTGAAAACGGGAGAAGGAAGACGAGCGCCGAGCAACCAAGACTTGAGAGAGGAAAATATGAAGGAGTAAGGGCCCTAGAGCGGGCCCCACCCATGTTTATTGCCGCATACGGCCTCATCCAACGGCGCCCGTCATCTCCCGCCGAAACGGCTCCTCGCGCCCAGCGACCCCGATCGCTCCACGTGTCAGTTCTGTGCTGGGCTGCGTCCCATCAGACGCCGCAGGCCTGCATACGTTGCATCAGCTAATCGACGCTCGACACGTGGACCGTCGCTTCAGTTGCAGAGTGCACGAACCGGCGCACCTTCTTTAAATGCAGAGATCTCGCCTTGATTCGCTAGCGGAAAAAACAACCGACGGCACGAGGACTCATCCCGACAAAACCTTGAAAAGGAGCTCACCTCGGGGGGCCCAGCAGTCCACTCCTGACCCGACCCGCTAGCTGGTCGGGACAAGAGTGGGGGGCTAATGTTGATGCTCAATATTGGCGATCTCCAAGATCAGGACACGTGGCAGGTGACGTGTCCCAGACCTCAGAAGAAAGGGCCCACAAGGGCCGACCAGGCCACCCTCTACCCGACCTGCAAACACAAGCTGGCCCTCCTCAGGGCCCCCTGCAAATTGGCTTCCTCGGCCCGTAGCTCGCGCCGAGCTGCCACGAAACCTGGACTCCTCGGCCTTCTCGCTCGTTTCGAGCTCCAGGCCGTGGCCGTCTTCCTCGGCCCTCCGACCAAAGTCACCGCTCACAGGCGTAACCACCGCTCCGCGAATCTCGCTATGCCCAGATTCTACGCCAGCAACATCCCACGTTCCACGCCATCAATCCCCATTAATGGGCGATCCGCCTTTTACGTGGGCGTGACGTTGGGGGCATAACTGCCGGCTAGATCCTCGCGCCTGCTGCTGCGTGCCACCACCGCTATATAAACCCCCATCACAGAGGGGTCAAGTAAGCCATTCTTTACTCTTTTAAGCTGTTACTCTGCTCGGATCTCATGACTAACTTGATCGTCGGAGGGTCCTTGGTGGCACCAAACCAACCCGGGACTTCTTTGCAGGTACTCGGCACCAAACTCCTCATACCATCTCTCCCACCAAAACCCATTGAGACCCACACGCAACAGGAGATAATCAACAAAGTCCATCGAGAGATCAACGGAAGAAAACATCCGACGGAGACCCGAAAAGGAGCTCCATCAAGAGGAGGTCACAGCCTGCGGCAAGAGGGGTGTGGCACTGTCAAGCTCGGTGGGTTGATGATTATAGAGAGAGAGAATGCACCGTTGAGAGGGGGGTTTACGGGTAAATAAGATTTAAGGGATTTAATGAGGATTAATGTTTGGTTTAATGGGAGTTAATAGGAGTTAATTGGGGATTTTCAGTTTTGATGTGGGGAAATTCAAAAAAAGGAAAAAAGGCAGTTGATGAATAGAGAAGAAGAGGAGGGGCCGGTTAAAAGAAAGAAGAAAAAACTTGGAGAGAGAAGAGGAGAGGGATAATAGGAGTTGGGCTTTGGGCCGTTTGGTGAGATTTAGTTGTTCGGTTAATAAACGTTTTAGGAAAGGTTTAGAAAAAATAATTAGAAAATTATATTTGGAATAAATAAAATAGAAAATGTAAGAAAATTATTCATTAGAATACGGATAATTTGGTACAAAAGATCTGGATATTACAGTTTATAGCCGTTGGAAGGGAATTCCAAGACGAGGCGAAGCGGTTCCGGACGAGGCCAAGTAAGTAGCTGATTATGACCCTTGGGCGACGAGTTCGAGGTGAATCTGAGGCGAATCAGTCAACGAGGTGAGACGCATCGGTGCAAATCGACGAGTCTTGCTGATTCGTGATGATTCACGAGACGAGGCAAGTTAGGCGAGGCGACCTATGACCGGAACGGTTCGCCAAATTCGCCCACATCACCCTGAAGCGAATCGATTCGCCATCAATTCGCTTCATTAGTCGGGCCTAGTTGGACCTTACATTTCATGGTTATTGGCATATTCGATTTATGTAGATATTTGCATATTTGTTGCCTTTGTCTCCCTAAATATATGATATACTAATGGAATGATTGAACTTATCGATTAAATTGTACATGTCAACTTATTGAGGGATCAAACCGTGAATTACACTCGTCAGTTGTCATCCAAATTCGTATCACCTTACATCTAGATTCCACGTTCTGAAGAGTGATTCATCAAGTAGCAACTTTACATCAATTCCAAGTTTGGATAAGATGTTGAGATAAAGAAGAGTGTAGTTTAGAATTACGTGCATGGTTTAAAAATTGGCTTTGGAGCAAATGAAAGGTGTCTCTTAGGCTCGTTGAAATTGGAAAGCCTAATTATATTCTTTAGATAGGGGTTGAATTAGTTGCATCTAGATATGATTGGTTTGATGATTATATTATCTTAAGCCTTTTTTAAAGAGACAAAACAAAAACGACTAATGGGTTTGGTTGGATCCCAATCCGACAGGACGTAGATCAAACCTGAAACTTCTTGACTTCCAATTTTGACTATCTTCTTTAGGCCGAACTAGGATGGCAATACTGATCCAATCTATCGATCTGAGTTGGAATTAAAAATATTACTTAGATACTGACATGTTTAATTTTTTGGTCACATCGCTACGAGGGAGTTCATTGGGCGAAAAAGGGATCATTTTGACCAAGGGACTCATCATAATTTGTAAAATTAAATTTATCATTTATCATTTAGTCTACTGTTTTGAATAGAATTTAAGCTGGCTTTAAGGACGCCAAAGAAAAGCGACTAATGAGTTTGGTTGGATCATTATGATGCTCGATATCGGTGATCTTTCAGATTGTGACACATGGCAGATGACGTGTCCCAAAGCAAGCAAGAAAGGACCAGGAACGGTATGTCGGTAAAATACCCCGGGCCCGCAGCCCATGGACATCGCCGATCTTCAGCGACCGACCACAACACTCCTGTGCCCATCTTGCAAACCACCGTTGGCTTGCCTCCGAGCCCCCGCACAATTGGCCTCCTCGGCCCTCTCAGCTCGTCTCCGGGCTACCGCAGAACTTAGATACCCCAGCCTCCCGCTCGTCCCCGAGCCTCCCGCCCGTCCCTAAGCTTCCCACCGAGCTCATATTCCTTGGTCACATCGACCGACCAACGACACCTATCGCAGGCGCAACCGTCTCACCTTCGCGAATCTCGCCATATGCGAGATATCCGCTGGCTACGTCCCGCATTCCACGCCATCACGATCCCACATTAACGAGCCTGTATCGCCATTAATAGGAGATCTCGCCTATCACGCGGGCGTGACGCCGGGAGCGTAACGGCCGGCGTGATTCCCGCGCCTGCCTGCTTGTTGCCACCATTATATAAACCCCTCTCCAGACGGATCAAGTAAGTCAATTTCTCCCCACTAGGCCGTTACTCTGCTCAAATATCCGGTCTAATTTGATCGTCGGAGAGTCATCGGTGGTACAATCACCCCGGGACTTCCTTGCAGGTAGCTCGGCCACCACAACCTAAAACCAACTGAGACTCCACACGCTTCAGGAGTCAACCTCCAAATCAATCTCAGCCGTCCATCGTCGCTCGACAGTAAATCTGCGGAAGGTAACATCTTGACGTAATACGACGCACGTCAGCTGGCGCCGTTTGTGGGAGCTTTTTGATTCCACCGAACAAAGTTCATCTTCCGATCTCCATTCAATGGCGAGCGATTACCGCGACGATCCAAGCATCAGCCGTCACCTCCCCCACAACGGAGGCACAGACGAATCTCCTCCCTCGAACGCCAGGAACGTCCTAGCCGTCCGGATAGATCGACTCGCGTCCGTCGTGGATGCGCTCGTTCGTATCCAAATGGCGGGCCAAGCTCCCTAGGTCGCCGCTCTCCCACCTCGGGATCGGGACCCTTATAGAGGGAGAGAAGTCTCTGCACGCGTCGGCACAGCCGACCACCGCCTCGATGCCTCCCACGGTCGCCGATCTCCCGGGCCAACATATTCTATGAACCGCTGGGCGTCCCACAGTTCAACACCTAGGTCTGTCGCCCGAGCGCCTCTCCCCGAACCCCTACGTGCTCCTGTCCCTCCCGAGGAGATGTCGGTCAGCTCGCCTGCTCCCAGGCATGACCGACGCCCCTCCCTCGACGGGGTCGCACGGACGGGACTTGTCACGGAAGCTCGAAGACTACCTCTCCAGGGGACCTAAGGAACCTCATCGAGAGGAACCGGGGCCGTGGCCAAACACAGGTCTCCAACAGCAGAGGCCAAAGATCAGAATGTGCCGAATCGTCAGGATACCGCGGCCGACTCGACGCCCTCGAAAAGAAGATCGAAAGTATGCATCGGGAAGGTCGTCATTCGAACGACGGGGCTAAGTACGCCTCCGACTCGCTCACAAAACCCTTCACCGAGAAGCTACTCGCCGTCCATGTCTCCTCCCGAAACAAGCCCCCAAAGGTCTCTCTCTTCAATGGTAAGTTCGATCCGAAGGATCATTTGGATGCATTCACCGCAGGAATGAGCTTCCAAGACAACTCTGACGCCGCTCAATGCCGAGCTTTTCCGGTCACTCTCAGCCGCTCCGGACGGGAATGGTTCCGAGGACTCGTGCCATGCTCGATCTCAACCTTCGACGAGCTGGCCACCCAATTCCTCGGCCACTTCGTCTGGAACAGATGGCATAAACGGACCGTCGACCACCTCTTCACAAGCAAGAGCGGAGACAAGGAGACGTTCAAAGGATACGTCACCTGCTTCTACAACACCCTTCTTGAAGTCCCAGAACATCGGGACGAGACGGTCGTTACAGCACTTAGGTCTGGTCTTAGGCACAAGGAGTGCTTACGCTCCTTTGCATTAGCGCAACCTAAGACCATGGCCAAGGTAAAGGCCTGGACCGAGCGCGAGATCCATCTCGAGTTCGAGGTGAATGCAAATCTCCCCGAGGCAGAGCAAACTGACCAAAAGAAGAGGGCGAGGGAAAAGAGAAGGAGACTTAAGCGGGCAAAGCCCTACTTCCCGAAGTTTCAGGAGTACACCCCGCTCAACGTCTCCCAGACGGTACTGCTAAAGGAGGCTAAGGGCGAGAGGTTCTTTAAGCTCCTCCCGATCTCGCGCATGGCGGCAAAGCGCACCCGGGGCCCCTACTACGGTTTCCACAGGTCGTAAGGCCACTCCACAAAAAGCTGTAAGCAGCTTTGAGACTACATCGAGGAGCTCATTCGTTCGGGACACCTGGCGGCGTACTTGCGAGACAAGCTGCAAGCTGACCACGAGCAGGGGCAGCGTCCTCCTCCCGGCGAGTTGACAATCGGCTAAATTATGGTCATGTCGGAGGGGGGAACATTGAGTACCTACGAGACTCGACACCCCACGCCGGTCGTGGAGGCCAACAGCCATCCGAGGATGAAGGCCGGGCAGACTGAGCCGATCGTTTTTGACGACCCTACACCGCCGAGAAGCTCAAGCCGTACCAATAAAAAGAACATCTACTAGCGTGTACTTCTTTCACTAAGGCAATGTAAACTTTTCTCAAGATCTTTCTGTTTATATAATAATAAGGGATCAATAAAACATTGCAAAAACAAGAGTTTTGTTATTCAAAAGGGTACTATAGGCTCATTAGCCGTACATCGAAAAAAAAAATTACAATAGCGGGGGAAGGGGGTGCAGAGAACATTGCCCGTGGTACTCCGAGGATATTTCCGCTAGCCGAGCCCTCGCGGCCTCAGACCTCTGCCTCTGATGCCGCCCGCGAACGTCGGCATCATGCCTTAATTAGTAGCACTCAAGGAGGAGCGCCACCGAGCGATCCCGCCGACCCGCGGAGATCAGGCCGAAGCGCTGCAAAGACCTTAGCTTACCAACTGCCTCGTCCTTCAGATGTTCGGACAAGGGGTTGTAGAGCCCCGACGACGCCCTCCAGATAGAATACATAAACAGCTGGAGCAAGGGGGAGCACCGGGGAAGCAGTCGGCCAAAGTGATCCTCAATGCGGCCTATCACTAACTGCACCGTGTCCTCGGTGCAGTACTGATCGTAGAGGTACATGTCCTCGAAGTTTACGATGTCGGGGATGGTAAAAGGAAAGTCCCCCATTCTTACGTTTTGGATGTGAAAGAAGGAGTGATCAACGCTCCCTCCGTTTTATAGCCCACGACACCTTACGAGTCCAACAGTCGCTCGTTTCACCCACAACTGTACCACCACACGGCAGGCATCGAGGCTTTCTCATTGAAACCGAAACGACGTGGCTCCGGCGCTCCACCTCCCCCATGCGTTCATGACACGTGTCGCCCGCGACTGTCCTTCTTCCCCACACTCACACCGGGAAGGTCGGAAAGAACTTAATGAGTCGACCGAGTGACTACCCTGCTCGGCTATCCCTGGCTGGGAGTCCCCTACCCCACAACGCCAGGTATCAAAGTCCTCGCCAAGATGCACCGGATAGTAACCCTGCTCGGTCCGTCCTTACCAGGCCTCTACGGCCTCTCCGGCGCTAAGGATCGAAGCCCTCATTAAGAGGCAACCGGGCTCACCCTTGCTCGGTTATCCCAGGCTGGTAGTTCCCTACCCCGCAACGCCAGGGATCAAAGCCCTCGCCAAGAGGCGACTGAGCAGCTTCACTGCTCGGTCCGTCCTTAGCAGGCCCCCTACGGCCCCTCCAGTACTAAGGATCGAAGCCCTTGCCAAGAGGCAACCGAGCGGCTACCCTGCTCGGCTATCCCTAGCTAGGAGTTCCCTACCCCCACAACGCCAGGGATCAAAGCCCTCGCCAAGAGGCACTGAGCAACTTCACTGCTCGGTCCGTCCTTAGCAGGCCCCCCACGGCCCCTCCAACGCTAAGGATCGAAGCCCTCGCCAAGAGGCGACTGAGCAGCTTCACTGCTCGGTCCGTCCTATTGGATATGTATGCCCTAGAGGCCATTATTGTATAGTACTAGTTTGTATATTACATTTTGGAAGCTTATGATATATACACGGATTTACGACAGTCTTGCTCGATATAGTAGTATGCTACTTGGTTTGTATCTATCTTAATATGTGTATATGTTTCTTTTAACATATCGCTAATACATATTGATGGAGCCCTTAGGATCTTTGCTTGATTACCGGCATTGTGATGACGATCACACTAGTGGGGGCTGGGTAGTCTATAAGCACATCCTTATACAGGTCTCTGGTCGTAGGATTATCGAGACAGGGCATCGATACTCCAGAGTAGACTAGTGTATACGCTTCTCATCCCAGCAGGGGAAATGGTCTGTCCCACAGCAATAAGTACGTCATATTGGAGAGAGTATGTAGGTGCTCGTTAGGTTACGAGTACACTGGACAGGACTCGTCGGGTACTGTTGGTTGGTATTATACCTATCGTCAGTTAGCAGTTCCCAGGTGACATGAGTACAGCTTAGTCCATTGACTTGACACTGCTACTTCGCCTCAAGTGTGTTCCCACTGTTCTTTGATTGCTACCCTACCACGGCTCTATTGAGTCGTGCAAACAGGTAGTAGTTGGGTGCAGTCCCGAAGCACTTGGAGGCAGTGGAGGTTAGACAGGATTCGTCTATCCCGGTATTGGGGTTGATATTGCGCTGTGTTTAGGAGAGCTATTACACAAAGTCCCTGACCAGGGCAAGTGAGATTTACTGGTAGGGTTTTCAGTAGTTTCTCAGGGTGTTCTAGGCTACACTCCGACACGACTTATACCGCTATTAGGGGTCTGACGTTTACCACCCCCCTAGGCCCGATATGCGATACTCTTAGATGAACAGACCGGACTGTACGGAGATTATCACAGACAGGCTCAGTAGGAGTTTGGATGAGCTTGCTCGTCGACCTTCTTATCGACAGATACCTGGGTAGCCGTTACGTACAGCTAGTACCGCTGACGTGCTTGTGGTTAAACCCACTGCCAGAGTACTGTCGAGTCTTTAGAGTCCCACACAGAGGGTTTCCAGCTTCGGGCGAAACGAGTAGAGGTCGTATGGTTTTACGACAGGGTTCGATCACATACGTGTACTTGTGCGCGTGTGGTGTTCGAGCGGACAATACTAATGGGCTTTGGTTTAAGCCGGATCCTAGTATTTGATTATTGGATTAGCTTCGTCTCATAGTATTCGTGTTTCTCGGAACACGGATGCGGGTATGTATATACGGATGAGAGGGGCTATAGAAGGAGATACCTCATTACGGTTTTGACCATTGACTTGGTCAAAGCATATATGAGAAAAAGAAAAGACTTTGTTATTTTTGATAAATGATAATTTTTAGAATGGCTACTTATGTTGACATTTTGACTTGGCTTGACTTATTGACCATAGATATATTGATGAGATATTTTGGACCTAAATATTTTGGTGAGATATTTTCAAGCCATGGTTGAGGTCATATATAAGATAGCTATTCTATTTTTATTATCATTATCACAAATACTTTCTTTTTCTTTAAGCTAGCTCTCTCCTTCTTCCTCTCTCTAATCCTAGTGTATCATGTGTTGATAATCAAGGGTTAGTGAGACTAAGCCACTCAAATCACACTCTACTCACTCTAGTCTACTTAGATTAGCAAACTAAGTATTCTAGTTACCTCAAGTTAGAGGTTTAGCTGAGCTCTCGGGTGGATCATCGTTGACACAAGGTGGCCGAAATTCAAGCACGATCCATACTTCCATCGAGGAGCTTAAGGAGAAGATCGAAGACCCGAAGGACTTGTTTTCTTTAGGTATACATTTTATCATAGTAGATAGAACCCTAATTTGCTAACTAGGTTTATGGTTAAAGATCCGGTTTTAGGTTTATTCTAGCGCCAAGTTTATGATCGCTACAAAATTTTTGTTCCGCATTTGGCCACGGAAGTTGGCCGGGGCGCTAGTGTAACCCTTCATGGTATCAGAGCCAGCCTATAAACCTTAGACTAGAAATTTTAAACACTGTTAAAACAACGAAACCGAAACGACTCCGTAACATCAAAACCCAAACTACAGTTTCTGTTGATTTTAAAAAGGTTTCAAAATTTTTTTTTAAACAACTGCAGAGTGATCCTTACACTGTGAGATGAACACTGACCAAAAACGACACAATTCTGAAACTTTTTGGCCGGCCACATACCAGAAAATTCCGCCCTCGGTTTTTCCATGGCAGAATGTGTCGTGCTTTGGTCTGTGTTCTTGTCTCTTGTAGTTTGGGTTTCTGGTGTTGTTTGTATTTTGCCCAAGTTTGATTCTCTGTTGTTTTCTGTACGGGGCAACTTGAAGTATTTCGAAGTCGTTATATTTGACACTGTTTAATAAGTTTACAGTACATTCACTTTTATCTGCGACCGTGAATGTCATTTGATCGGTAAACTCGACTGATTGCTATATGTTATTTTAGACAGGTTTGGGAACGTGACATTCGCGTTCATGTTTTATGCTTGTGATGTGATTGTGGTTGGATAGTCGTAGTGGATAGCATGTGGTGCAATGTTAGTGGTACAATTTATATTCATTTGTACATTTGTTTTTGCGGGACGAGCGTCCGACATGTGGACTGCCGTCTTTGCCGGGTTGTATATTATTTTGGGGCACGACCGGGTTGTCGATGTCACCATTTGTACATATTATTTTCTTTTTCTGTACTATGATTATCCTACGGTGGAGTGCACGGATAGCCGGGTTCTAGAAGACAACAAGCCCCATCTCATGGGGTTGAGACGGAGGGGGCTTCATTCTAGAATTGGCGGGCTATTCGCCGCACTCGTAGGGGGTATAGGATGACCCACGGAGGGGCGCCCAAGTTATCGGATTCCGTGAAGTGCTGGGTGGCCCATTCACTTTGTTGAAGGGGGCTGCCTCACTTCTGGGATTGGCGGGTAACTTGCCGCGCTCGTAGGGGTCTAGGTTTTCATTGCACAGGCTATCCACATGACCGGGAACGTCGGGTTTTATTTGCGGCTCAAATGCAACCTGGGGCTCCAAGATTATCCACCATTCTGTATTGTTGGCTGAGATTCTGTGATGTTGATTATTATCATGCCTGGGACGAATGTTGTATATACTTATATATATACTAGTAGATATTGTATATGTTTTGTACCCGCGCTAGTCCAGCCCTCGCTCTGTTGTTAGTTAAGTAACTTAACAGTTGATGATAGGGCCCAATGGCGAATGCGGATGGCATATACGTATATTTTATTTTCGTTCTTTTCTGGCGTGACAGGTTAATTGATGGGACCGCATTAATTTTGATTAATGCAAGAAAATAAACATAAAAGATGTTGTTGGAACCATAGTCACATAATTCGCGAATTATTCGCCGAATTCGCGAATAATTCGCGAATTCTTGATCAAACAAATTAATCTCCGAATTATTCGTGATTGCCGAACTGGCCGAATTATTCGCGAATTATTCGCGAATAATTCGCGAATTATTCCCGAATTATGTGATAAAACACCGAATAATTTAAAAAACAGCAAATAATTCACAAAATCAAAACCTAGCGTCTCATATATTAATTTATTGCTCGAAATCCTTCCCGAACATTTCCCGAACACTTACCGAATCTTTCCCGAATACCTGCCGATTTTTTCCGAATAATTCTCCGAATCCGAATTTTCGACCTCGCCGAATTATTCCCGAATGACGAATTTGTGACTATGGTTGGAACCAAGTTTTAAAAACTGACATTACAGACGTTCTCTTTTGCTTTGCACAGTGGTATTCGGTTATGAATATCCAGCACCTCATTCGACGAGGCAAGGGCTGAGATCCCTTCATCGGGAGTGACCCCTTAAGTAAAAGTTTGTGTCAACGTAATAACTTCACTATAGTCGATTATTTTTTATTTGCATTGTGGTATTCAGTTTGGAATATTCTGCGCCTCATTCGACGAGGAAAGAGCTGAGATCCCTTCACAGGGAGTGACCTCTTTAGCAAAAGTTTTCGTCACTATATATTTACAAAACCACTTAGGTTCCTTCAACGATATCAAGTTCATTACGTTAACGGGTTTTTCGCCAAAAACCAAGCCGTAGCCCTCCGTCGTTTCAGATAATCACTACTTAGTATTCGTGCTGCGTTTGTTGATTATTCGTCAAGGCACAGTGAACGGTAGCTGAGTAATGATTCTCTGTTGCACTGATAGATACGATTGGTTAGGACGGTTGCATGATTTTGTTGATTATTCGTCAAGGATCATGCGGGTGGGTCTAATTCAATCCAGGATAATGACGGGTTGAACTTGACTAGGATCTTTTGATTTGTTGATTATTCGTCAAGGTCACTTGGGTCCTAGGGGTAAAAACCACATCGAGAGTTTCAAATATACAAGAAACTTGCAGATTTAGCATACCTTCTGAAGTGCAGTGACTACAGTGGATTCCATCTAGGTCATAACACAATGATAGTTGGATGTCGATCCCACTGATGAGTTGGATTACTCTCGGGAGATTATTTCACTTAACAATCAATGCTATAAACCAAGTAGGTGTCTAGAAAGGTGTTAGCGGGGCTACGCTGTCACGACCCGAAAGGTACGGAACGTGACTGACACTTAAATTACGAAACGTCTCGAGGCGTACGTAATCTAAGTAAGCCAAAACCCAGAAATCAAAATCCATTTAAGTAGTAGAGTGAAGGAAAAACCAATATAAGTCGCATCAAAATCTTTAAAAGCAATATCACATTTTCTGAAAATTTCGGCAGAGTCTCCTTTGTAAAAACTGGCCCCAAACGGGTACAAAACAAGAATATACATATAATATGAAATAAGGCATCCCCAAACGGGAGCTAGCTCTTCGCCAAAAGTGGTCTCAACAACACACGCAATAAATATCATTACTGTGCAAAAAAATAAGCATAAAAGGCCCAAGTAATAAGCATCACGTCGGCTCAAGTGAGCTCGACCCAGAGAAACAACATATATTTACACAAATCTCACTGTCTCGTCTCTAGGTCACAATACATCAGTACAAGTGGCAGATAAAGTAGATGGAGTACACTAGATACAATGAATATACAAGGTGGAAACAAAATAACCTCACAATCCACCTACGAGCAAAAGCCTTAAATCCAAGCAAAAGAAGCAAAAGGAGGAAGTGCGTCCGCCGCTACAGTGCTGACGGATCGGACCTGTAAAAAGGCTGCGGCACAACGGGGGTGAGTTGCCAACTCGTGAGTAATAAGTAACATCTATAAAGGCTATCGTAAGCATGTACGCAAAAGTGTCACAACTCTACAATACTGATATGGCATGATGTACTAGCATGTATGCAACATGAATGCAATTTAACACGAGATCTGAGTATGTTTGATATGAGGAAATCATTAATATCATCTTAGAAAAACTCCTGTGAAAAATCTGAAGAAATATCAATGAAATCAACAGAAATCCGTGTCAAGTATCGACATCTCAAATGAATATCTCAATGTCTCAAAGTATCGGTATCTCAAAGTCTCACAACCACGGTCGGTATCCTTTGGATATCCGCCGCGCCAACAATCACCGGTAGGTAGTCTGCCCCTGCCAGGCTCATCGTCTACAACTCGAACTTCTTATCCCGGGGTACCTTACCGGGCCCACCATGTACCCGAGACGGTTCATCCTACTCCTCGAAACGGGTCTCGAAAACTAACAGAAAATCCATGGTGGACAACACATATCATATCACGAGAAAACCGCCACTTGCAATATTTAAAATGATATCAGTTTTATTAAATCCTTGCGGTTTTCCCCAAAACCCATAATCTCAAAGTGCTGAAATCCTGAAGAAATTCACCATAAGTACACATGTCAGCAAAATGAACGCCTATGGTATCAACAATACGAACGGCAATATGTGGCTGGAAAACTATGCATGAACGATGATGCAATGAGGTACATGCAAATGACTAGCGATCCTATGAATTTATCCTGATAATTTGAATATACCGCTCCAGTTTACAAGTCATATATGGTGAAATTGTTCTGGATTCTCATTCAAGCAAGTTAAATAGTACTTGTACCGCATAACTCATGATAATGGTGCAATTGTTCTATATACTGAATTTAGCAAGTAAAATAGTACTTGTGCCGCATAACTCATGATAACGGTGCAATGGTTCTATATGCTGAATTTAGCAAGTTAAATAATACTTGTGCCGCATAACTCATGATAACGGTGCAATGGTTCTATATGCTGAATTTAGCAAGTTAAATAGTACTTGTGTCGCATAACTCATGATAATGGTTCAATGGTTCTATATACTGAATTTAGCAAGTTAAATAGTACTTGTGTAGCATAACTTATGATAATGGTGCAATGGTTCTATATGCTGAATTTAGCAAGTTAAATAGTACTTGTGCCGCATAACTCATGATAATGGTTCAATGGTTCTATATGCTGAATTTAGCAAGTTAAATAGTACTTGTGCCGCATAACTCATGATAATGGTGCAATGGTTCTATATACTGAATTTAGTAAGTTAAATAGTACTTGTGCCGCATAACTCATGATAATGGTTCAATGGTTTTATATGCTGAATTTAGCAAGTTAAATAGTACTTGTGCCGCATAACTCATGATAATGATGCAATGGTTCTATATGCTGAATTTAGCAAGTTAAATAATACTTATGCCGCATAACTCATGATAATGGTTTAATGGTTCTATATGCTGAATTTAGCAAGTTAAATAGTACTTGTGCCGCATAACTCATGATAATGGTTCAATGGTTCTATATGATGAACTAAGCAAGTAAAATAGTACTCGTGTCGCATATCTCATAATAATGGTTGAATGGTTCTATATGCTGAACTAACACACATATGGATATAAAAGATCATGCACTGCAGCAAAATAGATAACTATGAACTACACGCAAAAATGCCTATACTACTAGAAGTTTTAAACTATCGGGCGCCACGCGCCATCCAAACGATTTCCCCTGAAGATGTATACATCTACTCACCGGAATGTCTCAGCTAGTCAGGTCCAATCACCGCTTTCCCCTTCCGTGCCGCGTCCGATGTCCCCGCGATCGATCCTAGAATCATACAATGTAACACACATAAGCTAAAATCCTGCAAAACACGATACCAAAACCATACAAGAAAACTAGCGTCGTAAGTTAACGAGTGTGCACCCAAAATACTAGATGTGTGATAAACCCAGAACTACCCGGATTGGCTGTCGTATACAGCAACTACAAAACCACGACTCGGAGTGTACGTGTCGCGTAAGCCCCACTACACTAATAATAGGAAAAAGGGTCCCAGATTTCACCTGAAGCAAAAACAAACAAAACTAGCAACACCAAACACCAATAAACACCTGTAGGCACCCCCATGAAAAGAACCAACCCCAAATTCCCATAGGGGGCTGGCGAGCTCGGAAATCATGGGGAAGTCGCCGGGTCTACGTGGGTGATACGGGTACGAATCTCAACATAACACTCTAGCTACCCTGTATAATATTCTGTATATGTTTGCGAACCCAGAAAATAACCACAGATATAGCAGATCTCCCGTATCCTAAAACTGGATTTAAAAGAGTATTTAGAATTCTAATTTGCGACATTAATGTGTTTTAACGAAATATAGTGATAAGACTTTGTTTATTAAACACTAACATCACTTATTTACACTACACAAGCCATAACAATCTTATTTTAACCACAACTCCACATAAAACACAAAGTTACCACAAATCACTACTTAAACAAAATTTTAAGCTTAAGGAACTAAAAGTTTAGCAAAGAAGTATTTGATTTTGGGTTATACCTCAAGATGGTCTAAGTAGGTGATTCAAGAGAGCTAGCACTAAAGAGTCTTAGCCAAGAACCATACTTGAGTTGAGAAAGAGAAGTAGTGATGATTTTTGTTAGAGATTTGAATTTGGCTTGAAATGGAGACTTGGATTTAAAATTTTCATTTACAGAAGAAGAAGGAGAAGATGATTGGGAGGGGGCTGCTTGCTCTGGCCGAGCTCCAAGGAGGGAAAGTGAGGGAGAGAGAGAGAGAAGTGTGTGAGTGTGGGTGTTCAAAAAGTCAATGCCCATGCCTCAAATAGTATCCCCCATACCTCTTTTATCTATTCCTTTTCTCATTTCCTAAATGTTTTGTTTTATTTGGAAGGAAAAATAAAGAACCATGAAGAATATAGAAATGAAACATGTTACAATATCCTATAAGTTGTCATGGTTGCAAGAACATACATTAACCTAGGGTAAAACTAGATTTGAGCATGATTAAGCCATTTAGTTTAATAACTAGTAATTAAGTAAATTAGATGGTTAATGTGACAATGAATTAAATGTTGTCTAATAACACGAAATTATATAAGCAAGTGCCCAATTCACCAATAAGAATAGATCTATTCTGATCGTCGTGAAAATAATTATCAACGGGGTTTACGAATGTCACTCATTAACGCTAATTAACACGAAATATTCTAAACGAACTTTTCAAAACGTTACAATCTTCCCCCCTTAAAGAAATTCAGTCCCCGAATTTAAATTTTTTAGCTACGCATACCTTCGAAGAGATGGGGATATTTCTTCTTCATCTCGGCCTCGGTCTCCCAGGTGACCTCCTCGCTGCTCGGACCATGCCAAAGGACCTTTACGGACGGTATAACCCTTGACCTCAATTTCTTCACCTGCTGATCCAAGATGACCACCGGCTGCTCCGTAAAGGAAAGGTCGTGCTCCAGCTGGACCGTCGGGTGCTGAATCATATGAGATGGGTCATGAAGGTACTTGTGGAGCATCGAAACGTGGAAGACGAGGTGAACATCAGGAAAACTGGGCGGAAGAGCCAAACGATACGCAACTGCACCAACACGCTCGGGGATCTCGAAGGGGCCTACAAATCTGGGACTAAGTTTTCCTTTTCTCCCAAATCTCGTCACGCCCTTCATTGGGGAGACCCTCAAGAAAACATGATCGCCTACAGCAAACTCAACTCTATGCCGACGCCGGTCCGCATAAGATCTCTGCCTGCTCTGGGCCACTTTCATCCTATCATGAATCAACTGGATCTTTGCGGTCGTCTCCTGTACGATCTGCGGCCCCAAAATACTGCTTTCGCTGAGCTCTGTCCAACAGACGGGCGATCGACATCTCTTCCCATATAGAGCCTCGAAAGGTGCCATCTGAATCGTCTCCTGGATGCTGTTGTTGTAGGAGAACTCTATCAAGGGTAAATGCTGATCCCAGCTACCACCGAAATAAAGAACGCATGCTCGGAGCATGTCCTCAAAAGTCTGAATAGTCCGCTCTGACTGGCCGTCGGTCTGCGGATGGAATGCTGTGCTAAAACTCAATCGGGTGCCCAAAACCTCCTGAAGTCTCTGCCATAGTCGGCTGGTGAACTGGGTGCCTCGGTCGGACACAATACACGTCGGGACGCCATGCAATCGCACAATCTCATCGATGTATAGCTGGGCGTACTGAGCAAATCCAAAAGTGGTCTTTACTGGCAGAAAGTGAGCCGCTTTCGTCAATCTATCCACGATCACCCAAATAGAGTCATACCCTCGACTGGTCCTGGGTAAACCCACAATGAAGTCCATAGAAATCTGCTCCCATTTCCACTCCGGAATGGGCAAAGGCTACAACTCTCCCACTGGCCTCTGGTGCTCGGCCTTGACTTGCTGACAAGTCAGGCATCTCGATACGAAGTCTGTGATGTTCCTCTTCATTCCTTCCCACCAGTAGACGTCCCTCAAATCGTGGTACATCTTGGTGGAACCAGGTGTCACGCCCCGCTTCCCAAAAGAAGGAGAAGGAAGATGTGGCAAGATCCGCAACCTAACTGTATTGAAGGTGGTCTATTCAATACAGTTACGTTAAGCATATAAATATTTAATATGCAGGATGTGTACCAAAACAAAAATAATAAAAGCGAAAGGCATTTTATTTCCATTAACCAAACTTTATTACATCCCAAAGGAAAAAGTAAAATAAACTAAGTAGTTTATTTACATCAAAAGAGAAACAAAAAGCCCTAAACATGTGGGCAACAACAAAAATTAAAACTATCTAATCTTCCATTGTCCTGTCTGCATAATCTTCATAAGTTGGCTTCACACCTTGATCTTCGCTGTAATACTCATTCTTATCTGACGGACATTCCAAAGATAGAGGAGGAAAAGGAAAGTCCGTCAGCGAGTTATACTCGGGTAGAATTGCCTCATAAGATAGTAAGGGCATAGAAACAAACAGGTGTGTATAATGAATATGATGTGCATGTGTATAAAGGTATGAGGTTATGTACAAATTGGATATGTGATTATGAGTAGGTTATATATGTTGTAAGTTATATGTAGATGAAGGTAATAGTTTGTATTAGTTTGTTAAACAAGGGTCCGGATACTCGAGATTATTCCGTTGTGGCCACGGAACAACAACTGAGGAAGTGAAATGTACCGTTTCACTTCCCGGGATCATGATCGAGTAGTAGGGGAATCCGAGTTCCGAATTATCCTTGCCTAATCAAACTACCCATTCCCGTGGTTCAGTATAAAGGTTTGGACGGATTAGAGTTAGTGCGTATACTTCTAGGTATGGAATTTCCATATTGTATAGTCGCCCATATATTGGACTGATCACCCGGAATATCGGGATCTTCATATTTATATAGTCGCCCATATATTGGACTGGTCATCCGGAATATCGGGATCTTCATATTTATATAGTCGCCCATATATTGGACTGGTCACCCTGCCTGCAGGGATCTTCATAAAGTATTCCATACCTAGGTCCGCGCATTCTAACCCTAACCGTATCATGTTTTGTATATGTCATGTTGTTATAAGCTGGAATTTTAGAAAGAGTATTGATCTCGTTTAATATGGCCTTCCACAACCACTCGTTTTATTTTCTAGAATTTGTAAAGTACTTTGTGTCCTTCAGAAAAAGCTTAGTTAAAATAATAAGGTTTAAATATCGTTTATTACTTCTAAGAAAAACCATGATATTTGAGATATTTATTATTTTGGAAAAGAATAAGGTTTTACAGAAAATATCCTTTTGATAAAAGATTGTGGTGTTTATTTGAAAATCTTTTGAAAAAGGTTTTTATTTGAAAATCTAGACTACTCCTAATATTCCAAAAGGACAAGTTATGAGGTCTTCAAATCGTCTCTTCACCGCCAATTGTGGCCAGGTAAGCACAAGTAAGGAAAGGAGGGATCTGCTCACGAATCACCGTGAGACGGGCCTTTTAAAGTTACCTTTCTCACTTGTCTAGCCTAGACACCACAAAGTCTGATTTAGATAAACGATCGATGCCTACAACCGTTCCTTTATTTTAGATTGGTTTTAAAAATTACCTTTTAAAAGATACTAAATATTCCCTTTTGAAAAGATATCGTTATTTAAATAATATTTTCTTTCTTAAAAAGTTGAGGGGGTTTTAAAAATATTTGCAAGTAAAATATACGTATACTGTATCTAAAATATTTATTTTACATATCTTTATTTCTTATAGATATTTTAAACAAATATAATATTTAAATTAAACGAGAGTATCTTGTGGAAGTAATCTATTTCGAGATCATTTTTATAGTATGGGTATGACAGAGGTAAAATGACAATTCATGGGTTACATCAGATTCCAGGTATTATGGGTGTGCAATATACTTCTATGTACAGAGGAAATTTAAACACCGTTTTAAAAATAAGGGATAACATTATCATTATTAAGGGTACAAGGAAAAAGGGTATGCATAAATATTATAACACCATTTTAAATAGGGGTTGAGAATTAGAAGTTGGAACTAGGTTAATGAGGTAGAAGAAGGTGACAGGAAAAGGAGAGAGAGGCGGATCCTACCTTTTATTTGAGTCGGAAAGCCAAAGAGCTGAAAACGTAGTCTCGTACTAAATCCTCAATAACTCCACGTCCCGATTTTTCCTCTGCGATTGGATGGAGCCGTAGCGTCGGCGTCGTCGATACGAAGACACCGATATTTTTTTCAGAATTTTTGGAGTTATGAGGTGTGAGAAACTGAGGTTTGAAGGTGCCTATTTATAGCGTTCAAAAGTAACAAGAAAATCCAAAAATAATCCTCAAAATCTGCGCCCAATGATTTCTGCAATGATTGCGCCCGCCGCCTTGATTTATGGCCGTTGGATATTCATCCAACGGCCCAAATTGGCGATCCGCAGTCGCAGCCTCCGCCACGTGTCGCCTTCTGATTCGCCCTCGGTCGTGGGTGCGGATCACCAGGTGGGCGCCGCCGCAGAGCTCTGGGCCGTTGGATCTTAGATCCAACGGTCCAGGTTAAAAGGATTTAAAATTTTTTTAAAAAAATAATTAAAATAGCAGATTATTTACAATATTGATTTGGCTTTGAAAAATTTGTTAAAAATAGTTAAAAATACGGGAAAATTATGGAAAAATTCCAGAAAATATATTATATTATTATTTTTAATATAAAAATAGTTTTGGGCTAAAAACAATTAGTATATCTATTTCTAAATTGTTAGCTAGTTATAATAATTATATAATATCTAGATCATCTTTAAAATACGAATTAATTACTTTTATTGATAATAAAAATATGTAGATTATTTTAAGGTATTATAAAATCTTTCTAAAACATTTTAAGCCTATAAAAATAATAAATAGATTTTAGAAATTTCCTTTAATCATATTTACTGCTTTAAAAATTATTAACACTACTTTAAAAATTAGTATTATATGAAAGAAACATGTAAATAATTATTTGATAGTAGAAATATAAATAAAATATATTTTATTAGATATTAGAAAACATGGTCGTTACAATCTATCCTCCTTAAAATAATTTCGTCCTCGAAATTTCAGAAGGTAGGTCAAGGAAAGGAAGAAAGAAATCACTAAGAAGAGATTATCGCGGTTAAAGATTTTGGTCTCGCACTCTCATCCCGTTTCCGTGTATGTCTGCCTAGTAGTTCTTCCTTCATATAGCTCTGGCCAGCTGGATTGTCTTGTCGCTCAAGGTTTCATCCATCTAATATTCCGTCCGGTTGCTGCTCGTAGGTTATGCTAACATTTTCGTAATCTCGGAACGATCAAAGTATGGCTAGGGTTTCCTCTAACGAAAATAGCAAAAGTAGGCCATACATAAATCCACTGTCTTCTTCCAAGATGTTAAACGGCTGATGAGTCGTGGGCTGAGCTTTCCTCGCTCACTGCATTGTATCACCATATCCACTTTTTTTTTACTATTATCTTACAAATTCTCCATCTTCAGGATCATTCCAATCGATCGGTAGTTCTCCCATATAAAACTTGACCTTTCCCATCCGCTTCATGTGTTTCAACCATCCGTGTTCCCATGTTCTCCTTAGAGTAGTGTTTCTATGTCTTCAAGATGAAAATTTACCATCGTCGGTTCTAGATCTGGATAGGAATAGTTGCATCCATAAATTGTTAGTTGTCTTGACGCATATGCAGCTATATTGCCGCCCTGATACATCACATCACCAAGTCACTCCTCCAAAAATTGTTGTGGATGCTTAAAACTTCTGGGTTTACTAAGAATTGCAAGAATGGCTGTGATAGTTACGATCTACCCTCCTTAGAATAATTTCATACTTGAAATTTTCAAAGGAGTAGCCACTACTAGGCACGGAAATCAGTAACGCTACCGGGAATCCTCTTTGCTGCATGTGTTGCTCTCGCGAGTTGGTGTATCACTTGATGCATGGAAAGTCTTGAAGGGTTAGGTATAAGGAATTGGAAATTATAAAATTGGTAGTTGCTTCCGGATGGAAAAGTTTGGAAGTTGAAGGAAAGATACGAATTGATGGAAAACATGAGAGCTAGAACATAAAGGCAACTAGTCGAAATTACGGAAACTAGGGGAATTATGGTGAGTCCAACTAAGAATTGTATTGAAAGATAAATAAGAATGGTATCAGAAGAAAGGTTGCGAAAAGAAAGAGTATCTCTGTTGTCTTTCCACGTGGCATCAGTCTTCTCGGCCGTCATGGTGAAGGTCTGACGTTTGGGTCCATTCCTTGTCGGAATCTTTTTAGTATAAAGTTCTGGAGTTGCCACCAGATGATGCGCGAACCGACTTAACCTTGCGAACTCCGAAGTGTGCTCGTCCACCGACTTATCCCACATACTCCCCTGTTGGAATTGTATAAACTCCCGTTCCATCTTTAAGTGTGCCACGACTGGAAAGTACTGGGTATCAAAACGCTGTTTGAACCTTTCCCAGTCGATGGGTTCCTTCGATCTACTTTCCTCTGCCCCCCACCATATCCTGGCATTATCCGTAAGTTGTAGCTTAGCGATGTTCACCTACGCGTCCTTCGGGATTTGGGCGGCACTGAGATTATTGACTGTTCCCTTAAGCCATTCTTCAGCTTCTAAAGGAGTTTCCTTCCCCAAAAAAGTCTTAGGGTGGAGTGATCTGAACTGCTTCACTCCTGCCGAACCTTGTGGAACTAGGGTTAGTGCCTGCTTAAAAACTTTTGCTTGTTGCTGCCTACTCTCGCGCAGCTCTTGATGTAGGGCAGCCGCCTGCAGCTGCTGCTGCTCCAATAGTCCTTACATCATTTGTAGCATAGCTGCTTGCTGAGCAGCGGCTTCATTGACTCTATTTCCCCTTCTGTTGCGGTTATAGTGTCATCCGGCCATTGATGATTAGGATCGGAATAGGTTAGGTTACAAACATCTGAGGTGAGACAAGATAATAACTTGCATGAAAGAACAATAATTAATGCAAGGGAGAGACTAAGAAGAGCAAGAGACACAAGAGAGATTATTGCTCGAAACTAAGATTTTATTATCCAACTTCAATATGGAGAGTACAACCGGAAGTAAGGACATGCCCTTAATGTTCTTACATCGTTTTATTCGGCCAAAGAAAAGGAAAAGACTTATTAATCTCGATTACGGGAGGTCAACAAGTGGTGATAGGTCCTCGATCTAAGAAAAGTACGACCATTCCCACGATGCCTTGCGGGGACAACCGCCTGAGAGTCTACGACTTCGTTTTCTGAATCTTCAGATGTAGCTTCAAAGTAATATCGGATATGTCATCCTCGTTGGAAAGATTTGCCATGACCAGAAGGAAAGGTCATGGTCAGGGTACAAAATTTCAAGGAAGGGACAAGGGACATAGGAAAACTATGATATCGGTATAGATGGATAAGATTCAGAAATATAATAAGTCGGTTAATTGTTTTATTTTAGTACACAAGAGGACCTGCATGGGCCACCACAAAAACCTGTCACGTCCCGCTTCCCAAAAGAAGGAGAAGGAAGACGTGGCAAGGTCTGCAACCTAACTGTATTGAAGGTGGTCTATTCAATACAGTTACGTTAAGCGTATAAATATTTAATATGCAGGATGTGTACCAAAACAAAAATAATAAAAGCGAAAGGAATTTTATTTCCATTAACCAAACTTTATTACATCCCAAAGGAAAAAGTAAAATAAACTAAGTAGTTTATTTACATCAAAAGAGAAACAAAAAGCCCTAAACATGTGGGCAACAACAAAAATTAAAACTATCTAATCTTCCATTGTCCTGCCTGCATAATCTTCATAAGTTGACTTCACACCTTGATCTTCGCTGTAATACTCATTCTTATCTGACGGACATTCCAAAGATAGAGGAGGAAAAGGAAAGTCCGTCAGCGAGTTATACTCGGGTAGGATTGTCTCATAAGATAGTAAGGGTATAGAAACAAACAGGTGTGTATAATGAATATGATGTGCATGTGTATAAAGGTATGAGATTATGTACAAATTGGATATGTGATTATGAGTAGGTTATATATGTTGTAAGTTATATGTAGATGAAGGTAATAGTTTGTATTAGTTTGTTAAACAAGGGTCCGGATACTCGAGATTATTCCGTTGTGGCCACGGAACAACAACTGGGGAAGTGAAATGTACCGTTTCAATTCCCGGGATAATGATCGAGTAGTAGGGGAATCCGAGTTCCGAATTATCCTTGCCTAATTAAACTACCCATCCCCGTGGTTCAGTATAAAGGTTTGGACGGATTAGAGTTGGTGCGTATACTTCTAGGCATGGAATTTCCATATTGTATAGTCGCCCATATATTGGACTGATCATCCGGAATATCTGGATCTTCATATTTATATAGTCGCCCATATATTGGACTGGTCACCCGGAATATCGGGATCTTCATATTTATATAGTCGCCCATATATTGGACTGGTCACCCTGTCTGCAGAGATCTTCATAAAATATTCCATACCTAGGTCTGCGCATTCTAACCCTAACCATATCATGTTTTGTATATGTCATGTTGTCATTAGCTGGAATTTTAGAAAGAGTATTGATCTCGTTTAATATGGCCTTCCACAACCACTCGTTTTATTTTCTTGAATTTATAAAGTACTTTGTGTCCTTCAGAAAAAGCTTAGTTAAAATAATAAGGTTTAAATATCGTTTATTACTTCTAAGAAAAACCATGATTTTTGGGATATTTATTATTTTGGAAAAGAATAAGGTTTTACAGAAAATATCCTTTTGATAAAAGGTTGTGGTGTTTATTTGAAAAGGTTTTTATTTGAAAATCTAGACTACTCCTAATATTCCAAAAGGACAAGTTATGAGGTCCTCAAATCGCCTCTTCACCGCCAATTGTGGCCAGGTAAGCACAAGTAAGGAAAGGAGGGATCCGCTCTCGAATCGCCGTGAGACGGGCCTTTTAAAATTACCTTTCTTACTTGTCTAGCCTAGGCACCACAAATTCTGATTTAGATAAACGATCGATGCCTACAACCGTTCCTTTATTTTAGATTGGTTTTAAAAATTACCTTTTAAAAGATATTAAATATTCCCTTTTGAAAAGATATCGTTATTTAAATAATATTTTCTTTCTTAAAAAGTTGAGGGGTTTTTAAAAATATTTGCAAGTAAAATATACGTATACTGTATCTAAAATATTTATTTTACATATCTTTATTTCTTATAGATATTTTAAACAAATATAATATTTAAATTAAACGAGAGTATCTTGTGGAAGTAACCTATTTCGAGATCATTTTTATAGTATGGGTATGACAGAGGTAAAATGACAATTCATGGGTTATATCAGATTCCAGGTATTATGGGTGTGCAATATACTTCTATGTACAGAGAAAATTTAAACACCGTTTTAAAAATAAAGGATAACATTATCATTATTAAGGGTACAAGGAAAAAGAGTATGCATAAATATTATAACACCATTTATATGGGGGTTGAGAATTAGAAGCTGGAACTAGGTTAATGAGATAGAAGAAGGTGACAGGAAAAGGAGAGAGAGGCGGATCCTATCTTTTGTTTGAGTCGGAAAGCCAAAGAGCTGAAAACGTAGTCTCGTACTAAATCCTCAATAACTCCACGTCCCGATTTTTCCTCTGCGATTGGATGGAGCCGTAGCGTCGGCGTCGTCGATACGAAGGCACCGGTATTTTTTTCAGAATTTATAGAGTTATGAGGTGTGAGAAATTGAGGTTTGAAGGTGCCTATTTATAGCGTTCAAAAGTAACAAGAAAATCCAAAAATAATCCTCAAAATCCGCGCCCAATGATTTCTGCTATGATTGCGCCCGCAGTCTTGATTTATGGCCGTTGGATATTCATCCAACGGCCCAGATTGGCGATCCGCAGTCGCAGCCTCCACCACGTGTCGCCTTCTGATTCACCCTCGGCCGTGGGTGCGGATCACCACGTGGGCGCCGCCGCAGAGCTCTGGGCCGTTGGATCTTGGATCCAACGGTCCAGGTTAAAAGGATTTAAAAATTTAAAATAAAAATAAATAAAATAGCAGATTATTTAAAATATTGATTTGGCTTTGAAAAATTTGTTAAAAATAGTTAAAAATACGGGAAAATTATGGAAAAATTCCAGAAAATATATTTTATTATTATCTTTAATATAAAAATAGTTTTGGGCTAAAAACAATTAGTATATCTATTTCTAAATTGTTAGCTAGTTATAATAATTATATAATATCTAGTTCATCTTTAAAATACGAATTAATTACTTTTATTGATAATAAAAATATGTAGATTATTTTAATCGTATTATAAAATCTTTCTAAAACATTTTAAGCCTATAAAAATAATAAATAGATTTTAGAAATTTCCTTTAATCATATTTACTGCTTTAAAAATTATTAACACTACTTTAAAAATTAGTATTATATGAAAGAAACATGTAAATAATTATTTGATAGTAGAAATATAAATAAAATATATTTTATTAGATATTAGAAAACATGGTCGTTACACCAGGATGAACACTATATACCGATCGATGTGCCTCCTCAAGAATCTCATGCCTCAGTCTCTCAGAAGCTGGTACGCACTGTCTAGTCCTAAATCGTAGTATCCCCTGATCGTCGATCACAAACTCGGAATCTCTGCCCTGCCTAACCTGCGCCATGATCTCCGAACAACGGTCATCACTGTACTGTGCCTCATGGATGCGGTCATGCAACTGTGGACATGCACGAACATGCGTAAGTTGTCCTCCGGTCGGAATAAACTCGAACTGCACTCGGCTGTCGCATAAAATCTGCCAATCTGCCGACGACTGCCTCTGGACTGTGCTCAAACAAGATAAACTACCTCCGGGCCTCCGACTCAAGGCATCCGCCACAACGTTCGCCTTGCTCGGATGATAAAGGATCTCGCAATCGTAGTCCTTCACTAGCTCCATCCAACGGCGCTGTCTCAGATTCAGGTCTTGCTGCTGAAATATGTACTTCAAGCTCTTGTGGTCCATGAATATCCGGCACAACTCGCCATATAGGTAATGTCTCCAGATCTTGAGTGCAAACACCACTGCAGCCATCTCTAAATCGTGAGTAGCATAGTTCTGTTCGTGTTTCTTTAGCTGCCGAAAAGCATACGCGATAACCCTGTCGTGCTGCATCAACACGCAACCTAGTCCTACTCGAGAAGCATTACAATAAACCATAAATCCGCCCGATCCCGAAGGCAAAGACAACACTGGTACAGTAGTCAGACGAGTCTTCAACTGCTGGAAGCTATGCTCGCACGCCTCGGTTCAATCAAAAGGAATTCCTTTCCGGGTCAACCCGGTCAACGGTGCAGCGATACGGGAGAAGTCTTGCATAAATCGTCGGTAGTAGCCGGCCAGTCTTAGGAAGCTGCGGATTTCTGTAACGGATACTGGTCTGGGCCAATACTGAACGGCCTCGATCTTCTTCGGGTCCACACGTATACTGTCACTCGTAACCACGTGACCCAAGAAATCAACGCTGTCAAGCCAGAATGCGCACTTGGAGAATTTCGCGAATAGCTGGTGCTCTCTTAAAGTCTGCAAAGTGATTCACAAGTGTTGCTCGTGCTCCTCTTGACTCCGGGAATACACTAAGACGTCGTCAATAAACACGATGATGAACTGATCAAGATACGGCCTGAAAACGCGGTTCATCAAGTCCATAAACGCTGCTGGGGCGTTGGTGAGTCCGAGCGACATCACCAAAAACTCATAGTGTCCATAACGTGTGCGAAAAGCCGTCCTCGGAATATCCTCCTGCCGAACTCGCAACTGATGGTAGCTTGATCGCAAGTCAATCTTCGAGAAGTGCCCCGCACCCTGAAGCTGGTCGAACAAATCATCGATACAAGGCAAGGGATATCTGTTCCGCACAGTAACCCAGTTCAGCTGACGGTAATCAATACACAAGCGCAAACTGTCGTCCTTCTTCTTAACGAACAGGACAGGAGCACCCCAAGAAGACACACTCGGTCGAATAAGCCCTTTATCTAACAAATCCTGCAACCGACCTTTCAGCTCTCTAAGCTCCGCCGGGGCCATCCGATAAGGCGGTATGGAAATATGCCTCATGCCGGGAATCAAATCGATGCAGAACACAACATCACGCTCAGGCGGTAGCCCAGGAAGCTCGTCAGGGAAGACATCCGGAAACTCACACACAATCGAGACCTGGTCTAACGGAACCTCTACAGCTCTAGTATCACAAACATACGCTAAGAATCCCTGACATCCCTTCCGCAAGAGCTGACCGGCGCGAAAAGACGAAATCAAGCTGGGAAGGGTGACACTGCGGTCTCCGTGAATAACAAGAACTGGCTCTCCCGGAAAACTAAATCTGACTGCCTTCTCACGGCAGTCCATAGATGTATAACAAGTAGCTAGCCAGTCCATGCTCAGAAAACATCAAATCCAACATATCGAGAAGAATCAAATCAACCGATGAATCCCTCTCTCCGATACGAACGGAACACAATCGAAATACAAAACGAGCGACAAACGACTCGCCTACTGGAGTAATAACAACAAGCAGCTGATCTAACTACAATGACTCACGACCCAACATCGGTGCAAATTGTGTAGATACATACGAATGTGTGGAACCTGGATCGAATAATACCCGTGCGTCGAAAGAACATACTGGCAAGGTACCTGTCACAACGGCATTGGATGCCTGCGCATCCTGCGGAGTCAAAGTGAACACTCGGACCTGTCCCCCACCAATAGCTGCCTGTCCTCTGCCTCGGCCTCGGCCTCCTCGTCCTCTCTGAACACGACCGCCGCGTCCACGGCCTCTGGGGGCGTCTATCCGGCGTGGAGCATCACTGGGGGTAGGAAGTAGAGCTCTCTGAGGAGGTGGTGAAGGTGGTAAAGTCACGTGTGGAACTGTCGCTGCGCCCTGTCGTCTCACCATACAATCTCTGATACGATGGTATGGACTCCCGCACCGAAAACATCCTGGCGACGTGTGCTAGTCCTGCGGATAAGAACCAAATAACTGACCCCGTTTAACTCCTCTACCGTCACCATCTTTCGGAAAGAATCTGTCACGACGTCTCCCCATCCGTCTCCAAACTGGCATATCAGTACGAATCCTCTTCGGCCCAGAAACGACCGAAGTCCCTGAAATGCGCTCCTCCAATAGTAAGGCCGTGTCCATAGCAGCTGCATAAGTGTCAAAGTGCTGGGAGCCGATGGCAAGAAATAACTGTGTGTTAAGTCCCTGCATAAATCTCTTTATCCTCTTCTCTTCAGTGTCTACCAAGTAGGAGCATATCTAGACAACTGAGTAAACTGGATATCATACTCGGACACTGTCATCCCTGGAGTCTTGCGCAAAGCCTCAAAACTATGAGCTCGAGCATCACGAACGCTTTCTGGAAGGAAACGGGCAAGAAATATTGTTGTGAACTCATCCCAAGTCATAGGAGGTAGGCCTGCAGCTCGACCTCTCTTGACCGACTCACACCACGTCTGAGCATGGCCCTCCAAACGAAAACTCGCAAGCTCCACCCATTTATCGTCAGAACATCTGAGCGAACGGCAAATCCTAGCTAATCTGTCGAGGAATGTCTAGGGATCCTCCGCTGCATCTGTGCCGGTGAAGACTGGAGGTCTTAGCCTCATGAACTCCTGTAGTGATACGGGAATAGCTACGGTAGTAGTAGAAGCAACTGTCTGGGCAGCAGGTACAATCATAGTCTGTGCAGGGGTAGGTACGTCCTCAGATCTCTGTGCATAACTGGCTTCGACTAAGGATCCCATCATCTAACGTAGCTCCTGCATACCTGACTCTAGCCTGTCAATGCGGCCTGGGGAAGGTGGATCAATATGTCCCTGAGGGGTAGGCGTGCCGTCTAGATCGACCCTTGTCTCAGACGAGCCTGCGCGAATCTCATCCCTGGCGGCAACCCTCTGCGCCCTCATGGTCTTTGGCGGCATAACGGCTGGTACAAGAAACAGGATAAAAAGAACAGTGCAATAGAATCATAGGATACACGGAATTGAAGAAGGAATTTCAAGCAAGTATATCCTAAAGTCACTTAGGCGTAGTACCGTATCGCAAGTATGCCGCGGATATACACACGCTACGTTACTCTGTTTAAGTCACCAACTCCATCAACCAAGGGTCATCCTACACTTAGAAAGGTAAAACCTAACGCTCTGATACCAACTTTGTCATGACCCGAAAGGTACGGAACGCGACTGGTACTTAAATTACGAAACGTCTCGAGGCATACGTAATCTAAGTAAGCCAAAGCCCATAAATCAAAACCCATTTAAGCAGTAGAGTGAAGGAAAAACCAATATAAGTCGCATCAAAATCTTTAAAAGCAACATCACATTTTCTGAAAATTTCGGCAGAGTCTCCTTCGTAAAAACTGGCCTCAAACGGGTACAAAACAAGAATATACATATAACATAAAATAAGGCATCCCTAAGAGGGAGCTAGCACTTCGCCAAAAGCGGTCTCAACAACACACGCAATAAATATCATTACTGTGCAAAAATATAAGCATAAAAAGGCCCAAGTAATAAGCATCACGTCGGCTCAAGTGGGCTCGACCCAGAGAAACAACATATATGTACACAAATCTCACTGTCTCGTCTCTGGGTCACAATACATTAGTACAAGTGGCAGATAGATGGAGTACACTAGATACAATGAATATACAAGGTGGAAAAAAAATAACCTCACAATCCACCTACGAGCAAAAGCCTCAAATCCAAGCAAAAGAAGCAAAAGGAGGAAGTGCGTCCGCCGCTACAGTGCTGACGGATCGGACCTGTAAAAAGGCTGTGGCACAACGGGGTGAGTTGCCAACTCGTGAGTAATAAGTAACATCTATAAAGGCTATCGTAAGCATGTACGCAAAAGTGTCACAACTCTACAATACTGATATGGCATGATGTACTAGCATGTATGCAACATGAATGCAATTTAACACGAGATCTGAGTATGTTTGATATGAGGAAATCATTAATTTCATCTTAGAAAAACTCCTGTGAAAAATCTGAAGAAATATCAATGAAATCAACAGAAATCCGTGTCAAGTATAGACACCTCAAATGAATATCTCAATGTCTCAAAGTATCGGTATCTCAAAGTCTCACGACCACGGTCGGTATTCTCTGGATATCCGCCGCGCCAACAATCACCGGTAGGTAGTCTGCCCCTACCAGGCTCATCGTCTACAACTCGAACTTTTTGCCCTGGGGTACCTTACCGGGCCCACCATGTACCCGAGACGGTTCATCCTACTCCTCGAAACGGGTCTCGAAAACTAACAGAAAATCCATGGTGGACGACACATATCATATCACGAGAAAACCGCCATTTGCAATATCTAAATAATATCAGTTTTATTAAATCCTTGCGGTTTTCCCCAAAAACCCATAAATCTCGAAGTGCTGAAATCCTCAAGAAAATCACCATAAGTACACATGTCAGCAAAATGAACGCCTATGGTATCAACAATACGAACGGCAATATATGGATGGAAAACTATGCATGAACGATGATGCAATGAGGTACATGCAAATGACTAGTGATCCTATGAATTTATCCTGATAATTTGAATATACCGCTCCAGTTTACAAGACATATATAGTGCAATTGTTCTGGATTCTGATTCAAGCAAGTTAAATAGTACTTGCACCGCATAACTCATGATAATGGTGCAATGGTTCTATATACTAAATTTAGCAAGTTAAATAGTACTTGTGCCGCATAACTCATGATAACGATGCAATGGTTCTATATGCTGAATTTAGCAAGTTAAATAATAACTCATGATAATGGTTTAATGGTTCTATATACTGAATTTAGCAAGTTAAATAGTACTTGTGCCGCATAACTCTTGATAATGGTGCAATTGTTCTATATACTGAATTTAGCAAGTTAAATAGTACTTGTGCCGCATAACTCATGATAATAGTTCAATGGTTCTATATACTGAATTTAGCAAGTTAAATAGTACTTGTGCCGCATAACTCATGATAATGGTGCAATGGTTCGATATGCTGAATTTAGCAAGTTAAATAATACTTGTGCCGCATAACTCATGATAATGGTTCAATGGTTCTATATGCTGAATTTAGCAAGTTAAATAGTATTTGTGCCACATAACTCATGATAATGGTTCAATGGTTCTATATGCTGAATTTAGCAAGTTAAATAGTACTTGTGCCGCATAACTCATTATAATGGTGCAATGGTTCTATATGCTGAATTTAGCAAGTTAAATAGTACTTGTGCCGCATAACTCATGATAATGGTTCAATGGTTCTATATGATGAAGTAAGCAAATCAAATAGTACTTGTGCCGTATATCTCATGATAATGGTTCAATGGTTCTATATGATGAACTAAGCAAATCAAATAGTACTTATGTCGCATATCTCATAATAATGGTTCAATGGTTTTATATGCTGAACTAACACACATATAGATATAAAAGATCATGCACTGCAGCAAAATAGATAACTATGAACTACACGCAAAAATGCTTATACTACTAGAAGTTTTAAACTATCGGGCGCCTCGCGCCATCCAAACGATTTCCCCCGTAGATGTATACATCGACTCACCGAAATGTCTCAGCTAGTCAGGTCCAATCACTGCTTTCCCCTTCCGTACCGCGTCCGATGTCCCCGCGATCGATCCTAGAATCATACAATGTAACACACATAAGCTAAAATCCGGCAAAACACGATACCAAAACCATACAAGAAAATTAGCGTCGTGAGTTAACGAGTGTGCACCCAAAATACTAGACTTGTGATAAACACAGAACTACCCGGATTGGCTGTCGTATACAGCAACTACAAAACCATGACTCGGAGTGTACGTGTCGCGTAAGTCCCACTACACTAATAATAGGAAAAAGGGTCCCAGATTTCACCTGAAGCAAAAACAAACAAAACTAGCAACACCAATAAACACCTGCAGGCACCCCCATGAAAAGAACCAACCCCAAATTCCCACAAGGGGTCGGCGAGCTCGGAAATCATGGGGAAGTCGCCGGGTCTACGTGGGTGAAACGGGTACGAATCTCAACATAACACTCTAGCTTCCCTGTACAATATTCTGTATATGTTTGCGAACCCAGAAAATAACCACATATATATATATGATCTCCCGTATCCTAAAATTGGATTTAAAAGTGTATTTAGAATTCTAATTTGCGACATTAATGTGTTTTAACGAAATCTAGTGATAAGACTTGGTTTATTAAACACTAACAACACTTATTTACAGTACACAAACCATAACAATCTTATTTTAACCACAACTCCACATAAAACACAAAGTTAGCACAAATCACTACTTAAACAAAATTTTAAGATTAAGGAACTAAAAGTTTAGCAAAGAAGTATTTGATTTTGGGTTATACCTCAAGATGGTCTAAGTAGGTGATTCAAGAGAGCTAGCACCAAAGAGTCTTAGCTAAGAACCATACTTGAGTTGAGAAAGAGAAGTAGTGATGATTTTTGTTAGAGATTTGAATTTGGCTTGAAATGGAGACTTGGATTCAAATTTTTCATTGAGTGAAGAAGAAGGAGAAGATGAGGGGGAGGGGGCTGCTTGCTCTGGCCGAGCTCCAAGGAGGGAAAGTGGGGGGGGGGGAGAGAAGAGTGTGGGTGTATGTGTTCAAAAAGTCAATGCCCTTGCCTCAAATAGTGTCCCCCATGCCTCTTTTATCTATTCCTTTTCTCATTTCCTAAATGTTTTGTTTTATTTGGAAGGAAAAATAAAGAACCATGAAGAATATAGAAATGAAACATGTTACAATATCCTACAAGTTGTCATGGTTGCAAGAACACACATTAACCTAAGGTAAACTAGATTTGAGCATGATTAAGCCATTTAGTTTAATAACTAGTAATTAAGTAAATTAGATGGTTAATGTGACAATGAATTAAATGTTGTCTAATAACATGAAATTATATAAGCAAGTGCCCAATTCACCAATAAGAATAGATCTATTCTAATCGTCGTGAAAATAATTATCAACGGGGTTTACGAAAGTCACTCATTAACGCTAATTAACACAAAATATTCTAAACGAACTTTTCAAAACGTTACAATCTTCCCCACTTAAATAAATTCGGTCCCTGAATTTAAAAATTTTAGCTACGCGTACCTTCGAAAAGATGGGGATATTTCTTCCTCATCTCGTCATCGGTCTCCCAGGTGACCTCCTCGCTGCTCGGACCACGCCAAAGGACCTTTACGGACGGTATAACCCTTGACCTCAATTTCTTCACCTGCCGATCCAGAATGACCACCGGCTGCTCCGCAAAGGAAAGGAGAAAAACTAGGTTAGTTGGACCTGGTGATATGTCCCTCAGGGTAGGGAATAAAGCACAAGTTAATGCTGCAGCCGTCGGTGAATATCACCTAGTGTTTCCAAATGGCAATACTATGATTTTGGACAATTGCTACTATGCACCTTCTATGGTTTGCAATATCATATCAGTTTCTTTACTTGATAAAGATGGATTTAACTTTGTTCTTGATGGAAATATCATGAACTTTTACCTTGATAAGGTACTGGTTGCAGAAGGTACACTGTGTAATGGTATCTATATTCTAAATCAGAATACAGTTCTTAATGTACAAAACACACGCAAGAGGAAGAGTTCAGATACGAACGAATCCTACTTGTGACATTGTAGACTTGGTCATATCGGAGAGAAAAGACTAAGTAAGTTACATAAAGATGGACTCTTGAATACGTTTCGAATTTTCATCTTATGAAACCTGTCATTCTTGTCTCGAAGGAAAGATGACCAAATCTCCGTTTACCGGACATGGAGAAAGAGCAGCAGAGCTCTTGGGACTCATACACAGTGATGTGTGTGGTCCGATGTTTATACATACAAGGGGTAGGTTCTTGTACTTCATCACATTCACTGACGATCTCTCTACATTCGGATATGTGTATCTTATGAAACACAAATCTGAAGCTTTTGAGAAATTCAAAGAATTCAGAAACGAAGTGGAGAACCAGACTGGCAAAAGTATCAAGATCCTCCGGTCTGATAAGGGAGGGGAGTACTTGAGCACGGAATTCCTAGATTACTTAAAAGAGAATGGAATTCTCTCTCAGCTTACTCCTCCTTACACACCATAGCATAATGGTGTATCGGAGAGGAAGAATCATACCATATTGGATATGGTTCGCTCCATGATGAGTAGTGCTGAGTTGCCTCTTTCATTCTGGGGACACGCACTTCAGACAGGGGCATACCTTTTGAATCAAGTTCCGTCCAAATCTATGCCTAAAACTCCGTATGAAATATGGAGTAGTAAGAAACCATGTCTTAAATTTATTAAGATATGGGGTTGTCCAGCCCATGTGAAAACACGGAAACTGGACAAGCTTCAGGCACGTTCAGTTCTATGTAAATTTGTGAGATATCCTAAGGATTCTCTAGGATATCTGTTCTACCACACTGAGGAACAGAAGGTGTTTGTATCTCGCCATGCTACCTTTTTAGAAAGGGAGTTTCTTGCAAATGAAACTAATGGGAGTACGGTAGAACTGGGAGAAATCCATGAACCACAAAATATAACTAAAGATTTGGAGGAACCGCTGGATTCAGTATTCCCAGACGAACCTCAGCCACTCCGCAGATCTGGTAGGATTTCTCATCCGCCCGAGAGATACTACGGTTTTCTCATAGACGGGGATCAAGAGGATTGCATCTTGGAAGAAGATGATCCTACCAGTTTCAGGAAGGCGATTGTTAGTAAGGACTCTGATAAGTGGCTGGATGGTATGCGATCCGAAATACAGTCCATGTACACCAATAAAGTGTGGATCTTGGATATTGCTCCGCCTGGGGGAAAACCCGTTGGATGCAAATGGATCTACAAATGGAAACTTGGTGTAGATGGGCAGGTGGAAACCTATAAGGCTAGACTCGTTGCAAAAGGTTTTCGTCAAAGACCCGGTGTGGACTATGACGAAACTTTTTCTCCAGTGGCTATGCTCAAATCCATTCGGATCCTACCTGCCATTGCTGCCATCCATGACTATGAAATCTGGCAGATGGACATAAAAACGGATTTTCTAAACGGCAGTTTGGAAGAGTGCGTTTATATGGATCAGCCAGAAGGTTTTCTAGACAGTGGGAGCAGCGGGAAGGTGTGCAAGTGTCACGACCCGAAAGTACGGAACGTGACCGGCACTTATATTACGAAGCGTCTAGAGGCGCAACGTAACCTAAGTAAGCCGAAGCCCGGAAATCTAAACCATAAAAGAAGAAGAAGTAAAAGAAAACATGAAGAAAACAAGTTTTAAAGCATTATCCAATTTTCTCAAAAATTTCGGCAGTCTCCTTTGTAAAAACTGGCCCCAAACGGGTACAACAAGTATAATATATACAAACAATAAAAAGCATCCCCAAACGGGAGCTAGCTCTACGCCAAAAGGCGGAAACAACCACATCAATGCACAATAGTATACAACGCCAAAGGGCGAGGCTCAAAACTCAAAAGAAAACAAAACCACCAGATATCATAATAATACAGGCGTGACTCTAAGGTCGAAATAAATAACTGGTCCGGTAAACTATCAAATAATACAAATTTGGTTGATGGAGTTTTCTAGATACAAATGAAATAATAAAAGTACAATGGCGGTCCAGATACAAGTGAACCAACCTACCGTGCAAATCACCCTGAATGAAAAGATGTGCCAGCAAGCTGCCAAGAAAACCTGTACATCGAACCTGTAATAAAATTTGGCACAACGGGGGTGAGTTGCCAACTCGTGAGTAGAAGATATCTGCGAAAAGAAATCGAATGCACGACGCTGTCCTAGGTCATAATAATATACTAATATACTACTAGTCATCAAGTAAAGACAGGATAATAAGCTACGTGTAAGTGCAAATGCTCCGTGCTCGTATCAGTGCCTCATATAGAACTATGTCATGTGAATGAGTATGCATGCACCATGAATGTGAAATAACCAATCCTGAAATCTAGATATATCTGTATAAGAAATCTTAACTTTTATCATGGTAAAATGTGTATAGAAATCTGAAATATCAACGATGAAATACATGGAAATCCGTGTCAAGCATCGACACAAAACATGTAAATCTCAAGTCTCAATATCTCATAATCTCAATGTCTCATAGTCTCAATATCTCGGGTTCCGTCAGTCCGGATCGGCCCATATCATCAAATCTCACGACAACGGTCGGTATCCTCCGGATATCCACCACGCCAGACATTACCGGTAGATAGTCCTCCCCTGCCAGGCTTATCGTCTACAACTCGATCTTCTTGCCCCGGGGTACCATACCGGGCCCACCATGTACCCGAGACGGTTCATCCACTCCTCGAATCGGGTCTCGAAATCCAACAGAAAACATGAAATCTCATGGTGGACGACACATACATCACGAGAAAACTGCATCTTATGTTTTAAAAAGAGAGGAGGAGCGAGAGAAGTTTTTATATATTCTTGCGGTTTTCCCCAAAAATCCAGAAATCTCATAGAAATCCAAAATCCCAAAATCATGAGTAAGTATATGATAAGTGTCAGCATATGCCTCATAATACTGCATGATAACATGAAAATGTGAATGCATGAAATGTCTAAGTAATAAATGACATGTCTATAGTAACACCAGAGAGTAATCACAATATTATATCGATCTAGCTGTTATCTGATTCTATCAATAAAAGACAATATGATCTAAAGTGTACGTGACATAGCAATTACCGATGATGATGTGTGTGAGCTGGCAAATAAGTGTGTGTGGAATATGCGCATCATCGGTAATGGTGCTGGTGTCCCAACAGGCAGAGTTTTATACTGATTATAGAAACATATGAATGAACATGCACCATTATGATTACGGTATGAATGTAAAGACGGATGTGTAATAACCACTCATCTGTGATATACAAGTATAACTACAACTATATGACTCGAGCCTAAACTAGTGTCCATCTAACCTCCTAAGGAACTAAACCTAAGAAACTAGTCAATAAGAAATAAGAGTCTACCTAAGGTCTGAATCCGTATCTCTAATAGTCGGCGATCCAGCCTCAATAGCGTCACGTACGTAGTACGGCTTCCACGAATCAAGAGTGCAGATCAATTATCATATCTATGTCTCGTACGGTAAAATCCATCGTACGGCATCCCAATATCGGGGTACGGGTCAAGTATCACCTACGTATCTCATCATTCGTATAATATCATCATCAACACATGTCAAGATCAAGGTGCTATACTGTAATCGCATACATCAATCATATATCATTGTCAGCATAAATATACATCGTTAATTTATCCTCAGAAATATCATATCATATGTATCATATTGTGACTAAGTCACACTTAGTTCATATCGTAATCAAGTCACACCTATATGATATCGTAATCAAGTCACACATATATGATATCGAAATCAAGTCATACCTATATGATATCGTAATCAAGTCACACATATATCATATCAGAATTTCAGGCACAGGTTACGGTCCGAGTTCTATTTTAGAGTCCCATGTACTTCAATATCATCACCACCCTTTATTATTGTTCATGTATACAAATTCATTATCTCATTTTCTAATGATCCGCTAACAGCATAACACGACTGTATAGCCAAGAATCACGGCATCAGCCCAGTTATATTGTTTCATCCCCGTGTATCATATCACATCCTTGTATCACATATACGTATTGTGTGTGTATATATATATACCTACACCTAGTCCTATACACACACACACACACACACACACACACACACACATACATACACGTATACCCCACGTCGAGTCTCAGTGTGTGCGTGTGTGTATCTACCTGAAACCTACGAATCTCTTCCAAGGTATTCATCCTCTGGTATGGTCTTTCTAAATCAGTCTAGTCCAACCTAGGGTCATTACTGGGGTCCTACTCATCAAGAATCTAAGGTCATGTCTGGCTTCCTAATGACAATAAGTACTATCCCTATTCTATGTTTGTGGGGGTGCTAAACGCCATCCACCCGACTTCCCCCCGTAGATATACATCTACTCACCTGGTCCTTGTCTGCCGAAAATGATGTCGTCATCCTCTTCTTCATCGCCCGCAGTCCACGTGAGGGGTACCTATACACAAACATATATAGTATCGTAAACTGAATTACGGACAAAAGTCAAAACGACGCACGAAACGCGCATAGGTTAAAACCTATGTCCCTCTCATGCAAAAGGACCAAATATCGCTCGATATCAGCGTACAAACGCCGATTGATCGAGATAAACATCAACAAACAACTTGTAGTTTAAAACTCGTTACTTATAATATAAAACATGATTTAATCCATCAAAACCCTAAAAATCAATCAAAACGTCCGATTTCGAAAACCCCGAAAACGCCAATTTACCGTTTTACTTCAAAACTTGACATTTAAATGAAACTAATGGTCATAAAACTCATTAAATAGTATAACTAGATTATAAAAATCATTACCATATTTTTAACGCCCCAATTGTATTAATTGGAAAATTCTAGTTTGCAAACTTACCCGATTTCGATACTTTTAAGCAAAATTTCACAATATCACAACTAAAATTGATTTTGCATGAATTAATGTATTAAACTACAATTCATGATGATAATAATATAATGAAATCATAATTTAGATTTTAAATCTCATTTATTTAAGAATTTCCAAAATCTAGTTAGCAAAAATAGCATTTTTATTACTATTTTTCAATTATCAATAGAAACTAGTAACCAATTTAAGTTTTTCATTCCACTAACAAATTAATATCCTCTTTAAAACCACAATCTAGTGTTACAAACATTAATTGAAATTTTATCTCACCAATATATACAATATATAGAAATCTAGTTTGCAAAATGGATTAATTTAAACAATTTTGAATAAACAATTTACAATATATCATCCATACAAGATTTTCCACTTCTAAAAATGTTAAACTAGTTATTATAACCCTACTTAATTAATAAAAACCATAACTTAATTTTATAAATCCTAACTTGAATTTTAAAACTTGTAGATAGAAATTATTTATTAAATCTAATTATGCTTAAATGAAACATCTAATAACAATAAATCAAAAGAAGAAGATTTATATCTCCACAACATGAAATCCAATCATGAAAATAAGCCTCCAAAATGAATGCTTTCCATCTCCAAAATCCATGTAAAGATGAGCAAAGAATAGAGGGTAGGAATTAATTAGGATTTTGTGGGGTTTTTTATTGAATTTTTGATCAATTTTGATGATTTTTAATGCAAAAATGATGGGGGGGAAATTTTGGGGCTGCCCATGGTGGTGAGGCCGGCCATGAGGTGAGGAAAAGAGAGGAGAGTGAGAAAAGGTGAAGAAAAGTGTAGAAGATTTCACAAAAATATCATTCCATTAAGTCTTTTCATGAATTTATTTAAAAATTCTTTATTTTCTTCACTCCATTTGACCTAGAATGGTCTAGAACCATTGTAAAATTTAGAAAATAAATTTTGCATGAAACACACTTGATTCTAAGATGCAATGGTTCATTTTTACAAATTTAACCCATTCAAATTTGTAATTTATACTAATCTAGTGTAAAAATAAAGCTTATGTTAATATTTAAAATAATTAATTTAAGAAAAATATTTAATTAAACTAAAAATTTATAAGTGGCTAAATAAACACCATTTACTAGTAATAACATAATTAAAATAGATATTTTTAAATTTATAATGAAAAATAATTACGGTTTAATCTTACGAAAAATACGTTTTAATTTACCGAAAATTAGAAAATTCACTTAAATAATTTTATTTATTTATTTATTTATTTATTTATTTTTAAAATGTTACAATCTTCCCCCCTTTAAGAAATTCGGTCCCCAAATTTAAATTAAAACTCCCCCTAATTACTAAAACATTCAGCCAAAACTCTCAAATCGTCGGGCTCCGAAATCATCAATACATAACTAAAATCAACTCCGTCAAGCATAACACAATCATCGGAGTTATGGCGAAAATAAAATACCAAAACCCAATACGAAAACCAATATAATATATATCAAAACTACAACTTATATATTGTGCGCATCATAGTAAAATCGTCCAAACATCTGGATAAAGAAGCATGCAAGAACCCCTTTTTGAAAATCGCCGTGCGATGCACGTGTCACGGCACAAGTAGCGGACGTTTATTTTATTTTTAAAAAAAAAAATAGCTATACATATTTATATCTTTTATTTAACATACACGCCCGCCTGGTTACCAAATCAATAGTAATGATTATAAAAACATACCGATCAAACTGAAATCAATCCCAATCACATCATAAAAATATCATGTGCGTCCGGTACGCACTGAAATCGAAACCAAATAAAGCTGCCACGAATTCACACAAAAACAAAACTGAGTGCAACAGGTGTGCACCAAAAATATCTGTCAAGTGCAACGGGCGTGCACGACTCTAATATCAGGTGCATCTAATCTGCACAAAACACCGATTTAGTGCATCTGGTGTGCACAAATCGTATCAGGTGCACCGAATGTGCGCAAGAATCTCAATCAGGTGCACATGGTGCACGAAAACATACACCGAATATCAAAATCGAAATCACAATAAGAAAATGCATGAAAACTAGGTCGAAGTATATGTCAAAATCATGTGTAACCCATATGCACGAAATCAAATCAAAATCTCAAAATGTATAAAACCAAATCGAGTGTGCTGGGCATGTACAAAACAACATCAATACAACTGATATATGAAGCACGAATAAAACGTAATGAATGCACACATAAGAAATACCAATCGTAGAACAAAATTCTCAAAATACCAAAAAAAAAATCCAATCAACGGAAATATGAAATTCAAATCACCAAATCACAATCGTAAACACTATCGTCAATATATGTCTCTTTCCCCCTTTCCTCTGGTGTCGACTGCTTCGAACTTGTCTCTTCATAGGTGTGCTGACTGCGCTACCAACGGCAATACTCATATCTAAAGTCTCCCACGTAGTCGATCCCTTCACCTGATATCCGGACTACATTAAACTTTTCGATCGATCCATCAAAATCCCATAATTCCCCGAGAGCTCAACACTCAAGTACAGTTTAAAAATATCCGGTACATACCTCAGCATCGATGGTCCAGCCGTAGAAGGGCAAACCCAAGCCTCACTAATGGTACCGCGGAACTGCCGTAAACCCTAAGGTTCAAGGGCGTTCTCGTGGTCATTGTGTCGAGTTAGGGTTTCATTCTTCTAGAGGGTCCATAAAAATACCTGCATGTTCTTCCGAATACCTTAAACTTGGGAAAATGGGTTTCTGACAATCGTTCGAATCCTTTAACTTCGTCTGGACGGCATGTGAATACCCTTCGTCCGCACGCTAAACAATGCTTCAATCCTCAAGAATAACCGACACCCTAATGGTTATCGCATTCAAGCCGCAGCTCCTTCTGCCCGTACGCCCGTGGTAACAGAAACCACCCTCCGATATCGACGAAGATAGATCAAAGGAACGAATGATGCGGTGCAACAAATGTACATCCTAAGGCTACTTAAGAAGAGTAGCGTATCGTAAGTATGCCGCGGATCATACGCATGGTACGTCACTCTACCTAAGTCACCTACTCCATCAATCAAGGGTCACCCTAGACATATACAAGGTTAAACCTAGCACTCTGATACCAATTTTGTCACGACCCGAAAGTATGGAACGTGACCGGCACTTAGATTACGAAGCGTCTAGAGGCGCAACGTAACCTAAGTAAGCCGAAGCCCGGAAATCTAAACCATAAAAGAAGAAGAAGTAAAAGGAAACATGAAGAAAACAAGTTTTAAAGCATTATCCAATTTTCTCAAAAATTTCGGCAGAGTCTCCTTTGTGAAAACTGGCCCCAAACGGGTACAACAAGTATAATATATACAAACAATAAAAATCATCCCCAAACGGGAGCTAGCTCTACGCCAAAAGGCGGAAACAACCACATCAATGCACAATAGTATACAACGCCAAAGGGCGAGCCTCAAAACTCAAAAGAAAACAAAACCACCAGATATCATAATAATACAGGCGCGACTCTAAGGTCGAAATAAATAACTGGTCCAGTAAACTATCAAATAATACAAGTTTGGTTGATGGAGTTTTCTAGATACAAATGAAATAATAAAAGTACAATAGCGGTCCAGATACAAGTGAACCAACCTACCGTGCAAATCACCCTGAATGAAAAGATGTGCCAGCAAGCTGCCAGGAAAACCTGTACATCGAACCTGTAATAAAATTTGGCACAACGGGGGTGAGTTGCCAACTCGTGAGTAGAAGATATCTGCGAAAAGAAATCGAATGCACAACGCTGTCCTAGGTCATAATAATATACTAATATACTACTAGTCATCAAGTAAAAACAGGATAATAAGCTCCGTGTAAGTGCAAATGCTCCGTGCTCGTATCAGTGCCTCATATAGAACTATGTCATGTGAATGAGTATGCATGCACCATGAATATGAAATAACCAATCCTGAAATCTAGATATATCTGTATAAGAAATCTTAACTTTTATCATGGTAAAATGTGTATAGAAATCTGAAATATCAACGATGAAATCCATGGAAATCCGTGTCAAGCATCGACACAAAACATGTAAATCTCAAGTCTCAATACCTCATAATCTCAATGTCTCATAGTCTCAATATCTCGGGCTCCGTCAGTCCGGATCGGCCCATATCATCAAATCTCACGACAACGGTCGGTATCTTCCGGATATCCACCGCGCCAGAAATCACCGGTAGGTAGTCCTCCCCTGCCAGGCTCATCGTCTACAACTCGATCTTCTTGCCCTGGGGTACCATACCGGGCCCACCATGTACCCGAGACGGTTCATCCACTCCTCGAATCGGGTCTCGAAATCCAACAGAAAACATGAAATCTCATGGTGGACGACACATACATCACGAGAAAACCGCATCTTATGTTTTAAAAAGAGAGGAGGAGAGAGAGAAGTTTTTATATATTCTTGCGGTTTTCTCCAAAAATCCAGAAATCTCATAGAAATCCAAAATCCCAAAATCATGAGTAAGTATATGATAAGTGTCGGTATATGCCCCATAATACTGCATGATAATATGAAAATGTGAATGCATGAAATGTCTAAGTAATAAATGACATGTCATACTAACACCAGAGAGTAATCAAAATATTATATTGATCTAGCTGTTATCTGATTCTATCAATAAAAGATAATATGATCTAAAGTGTACGTGACATAGCAATTACCGATGATGATGTGTGTGAGCCGGCAAATAAGTGTGCGTGGAATATGCGCATCATCGGTAATGGTGCTGGTGTCCTAACAGGCAGAGTTTTATACTGATTATAGAAACATATGAATGAACATGCACCATTATGATTACGGTATGAATGTAAAGACGGATGTGTAATAACTACTCATCTGTGATATACAAGTATAACTACAACTATATGACTCGAGCATAAACTAGTGTCCATCTAACATCCTAAGGAACTAAACCTAAGAAACTAGTCAATAAGAAATAAGAGTCCACCTAAGGTCTGAATCCGTATCTCTAATAGTCGGCGATCCAGCCTCAATAGCATCACGTACGTAGTACGGCTTCCTCGAATCAAGAGTGCGGATCAATTATCATATCTATGTCTCGTACGGTAAAATTCATCGTACGGCATCCCAATATCGGGGTACGGGTCAAGTATCACCTACGTGTCTCATCATTCGTATAATATCATCATCAACACATGTCAAGATCAAGGTGCTATACTGTAATCACATACATCAATCATATATCATTGTCAGCATAAATATACATCGTTAATTTATCCTCAGAAATATCATATCATATGTATCATATTGTGACTAAGTCACACTTAGTTCATATCGTAATCAAGTCACACCTATATGATATCGTAATCAAGTCACACATATATGATATCGAAATCAAGTCATACCTATATGATATCGTAATAAAGTCACACATATATCATATCAGAATTTCAGGCACAGGTTACGGTCCGGGTTCTATTTTAGAGTCCCATGTACTTCAATATCATCACCACCCTTTATTATTGTTCATGTATACAAATCCATTATCTCATTTTCTAATGATCCGCTAACAGCATAACACGACTGTATAGCCAAGAATCACGGCATCAGCCCAGTTATATTGTTTCATCCCCGTGTATCATATCACATCCTTATATCACATATATGTATTGTGTATATATATATATATATCTACACCTAGTCATATATATATATATATATACATACATACATACATACATACACGTATACCCCACGTCGAGTCTCAGTGTGTGCGTGTGTGTATCTACCTGAAACCTACGAACTTCTTCTAAGATATTCATCCTCTGGTATGCTCTTTCTAAATCAGTCTAGTCCAACCTAGGGTCATTACTAGGGTCCTACTCATCAAGAATCTAAGGTCACGTCTGGATCCTAATAACAATAAGTACTATCCCTATTCTACGTTTGCGGGGGTGCTAAACGCCATCCACCCGACTTTCCCCGTAGATATACATCTACTCACCTGGTCCTTGTCTGCCGAAAATGATGTCGTCATCCTCTTCTTCATCGCCCGCAGTCCATGTGAGGGGTACCTATACACAAACATATATAGTATCGTAAACTGAATCACGGATAAAAGTCAAAACGACGCACGAAACGCGCATAGGTTAAAACCTATGTCCCTCTCATGCAAAAGGACCAAATATCGCTCGATATCAGCGTACAAACGCCGATTGATCGAGATAAATATCAACAAACAACTTGTAGTTTAAAACTCGTTACTTATAATATAAAACATGATTTAATCCATCAAAACCCTAAAAATCAATCAAAACGTCCGATTTCGAAAAACCCGAAAACGCCAATTTACCGTTTTACTTCAAAACTTGACATTTAAATGAAACTAATGGTCATAAAACTCATTAAATAGCATAACTAGATTATAGAAATCATTACCATATTTTTAACGCCCCAATTGTATTAATTGGAAAATTCTAGTTTGCAAACTTGCCCGATTTCGATACTTTAAAGCAAAATTTCACAATATCACAACTAAAATTGATTTCGCATGAATTAATGTATTAAAATACAATTCATGATGATAATAATATAATGAAATCATAATTTAGATTTTAAATCTCATTTATTTAAGAATTTCCAAAATCTAGTTAGCAAAAATAGCATTTTTATTACTATTTTTCAATTATCAATAGAAACTAGTAACCAATTTAAGTTTTTCATTACACTAACAAGTTAATATTCTCTTTAAAACCACAATCTAGTGTTATAAACATTAATTGGAATTTTATCTCACCAATATATACAATATATAGAAATCTAGTTTGCAAAATGGATTAATTTAAAAAATTTTGAATAAACAATTTACAATATATCATCCATACAAGATTTTCTACTTCTAAAAATGTTAGACTAGTTATTATACTTAATTAATAAAAACCATAACTTAATTTTATAAATCCTAACTTGAATTTTAAAACTTGTAGATAGAAATTATTTATTAAATCTAATTATGCTTAAATGAAACATCTAATAACAATAAATCAAAAGAAGAAGATTTATATCTCCACAACATGAAATCCAATCATTAAAATAAGCCTCCAAAATGAATGCTTTCCATCTCCAAAATCCATGTAAAGATGAGCAAAGAATAGAGGGTAGGAATTAATTAGGATTTTGTGGGGTTTTTTATTGAATTTTTGATGATTTTTAATGCAAAAATGATGGGGGAAAATTTTTGGGGCTGCCCATGGTGGTGAGGCCGGCCATGAGGTGAGGAAAAGAGAGGAGAGTGAGAAAATGTGAAGAAAAGTGTAGAACGTTTCACAAAAATATCATTCTGTTAAGTCTTTTCATGAATTTATTTAAAAATTCTTTATTTTCTTCACTCCATTTGACCTAGAATGGTCTAGAACCATTGTAAAATTTTGAAAGTAAATTTTACTTGAAACACACTTGATTCTAAGATGCAATGGTTCATTTTTGCAAATTTAACCCATTCAAATTTGTAATTTACATTAATCTAGTGTAAAAATAAAGCTTATGTTAATATTTAAAATAATTAATTTATGAAAAATATTTAATTAAACTAAAAATTTATAAGTGGCTAAATAAACACCATTTACTAGTAATAACATAATTAAAATAGGTATTTTTAAATTTATAATGAAAAATAATTACGGTTTAATTTTACGAAAAATACGTTTTACTTTACCGAAAATTAGAAAATTCACTTAAATAATTTTTTTTATTTATTTATTTTTAAAATGTTACAGCAAGTTACTTAATCCATTTATGAATTAAAGCAGGCATCGCAGAGCTGGAACATCTGTTTTGATGAAACAGTCAAGGAATTTGACTTCATCAAGAACGAGGATGAACCTTATATTTATAAGAAGATTGTAGGACGAACTGTCGTATTCCTAGTCTTGTACGTGGACGACATTCTTTTGATAGGAAATGGCATTCCTATGCTACAATCGGTCAAGCTATTCTTGTCACAACGGTTCTCCATGAAGGACCTGGATGATGCCTCGTGCATTCTGGGCATCAAGATCTTCAGAGATAGATCCAAGAGATTACTGGGACTTTCGCAGTCCAGGTACATAGAGACCTTACTAAAGATATTTAGTATGGAAAATTCCAAGCGCGGTAATATACCCACATTGCATGGAATCATCCTCTCCAAGAAGATGTCTCCCAAGACTGACGAGGAGAGGGTTCGCATGAGCATTATACCCTACGCTTCGGTGGTAGGATCTATAATGTATGCGATGCTATGTACAAGACCAGATGTAGCTTATGCGCTAAGCGTGGTGAGCCGGTATTAGTCAGACCCAGATGAGAACCACTGGACAGCAGTGAAGAACATTCTCAAGTACCTGAGAAGGACTAAGGAAATGTTCCTGGTTTACGGTAATGGAGACCTCAGGGTCGAGTCCTTTACCGATTCAAGCTTCCAGTGTGACAAGGATGACAGCAAGTCTGTCTCAGGTTTTGTTTTTACCCTCAACGGAGGGGCGGTGTGTTTGAGGAGTTCCAAACAGGATACCGTCGCAGACTCGACGATGGAGGCTGAATACATTGCTGCAAGCGATGCCGCAAAAGAAGCAGTCTGGATGAAGAAGTTCATTAGTGAACTTTAGGTGGTTCCGTCCATTGTTGACCCAATACCTTTGTATTGCGATAACAATGGAGCTATAGCTTTAGCGAAGGAACCACGGTCCCATAAGAAATCCAGACACATCTTAAGGCGGTATCACCTGATCAGGGAGATCATTGATCGCCAGGAGATCGAGGTACGGAGAGTGGACACTAAAGAAAACACGGCGGATCCATTCACAAAGGCCCCCCCTCACAGTTTAAGCGAGTTTTTGAGCTATTGGGTATGCGGTACGCCAGCAGCTGGCCATAGTGCAGACGTTGGGTATGCGGTACACCAATTACTGGCCTTTAGTACAAGTGGGAGATTGTTGGATAAGTATGCCCTAAAGGCCATTATTGTATAATACTATTTTTTATATTGCATTTTGGAAGCTTGGGATATATACATGGATTTACGATAGTCTTGCTCGATATAGTAGTATGCTACTTGGTTTGTATCTATCTTAATATGTGTATATGTTTCTTTTAACATATCGCTAATACATATTGTTGGAGCCCTTAGGATCATTGCTTGACTACCAGCGTTGTGATGACGATCACACTAGTGGGGGCTCGGTAGTCTATAAGCACATCCTTATACAGGTCCCTGGTCGTAGGATTATCGAGACAGTGCATCGATACTCCAGAGTAGACTAGTGTATACGCTTCTCATCCCAGCAGGAGAAATGGTCTGTCCCACAGCCATCAGTACATCGTACTAGAGATAGGATGCAGGTGCTCGTTAGGTTACGAGTACACTGGACAGGACTCGTCGGGAACTGTTGGTTGGTATTATACCTATCGTCAGTTAGCAATTCCCAGGTGACATGAGTACAGCTTAGTCCGTTGACTTGACACTGCTACTTCGCCTCAAGTGTGTTCCCACTGTTCTTTGATTGCTACCCTACCACGGCTCTATTGAGTCATGCAAACACGTAGTAGTTGGGTGCAGTCCCGAAGCACTTGGAGGCAGTGGCGGTTAGACAAGATTCGTCTCTCCCGGTATTGGGGGTTGATATCGTGTTGTGTTTAGGAGAGCCGTTACACAAAGTCCCTGGCCAGGGTAAGTGAGATTTACTGGTAGGGTTTCGAGAGTTTCTCAGGGTGTTCTGGGCTACACTCCGACACGAGTTATACCGCTATTAGGGGTCTGACGTTTACTACCCCTAGGCCCGATATGCGATACTCTTAGACGAACAGACCGGACTGTACGGAGATTGTTACAGACAGGCTCAATAGGAGTTTGGATGAGCTTGCTCGTCGACCTTCTTATCGACAGATATCTGGATAGCCGTTACGTACAGTTAGTACCGCTGACGTACCTGTGGTTAAACCTACTGCTAGAGTACTGTCGAGTTTTCAGAGTCCCACATAGAGGGTTTCCCAGCTTCGGGCGAAACGAGTAGAGGTCGTATGGTTTTACGACAGGGTTCGATCACATACGTGTACTTGTACGCGTGTGGTGTTCGAGCGGACAATACTGGTGGGCTTTGGTTTAAGCCGGATCCTAGTATTTGATTATTGGATTAGCTTCGTCTCATAGTATTCGTGTTTCTCGGAACACGGATGCGGGTATGTATATACGGATGAGAGGGGATATAGAAGGAGATACCTCATTAGGGTTTTGAACATTGACTTGGTCAAAGCACATATGAGAAAAAGAAAAGACTTTGTTATTTTTGATAAATGATAATTGTTAGCATGGCTACTTATGTTGACATTTTGACTTGGTTTGACTTATTGACCATAGATATTTTGATGAAATATTTTGGACCTAGATATTTTGGTGAGATATTTTCAAGCCATGGTTGAGGTCATATATAAGCTAGCTATTCTATTTTTATTATCATTATCACAAATGCTTTCTCTTTCTTCAAGCTAGCTCTCTCCTTCTTCCTCTCTCAAACCCTAGGGTATCATGTGTTGATAATCAAGGGTTAGCGAGACTAAACCACTCAAATCACACTCTACTCACTCTAGTCTACATTGATTAGCAAGCTAAGTATTCTAGTTACCTCAAGTTAGAGGTTTAGCTCAAGGTTAGAGCTCTCGGGTGGATCATCACTGACACAAGGAGGCCGAAGTTCAAGCACGATCCATACTTCCATCAAGGAGCTTAAGGAGAGGATCGAAGACCCAAAGGACTTGTTTTCTTTAGATATACATTCTATCATAGTAGATAGAACCCTAATTTGCTAACTAGGTTTATGGTTAAAGATCCGGTTTTAGGTTTATTCTAGCGCCAAGTTTATGATCGCTACAAAAATTTTGTTCCACATTTGGCCACGGAAGTTGGCCAGGGCGCTAGTGTAACCCTTCACGTCCTTAGCAGGCCCCTTACGGCCCCTCCCATGCTAAGGATCAAAGCCCTCACCAAAAGGCAACCGGGCTCGCCTTTACTCGGTTATCCCTGGCTGGTAGTTCCCTACCCCACAACTCCATGGATCGAAGCCCTCGCCAAGAGGCACCAGGCAGCAACCCTGCTCGGCCCCATCCTTAAGAATCAAAGCCCTCGCCAAGAGGCACCGGGCAGTAACCCTGCTAGGCTCGTTCTTAGCAGGCCACTTACGGCCCCTCCCACGCTAAGGATCAAAGCCCTCGCCAAAAGGCAGCCGAGCAGCTACCCTGCTCGTCTATCCCTGGCTGGGAGTTCCCTGCCCCACAACGCCAGGGATCAAAGTTCTCGCCAAGAGGCATCGGGCAGTAACCCTGCTCGGCCCATCCTTAAGGATCCAAGCCCTCGCCAAGAGGCACCGGGCAGTAACCCTGCTCGGCCCGTCCTTAAGGATCAGAGCCCTCACCAAGAGGCACTGGGCAGTAACTCTGCTCGGCCCGTCCTTAGCAGGCCTCTAATGGCCCCTCCCACTCTAAGGATCAAAGCCCTCACCAATAGGCAACCGGGCTTGCCCTTGCTCGGTTATCCCTGGTTGGGAGTTCCCTACCCCACAACGCCAGGGATCAAAGCCCTCTCCAAGAGGCACTGAGCAGCTTCACTTCTCGGTCCGTCCTTAGCAGGCCCCCTGCGACCTCTCCAGCGCTAAGGATCGAAGCCCTCGCCAAGAGGCAACCGAACGGCTACCCTGCTTGGCTATCCCTGGCTGGGAGTCCCCTACCCCACAACGCCAGGGATCAAAGCCCTCGCTAAGAGGCGGCCGAGTAGCTACCCTGCTCAGCCATCCTTAGCAGGCCCCTTACGGCCCCTCCCGTGCTAAGGATCAAAGCCCTCACCAAGAGGCGGCCGAGTAGCTACCCTGCTCAGCTATCTTTAGCAGGCCCCTTACGGCCCCTCCCGCGCTAAGGATCAAAGACCCCACCAAGAGGCGACCGAGCAACTACCCTGCTCGGTTATCCCTGGCTGGTAACTTCTTACCCCACGACGCCAGGGATCAAAGCCCTCACCAAGAGGCGACCGACCATCTACCATGCTCGTGTTAGTGTATATGCCCTAGAGGCCATTACTGTATCATACTAGTTTGTATATTACTTAATGGATGCTTGTGATATTCACCTTGTATATACAATCTTGCTCAAAATAGTAGTATGCTACTTGGTTTGTTTCTACTTCAATGTGTACATGTGTTTATTTTAGTATATCGCCTATACACATTAGTGGAGCCCTTAGGATCTTTGCTTGATTACCAGCGTTGTGATGGCAGTCACACTAGTGGGGCTGGGTAATCTATAACCACATCCTTATGCAGGTCCCTGGTCGCAGGACTATCGAGACAGGGCATCGATACTCCGGAGTAGACTAGCGCATGCGCTTCTCATCCCAGTGTGGGAGACGGTCTGTCCCACAGCCGTCGGTACGTCGTACTTGAGATAGTATGCGGGTGCTCGTTGGGTTACGAGTACACTGGACAGGACTCGTCGGGAACTGACTAGTTGGTATTATGCCTATCGTCAGTTATCAGTTCCCAGGTGACATGAGTACAGCTTAGTCCGCTGACTTGACACTGTCACTTCGCCTCGAGTGTGTTCCCACTGTACTTTGATTACTACCCTACCACGGCTCAAAGGAGTCGTGCAAACAGGTGGTAGTTGGGTGGAGTCCCGAAGCACTTGGAGGCAGTAACGGTTAGACAGGATTCGTCTCTCCCGGTATTGGGGGTTGACATCGCGCTGTGTCTAGGAGAGCCATTACACGAGTAAGTCCCTGGCCAGGGCAAACGAGATATACTGGTAGGCTTCCAGTGTTATCTCAGGGTGTTTTGGGCTTCACTCCGACACGACTTGTACCGCTATTGGGGGACTGACGTTTACCGCCCCCTAGGCCCGCCATGCGATGTATCAGACGAACAGACCGGACTGTACGGAGAATGTCACATTCAGGCTCAGTAGGAGTTCAGATGGGTTTCGCCTCGTCAGTCTTCTTGTCGGCATCTACCTGGGGACCGTTACGCACAGCTAGTGCCGCTTGCGGTCTGTGGTTAAACCCACTGCCAGCGTAGTGTCGAGTCTTTAGAGTCCCACACAGAAAGCTATTCGCCTTTAGGCAAAAGAGTAGAGGTCGCATGGTTTTGCGACAGGTCGCATGGTTTTGCGACAGGGTTCGGTCACATCCATGCACTTATGCACGTACAGTGTCCGGACAGTTTACACTAGCGGGCTTTGGTTTAAGCCAGATCCTAGTGTACCTTTTGGGATTGGATTTATCCAGTATGCATTCGTGTTCCTCGGAACGCGGATGCGGGTGTGTATGCACAGTTGACGGAGAGACAGAGGCAGAGGATTCTCATTAGAGTTGTTGACCGGTGACAGTTGACTATTGACTTTTTGCTCAACCCTAATGAGAATATGATATGTGATTAACAATTATATTAATTAAGTATTATGGTGACATGGTTGTTGAGGGATTGACTTTGTTGACTTGTTGACTTTTGTTGACTTTGTTGACCGGTTGACTAGGCTTGACTAGTTGACCATCATGATAACTATAGCTATCATTTCATGGCAAAGACTTTTGCTTGCTTGCTCTTTTGTGCAAAATGAGTGCATGAAATGATATGGCTATGGTTGCTTAAACCATCACATAATACTTGATTGATATGAGGTGTTATGATTGCTTTGGATTATGAGAGCCAAATGAGAAAAGTCTTCTCTCATTCTTTCATGCTCATTCTCTCTCTTGTTCTTGAGCTCTCATCTTCCTCCTCTTGCTCTCCCTCTCTTGATTCTATGGTTCACTTGTCTCATGAGTTGAGAACCAAGAACCATAGATAAAATCCCATACAAACTCTTCTCTACTCACTCTAGTTCACAAGATTTAGCAAACCGAGTGAACTAGTTTCTTCAAAGTTCGAAGAAGGAGCCAAAGGTTGAAGCTTTTAGGTGGATCTATCTTCGGCGCAAGGAGACGACGGGGAGAAGCCGATTCGGACGACCATCGAAACTTGAAGACGAAGGAGTTCGAGAAAAAGAAAGGTATAACCCCCTAACCGAGTAGTTAGCAACTCGTAGTTAGGTTATTAGTTAGATATTTAACAAAGATCCGGTTTTTGAGTCCATGTTACCACCTCTAAGAAAATCGTTTTTCACCAAATTCCGCATGCCTGAAAGTACCGGGAGAGGTAGAATGGACTTACAGTGGTATCAGAGCCTAGTTAAACTCTATCTAATATGTTAGCAAAGTAGCTAGAAGATCGATCAAAGAAAAAGTCGCAAAACGAACCCCGTTTTTTAAACTTTCTGTCGATTTTAAAAGTGCTGGAATTTTTTTTTGAGATACACCAAAAATCGACTCAGGGTTTTCTGAAGAAACTGCAAAAAATTGACCCCCTAACTCGATCAAAGCGCCGCGGTTCCGCGGCGGGAGCTTGCTCCCGCCGCGGTTCCGCGGCGGGAGCTTGCTCCCGCCGCGGAACCGCGGCCGAGTTGACTCGGTCATGGGGTTTCTTCTTTGCAGTTTGCTCATAGGGGTATTTTGGGATTTTTGGAATATATATTTTCTGCCCAGATTTTCCAGAACGAAAATTTTATTTTTGGGGTCCTGAAAATCCGTATTTTTGATCGAACTTCTAAAAGACTTAAGCTGACGGGTTTTTCTGTGATGTGATATTTGTATTGAACGTCTGCTAATCGCTATATGTCGATTAGTGCGGGTTATACAAATCTGTGATCTGTAATGTTATTGGAATGTGTATATGAACTCATTGGATTGTCGCGGGTGAATAGCCGGGGGTTGTGAGACGAGAGTTTTCTTTTCTTTCAATTCATGTAAATTTGTAAATTGATGTAATAATTATTTGTATGGCCGCACAACCGGGTCGGGATTGTAGCCGTCATTGTATAATTTCTTTTTACTGTTTTTGCTCCTAGGATGACCCATGGAGGGGGTGCACAAACTACCGGGTATGCCGAAGTGCCGAGTGGCCTACTCACGGAGTTGAGGGAGGTTGCTTCGCTTCGGGTACTTGGCGGGTAGTCTGCCGCACCCGTAGGGGTCTTGGGTGGGGTTTTGGCTATTCACCGCGACCGTGTAATCTGCTTTTCGTTACAGGCTCGTACGAATTATGGATTCCTAGTATATCCAATGTGTTCATCTGTGATCTGAAATGGCTATCATTGCAGTATATCTATATATGATATTATTTAGGCGTTGCTTATGTTTTACAGCCGCGCTAGCCCAGCCCCCGCTTTGTCGTTAGTTAAGTAACCTAACGGGTAATGACGGGGCCCCGTGGCGAATGCGAATGGCATAAGCGTACGTCATATTTTGGTTGTTTTCTGCAATGGTAGGATTAAATGATGGGACGCATTAAAAGAACTAATGCAAGAATATCACGCATTAAAAGAACTAATGCAAGAAAATAAACCAAGTTAAAATCGTTGGAACACTTTCGGAAAACCACTCGGTTCTTTTCAAAACTAACTTTTAAATGCGGAGCTTGAGCCACTCGTTTTAAAAGCTATCTCGTTCCATCGATTATATCAAGTTCACTACGTTCACGGTTTTGCCAAAACCATTCGTAGCCTTCCGTCGTTTCACATGAATAGTCAATAGTATTCAAGCTGTGTATGTTGGCCAAAGTCAAGGCATAGTGATTGGTAGCTATTGGGTATTCATGTGTAGCATAGATAGATGCGTTGGCTTGGGACAGTCGTACTGCCATTTTGGCCAAAGTCAAGGGTAGGTACGGATGGATCCAAATTAACCTGGAGAATGACGGGTAGAACTTGACATGTGACTTATGATATTTTGGCCAAAGTCAAGGTCATAAGAGCATGGGGCAAAAATCCACATCGGGAGTTTCATAAGTACTGAAACTTGCTAGATTTGCATACCACTTGGAGTGTGATGATTCTGGTAGGATTCCTTCAGTTTCGTCACGCGATGATATTTGGATCCCGATCCTACTGTGAGTATATGCTACTCCTCGGGAAATTTCTCACTAAACGATCAATGCTATAAACCTAGTAGGTGTCTAGAAAGGTGTTAGCGGGGCTACGCCCCTAGGGAAAAGAGGTTATTTAATTAAGGAACTTCGCGAAAGCGTTGGAAAACCTCCCTCGAAGTACCGACACTGGCCTGGCTGAACGGTTAAGCAAGTATTGTGCGGTGAGATTGATCCCGACTAATTCTTCCTTTTTGGTTTGAGGAGGGATTCGAGAAACAGTGGGAGCCATTTTGTTTAGACAAACTAAAAACCATTCTAAACTTGCAAGAGCATCAAGCTGAGTGTTTCTTCTCTCTCCTAATTGCAGCGACCAATCGACATGACTGGACTTAAGTTACTTCTAGATAAAAACATACTGACAGGGCCAAACTACAAAGATTGGCTCAGGAATGTCAAGATGGCAATCACTTACGACAAGCTGGGGTATCTTCTTACCACCAAAGCTCCCCCTGTCCCTGGTCCCACTTCCAGCGTCGCGGATAAGGAAATCCGTAAGACTTGGGAGATTGATAGCGCGAAGGCCAAGTGCCTCGTACTTACCTCTATGGACAATGAACATCAGAGGAGGCACGAGAATATGGACTTGGAATCCATATTTCTTCATACAAAAGAACTGTATGGAGAGCAATCTCGTATCGGAAGATACGAAGCGTCGAAAAAGTTATTTTCGGTAAGGATGGCCGTCGGATCATCAGTAGCAGAACACGTGCTTAAGATGATCGGCTACATTGAGGAGCTCGCGGACCTAGGGACCACATTGGAGAGTGAGCTCTATACGGACTTAGTTCTCCAGTCCCTTCCTTCCACTTACGCCCAGTTTATACTGAACTTCAACTTACAAGAAAAGGAAGTTGAACTTTCAGAGCTCCTCAACATGCTGAGGAGCGCAGAGGGCACCCTACAGAAAGGTAGGGAAACATCCACTTTGTTTGTAGGAGGATCATCTTCTTCTAGGTCCAAGGCGAAAGCCAAGGGAAAGAAGAAGAAAGCCCCCGCCAAACCAAGAGGCGGTGTTAGTAAAGTGGATACGAAGGGAAAAACTAAAGCAACAAAGAAAGCGGGGAAGCTTGTGGATAAGGAAGAGTGCTTCTATTGTCATAAGAAAGGACACTGGAAGAATGATTGCAGGGCCTGGAAGGCCAGAACACAGGAATTGAAGCAGGTTGCAGCTTCAGCTTCAGGTGTATATGTTATTGAAAACTGTCTTTCAATAAACTCTATTTCCTGGGTATTGGATACCGGATCAGGATCTCATATCTGTAATTCTTTACAGGCGTTGAGAAACCGTAGAGTTTTGAAAGCAGGTGACATGACCCTCAGAGTTGCGAACGGAGCTAGCATGGATGCTAAAGCCGTAGGGGACTATCACCTGGGAATGTCAGATGGACATGTTTTGGTTTTGCGTAATTGCTTTTTTGTACCCAACGCAACTTGTAATATCATTTCTGTATCTTTGGTTTCTAAAGAAGGTTATGAATTTGCGTTTGTAAGCAATGTTGTAAACATTCACCTTAATCAAGTTCTGATTGGGTCAGGTATATTGAGCAATGGTATATACGTATTAAACCAACCACAGATTTTCAATGTCCAGAATACACACAAAAGAAAGTCTCCGGAAGTAAATCAGACTTTCTTGTGGCATTGTAGACTGGGTCGCATCAATGAGAGAAGGTTGACGAAGTTACATACAGAAGGATATTTGAATGTGTTCGAATATCAATCGTATGCCACTTGTCAATCCTGTCTCAAAGGAAAGATGACAAAGACTCCGTTCACTGGACACGGAGTAAGAGCGAGCGAGCTCTTGGGACTCGTACACAGCGACGTGTGCGGTCCAATGTCTACACATGCGCGAAGCGGTTATTCTTACTTCATTACTTTTACGGATGACTTTTCAAGGTACGGTTATGTCTTCTTAATGAAACATAAGTCCGAAGCCTTTGGAAAATTCCAGGAATATAAGAATGAAGTAGAAAAACAAACCGACAAAAGTATCAAGATTCTAAGATCGGATCGAGGTGGAGAATACTTAAGTGCCGAGTTCCTGGACTATTTAAAAGAGAACGGAATTCTCTCTCAGCTTACTCCTCCATACACTCCGCAACATAACGGTGTATCGGAGAGACGGAACCGAACCCTATTGGATATGGTATGGTCCATGATGAGTAACGCTGAGTTACCGCGGTCATTCTGGGGGTATGCGCTAGAATCAGCTGCATACCTTTTGAACCGAGTTCCCACTAAGACTGTGCCTACTACACCATATGAGATGTGGTGTGGGAAGAGACCCTATCTTAATCACATTAAGACATGGGGAAGTCCAGCTTTTGTCAAAAAGCAGCATGCGGACAAGCTCGAGGCACGCTCAGTACAGTGCAAGTTCGTGGGATATCCAAAGAACTCCAAGGGATATTTCTTCTATTGCGAAGAGGAACAGAAAGTTATTGTTTCTCATCATGCCCACTTTCTAGAACACCAGTTCTTAGAAAAGGAAATTAGTGGGAGCGCAGTAGAACTGGAAGAAATTCCAGAACCACGAGCTATTACTGAAAGCTTAGTGGAACCAGAGGGTTCAAAAGAACACGACATTCCTACGCCGCTCCGCAGGAGTAGTAGGCAGTCTCATCCGCCCGAGAGATACAACGGTTTTCTCATAGACGGGGATAGAGAGGATTGCATCATAGATTATGATGAGCCTACTAGCTTCCAGCAGGCCGTTCAGAGCGTTGACTCAGTAAAATGGCTGGATGCAATGCGGACCGAAATGGAGTCCATGTACACCAACAAGGTATGGACGTTGGACATTGCTCCAGACGGGGTAAAACCCGTAGGATGCAAGTGGATCTTCAAAAGGAAGATTGGTGTAGATGGACAGGTTGAGACCTATAAAGCTAGACTTGTTGCAAAGGGTTTCTGTCAAAGACCTGGCTTGGACTATGACGAAACCTTTTCTCCAGTGGCTATGCTGAAATCCATTCGGATCCTTCTTGCCATTGCTGCCTTCCACGATTATGAGATCTGGCAAATGGACGTAAAGACCGCTTTTTTAAATGGAAATTTAGAGGAGTGTGTCTATATGGACCAACCAGAGGGTTTCATTCAGAGTGGGAGCAGCGGAAAGGTGTGCAAGTTGCTTAAGTCCATCTATGGACTAAAGCAGGGATCGCGGAGTTGGAACATCTGTTTTGATGAGACGTCAAGGAATTTGGCTTTATCAAAAATCCAGATGAACCATGCATCTATAGTAGATTTGGAGCGAGAACTGTAGTATTCCTCGTTTTATACGTGGATGACATTCTCTTAATAGGAAATGACATTCCTATGCTACAATCTGTCAAGGGGTTCTTGTCGCACAGGTTCTCCATGAAAGACCTGGGTGATGCCTCATACATCCTGGGGATCCGGATCCATCGTGATAGATCCAAGAGGATATTAGGACTTTCACAGTCCAGGTACATCGACACCATACTGAAAAGATTTAGTATGGAAGATTCTAAGCGCGGTAACCTACCGGCTTGTCACGGGATCACCCTCTCTAAAGAGATGTCTCCCAAGACTGATTTGGAGAGGGATCGCATGTCTATTATACCCTACGCTTCTGCGGTAGGCTCTATAATGTATGCGATGTTGTGTACCAGACCGGATGTAACTTATGCACTGAGTGTGGTAAGCCGGTATCAGTCAAACCCTGGGGAGAAACACTGGATAGCAGTAAAGAACATTCTTAAGTACCTCAGAAGGACTAAGGAGATGTTCTTGGTGTATGGCGGAAAAGACCTCCAGATCGAGGCCTTGCTGACTCCAGCTTCCAGCGTGACAAGGATGATTCCAAGTCCATGTCGGGTTTTGTCTTTACCCTCAATGAAGGGGCGGTGTGTTGGAAGAGTTCCAAACAGGAAACTGTTGCAGACTCGACGATGGAAGCGGAATACATTGCTGCATCTGATGCCGCAAAAGAAGCTGTCTGGATGAGGAAGTTCTTGAAAGAACTTCAGGTGGTTCCGTCCATTGTTGATCCAATACCTCTGTATTGCGACAACAACGGGGCTATAGCTTTAGCGAAGGAACCCAGGTCCCATCAGAGATCCAGACACATCTTAAGGCGGTATCACCTGATCAGGGAGATCGTGGATCGCCAGGAGATCGAGGTTCGGAGAGTCGCTTCAGAAGATAACACTGCAGATCCATTCACCAAGGCCTTGCCCCAGACTCAGTTCGAGCGGCTGATCGAGATGATAGGTCTTCGATACGCCAGTACATGGCCTTAGTGCAAGTGGGAGATTGTTAGTGTATATGCCCTAGAGGCCATTACTGTATCATACTAGTTTGTATATTACTTAATGGATGCTTGGGATATTCACCTTGTGTATACAATCTTGCTCAAAATAGTAGTATGCTACTTGGTTTGTTTCTACTTCAATGTGTACATGTGTTTATTTTAGTATATCGCCTATACACATTAGTGGAGCCCTTAGGATCTTTGCTTGATTACCAGCGTTGTGATGGCAGTCACACTAGTGGGGCTGGGTAATCTATAAGCACATCCTTATGCAGGTCCCTGGTCGCAGGACTATCGAGACAGGGCATCGATACTCCGGAGTAGACCAGCGCATGCGCTTCTCATCCCAGTGTGGGAGACGGTCTGTCCCACAGCCGTCGGTATGTCGTACTTGAGATAGTATGCGGGTGCTCGTTGGGTTACGAGTACACTGGACAGGACTCGTCGGGAACTGACTAGTTGTTATTATGCCTATCGTCAGTTATCAGTTCCCAGGTGACATGAGTACAGCTTAGTCCGCTGACTTGACACTGTCACTTCGCCTCGAGTGTGTTCCACTGTACTTTGATTACTACCCTACCACGGCTCAAAGGAGTCGTGCAAACAGGTGGTAGTTGGGTGCAGTCCCGAAGCACTTGGAGGTAGTGACGGTTAGACAGGATTCGTCTCTCCCGGTATTGGGGGTTGACATCGCGCTGTGTCTAGGAGAGCCATTATACGAGTAAGTCCCTGGCCAGGGCAAACGAGATATACTGGTAGGCTTCCAGTGTTATCTCAGGGTGTTTTGGGCTTCACTCCGACACGACTTGTACCGCTATTGGGGGACTGACGTTTTCCGCCCCCTAGGCCCGCCATGCGATGTATCAGACGAACAGACCGGACTGTACGGAGAATGTCATATTCAGGCTCAGTAGGAGTTCAGATGGGTTTCGCCTCGTCAGTCTTCTTGTCGGCATCTACCTGGGGACCGTTACGCACAGCTAGTGTAGGGTTCCTAGGCACACAAGTGAGGTCTCCCAAGCCATCAACCATGGCAATTTCAAAAATTATAGTGCCGAGAAACCCTAAACTACGGATCGATAACTAGATGTCTAGGCAAAAAGAACTAGTTAACACTTAACTATTGGGAATACGGAAATACAACCTTTGTAGATCCGGTGCTCCACCTCCATAGCTCCGCAACGAAGTCGTCTCCGCTGTCCAAAACTAATCCGGGCTCTAGAGTCGGCTTCGTCGGAGAAAAAGTGAGCTAGGTCGTCGATGTCCATGCCGAAGATGATCTACGTCGAAGCATCGCTAGATCAAGCTCCACCTTCACAAATCCATGAAAACTTGTGAAGGAAACACACTCTACTACTTGGCAAGAGGTAGAGGATGAAGAAATAGGAAGTGGGTAGACTTTAGAATTGGATTTCTCACTCATATCATCAATCTACCATTGATGACTTCAAGCTTTTTCTTCATGTGTTTTATGAAGAAGAAGAAGAATCTCATGAAAAGTTATGATAAGTTATATTTAAATCATTAATAAAAAGAATACTTATCATGACTTAATCATAGTTAGGTGTAGAGAGTGAATCATAGTTAGTGAATGGTTAGGTAAAGGAGATGAAGACAAAATGGTCAAAGTGCATGAAGCACTTAGAAACTTCATGAAGAAAATTGCAACCATTTTGTTTTCTTCTCACAATTTAAATTCAAAATAAATAAATATATATATATATATAAATGAATGAATGATTAAAACAAAACCCTAACCATTCACAACCATGGTTCATTCTTTACACTTAACCAAAATGGGCATGCATCATCAAACATGACACAAGCAAGTGCACAAAATCATATCACATATGTAATGCGCACAAACGAGTGAGAAAATCCATCTTAAAGCGACCCGATACTAGTTAATGCAAAGTAATATATCAAATATATTATTATGCACTAAATCATTAAATCAACACTTGATTCAATGATCCGGTCATGTCGCACATAACCGACTGGTATCATTAGTAACAACTTATCGAATCAACACTTGATCCGATAACCCGGCTATATCGCATATAACCGATCAATGTCACATCGCGAGAATCGAATACAGTATCACATACCGTATTATTCTCGGTCCCGCACATATCTCATATGCGCTCCTATTTCGTTTCGCTTGAGCCAGGAAACCTCTGTGTAGGACTCTAAAGACTCGTCAATACGCCGGCAGCGGATGATGATCATATCAAACATCCACAAGCCGCAAGCGGTCTGCTAAACGTAACGGCCACCCGGGTATTGAGCGATCTGAAGATCGACGAGCAAGCCCGCTCACACTCCAGTGAATCCGACCAGTAACACTACCGTACAGTCCGGTCTGATCGTCTGATATGTCGCATATCTTGCCTAGGGGTGGTAAACGTCAGACCCCAATAGCTCAATAAGTCGTGTCGATATGAGGTCTATAACTGTTCGAGAAACTACTGGTAACACTTACCAGTAAATCTCAGCAACCCTGGCCAGGGATTTCTTGTTATAGCCAATCGAACACAGCGCAACATCAACCCCCTATACCGGGAGAGACGAATCCCCTCCTATCGCTCATTGCCTCCATGTGACTCGGGACTGTACCTAAAAACCACCGTTTTGCACGCCCTCTTGGACGTGGTAAGATGGAAATCAAAGCACAGTGGGAACCACACAAGACTCTATGACGATCTCGGGTCAACAGACTACTCTGTACCAGTGTCACCAGAGAACTGCCATCTGACGTGAGGTATAATACCATCTGGGAGTTCTCGGCGAGTCCGTCCAGTGTACCCAGTCTCCACTGAGCACCCGTATATCATCTCTGATGTCAAACACCAATGGATATGGGATCATCCATCGCCCATCTGTATGGGTCGAGAAGGTACACGCTAGTCTACTCTGGTATATCGATGCCCCGTCTCGATACACCCACGACTAGGGACTTTGAAGGATGTACTTATGGACTACCATGTCCCCACTAGTATGATCCGCATCATAGTCCAGGTAGTCAAGTACACATCCTAAGGGCTTTACCAACATGTAACAGAGAGACAAACAGTGTACACGTTAAGGTAAAGATCAACCAGATAGCATACTATCATGTCGAGCAAGAAAGTCCTCCCTATATATGTCCCAGCATCCACCACAATATACATCCTATGTATAGTAATGGCCTCTAGGGCATACATATAACTAACAATCTCCCACTTGCACTAGGGCCATCTGATAGCAGTGGTTGTAGTATCTCATACTCAACCATCCCATAAAAGTCTCTCTCTGGGAACAGGCCTTTGTGAGTGGATCCGCTGTGTTGTCCTCTGAGTCTACTCTCCTGACCTCGATCACCATGGAGATCAAACATCTCCACGATCAGGTGATACTGCCTTAGAATATGTCTGGATCACTGATGGGACCGGCGTTCCTTGGCAAAAGCCACAACTCCATTGTCACACAATGGGAGGAACATAGTTCATCTCATGAACCAATATACACCCAGACTGCCTCTTTGGTAGCATCTTAAGTAGCGATGTATGCTGCCTTTATCGTCTAGTATGTCACGGTATCTAGCTTGGAACTCTTCCAACATACCGTCCCTTTACTGAGGGTAAAGACAATGCCTGTGACTGACACTCAGTCGTCATTATCACCCTGGAACCCTTCCAGTGATTCTCCCCAGGATCGGTTGATACCGTTTCACTACAACTAGTGAGAGTCCTAACATCCAATTAGATCTATCTCATAGATCCAAAATCCAGGATTTAGTAGGTATCATTTTGATCCTATACGGAGAATCTTTGTGATAAGCGGAGATTGATCGAGCGTAGCATAAGAAACTCCTTTCTTATCAAGAGTATGTCATCCACGTACTCTACGAGGATCGTCACCATACTCCCTACTACCTTTTTGTATATACAAGGTTCATCTACCATTTTGGTGATGTCAAACTCTTTGACCGCTTCATCAAAACAGATGTTCCAACTCCGCGATGCCTGCTTTATCCTATAAAGCATCTTGCACACGTTTCCGCTGCTCCCACTGTCTACGAAGCCCTCTGGCTGTGTACTTATAGACGCTCTCTTCTAAATCATCATTTAGAAAAGCAGTCATGACACCCAACCACCAGATATCGTAGTCATGGTATGTAGCCGTGACAAGTAGGATCTGGATGGACTTAAGCATAGCTACTTGAAAAGGTTTCATCATTATCCACGCTTGGTCGATGACGAAAAACCTTTCACAAGTCTAGCTTTGAAAGTCTCAACTTTTCCATCTACACCTAGTAATCTTCTCAAGATATACTTGCTCCTGATGGGGATTTAACCCTTCAGATATAGCAGCCAAAGTCCATACTTTGTTGGTGTATAAGGATTCCATCTCAGATTGCTAAACATCCAGTCATTCTTACAGAGTCCCACTCCTGATGGCCAGCTCGAAACTAGTTGGGTCATCATCTCATGATGCAATCCTCGCTCCCACTGTCATAGAGCAACCGAAGTATCTCTCGGGTGGGTGAGGAACCCCACTAGATCGGCGGAGAGGATGAGGTTCGTTGGTAACTATCGAATCCTTTGGTTCTATCAAATCATCTGCTGTAGTTCGTATAGCTGGAACATTTCCAGTTCTACATAACTGACATTGCCTCGAGCTTGTCCGGATTTTGCTTTTCAGACATAGGCCGGACAACCCCAAATCTTAACTAGCTTAAGACATGGGCTCTTCCCTTTCCATATCTCATATGGAGTGGCAGGCAGTGATCTGATTTGATTCGAACCCTATTCAATAGGTATGCAACTTCTCAAGTGCATAACACCCAAAAAGGAAACAGGTAACTCAGTAGTACTCATCATAGAGCACACCTTATCAAATAGGATGTATCTGCTCCGCGCCGATATACCATCTTGCTATGGTGTATACGGAGGAGTAATGCTGAGAGAGAATCTCATTCTCCTTTAGAATAGTCCATGAATTCCGTGCTCAAGTATTCTCCTCCTTGATCTCATCAAAGGACATAATACTTATACCCGTATTTTGGTTCTCTACTTCTAACTTATATTCTGTGAATATCTCAAAAGGTTCAGACTTGTGTTTCAACAGGAACATAGGTCTGAATCTTGAGAGATTATCAGAGAATGTAACGAAGTACAAAGAACCAGTCTTGGCATGTGTACACAGGGGACCTTTATACATCAACATGCATCATCCCAAGAGTTCACTAACTCTTTTTCTGTTTTCAATAAACAGAGCTGGTGTCATTATATCTCTGTGACATGACTGGCGAGTTTCACAAGATGTAAATTCAAACTGATTTAAATATGCATCTATATGTAACTCTAGCTAGTCGGGTCACATTGATCTGACCTAGTCTACAATACCTCAAGAAGAATTCGTTCATTTCTGAACTCTTCCTCTTGTGTGTGTTCCATATACTAAGAACTGTAGTTTGATTTAGAACATCAATGCTTTTAGATAACGTGCCTGAACCGATCAACTTTTGATATAGGAAATGTTCAAAACATTATCCGACAATACAAAATTATATCGTTTCTTTACTAATAAAGAGACAGATATGATTTTGTATATCAGGTTCGGTATCTAATAACATTCGTTCAGAATCAATGTATTGGTAATACAGGGTGACAGTGACCAACAGACTTGGCTGCAACTCTTGCCCCGTTTTCTGCCTCATGAAACTTATCAACCGTTCTCAGTTCTCTATCTATCTGTAGCCCTATGTAACAGATTACATATCTGGGATCCTGATCTGGTATCACATACCCAGGACGTAAAGGATACTGAGAAACAGTTCTGTATAACGAACACACCCGAAGATGATGCATCAGCATGCACTCTCTTCGTTTGGGCGGCACGGGAATTCTGGTAATCCCCTATTTCCTGCTCGGTCTTATAACAATTATAAGTCGGAGCGGGACCAACGTTCCCCAGCTCAGTATAACAGGCGGGTTCGGTCAATATTCCGTATTATTATCTTGATTAAGGCGTGATAGGGTCGCTACCTGGAGAGAGAGAGAAGAAAACACTCAGCGTGCGCTCTGTCAAGAATAGATTGGTTTTTATTTTATCTAATCAGGATGGCTCCCACTGCTTTTTATCAAATCTTCCTTCAAACCCTAAAAGGAAAGACTAGCCGGGATTAATTACACACTACAAGTTCGCCAATCTTTCAGCCAGGCCAGTGTCGGTACTTTGAGGGAGGTCCCCCGTGCTTTCGCACGAACCTAATTAATGTAAACCTAGTTTTCCCAGAGGCGTAACCCCGTTGACACCTTTCTAGACACCTACTTGATCGTCTAATTGTAATGTATAAAACTCTCCCAGGAGTAACTCTTACTCGCAGCGGGTATCGGGATCCAACTATCTCATAGAAGGTATGCAATCTCATTGCAAATTTCAACACTTGAAATTCCCGATAATATTTTGCCCCTAGCTCGCTATGACCTTGACGAATGCCAAACAACCCATAGTCCACTAGTCAAGTTCAACCCGTACATTACTTGATCGAATTAAACCCACCCGCACGACCCTTGACGAATGCCAAACAACGCCGTACGAATACCCTAATCCAATCTGCATCATATGCATAAGCAGATAAATACTAGTTAGCTACCGCACACTACGCCTTGACGAATGCCAAACTACCGCAGCACGAATACTAACTAGTACTTATCTGTAATGACGGAGGGCTACGACAGGTTTTTCTGAAAACCTATTGCGTAATGAACTTGATATCGTTGCAGAATCAAATGATTTTGAAATGGAGTGTTTTTGAGGTTTTTCTGGTTTTGCTAAAGGAGTCACTCCCGGTGAAGGGATCGTCGGTCCTTTCCTCGTCGAATGAGGTGCGAGATATATCGTATATATCACTGTGCAAAGCAAAAACACTTAAAAGCAATCAAAAGACAAACCGAGTGTGTAGCATCTGCCAGTTATTGCTAAAGGAGTCACTCCCGGTGAAGGGATCTCGGTCCTTTCCTTATCGAATAAGGTGCAGGATATATCACATATACCGCTGTGCAAAGCAAGAACTGTAGCTACCTGTTTTAATTTGAAATTCGATTCTACAACATCTTAGGTTTCTTTTATTTCATTAATCACATTAATGAAGTCCCATCATTTAAGTACCTAATCATCACAGATAAATACGACGTACACTTATGCCATCCGCATTCGCCTCGATGTCCCCTCGTGCACCGTTAGGTTAGGTAACTAACGACAGAGCAGGGCAGGGCTAGCGCGGGTGTAAAACATAAGTAACGTCTATATAATATATCATATATACTATATACTGTATCTATCAAAGAACATCACATGATCACATCACAGATATCGCAGCAGAAGAATCATATGAAATATTGGATATACTAGGACGTCCGTGTTTTCAATACGAGCCAGTATAAAACACGGATTCCACGGTCGTGATGAATAGCCAATCCCACACCCCTAGACCCCTACGAGAGCGGCAAGCAACCCTACCAATTCTAGAGTTAGGAGACCCGGACTCGACTCCTCGAGTTGGTCTCCCACTGGACTCCAGAACCCGGTTACTTGTGCTCCCCTCCTTGGGTCTATCCTAGTGCGGAAAAGTAAATAATATACAAAGGGTGACAACTTCCGCAACCTGGAAGTGCCCCAATAAAAGAATATTACATACAAGTTTTTACATGAATGAAAATGAAAAACACTCATCTCACATAAAACCCCCGGCTATTCAAACACGACGATCCAATATAACATATCCAGCAACACATAACATCACATGTCATCAACGTAAGTAAATATGTCCATCCCAATTGTCGTTGACATATAGCAACGAAACCGGCGATATCACATATTACACTTACGGTCACAGAAAAGAAAGTGTAAAACTACAACAGTTGGAATCCGCAATCTGCATAGACATCGCATGCCTAATCAAATGAATACCTTAGACATCACATGCCTAACAATTATAAACCCCGCATTTTAGTCTCTTTATCGAAAACACTTTTCAATATCAAGTCGGGTAATTCAACAAGATTCCCGACATCCTGATCGAATACTCGTCGTAAACTTCAGTAGACGGCTGCACCCCTGATACCGTCGACGAAGTGCACCAAGGCGGAACACCGCTACCGCGAGCACCCGAACGGATGCTTTCGGCGACGGGGTTCTCCTACAGTCACTTGGTCGGGGCTATGGAGTGAGGCTGTCTATTAAGTTTACCCGGCGAGTATCCGCGTACGCTACGTGATTGCAACGGACTTTTGATCACATCAAAATTCCGTGGCAACCGATCAAGTGAGACTAAACTGCTACGTTTATAACATTCATTTAGTTATCACATAACTACTTGTGAATTCCAATTATTGTATCCCATTCCAGATAAACAGAAAATGTTAAACTTTTCGATCGAACATTCGAACACCCAAGTTTTCCCGATACAGCTCAACACATGAAATAAGTCTAACAACATTCCGTTCGTACCTCAATACCAACGGTCCAGCCGTAGAAGGGTCAAGCCAACGCCTCACATGTGGCACGCCGTACTGCCCCAAACCCGAAGGTTCAAAGGGCAGTTCAAGACGGTCACATAATCGAGTTAAGGTTTGTTGTCTTCTAGAGAGACCATCGCGTTACTTGCACTACTTAGAACGTCGTTAAACTACGGAAAAATCCAACACATGGAAATTTCCCGACAGGGGAAAAATTGGGTATTTATATCCGGTCGAACTTTTTAACATATTCTAAGATTTATCCGGAAATACACAAAAGACGAAATTTGATAATCCGATCGAAATACCGAATCCCCAAAACAACTACAGAAAATTCAACTCTTGAATAAAATTTAAAAACATCCAGAGAACTCAACACTGAAAATTGAGAATTACTGTGAAATTTAAAATTCACAAAACGACAAAGTAGCCGCGCATCCGCCGCACGAGCCAAGCTCGTGCCGCGGATCCGCGGCACTTTGATTGATTTACTGCATCGAATTTCACAGTATTTCTTATATTATCCTGCTGATTTATCTGCATATTTTTAATATGGAAAAAGACCAGATTTTAAAAATTGGACAGAGAGCATGTTTGATACGGGGTTTCGGGTTCGTTCGGACTTCAAATTCCGTCTAGACTTCGCCTATGGCTCTAGCTAGGCTCTGATACCACTGTAGGGTTCCTAGGCACACAAGTGAGGTCTCCCAAGCCATCAACCATGGCAATTTCAAAAATTATGGTGCCGAGAAACCCTAAACTACGGATCGATAACTAGATGTCTAGGCAAAAAGAACTAGTTAACACTTAACTATTGGGAATACGGAAATACAACCTTTGTAGATCCGGTGCTCCACCTCCATAGCTCCGCAACGAAGTCGTCTCCGCTGTCCAAAACTAATCCGGGCTCTAGAGTCGGCTTCATCGGAGAAAAAGTGAGCTAGGTCGTCGATGTCCATGCCGAAGATGATCTACGTCGAAGCATCGCTAGATCAAGCTCCACCTTCACAAATCCATGAAAACTTGTGAAGGAAACACACTCTACTACTTGGCAAGAGGTAGAGGATGAAGAAATAGGAAGTAGGTAGACTTTAGAATTGGATTTCTCACTCATATCATCAATCTACCATTGATGACTTCAAGCTTTTTCTTCATGTGTTTTATGAAGAAGAAGAAGAATCTCATGAAAAGTTATGATAAGTTATATTTAAATCATTAATAAAAAGAATACTTATCATGACTTAATCATAGTTAGGTGTAGAGAGTGAATCATAGTTAGTGAATGGTTAGGTAAAGGAGATGAAGACAAAATGGTCAAAGTGCATGAAGCACTTAGAAACTTCATGAAGAAAATTGCAACCATTTTGTTTTCTTCTCACAATTTAAATTCAAAATAAATAAATATATATATATATATATATAAATGAATGAATGATTAAAACAAAACCCTAACCATTCACAACCATGGTTCATTCTTTACACTTAACCAAAATGGGCATGCATCATCAAACATGACACAAGCAAGTGCACAAAATCATATCACATATGTAATGCGCACAAACGAGTGAGAAAATCCATCTTAAAGCGACCCGATACTAGTTAATGCAAAGTAATATATCAAATATATTATTATGCACTAAATCATTAAATCAACACTTGATTCAATGATCCGGTCATGTCGCACATAACCGACTGGTATCATTAGTAACAACTTATCGAATCAACACTTGATCCGATAACCCGGCTATATCGCATATAACCGATCAATGTCACATCGCGAGAATCGAATACAGTATCACATACCGTATTATTCTCGGTCCCGCACATATCTCATATGCGCTCCTATTTCGTTTCGCTTGAGCCAGGAAACCTCTGTGTAGGACTCTAAAGACTCGTCAATACGCCGGCAGCGGATGATGATCATATCAAACATCCACAAGCCGCAAGCGGTCTGCTAAACGTAACGGCCACCCGGGTATTGAGCGATCTGAAGATCGACGAGCAAGCCCGCTCACACTCCAGTGAATCCGACCAGTAACACTACCGTACAGTCCGGTCTGATCGTCTGATATGTCGCATATCTTGCCTAGGGGTGGTAAACGTCAGACCCCAATAGCTCAATAAGTCGTGTCGATATGAGGTCTATAACTGTTCGAGAAACTACTGGTAACACTTATCAGTAAATCTCAGCAACCCTGGCCAGGGATTTCCTGTTATAGCCAATCGAACACAGCGCAACATCAACCCCCTATACCGGGAGAGACGAATCCCCTCCTATCGCTCATTGCCTCCATGTGACTCGGGACTGTACCCAAAAACCACCGTTTTGCACACCCTCTTGGACGTGGTAAGATGGAAATCAAAGCACAGTGGGAACCACACAAGACTCTATGACGATCTCGGGTCAACAGACTACTCTGTACCAGTGTCACCAGAGAACTGCCATCTGACGTGAGGTATAATACCATCTGGGAGTTCTCGGCGAGTCCGTCCAGTGTACCCAGTCTCCACTGAGCACCCGTATATCATCTCTGATGTCAAACACCAATGGATATAGGATCATCCATCGCCCATCTGTATGGGTCGAGAAGGTACACGCTAGTCTACTCTGGTATATCGATGCGCCGTCTCGATACACCCACGACTAGGGACTTTGAAGGATGTACTTATGGACTACCATGTCCCCACTAGTATGATCCGCATCATAGTCCAGGTAGTCAAGTACACATCCTAAGGGCTTTACCAACATGTAACAGAGAGACAAACAGTGTACACGTTAAGGTAAAGATCAACCAGATAGCATACTATCATGTCGAGCAAGAAAGTCCTCCCTATATATGTCACAGCATCCACCACAATATACATCCTATGTATAGTAATGGCCTCTAGGGCATACATATAACTAACAGCTAGTGCCGCTTGCGGTCTGTGGTTAAATCCACTGCCAGCGTAGTGTCGAGTCTTTAGAGTCCCACACAGAAAGCTATTCGCCTTTAGGCAAAAGAGTAGAGGTCGCATGGTTTTGCGACAGGTCGCATGGTTTTGCGATAGGGTTCGGTCACATCCGTGCACTTGTGCACGTACAGTGTCCGGACAGTTTACACTAGCGGGCTTTGGTTTAAGCCAGATCCTAGTCTACCTTTTGGGATTGGATTTATCCAGTATGCATTCGTGTTCCTCGGAACGCGGATGCGGGTGTGTATGCACAGTTGACGGAGAGACAGAGGCAGAGGATTCTCATTAGGGTTGTTGACCGTTGACAGTTGACTATTGACTTTTTGCTCAACCCTAATGAGAATATGATATGTGATTAACAATTATATTAATTAAGTATTATGGTGACATGGTTGTTGAGGGATTGACTTTGTTGACTTGTTGACTTTTGTTGACTTGTTGACTTTGTTGACCGGTTGACTAGGCTTGACTAGTTGACCATCACGATAACTATAGCTATCATTTCATGGCAAAGACTTTTGCTTGCTTGCTCTTTTGTGCAAAATGAGTGCATGAAATGATATGGCTATGGTTGCTTAAACCATCACATAATACTTGATTGATATGAGATGTTATGATTGCTTTGGATTATGAGAGCCAAATGAGAAAAGTCTTCTCTCATTCTTTCATGCTCATTCTCTCTCTTGTTCTTGAGCTCTCATCTTCCTTCTCTTGCTCTCCCTCTCTTGATTCTATGGTTCACTTGTCTCATGAGTTGAGAACCAAGAACCATAGATAAAATCCCATACAAACTCTTCTCTACTCACTCTAGTTCACAAGGTTTAGCAAACCGAGTGAACTAGTTTCTTCAAAGTTCGAAGAAGGAGCCAAAGGTTGGAGCTTTCAGGTGAATCTATCTTCGGCGCAAGGAGACGACGGGGAGAAGCCGATTCGGACGACCATCGAAGCTTGAAGACGAAGGAGTTCGAGAAAAAGAAAAGTATAACCCCTAACCGAGTAGTTAGCAACTTGTAGTTAGGTTGTTAGTTAGATGTTTAACAAAGATCCGGTTTTTGAGTCCATGTTACCACCTCTAAGAAAATCGTTTTTCACCAAATTCCGCATGCCCGAAAGTACCGGGAGAGGTAGCATGGACTTACAGCTCGGTCATCCTTACCAGGCCCCTTACGGCCCCTCCCGCGCTAAGGATCAAAGCCCTCGCCAAGAGGCAGCCGAGCGGCTACCCTGCTCGGCTATCCCTGGCTGGGAGTTCCCTACCCCACAACGCCAGGGATCGAAGCCCTCGCCAAGAGGCACCGAGCAGCAACCTCTGCTCGGCCCCATCCTTAAGGATCAAAGCCCTCGCCAAGAGGCACCGAGCAGTAACCCTGCTCGGCCCGTCCTTAGCAGGCCACTTACGGCCCCTCGCACGCTAAGGATCAAAGCCCTCGCCAAGAGGCAGCCGAGCAGGATAGCTGCTCGGCTATCCCTGGCTGGGATTTCCCTACCCCACAACACCAGGGATCAAAGTCCTCACCAAGAGGCACCGGGAAGTAACTCTGCATGGCCCGTCCTTAAGGATCAAAGCCCTCACCAAGAGGCACCGGGTAGTAACCCTACTCGGCCCGTCCTTAGCAGGCCTCTAACGGCCCTTCCCATGCTAAGGATCAAAGCCCTCACCAAGAGGCAACCGGGCTCGCCCTTGCTCGGTTATCCCTGGCTGGTAGTCCCCTACCCCGCAACTCCAGGGATCAAAGCCCTCATCAAGAGGCAACCGAGCTTGCCCTTGCTCGGTTATCCCTGGTTGGTATTTCTCTACGCCACAATGCCAGGGATCGAACCCTTGCTAAGAGGCACCGGGCAGCAACCTTGCTTGGCCCCATCCTTAAGAATCAAAGCCCTCGCCAAGAGACACCTGGCAGTAACCCTTCTCGGCCCATCCTTATGTAACGACCGTGTTTTTTAATACCTAATAAAATATATTTTATTTCTAGTATCAAATAATTATTTACGTGTTTCGTTGATAGAAGAATAATTTTTAAAGTAATGTTAATAATTTTCAAAGCATTGAAAATGATTAAAAGAATTTTCTAAAATCTATTTATTGTTTTTATAGACTTAAAATATTTTATAATGCCTTAAAATAATCTACATATTTTTATTATTGATTAAAATAATTAATTCATAATTAATAATATTTTAAAGGATAAATTAGATTTTAAATAATCATCATAACTAGCTAACACCATAGAAATGGATATATTATTTTGTTTTAGCCCAAAATTATTTTTATACTAAAGATAACAATAAAATATATTTTATGAAATTTTTCCATAATTTTCCTGTATTTTTAGCTATTTTTAACAATTTTTTAAAACCAAGTTCAAATATTAAATAATAAACAGTTTATTATTTTTATTTTAAAAAAAATTAAATTAATCCCCTTGATCTGGACCGTTGGATACAAGATCCAACGGCCTAAAGACATGTGGCGGCGCCCACGTGGTGGGGACCACGCGAAACCGCGTGATCCCTCTCAACATGGACGCGTGGCAGCTTGGCGGCGCGATCTCGGCCGTTGGATCATGATCCAACGGCTGAGGCTAAGAGGCGGCGGCGGCAATCATTAACTGATAATTCTGAAATCATTAGGGAGCGCGGATTTTGAGGAAGTTTAACAGAGTTTTTGGATTTTATGATTGGTAATAAAACCCTATAAATAGACACTTCAAACACTGATTTCTCACACCTCAGAACTCCCAAAATTCTGAAAAAAATATCCACACCTTATCGACGACGCCGACGCAGCGGTTCCACCCAAGTATCAAGTAAAAATCCGAGTGCGGAGCTATCGAGGATTTAGTGCGAGCCTACGTTTTCAACCTATCGACATCCGACTCAAACAAAAGGTAGGATCCTCCTCTCTTCACTCCTCTGTCGTCTTCTTTCTCATAATGATTTTGGTTTCAACTCCTAATCCCTAATATCATATTAAAATGATATTAAAAATATTCCTGCATGCTTATTTTGGTATCTCTTAATGATAATAATATTAACCCATGTTTAAAATGGTTTCCTTAATCACTCCTATATGCAAAAATATTGCACCCTCGTACTACATGAAATGTGAAATGCTTAATGTTATAACCCACGGGGTATCACTTCACCCCTTACATACCCACACTTACACATACTACTGTAATTTTGTTAAATCCCTTTACCCTTTGAAAGGGGATAATACTAAATCTAAATAACGGCATATGATTCTTTCCAACTTAGCCCCTTCTACTCGAAAGGATGTTTTTATATTAATTCTTCTTAGAATGTTAACTAATTTTTAATGAGTTACCCTAATAATAGGGTAATGTTTTACGCGAGTACCTCGTGGTTGATAGGCAATCGTCCCTAAAAAGGACACAAATCCTGCCGTCCATGTGCAGCGGTTGCCAGCACGAATGTATTTTCTAAAACGTTACCTCAAACTTAAAACACCATAATTTCATGAAATTATTATTTACAATAAAATACCTCGATCCATCCTAAAAAGAGATAATTTCATTTAAATACCTTGACCTTTACTAAAAGGCTATTTTCAACAAAGACCATAACCCTTATAAATGATATTTTCCAAAAGGATAACTAAAACTTTATTAAAAGATAATTTTCAAATAAATACCATAACCTTTTATTAAAAGGATATTTTCTCAGTAAAATATTATGGGTTTCCAAAACGATAAATATTCCAAACATCATGGTTTTCTTATAAACAATAAATATAATTAAACACTATTATCCTTTATTAACTAAGTGTTCTATAAGATGACACGAAGTACATTACAAACTTTAAAAGATAACAAGACAAAACGAGCGGTTGTGGAAGGCCATATTAAATGAGACGAACTTCTTGATTACAAGTTTATGACATACATGACACATGATACGGTTAGGATTAGAATGCGCGGACCTAGGTATAGAATACTTATATATGAGGATCCTTGCAGGCAGGGTGAACAGTCCAATGTGTGGACGACTACTAACCCGATATTCGGGCGAATACTAACCCGATATTCGGGCGAATACTAACCCTACTTGAGGGCGAATGATCCAATATGTGGATGGCATATAATATGGAAATTCCATGCCTAGAGATATACGCACTAACTGTAATTCGTCAAAACCTTTATACTGAACCACGGGGATGGGTAGTTTGATTAGGCAAGGAGATTCGGAACTCGGATTCCCCTACTACTCGATCATAATCTCGAGAAGTGAAACGGTACATTTCACTTCCCCAGTTGTTGTTCCGTGGCCACAACGGAATAATCGCGAGTATTCGGACCCTTGTTTAACAGACTAAAACGTTTACAATACCTATTGATACTCAACACTAAACTCACATCATGTGCTATACCTCACACAACCTACTCATATTCACATATATCTCTGTCAACATATCTAATTTGTATATAACCTCATACCTTTATATCCATGTACATCATATTCATTACATTTATACACACATGTCTGTTTCTATACCTTTACTTCCTTATAAGGCAATCCTACCCGAGTATAACTCGCTGACGGACTTTCCTTTTTTTCCTCTATCTTTGCAATGTCCGTCAGATGAGAATGAAAATTATGGCGAGGATCAAAGAGTGGAGCCAACTAATGAAAGTTATGCAGACTTGACGACGGAAGATTAGCTAGATTTAATTTTTGTTGTTGCCCGCATGTTTAGGGCTTTTGTTTCTTCTCGATATAATTAAACTACTTAGTTTATTTTACTCTTTCTTTTGGGATGTAATAAAGTTTGGTTAATGGAAATAAATGCCTTTCGCTTTTATTATTTTTGTTTTGATACACATCCTGCATGTTAAATATTACGCTGAACGTAACTGTATTGAATAGACCACCTTCAATACAGTTAGGTTGCGGACCATGCCACGTCATCCTTCTCTTTCTTTTGGGAAGCGGGGCGTGACACCTTAGCAGGCCCCTTACGGCCCTTCCCGCGCTAAGGATCAAAGCTATCCCTGGCTGGTAGTTCCCTACCCACAACGCCAGAGATCAAAGCCCTCGCCAAGAGGCACCGGGCAGTAACCCTGCTCGGCCTGTTCTTAAGGATCAAAGCCCTCGCCAAGAGGCACCGGACAGTAACCCTGTCCGGTCCATCCTTAGCAGGCCCCTTACGGCCCATCCCGCGCTAAGGCTCAAAGCCCTCACCAAGAGGCAGCCGAGCGGCTACCCAGCTTTGTTATACCTGGTTGGTAGCTCCCTACCCACAATGCCAGGGATCGAAGCCCTTATAAAGAGACAGCCGAGCGGCTACCCTGCTCGGCTATCCCTGGCTGGTAATGCACTGCCCCACGACGCCAGGGATCCAAGCCCTCGCCAAGAGGTCCTAAGCAGCAGCAACGCTCGGCCAATTCTTTAGAAAGCACCAACCTTCATGCGGCAAAGGTTCCTCCAAAGTGTTCGAGTAAACGATCACCACCTCGACTTCGGGGCCATGGAGATACCGACCCTTCACCGGTCTTTGCGCACTTGGCAAATAGTCAAATTCAACTCGACGTGTGATCGCCAGATGAAGAACCGACCTGACATGAAAGCTGAACCGTGCAAGTACGAATGTTCTCCACAAACGAAAGGACAATGTGCACGCAATGAAACGGCAAAAAATATTTTTATTCACATAAATCGAAAGTCTCTACAAAGGTATTATGGGCTCCCCAGCCTAACAAAAGTGCCATGAGGCTTACAAATTTGAGAGCAAAAGAGAGAAATAAGAAGACATGGGGCTTCATACCTTAGGCGCGGAGACGACCTCGGCGTGCGGCGCCTCCCCTACGACCACCGGGGTGGCATCTTCAGGGTCGGCTCTGCCGGCGGGAACATCGGCGCCGGCATCCGGGGCAACCAACTTACCTCTCGCACTGCCACCGGGGGCTGCTCTTCCCGCGTCGTGTCCGAGGGCGGTCCCATGGGCATCGTCAGCGAGAGGGTATAAGGTCCGGAGCTCGGCGTCAGGGAACTCCGGCATCTGAGCCTTGACAGAGTCAAGGGTGTCGTGCCAAATGATGCCCCCGGCACTGGCAAGGTCGGCATAGAACTGATCTGATTTTTCGTAGCTCTCCACCGCCTTCCGTGCCCGGTCCTTCGCCATCTCATTCTTTTTCCGAAGGCTGCTCACCGTCTTCTTCATGGTAGCAACGAGCACCCGGGAGTCCTCCAACTGGGACTCGGCGGCTAGGGCAGCCTCTCGGTACCGAGCGACCTCCCTGTTCCCGGCCTCCATTCGGGCCTCAAGGGCTGCAGCCCTCTCTATCGCTGCCCCCCAGCTCCTGCCTTAAGCTCTCCTCCCGCAAGGAGGACTCGCCTGTGGCCCGAATCGCCGGAACAATCTTTTCGTCCTCTATGTGGACGACGAGGGCGATATGCTGGAGGACCTGAAAAAAGAAAGAGTGTCAAAAAGGGGAGGGAAGCACCCGACCACACGGACAAAATGTTGGATGAAGAACCAGGTGAAGTGCGAACACTGACCTGCACGGCCTCTTGAGCTATCGCCGCCATTTAAGCCCGGAGAGTTCCTCGAGGGACCCTGCCTTCGACCGACCTCTCCATATCCGAGAGCAGGCTGCCGGCGACAGAAAGCCCTGAGGGCACCTCAAAGTGAAGCTCCTCATTGTCCACAAGGATCGGGAAAGCTGAGGAGTGGGGCGCCCTCCTGTGAGTCTCTTGAAGGATGGCGCGGGGGAACCCTCCTCGTCTCCCACCTCGGGGGCCTGAGGCTTTTGCACCCGAGCACTCTTTCGAACTGGCGCACGACTAGACTCGGGGGCCCGGGGATCACTTGGGCACCTGGGGGAATGGGCCACCGGCGGGGCCGGAACGGACGGCGGGCGAGAAGGGCCGGCGCCTTTGGACTTCTGTCCCCTCTTCGCGTCAATCACTGCCGCGCGGAACTTGCTCATATCCATGGACTTTGCACAAGACAAGGTAAAATGGAGTTAGCAATGCATGAAAAATAGAAAAAATGCACAAGTCTAAACAGATCGCCTGAGAGATCTTAACTTACCTGCGAACTGGGCGGGGCTGAGCCCAGCCCAACTAAGGGCCTGCTCAGAAAGCAGAACGTCAGCCCGGGGAATGGGCTCCCACTCCGCCACTCTCGCCACGTCAGGATCGTTTGACTGACTCTCCCGCCGACACCTATCCCTAGACCACTGGGTGGGCACGAACCAGTCCCCACCCTCGGGCGGCCCAACAAAGAAAAACTTCTTCTTCCAATCGTGGATGGAAGAAGGTACGACGACGACCCCTGACCCGGCAGCATTTCCCCATTGTTTCCTAAAGGAGAAGTATACCCACCTCGGCTCGCTCGTGCGGGTGTCGGGGTGACTTTTATAACAGAGAGAAGAAGCTAGGGTGCTCAGCCTGAAAGGGATCATGTGCATCTTCAGACGGACTAGGAACCCAAGGAGAATCCTCTAGAAGTTCGGCACTAGCTGGCCTTGGGCTAACCCAAAATAATTCAGCACTCTAACAACCTCGGGAGAGAAAGACAGGCACATTCCGGCCCAAAAGGCTTCCAGGTACAAAGAAATCTCCTTTCCCCGTACCTGATCCGCCCTCTCTCCTTTCTCGGCAAAACGCAGCGTATAGCCGGGAGGAATATAGAAACGAGCCCGAGCGGTAGCAAGCTCGGTCTCATATCTCACCGAGAATGACACACCAGGGGCGTCCGCGACCACCGCTCTAGGAACCACCCCCGTCACGCGACCCCGGGAAGAGGATCCGACCCTAACCTCCCGGGAAGACTCCGACTTAGTGGAAGAAGCAGAAGAAGAAGAAGCTGAAGCTCTAGAAGAATCTCTAGAATCTACCCCGACGACATTTACAGACTCCTCAGAAGAAGACATCTAATCTGATGGAGAGAAATCCTCGGGGGAGAAAACGCAGAGATCCGACCTAAAAAGGAGAGCGCCGAGCTAACAAGACACTGGACGAGAAAATTATGAAGAGGTATGGGCCCAGATAGGGACCCACCTCTATTTATAGCTGCCGACGTACACATCCTACGGCGACAGTTATCTCCCGCCGAAACGACTCATCGCATTCGAAGGCTACCATCGCTCCACCTGTCGCACGCGTATTGATCGTACCCCATCGGACACCGAAAATCTGCAGCCCGTCGCGTCAGCCAACCAGCGCCAGACACGTGGGCTGTCGCTTCGGTGAATGTACATACGATCCGGCGCATCCTCTTTAATGCAGGATCTGGCCCCTGATCCGCTGACGCCATCAAGAAAATGCAGTTGATTACCCGAGAACGCATGCTTACGATATCTACGAAAAGAAGCCCACCTCGGGTGACCAGGCAGACCACCCTCGACCCGACCCTTGAACAGGTCGGGACGAGAGTGGGGAGCAAATGATGATGCTCGATATTGGTGATCTCCCAGATTGTGACACGTGGTAGATGACGTGTCCCAAAGCTAGCAAGAAAGGACCAGGAACGGTATGTCAGTAAAATACCTCGGGCCTACGGCCCATGGACGTACCCGACCTTCAGCGACCGACCACAACACTCCTGTGCCCGTCTTGCAAACCACCGTTGGCTCACCTCTGAGCCCCCACACAATTGGCCTCCTCGGCCCCCTCAACTCATCTCCGGGCAACCGCAGAACCTAGATACCTCAGCCTCCCGTTCGTCCCCGAGCTTCCTGCCGAGCTCATATTCCTCGGTCACATCGACCGACCAACGACACCTATCGCAGGCCCAACCGCCTCACCTCCGCGAATCTCACCATACGCGAGATATCCACCGGCTACGTCCCGCGTTCCACGCCATCACGATCCCTCATTAACGAGCCTATCTCGCCATTAATGGGAGATCCCGCCTATCACGCGGGCGTGACGCCGGGAACGTAACGGCCGGTGTGATTCCCGCCCCTACCTGCCTGTCGCCACCACTATATAAAACCCTCTCCAGACGGATCAAGTAAGTCAATTTCTCCCCACTAGGCCATTACTCTGCTCAAATATCCGGTCTAACTTGATCGTCGGAGGGTCCTCGGTGGTACAACCACCCTGGGACTTCCTTGCAGGTAGCTCGGCCACCACAACCTAAAACCCATTGAGACTCCACACGCTTCAGGAGTCAACCTCCAAATCAATCTCAGCCGTCCATCTGTTAGGTCCACGTTACCCATCCCGGTTCTTTCGGGGAGGCGGAATAGGTAAAAATCAATTTTTTCTCACAAGGTGACATGGACCAACCATGAAGGATCTTTGCTAAACAAAACTAACATACTAACTACAAGTTCTAGCTACTATGTAGAATGGTTATACCTAGATCTTGAACTCCTTCTCTTCTTGTTGTGGTTCTCCTTCTTGCTTGCTCCTTGTAGCAGCGTAGACGGCTCCTCCTCATCGTCTTCTTTTTGCCGAAGATAGATCCACCCGAGGGCCTCTACCTTGAGCTCCTACCTCAATCAAGAGATAACTAGAGTGCTTGGTTTGCTAGACAAAGAACCCTAGAAAGAGTAGAGAGATGTTTTGATGGTTTTGTCTTAAAGGCTTTTGATTTTCAACAGATGAAAGATTAAAGCTTTGAGAGAGAGGAAGAGGGAGAGCTTTTTCATGAGAGAGAAAGAGCATGAGAGAATGAGAGATAAAACAACAACCATCTCTCATATGAGAGAAATAATAATAAAAATAATTATTAAGAAAAATGTGATGGTTAGTTTGGAATGACCATTATCATTTCATAATAAATGCAATTTGCAAGAATCAAGAAGTATCTTGCAAATGGAATGATGATGGTCAAAAGGTCAACAAGGGTCAAATGGTCAACTAAAGTCAAATTGTCAACCAAAGTCAAATGGTCAACCTAACCATGGCACAATAATCCTTAATTAATATTATTAATCATATTTCTCATTCTCATTACGGTTAAGAAATAGTCAACTGTCAAAAACCCAAATGAGATTCCTCTGCCTCTGTCAACTGTGCATACACACCTGCATCCGTGTTCCGAGGAACACGAATACAATGAGACAAAACTAATCCCAAAACAAAATACTAGGATCTGGCTTAATCCAAAGCCCGCTAGTAATAACTGCCCAGACACCAAACGTGCACAAGTGCGCGGATGTGAACGAACCCCGTCGCAAAACCATGCGACCTCTACTCTGTTCTGCCCAAAGGCGAATAACCCTCTGTGTGGGACTCTAAAGGCTCGACACTACGCTGGCAGTGGGTTTAACCACAGGCCGCAAGCGGTACTAGCTGTACGTAACGGTCCCCAGGTAGATGCCGATAAGAAGACTGATGAGGTGAACCCATCCGAACTCCTACTGAGCCTGAATGTGACAATCTCCGTACAGTCCAGTCTGTTCGTCTGAGAGTATCGCATGGCGGTCCTAGGGGGGCGGTAAACGTCAGTCCCCTAATAGCGGTACAAGTCGTGTCGGAGTGTAGCCCAGAACACCCTGAGAAACTACTGGAAACACTACCAGTAATTCTCGCTTGCCCTGGCCAGGGACGACTATGTGTAATGGCTCTCCTAGACACAGCGTGATATCAACTCCCAATACCGGGAGAGACAAATCCTGTCTAATCGTCACTGCCTTCAAGTGCTTCGAGACTGCACCCAACTACTACCTGTTTGCACGACTCAATAGAGCCGTAGTAGGGTAGTAATCTAAGAACAATAGGAACACACTCGAGGCGAAGTGACAGTGTCAAGTCAGCGGACTAAGCTGTACTCATGTCACCTGGGAACTGTCAACTAACGATAGGTATAATACCAACCAACGGTTCCCGACGAGTCCTGTCCAGTGTACTCGTAACCTAACGAGCACCTGCATACTATCTCCAGTACGACGTACTGATGGCTGTGGGACAGACCATCTTCCCTGCTGGGACGAGAAGCGTATGCACCAGTCTACTTTGGAGTATCGATGCTGTTGGATATATGTATGCCCTAGAGGCCATTATGTGATAGTGGATGTATCTATACATGTATATATTCAGTATGCATTCTTGCTCGACTTGATAGTATGCTATCTGGTTCTTCTTTATCTGACATGTTGATTTGATCATACTTGTTATTCACTCATACATGCTGATAAAGCCCTGAGGATATTGGCTTGACTGCTCTGATTATGATGGAGATCATACTAGTGGGGCATCTGTAGTCTATAAGCTTATCCTGGAAAGTCCCTAGTCGTAGGTATATCGAGACGGGGCATTGATATACCAGAGTAGACTAGCGTATATGATACTAGACCCATGTGATGGGCGATGGATGATCCCATATCCATTGGTGTTTGACATCAAGATCATATACGGGTGCTCAGTGGTGACTGGGTACACTGGACGGACTCACCGAGAACTCCTATATGGAATTATATCTATCGTCGGATAGCAGTTCTCAGGTAACACTGGTACAGGTTAGTCTGTAGACCCGAGATCGTCATGGAGTCTTGTGTGCTCTCCCACTATACTTTGATTGCCACCCTACCACGGCTCTACTGAGTCGTGCAAAAAGGTGGCCGTTGGGTACAGTCCCGAGACACACGAAGGCAATGAGCGATAGGAGGGGTTTCGTCTCTCCCGGTATTGGGGGTTGATGCTGTGCTGTGCCCGACTGGTTATATCAGTAAGTCCCTGGCCAGGGCTGCTGAGATTTGCTGATAAGTGTTATCGGTAGTTTCTCGATCTGTTATAGACCATTCACCGGCACGACTTATTGAGTTATTAGGGTCGACGTGACCATCCCTAGGCTCGATATGCAGCATATCTGACGAAGAGACCGGACTGTACGGTAGTGTTGCCGGATGGCTCGACGGGAGTTGTAGCAGGTTCGCTTGTTTTCTTCTGATCGCTCAATACCCGGGTGGCCGTTACGTTTAGCTGACCGCTTGCGGTTTGGGGGTACCTGATATGATCATCACCCTCTGCCGGCGTATTGACGAGTCTTAGAGTCCCACAAAGGAGTTACCCAGTCCAGGCGAAACGTTGTGGTGCGCGTATGCGATATGCGCAAGCACCCGATTAAAATGTGCGTATATGATACCGAACATTGATCGGGTGAACTGCTTTTGGTGGGGTCATATGAGATATGACCGGATTGATAAATCAAGTGTTGATTTATCATTTAACCATTAGTTTTCTCACTTAAAACCTTTTCTTGGATGATGGATGTGTGCATGCATGTGTGCTTTTCTTTCTTTCTTTCATGCTAGTTTCATGCACATATGGATGTGCATACATACACACATACATACACCCATCTATCATGGTTGTTAACATATGGAAATGGTGGCAATATAAGACTCACACCATGGATTAAATAATGGATTATTATTTAATTTTGGTTTTAAAACAAAATAAAAAGAAAAGGATAATCATTCTAGCTTCTACATTCTTCCTTTGACCTAACCATGCTTACCTACCTCTTAACTTGAGTTATCCTTCTCTTTATCATTTAAAACTCAAGTTAAATAATGTCTCCATCACTTTAACCAAGGTTCAAGTAAGAAGAAATAAAATATATATTGATATATTTCTTTTTCTTCTTGTGAGTTATCTTTATCTTATTACCTCTTGTGAAAAATATTGCCACCATCTTCTTCCTCTTTCTCATTTGCTCTCTAGCTTTTTCTAGTGAGTAAATCACACTTAAAGAAAGGTTTTTGAAGTGAGAATCTTAACCACAACTTCATTCTACACAAGTTTAGCCAACTTGTTCAGAGTGTTCTCTTCGGTTTTACGAAGTTGCGAGCTTGGACGGAGAACTCCGTGGTGGATCGCCGTGGACACAAGAGGACTTCAAGAGGACTTCCATTCAACACCCTAGAGACCAAGGAGTCCAGCGAAAGGGAGCTACAAAGGTTGTAGTCTCGAAACCCTAGATTAGTTCGCTTTAAATTTCGAAACCCTAATTTTCTAGGATCGATTCCTTTGCATGTTCGTTTAGCACCATAAAAATTTAAACTTTTGGACATGTGATGCTTCAAAACTCTTCACAGGGTGCTAGACAAACCTTTCAATGGTATCAGAGCCGACCTAGAACATTAGGCGACCCTTTTACGAAGTTAAAACTCCGATCGAACCGAAATACGGTTTTTTAGGGTGCTCTCTGGAAATTTTCTAAAAATTGACATTTTTCAGAATTAAAAATATGTAAAAAATACAGCAGGAAAAAATAAGGATTACGGTACAAAAATTATTCAATGAACAGTGATTCCTACCGCGGAAACGCGGTCTAAGCTTACTTAGACCGCGGTTCCGCGGCCGTATATATTAATTGATGGATAATTTTTTTACAGTAATTCATGAATCTGCTTGTATAACTTTTTGGATATTTTTAATCTGTATTTAGTTTTGAAAAATTCTGGAGATGATTTTGGACCCGTCGGTTCGATCGGAATTTTGTTTTCGTAGCTTTTACGGGTAAATAAGAAAGTATTGAAGTGTTTGAACGAGTATCATTTGCTCACTATTCACGGGGTTTAAATGCTTTGGAGATACGTGCAAGTCTTTTTGTGGTGGTCCCTCTAGAAGACAACAAACCTTAACTCGATTATGTGACCGTCTTGAACTGCCCTTTGAACCTTAGGGTTTGGGGCAGTACGGCGTGCCACATGTGAGGCGTTGGCTTGACCCTTCTACGGCTGGACCGCTACTACTATGTCACACTCCAGGTGTTTGAACTCTGCTCAAGTGTTGGGCTTTAGTGAATCCTGGGTATTTGATCGTTCGTTCGAAAACTTCGATACTGTCTGTTTATCCGGAATGTGATGCAATGTGTGGAATTCATATTACTAGACATGAAATACGGAATATGTGATATTTTGCATTTGCGATGTCTAAAGAGAATGTGGATTCCAGATATTGCAGTTTTACACTTTCTTTTCTGTGACCGTAAGTGTAGTATGTACGATATCGCCGATTTCGTTGCTATACATCAACGACAATTGGGGTATGCATACTTACTTACGTTGATGATATGAGATATTATGTGTTGCTGAGATATGATGTGCAGGATTGTCGCGATTGAATAGCCGGGAGGGTTTTATATGAGATGAGAGTTTTATATTTTCATTCATGTAAATTCAAATGTAATGTAATATTCTTTTATTTGGGGCACTTCCGGGTTGAGGTTGTGTCACCAGTGTTGTATATTATTTACTTTTCCGCATTAGGATGGACCCAAGGAGGGGAGCACAGGTGACCGGGTTCTGGGGTTCAGTGGGAGGCCATCTCGAGGAGTCGAGACCGGGTCTCCTAAACTCCAGAATTGGCAGGGTCACTTGCCGCTCTCGTAGGGGTCCAGGGTGTGGGCTTGGCTATTCATCGCGACTGTGGAATCCGTATTTTCTATTCTGGCTAAATACTAAATACGGACGTCCCAGTATATCCCACGTTATATCTGTGTTTCTGCTGCCTGTGTTCTGTGATATCTGAGACGAACGACATATTATATATATGATATATAGTAGATGTTGCTTATGTTTTACACCCGCGCTAGTCCCGTCCCGGTATGCCGTTAGTTAAGTAACCTAACGGTGCATAACGGAACATTGCGGCGAATGCGGATGGCATAAGCGTACGTGTTATTTTCGTTTCTTTTCTGTGATTGGCTTAAGGACTTAAATGATGGGATTACATTAATGTGATTAATGTAAAGAAAATAAACCTAAAAAGATGTTGTAGAATCGGATTTGAAAACCACTTGGCTATTTATGAAAAAGCTATATTTCAAAACTGCGGAGCTTAAGCCACTCCTTTTTGAAAACCATTTGATTCTACAACGATATCAAGTTCAAAGCATTAAAGATTTTCTTAAAAATCATTCGCAACCCTCCGTCATTTTAGGAAGTAGAGTACTTAGTATTCGTGCTACGTTTGTTGACTTTAGTTAAGGCGTAGTGTACGGTAGCTAAGTGATGTCTTCCTACACTGCATATGATGCAGATTAATTAAGACATTCATACGACTTTGTTGACCATAGTTAAGGGTCATATGGGTGGGTCTAATTGATCAAGAAATAACGGGTAGAACTTGACTGATGCTTATGATTTGTTGACCTTAGTTAAGGTCATAAGTGCCAGGGGTAAAAACCACATCGGGAATTTCAATAGTTGAAATTTGCAATGAGATTGCATACCTTCCATGTGATGGTTGGATCCCGATCCCACTGTGGGCAATAGTTGCTCCTAGGAGAGTTTTGCAGTTTACAATTAGCTAACTCATTAGGTATCTAGAAAGGTGTTAACGGGGCTCCGCCTCTGGGAAAACGAGGTTTACTCTAATTAGGTCCGTGCGAAAGCACGTGGAACCTCCCTCAAGTACCGACACTGGCCTGGCTGAACGGTTAGCGAAGTTGTAGACTGTAATTAATCCTGGCTAGTTTTTCTTTTTAAGATTTGAAAGAAAAACTCGATAAAAGCAGTGGGAAACATCGATTAGACAAGATAATAACCAATCTGATCTATGCAAGAGCTTTCGCTGAGTGTATTCTTTTCTCTCTCTTAATGGCAGATACCCATGACTGGACTCAAGCTTTTACTAGATAAAAACAAACTGAATGGGACCAACTATATAGACTGGCTGAGGAATCTGAAAATCGCCTTGACTTATGATAAAGTTTCATATGTCCTCACGGCTTCAGCCCCGCCCGCCCCTGGTCCAAAATCCTCAGTTGCGGACATTGAAGTCCGCAAGACATGGGACGCTGACTGTGCCACGGCCACATGCCTCGCGCTTGCATCGATGGATAACACACATCAAAAGCAGCACGAGGACATGGACATTCACGGTATATTGCTCCATACAAAGGAGTTGTATGGGGAGCAATCCCACGTATTACGATACGAAGCATCAAAGAAATTGTTTCAGATGCGAATGGCCCCTGGTACACCAGTAGGAGACCATGTTCTGAAAATGATAGCTCTTATAGAAGAGCTTGAGGACCTTGGATGGACAATGGACAATGAACAATATATAGATATTATTCTGCAGTCCCTCCCCTCCACCTTTGCTCAGTTCATAGTGAACTTCAACATGCATGGCATGGAGAAGGACCTCCCTGAACTCCTTAATATGTTAAGGAGTGCAGAGAGCACTATGAAGTTAGCAAAAACTCCCGTTATGACTATTGGACAGTCTTCCTCTTCTCGCCCAAAAGCCAAGGCCAAGGGAAAGAAAAAGAAGAAACCCACTAATCCTAAGGGCGGAGTTAAAAAGGTGAAGGGAAAGGGAAAGTCCAAGGCTGGAGACTCAGGGAAGGGCGAATGTTTTCACTGCCACAAGACAGGACATTGGAAGCGCAACTGCACGGAATACTTGAATCTCAAGAAGAAGCATGGTGATGCTTCTGCTTCAGGTGCGTTTGTGACTGAAAACTGTTTTTCTATAAACTCTGCTTCCTGGGTATTGGATACCGGTTCAGGTTCTCACATTTGCAATTCTATGCAGGGGCTGAGAAATAGCAAGGTTTTGAAGACAGGTGACCATACTCTCCGCGTTGGAAATGGTTCCAATGTACATACAGTCGCAGTGGGAGAGTATCACTTGGGGTTGCCATCTGGATGTATTTTGGTTTTAAATCCATGTTATTTTGTACCAAGTATGCTATGTAATATAATATCCGTTTCTTTGTTGGACAATGAAGGGTATAATTTTGTATTGCAGAACAATGTTATGAACATTAACCTGAATCAAATGTTGGTTGGGTATGGTACGCTTAACAACGGAATATATGTCCTAAATCAACATACAGTTTTCAGTATACAACACACTAATAAAAGAAAACTTTCAGAGTTAAATGAAGCTTTTCTTTGGCACTGTAGACTTGGTCATATTAACGAAACAAGACTAAACAAGTTACACAAAGATGGATATTTAAATTCTTTTGAATATAAATCTTATGCGACTTGCCAATCTTGTATCAAGGGTAAAATGACCAAAACTCCGTTTACCGGACACGGAGAAAGAGCTACTCAGCTCCTGGGCCTCATACATAGTGATGTATGTGGGCCTATGTCTACACAGGCTAGAGGCGGTTTTTCATACTTCATTACATTCACTGATGATTTCTCAAGATTCGGTCATGTATTTTTATTAAAACACAAGTCCGAAGCTTTTGAGAAATTCATTGAATATAAACAAGAAGCAGAAAAACAAACCGGCTTGAGTATCAAGATGCTTCGATCAGATCGAGGTGGTGAGTATCTCAGTACAGAATTTGCACACTTCCTAAAAGAGAATGGGATTCTCTCTCAGCTCACTCCTCCTTACACACCACAGCACAACGGTGTGTCAGAACGACGGAATAGGACCCTATTAGATATGGTCCGGTCCATGATGAGTGACGCAGAGTTACCCGTCTCATTTTGGGGGCATGCATTGGAGACTGCAGTAAATAGGGTTCCAACCAAAGCCGTGTCTACCACACCATATGAGATATGGCATGGGAAGAGACCATCTCTTAAGAGAATTAAGATTTGGGGTTGCCCGGCCTATGTTAAAAAGCAGAATCCGGACAAACTCGAGACACGGTCAGTCTTGTGTAACTTTGTGGGATATCCAAAGAATTCTTATGGATATCTATTCTACCACAAAGAGAAACAAAAAGTGTTTGTTTCTCAGTATGCCACATTCTTGGAAAAAGAGTTTTTCACAGATAAAGATGATGGCAAGGTGGTGGATCTAGAAGAGGTTCTAGAGACACAAACTACAAATGACGATTTGGTTGAACCGGCTGTTGCAGCAGAAACTGAAGAACCTCGGCCACTCCGTAGGTCTGGTAGGACTTCTCGCCCACCGGAGAGGTACTACGGTTTCCTCATTGATGGTAACGGAGAAGATTGCATCATGGATGATGATGATCCTACCAGTTTTCAGCAAGCTATCACGAGTAAAGACTCTGTGAAGTGGCTGGATGCCATGAGATCCGAAATGGAGTCTATGTACACCAACAAAGTATGGACTTTGGACGTTGTACCCCCTGGGGTAAAACCTGTGGGGTGCAAATGGATCTTTAAAAGAAAGATTGGTGTAGATGGGCAGGTGGAGACCTATAAGGCAAGACTTGTGGCGAAGGGTTTTCGTCAAAGACCAGGTTTGGACTATGACGAGACTTTTTCTCCCGTAGTCATGTTTAAATCCATTCGGATCCTACTTGCTATTGCTGCTCACTACGACTATGAAATCTGGCAAATGGACGTTAAAACCGCATTTCTAAATGGAAATTTAGAAGAATGCGTTTATATGGATCAGCCAGAGGGCTTCATTGACAGTGGGAGCAGCGGGAAAGCATGTAAATTGCTTAAATCCATATATGGGTTAAAGCAGGCATCACGGAGTTGGAACATCCGTTTCGATGATGTCATCAAAGAGTTTGATTTCATTAAAAATCCAGATGAACCTTGTGTTTATAAGAAGGCTGTAGGGAGAGCTGTCACATTCCTCGTATTGTACGTGGACGACATTCTTCTGATAGGAAATGATATTCCTATGCTACAGTCGGTCAAATCTTTCTTATCACTGAGGTTCTCCATGAAGGACCTGGGTGATGCCACGTACATTCTGGGCATAAGGATCTATAGGGATAGATCCAAAAGGTTATTGGGATTGTCCCAAACCAGGTACATTGACACCATCCTAAAAAGGTTTAGTATGGAAGACTCCAAGCGGGGTGCCTTACCCGCTTGCCATGTGGTCACTCTCTCCAAGGATTCTTGTCCAAAGACCGATGAAGAGAGAGCTCGCATGAGTATTATACCCTATGCTTCGGCAGTAGGATCTATAATGTATGCGATGTTATGTACACGCCCAGATGTAGCTTACGCACTTAGTGTTGTAAGCAGGTATCAATCCAACCCAGGGGAGAATCACTGGACAGCAGTGAAGAACATTCTTATGTACTTGCGAAGGACTAAAGAATTGTTCTTGGTGTATGGTAATGGAGATCTCCAAATGGAGGCCTTTACCGATTCGAGCTTCCAGAGCGATAAGGACGACAACAAATCTATCTCTGGGTTTGTATTTACCCTCAATGGAGGGGCGGTGAGTTGGAAGAGTTCCAAACAAGATACCGTTGCAGACTCTACGATGGAAGCTGAGTACATTGCTGCAAATGATGCCGCCAAGGAAGCCGTCTGGATGAAGAAGTTCGTCTCGGAGTTAGGAGTAGTTCCAACCATTATTGATCCAATACCTTTATATTGTGACAATAATGGGGCTATGGCATTAGCCAAGGAGCCCAGATCCCATCAACGGTCCAGACACATCCTGAGGCGTTTTCATTTGATCCGGGAGATTGTAGATCGCCGCGAGATCGAGATTAGGAGGGTAGACACAAAGAATAACGCCGCGGATCCATTCACCAAGGCTCTCCCTCAGCCGCAGCATGAGCGACTTTTTGAGAAGTTGGGTATGAGATACGCCAATAACTGGCCTTAGTGCAAGTGGGTGATTGTTGGATATATGTATGCCCTAGAGGCCATTATGTGATAGTGGATGTATCTATACATGTATATATTCAGTATGCATTCTTGCTCGACATGATAGTATGCTATCCGGTTCTTCTTTATCTGACATGTTGATTTGATCATGCTTGTTATTCACTCATACATGCTGATAAAGCCCTGAGGATATTGGCTTGACTGCTCTGATTATGATGGAGATCATACTAGTGGGACATCTGTAGTCTATAAGCATATCCTGGAAAGTCCCTAGTCGTAGGTATATCGAGACGGGGCATTGATATACCAGAGTAGACTAGCGTATATGATACTAGACCCATGTGATGGGCGATGGATGATCCCATATCCATTGGTGTTTGACATCAAGATCATATACGGGTGCTCAGTGGTGACTGGGTACACTGGACGGACTCGTCGAGAACTCCTATATGGAATTATATCTATCGTCGGATAGCAGTTCTCAGGTAACACTGGTACAGGTTAGTCTGTAGACCCGAGATCGTCATGGAGTCTTGTGTGCTCTCCCACTGTACTTTGATTGCCACCTTACCACGGCTCTACTGAGTCGTGCAAACAGGTGGCCGTTGGGTACAGTCCCGAGACACACGAAGGCAATGAGCGATAGGAGGGGTTTCGTCTCTCCCGGTATTGGGGGTTGATGCTGTGCTGTGCCCGACTGGTTATATCAGTAAGTCCCTGGCCAGGGCTACTGAGATTTGCTGATAAGTGTTATCGGTAGTTTCTCGATCTGTTATAGACCATTCACTGGCACGACTTATTGAGTTATTAGGGTCGACGTGACCATCCTTAGGCTCGATATGCAGCATATCTGACGAAGAGACCGGACTGTACGGTAGTGTTGCCGGATGGCTCGACGGGAGTTGTAGCAGGTTCGCTTGTTTTCTTCTGATCGCTCAATACCCGGGTGGCCGTTACGTTTAGCTGACCGCTTGCGGTTTGGGGGTACCTGATATGATCATCACCCTCTGCCGGCGTATTGACGAGTCTTAGAGTCCCACAAAGGAGTTACCCAGTCCAGGCGAAACGTTGTGGTGCGCGTATGCGATATGCGCAAGCACCCGATTAAAATGTGCGTATATGATACCGAACATTGATCGGGTGAACTGCTTTTGGTGGGGTCATATGAGATATGACCGGATTGATAAATCAAGTGTTTATTTATCATTTAACCATTAGTTTTCTCACTTAAAACCTTTTCTTGGATGATGGATGTGTGCATGCATGTGTGCTTTTCTTTCTTTCTTTCATGCTAGTTTCATGCACATATGGATGTGCATACATACACACATACATACACCCATCTATCATGGTTATTAACATATGGAAATGGTGGCAATATAAGACTCACACCATGGATTAAATAATGGATTATTATTTAATTTTGGTTTTAAAACAAAATGAAAAGAAAAGGATAATCATTCTAGCTTCTACATTCTTCCTTTGACTTAACCATGCTTACCTACCTCTTAACTTGAGTTATCCTTCTCTTTATCATTTAAAACTCAAGTTAAATAATGTCTCCATCACTTTAACCATGGTTCACAGTAAGAAGAAATAAAATATATATTGATATATTTTTTTTTCTTCTTGTGAGTTATCTTTATCTTATTACCTCTTGTGAAAAATATTGCCACCATCTTCTTCCTCTTTCTCATTTGCTCTCTAGCTTTTTCTAGTGAGTAAATCACACTTAAAGAAAGGTTTTTGAAGTGAGAATCTTAACCACAACTTAATTCTACATAAGTTTAGCCAACTTGTTTAGAGTGTTCTCTTCGATTTTACGAAGTTGCGAGCTTGGACGGAGAACTCCGTGGTGGATCGTCGTGGACACAAGAGGACTTCAAGAGGACTTCCATTCAACACCCTGGAGACCAAGGAGTCCAGCGAAAGGGAGCTACAAAGGTTGTAGTCTCGAAACCCTAGATTAGTTCGCTTTAAATTTCGAAACCCTAATTTTCTAGGATCGATTCCTTTGCATGTTCGTTTAGCACCATAAAAATTTAAACTTTTGGACATGTAATGCTTCAAAACCCTTCACAGGGTGCTAGACAAACCTTTCAGATACCCTGTCTCGATAATCCTACGACTAGGGCCCAAAATAAGGATGCGCTTATAGACTACCCAGCCCCCACTAGTGTGATTGCCATCACAACGCCGGTAGTCAAGCAAAGATCCTAAAGGCTCCATCAATATGTTTTTAGCGATATGTTAAAAGAAACATATACACATATTAAGATAGATACAAACCATGTAGCATACTACTATATCAAGCAAGACTGTTGTAAACCCGTGTATATATCCGAAGCTTCCAAAATGTATTATACAAACTAGTACTATACAATAATGGGCTCTAGGGCATACATATCCAACAATCTCCCTCTTGCACTAAAGGCCAGTAATTGGTGTACCGCATACCCAACGTCTGCACTAAGGCCAGCTGCTGGCGTACCGCATACCCAATAACTCAAAAGGTCGCTCGAACTATGTTTGAGGGAGGGCCTTTGTGAATGGATCCGCCGTATTGTCTTTTGTGTCCACTCTCCGTACCTCGATCTCCTGGCGAACAATGATCTCCCTGATCAGGTGATACCGCCTTAAAATGTGTCTGGACTTCTGATGGGACCTTGGTTCCTTCGCTAAACCTATAGCCCCATTGTTATCACAATGCAATGGTATTGGGTCAACAATGGACGGAACCACATGAAATTCACTAATGAACTTCTTCATCCAGACCGCCTCTTTTGCGGCATCGCTTGCAGCAATGTATTCAACCTCCATCGTGGAGTCTGCGACGGTATCCTGTTTGGAACTCCTCCAACACACCGCCCCTCCGTTGAGGGTAAACACAAAACCCGAGACAGACTTGCTGTCCTCTTTGTCACTCAGGAAGCTTGAATCGGTAAAGGACTCGACCCTGAGGTCTCCATTACCGTAAACCAGGAACATCTCCTTAGTCCTTCTCAGGTACTTGAGAATGTTCTTCACTGCCATCCAGTAGTCCTCACCTGGGTCTGACTGATACCGGCTCACCACGCTCAGCGCGTAAGCTACATCTGGTCTTGTACATAGCATCACATACATTATAGATTCTACCGCCGAAGCGTAGGGTATAGTGCTCATGCGAACCCTCTCCTCGTCAGTCTTAGGAGACATCTTCTTGGAGAGGGTGATTCCGTGCAATGCGGGTATATTACTTCGCTTGGAATCTTCCATACTAAATCTCTTTAGTACGGTCTCTATGTACCTGGACTGCGAAAGTCCCAGTAATCTCTTGGATCTATCTCTGTAGATCTTGATCCCCAGAATGTACGAGGTATCACCCAGGTTCTTCATGGAGAACCGTTGTGACAAGAATAGCTTGACCGATTGTAGCATAGGAATGTCATTTCCTATCAAAAGAATGTCGTCCACGTACAAGACTAGGAACACGACAGTTCGTCCTACAATCTTCTTATAGACACAAGGTTCATCTTCGTTCTTGATGAAATCAAATTCCTTGATTGCCTCATCAAAACAGATGTTCCAGCTCCACGATGCCTGCTTTAATCCATAAATGGATTTAAGCAACTTGCACACCTTCCCGCTGCTCTCACTGTTTACGAAACCTTCTGGCTGATCCATGTAAACGCACTCTTCTAAACAGCCGTATAGAAAAGCCATTTTTACGTCCATCTGCCAGATTTCATAGTCTTGGAAGGCGGCAATGGCAAGTAGGATCCGAATGGATTTGAGCATAGCCACTGCAGAAAAAGTTTCGTCATAGTCCACACCAGGTCTTTGACGAAAACCTTTTGCAACGAGTCAAGCCTTATAGGTTTCCACCTGCCCATCTACACCAAGTTTCCTTTTGTAGATCCATTTGCATCCAACGGGTTTTACCCCAGGTGGAGCAATATCCAAGGTCCACACTTTATTGGTGTACATGGACTCCATTTCGGATTGCATAGCATCCAGCCGCTTATTAGATTCCCTACTGATAATGGCCTGCCTGAAACTGGTAGGGTCATCTTCTTCCAAGATGCAATCCTCTCGATCCCCGTCTATGAGAAAACCGTAGTATCTCTCGGGCGGATGAGAAATCCTACTAGATCTGCGGAGTGGCTGAGGTTCGTCTGGGACTATTGAATTTTCTGGTTCTACTAAATCCTCAGTTTGAGTTTGTGGATCAGATATTTCATCCAGTTCTACCGTGCTCCCACTTATTTCTTTTGCAAGAAATTGCCACTCTAAAAAGGTGGCGCGACGAGCAACGAACACCTTCTGTTCTTCAGTGTGGTAGAACAGATATCCCAGAGAATTTCTAGGATATCCCACAAATTTGCACAAAACCGATCGTGCTTTAAGCTTGTTCGGATTTTGTACCTTTACATAGGCCAGACAACCCCATATCTTAATACATCCAAGATACGGTCTTTTACACTCCATATTTCATATGGAGTCTCAGGCACAGATTTAGACGGAACCTGATTCAGTAAGTATGATGTTGTTTCTAGCGCAAGTCCCCAGAATGAAAGAGGTAACTCAGTATTACTCATCATGGAGCGAACCATGTCCAATAGGGTATGGTTCCTCTGCTCCGATACACCGTTGTGCTGTGGTGTATATGGAGGAGTAAGCTGAGAGAGAATACCATTCTCTTTTAAGTAATCTAGGAATTCCGTGCTTAAGTACTCCCCTCCCCTATCCGATCGGAGGATCTTGATACTTTTGCCAGTCTGGTTCTCTACTTCGTTTCTGAATTCCTTGAATTTCTCAAAAGCTTCAGATTTGTGTTTCATCAGATACACATATCCGAACCTAGAGAGATCGTCAGTGAATGTGATGAAGTAAGAGAACCCACCCCTTGCATGTATAGACATTGGACCACATACATCACTGTGTATGAGTCCCAAGAGCTCTGTTGCTCTTTCTCCATATCCGGTGAACGGAGATTTGGTCATCTTTCCTTTGAGACAAGACTGACAAGTTTCATAAGATGAAAATTCGAACGTATCCAAGAGTCCATCTTTATGCAACTTACTTAGTCTTTTCTCTCCGATGTGACCAAGTCTACAATGCCATAAGTAGGATTCGTTCATATCTGAACTCTTCCTCTTGCGTGTGTTTTGTACATTGAGAACTGTATTCTGATTTAGAACGTAGATACCATTACACGGTGTACCTTCTGCAACCAGTACCTTATGAAGGTAAATGTTCATGATATTTCTATCAAGAACAAAGTTATATCCATCTTTATCGAGTAAAGAAACTGATATGATGTTGCAAACCATGGAAGGTACATAGTAGCAATCGTTCAAAATCATAGTATTGCCATTTGGCAACACTAGGTGATATTCACCGACGGCTGCAGCATTAACTTGTGCTCCGTTCGCTACCCTGAGCGACATATCACCAGGTGCAACTCTCATACTTTTTCTCAGTCCCTGCAATAAATTACAGATATGAGATCCTGATCCGGTATCAAGTACCCAGGAGGTAGGGCTGACCGTAAAGCAGTTCTCAATAACAAGAAAAACTAAAGTAGATGCAAAACTATGCTTCTTCTTCAACTGGGTATCCTTGGAATCCATACAATCCTCTTTCTCTTGCTCATACTTATGACTGTTGTCATAAGTTAGAGCCGAACCGACGTTCCCCAGCCCTGAATAAGAATTCGGATCGGTCAAGCGATACATTTTATTATCTTGATTAGGGCGTGAAATGGTTGCTACCTGGAGAGAGAGAAAGGAAACACTCAGCGTGTGCTCTTGCAAGATTAGATTGGTTTATTAATTTATCTAACCAGGATGGCTCCCACTGTTTCTTCAAATTCTTCTTCAAACCTTTAAAAGAAGAACTAGTTAGGATTAATCGCACGTCACAATACTTGCTTAACCTTTCAGCCAGGCTGGTGTTGGTACTTCGAGGGAGGTTTTCCAACGCTTTCGCGAAGTTCCTTAATTATATAACCTCTTTTCCCTGGAGGCGTAGCCCCGCTAACACCGTTCTAGACACCTACTTGGTTTATAGCATTGATTGTTAGTGAAATAATCTCCCGAGAGTAATCCAACTCATCAGTGGGATCGGGATCCAACTATCATTGTATGATGACCTAGATGGAATCCACTCTAGTTACCACACTCCAGAAGGAATGCTAAATCTGCAAGTTTCAGTTTCTTTAGAAACTCCCGATGTGGATTTTTGCCCCTAACGATTTATGACCTTGACAATACCAACATATCATAAACCGCTAGTCAAGTTCAGCCCGTCATTATCTTGATTAACTTAGACCCACCCGCATATCTCTTGACAATGCCAACATAGCTATGCGACTGTCCTAAATAATCTGAATATAAAGCTGCAAACAAGCAATACTTAGCTACCGATCACTACGCCTTGACAATGCCAAAATACGTAGCTCGAATACTAAGTAGTACTTGTAGGAAATGACGGAGGGCTACGGCTCGATTTTTGGCGAAAAATTCGTTAATGTAATGAACTTGATATCGTTGAAGGAACCTGATAACCCTTTTTAAAAATATAGTGATGAAAACTTTTGCTAAAGAGGCCAATCCCTGTGAAGGGATCTCGGCTCTTTCCTCGTAGAATGAGGTGCAGGATATTCCAAAAGGAATACCTCGTTGCAAAGCAAGAATAATCGACTATAGTGAAGTTATTACCCTGATACAAACTTCTGTCCTAGGGTGTAAGTCCACGTTACCCACCCCGGTTCTTACGGGGAGGCGGAATAGGAAAAAAACGATTTTTGACGCAAGGTAACATGGACTAGAAAAAGTGGATCTTTGCTAAACAAAAACCTAGCAAACTAACTACAGTTTAGCTACTCGGTTAGAAGGTTATACCTAGGTCTTGAACTCCTTCTCTTCTTGCGTCTTCGAGTGGTTTGAACGGCTCCTCCTCGTAGTCTTCTCTTTGCCGAAGAAGGATCCACCCGAAGGCCTCTACCTTGAGCTCCTACCTCAACTTAGAGGTAACTAAAGTGCTTGGCTTGCTAAACCTAGAACCTTAGAATGAGTAGAGAGGAGTTATGGTGGTTTTATCTTAAGAGCTCATGGTTCTCAACACATGAAAGATGAGAGCTTTGAGAGAGAGGAAGAGGATGAGCTAAACATATGAGAGAGAAAGTGCAAGAAAGAATGGGGATATTTTAGCAACCATACTCTCATATTAGTGAATTATGAAAAATAATAATAATTAAAAAAATTGTGATGGTTCATTTGGAATGACCATTAACATTTCACATTAAATGAATTTTGCAAGAATCAAGAAGTATCTTCCATATGAAATGATGATGGTCAATATGTCAACATAGGTCAACAAATCAACCAAAGTCAAATGGTCAACAACCCTAACCATGGCACAATTATCCTTAATTAATACCATTAATCATATTTCTCATTCTCATTAGGGTTTGGAAAAAGTCAACGGTCAACAACCCTAATGAGAATCCTCTGCCTCTGCCTCTGTCAACTGTGCATACACTGTAAGTCCACGTTGCGACACCCGGTTCTTACGGGGAGGCGGAAACGGTATAAAATCAAAATTTTAACGCAAGAGGCAACATGGACTAAGCTAGGTCGGGATCTTTACCTAAACTAAAACTAGCATACTAAGCTAAAGATATTTAGCTACTCGGATGAAGATGGTTATACCTAAACTTGAACTCCTTCTCTTCAAGCTCCGATGGTGGTTCGATGGCTCCTTCTCGTTGTCTCCGTACGCCGAAGATAGATCCACTTGAAAGCTCCAACCTTTAGCTCCTTCTTCGTTCTTTGAAGAAACTAGTTCACTTGGTTTGCTAAACCTAGTGAACTAGAATGAGTAGAGATGATTTAGAATGGGATTTTATCTATGGTTCTTGATTCTCAACTCATGAGACAAGAGAACCATAGATCAAGAGAGGGAGCAAGAGGTTGAGGGTGAGAGCAAGAGGAGAGCTCAAGAACAAGAGAGAGAATGAGCAAGAAAGAATGAGCAACTCTTTTGTCTTTCACCCTCTCATAATCCAAAGTGATCATAACTCATCATATCAAAAAAGTCTTATGTGATGGTTAGAAGCAACCATAACCTTATCATGTCATGCACTCATTTTACTCAAATGAGCAAGCAAGAAAAAGTCTTTGGCATGAAATGATAACCATGGTTATCATGATGGTCAACTAGTCAAGCCTAGTCAACCGGTCAACAAGTCAACAAAAGTCAACAAGTCAACAAAGTCAACAAGTCAACAAAAGTCAACAAGTCAACAACCATATCACCATAATACTTAATTAATATAATAGTTAATCACATATCTTATTCTCATTAGGGTTGAGCAAAAAGTCAAAAAGTCAACGGTCAACTGTCAACAACCCTAATGAGAATCCGCTGTCTGTGCCTCCCTGTCAACTGTGCATACACACCCGCATCCGCGTTCCGAGGAACACGAATGCAAACTAGATAAATCCAATCCCATAAGGTACACTAGGATCTGGCTTAAACCAAAGCCCGCTAGTGTAAACTGTCCGGACACTGTACGTGCACAAGTGCACGGATGTGACCGAACCCTGTCGCAAAACCATGCGACCTGTCGCAATACCATGCGACCTCTACTCTTTTGCCTAAAGGCGAAAAGCTTTCTGTGTGGGACTCTAAAGACTCGACACTACGCTGGCAGTGGGTTTAACCACAGACCGCAAGCGGCACTAGCTGTGCGTAACGGTCCCCAGGTAATGCCGACAAGAAGACCGACAAGGCGAAACCCATCTGAACTCCTACTGAGCCTGAGTGTGACATTCTCCGTACAGTCCGGTCTGTTCGTCTGATACATCGCATGGCGGGCCTAGGGGGCGGTAAACGTCAGTCCCCCAATAGCGGTACAAGTCGTGCCGGAGCGAAGCCCAAAACACCCTGAGATAACACTGGAAACCTACCAGTATATCTCGATTGCCCTGGCCAGGGACTACTCGTGTAATGGCTCTCCTAGACACAGCGCGATGTCAACCCCCAATACCGGGAGAGACGAATCCTGTCTAACCGTCACTGCCTCCAAGTGCTTCGGGACTGCACCCAACCATTACCTGTTTGCACGACTCCTTTGAGCCGTGGTAGGGTAGTGATCAAAGTACAGTGGGAACACACTCGAGGCGGAGTGACAGTGTCAAGTCAGCGGACTAAGCTGTACTCATGTCACCTGGGAACTGATAACTGACGATAGGTATAATACCAACTAGTCAGTTCCCGACGAGTCCTGTCCAGTGTACCCGTAACCTAACGAGCACCCGCATACTATCTCAAGTACGACGTACTGACGGCTGTGGGACAGACCGTCTCCCACACTGGGATGAGAAGCGCATGCGCTGGTCTACTCCGGAGTATCGATGCCCTGTCTCGATAGTCCTGCGACCAGGGACCTGCATAAGGATGTGCTTATAGATTACCCAGCCCCACTAGTATGACGGCCATCACATCGCTGGTAATCAAGCAAAGATCCTAAGGGCTCTACTAATGTGTATAGGCGATATACAAAAATAAACACATGTACACATTGAAGTAGAAACAAACCAAGTAGCATACTACTATTTTGAGCAAGATTGTATATACAAGGTGAATATCCCAAGCATCCATTAAGTAATATACAAACTAGTATGATACAGTAATGGCCTCTAGGGCATATACACTAACAATCTCCCACTTGCACTAAGGCCATGTACTGGCGTATCGAAGACCTATCATCTCGATCAGCCGCTCGAACTGAGTCTGGGGCAGGGCCTTGGTGAATGGATCAGCAGTGTTATCTTCTGAAGCGACTCTCCGAACCTCGATCTCCTGGCGATCTACGATCTCCCTGATCAGGTGATACCGCCTCAAGATGTGCCTGGATTTCTGATGGGACCTTGGTTCCTTCGCTAAAGCTATAGCCCCGTTGTTGTCGCAATACAGAGGTATTGGATCAACAATGGACGGAACCACCTGAAGTTCTTTCAAGAACTTCCTCATCCAGACAGCTTCCTTTGCGGCATCAGATGCAGCGATGTATTCCGCTTCCATCGTCGAGTCTGCAACGGTTTCTTGTTTGGAACTCTTCCAACACACCGCCCCTCCATTGAGGGTAAAGACAAAACCCGACATGGACTTGGAATCATCCTTGTCACTCTGGAAGCTGGAGTCAGCAAAGGCCTCGATCTGGAGGTCTTTTCCGCCATACACCAAGAACATCTCCTTAGTCCTTCTCAGGTACTTGAGAATGTTCTTTACCGCTATCCAGTGTTTCTCCCCTGGGTTAGACTGATACCGGCTTACCACACTCAGTGCATAAGCTACATCCGGTCTGGTACACAACATCGCATACATTATAGAGCCTACCGCAGAAGCATAGGGTATAATAGACATGCGATCCCTCTCCAAATCAGTCTTGGGAGACATCTCTTTAGAGAGGGTGATCCCGTGACAAGCCGGCAGGTTACCGCGCTTGGAATCTTCCATACTGAATCTTTTCAGCACGGTGTCGATGTACCTGGACTGAGAAAGTCCTAATATCCTCTTGGATCTGTCACGGTAGATCCGGATACCCAGAATGTATGAGGCATCACCCAGGTCTTTCATGGAGAACCTGTGTGACAAGAACCCTTTGACAGATTGTAGCATAGGAATGTCATTTCCTATTAAGAGAATGTCATCCACGTATAAAACGAGGAATACTACAGTTCTCGCTACAAATCTACTATAGATGCATGGTTCATCTGGATTTTTGATAAAGCCAAATTCTTTGACCGTCTCATCAAAGCAGATGTTCCAACTCCGCGATGCCTGCTTTAGTCCATAGATGGACTTAAGCAACTTGCACACCTTTCCGCTGCTCCCACTCTGAATGAAACCCTCTGGCTGGTCCATATAGACACACTCCTCTAAATTTCCATTTAGAAAAGCTGTCTTTACGTCCATTTGCCAGATCTCATAATCATGGAAGGCAGCAATGGCAAGAAGGATCCGAATGGATTTCAGCATGGCTACTGGAGAAAAGGTTTCGTCGTAGTCCAAGCCAGGTCTTTGACGAAAACCCTTTGCTACCAGCCTAGCTTTATAGGTCTCAACCTGTCCATCTACACCAATCTTCCTTTTGAAGATCCACTTGCATCCTACGGGTTTTACCCCGTCTGGAGCAATGTCCAACGTCCATACCTTGTTGGTGTACATGGACTCCATTTCGGTCCGCATTGCATCCAGCCATTTCACCGAGTCAACGCTCTGAACGGCCTGCTGGAAGCTAGTAGGCTCATCATAATCTATGATGCAATCCTCTCTATCCCCGTCTATGAGAAAACCGTAGTATCTCTCGGGCGGATGAGACTGCCTACTACTTCTGCGGAGCGGCGTAGGAATGTCCTGTTCTTCCGAACCTTCTGGTTCCACTAAACTTTCAGTAACAGTCCGTGGTTCTGGAATTTCTTCCAGTTCTACTGTGCTCCCACTTATCTGGTTTTCCAAAAACACAGTTTCCAAGAAGTAGGCATGACGAGAAACTAGAACTTTTTGTTCCTCTTCACAGTAGAAGAAATATCCTTTTGAGTTCTTTGGATACCCCACAAACTTGCACTGTACTGAGCGTGCCTCGAGCTTGTCCGCATGCTGCTTTTTGACAAAAGCCGGACATCCCCATGTCTTAATGTGCTTAAGATAGGGTCTCTTCCCACACCACATTTCATATGGTGTGGAAGGCACAGTCATAGTCGGAATTCGGTTCAAAAGGTACGCTGCTGATTCTAGCGCATACCCCCAGAATGATCGCGGTAACTCAGCATTACCCATCATGGACCGCACCATATCCAATAGGGTGCGGTTCCGTCTCTCCGATACACCGTTATGTTGCGGGGTGTATGGAGGAGTAAGCTGAGAGAGAATTCCGTTCTCTTTTAAATAGTCCAGGAACTCGGCACTTAAGTATTCTCCACCTCGATCCGATCTTAGAATCTTAATACTTTTGCCGGTCTGTTTCTCTACTTCATTCTTATACTCCTGGAATTTTCCAAAGGCCTCAGACTTATGTTTCATTAAGAAGACATAACCGTACCTTGAGAAGTCATCCGTAAAAGTAATGAAGTAAGAATGTCCGCTTCGGGCATGTGTAGACATTGGACCGCACACGTCACTGTGTACGAGTCCCAAGAGCTCGCTCGCTCTTACTCCTTGTCCAGTAAATGGAGTCTTTGTCATCTTTCCTTTGAGACAAGATTGACAAGTGGCATACGATTGATATTCGAACGCATTCAAATATCCTTCTGTATGTAACTTAGTCAACCTTCTCTCATTGATGTGACCCAATCTACAATGCCATAAGAAAGTCTGATTTATTTCTGGAGACTTTCTTTTGTGTGTATTCTGGACGTTGAAAATCTGTGGTTGGTTTAACACGTATATACCATTACTCAATGTACCTGACCCAATCAAAACTTAATTAAGGTGAATGTTTACAACATTACTTACAAACGCAAATTCATAACCTTCTTTAGAAACTAAAGATACAGAAATGATATTACAAGTTGCGTTGGGTACAAAAAAGCAATTACGCAAAACCAAAACATGTCCATCTGACATTCCCAGGTGATAGTCCCCCACGGCTTTAGCATCCATGCTAGCTCCGTTTGCAACTCTGAGGGTCATGTCACCTGCCTTCAAAACCCTACGGTTTCTCAACGCCTGCAAAGAATTACAGATATGAGATCCTGATCCGGTATCCAATACCCAGGAAGTAGAGTTTATTGAAAGACAGTTTTCAATAACATACACACCTGAAGCTGAAGCTGCAACCTGCTTCAATTCCTGTGTTCTGGCCTTCCAGGCCCTGCAATCATTCTTCCAGTGTCCTTTCTTATGACAATAGAAGCATTCTTCCTTATCCACAAGCTTCCCCGCTATCTTTGTTGCTTTTGCTTTTCCCTTCGTATCCACTTTACTAACACCGCCCCTTGGTTTGGCGGGGGCCTTCTTCTTCTTTCCCTTGGCTTTCGCCTTGGACCTAGAAGAAGATGATCCTCCTACAAACAAAGTGGATGTATCCCTACTTTTCTGTAGGGTGCCCTCTGCGCTCCTCAGCATGTTGAGGAGCTCTGAAAGTTCAACCTCTTTTTCTTGTAAGTTGAAGTTCAGTATAAACTGGGCGTAAGTGGAAGGAAGGGACTGGAGAACTATATCCGTATATAGCTGACTCTCCAATGTGATCCCTAGGTCAGCGAGCTCCTCAATGAAGCCGATCATCTTTAGCACGTGCTCGGCTACTGATGATCCGACGGCCATTCTTGTCGAAAATAACTTTTTCGACGCTTCGTATCTTGCGATACGTGATTGCTCCCCATACAGTTCTTTTGTATGGAGCAATATGGACTCCACATCCATATTCTCATGCCTCCTCTGATGTTCGTTGTCCATCGAGGCAAGCAGGAGGCACTTGGCCTTCGCGCTATCAATCTCCCAAGTCTTGCGGATTTCCTTGTCCGCGACACTGGAAGTTGGACCAGGGACAGGGGGAGCTTTGGTGGTAAGAAGATACCCCAGCTTGTCATAAGTGATTGCTATCTTGACATTCCTGAGCCAATCTTTGTAGTTTGGCCCTGTCAGTTTGTTTTTATCTAGGAGTAACTTAAGTCCAGTCATGTTGATTGGTCGCTGCAATTAGGAGAGAGAAGAAGAAACACTCAGCATGATGCTCTTGCAAGTTTAGAGTGGTTTTTAGTTTGTCTAAACAGGATGGCTCCCACTGTTTCTCGAATCCCTCCTCAAACCATAAAGGAAGAATTAGTCAGGATCAATCCCACCGTACAATACTTGCTTAACCGTTCAGCCAGGCCGGTGTCGGTACTTCGAGGGAGGTTTTCCAACGCTTTCGCGAAGTTCCTTAATTAAAGAACCTCTTTTCCCTGGGGGCGTAGCCCCGCTAACACCTTTCTCGGCACCTACTAGGTTTATAGCATTGATCGTTAAGTGGGAAATTTCCCGAGGAGTAGCATATACTCACAGTAGGATCGGGATCCAAATATCATCGCGTGACGAAACTGAAGGAATCCTACCAGAATCATCACACTCCAAATGGTATGCAAATCTAGCAAGTTTCAGTACTTATGAAACTCCCGATGTGGATTTTTGCCCCATGCTCTTATGACCTTGACGAAGGTCAACAAATCATAAGTCACATGTCAAGTTCTGCCCGTCATTATCCAGGTTAATTTGAATCCATCCGTATATACCCTTGACGAAGGTCAACAAGGTAATGCGAATGTCCCAAACCAACGCATCTATCTATGCTACATATGAATACCCAATAGCTACCAATCACTATGCCTTGATGAAGGTCAACAAACACAGCTTGAATACTATTGAATATTCATACGAAACGACGGAGGGCTACGAATGGTTTTGGCAAAACCGTGAACGTAGTGAACTTGATTTGGTCGATGGAACGAGATAGCTTTTAAAAGGAGTGGCTCAAGCTCCGCATTTAAAAGTTGTTTTTGAAAAGAACCGAGTGGTTTTTCGAAAGTGTTCCAACGACTTTAACTTGGTTTATTATCTTGCATTAGTTCTTTTAATGCGTGATATTCTTGCATTAGTTCTTTTAATGCGTCCCATCATTTAATCCTACCATTGCAGAAAACAACCAAAATATGACGTACGCTTATGCCATTCGCATTCGCCATGGGGCCCCGTCATTACCCGTTAGGTTACTTAACTAACGACAGAGCGGGGGCTGGGCTAGCGCGTCTGTAAAACATAAGCAACGCCTAAATAATATCATATATAGATATACTGCAATGATAAACATTTCAGATCACAGATAAATACATTGGATATATTAGGAATCTGTAATTTGTACGAGCCTGTAACAAAAACAGATTACACGGTCGCGGTGAATAGCCAAAACCCCACCCAAGACCCCTACGGGTGCGGCAAACTACCCACCAAGTACCCGAAGCGTAGCAACCTCCCTCATCTCCATGAGTAGGCCACTCGACACTTCGGCATACCCGGTAGTTTGTGCACCCCTCCATGGGTCTATCCTAGGAGCAAAAACAGTAAAAAGAAATTATACAATGACGGCTACAACCCCGACCCGGTTGTGCGGCCATACAAATAATTATTACATCAATTTACAAATTTACATGAATTGCAAGAAAAGAAAACTCTCGTCTCACAACCACCGGCTATTCACCCGCGACAATCCAACATATTTATATACACATTCCAGCACATTACAGATCATGTATAACCCCGACCAATCGACTTATAGCGATTAGCCGACGTTCAATACATGCAAACATCACAGATATAACCATCATAGTCAAAGTGCAGTGAAGTTCGGAAAAAATACGGAATTATAGGACCCCAAAAGGAAATTTCTTTTCTGGAAAATCTGGGCACATATAATATATTTCAAAAATCCCAAAACCAACACAGACACACACTGCACGAAAAACGATGCAGAGAAGACGACAAACCGCGGCGCTTCCGCGGCACATGCCTACCTCGTGCGGCGGAAGCGCGGCGGTTTGAACGAATCAGTGGATCGTTTTTCATGGGTGTTCACACAAAACCCTGAGCCGAATTTAGGAGTATAAAGTTTTTCATTTTGAGCCAAAAAAATTTCAACAGAAACTCAGTTTTTGTAAAAGTTTGGTTTTTGGATTTTTCCGGTTCCGAACTTCGTTACACTTCACTACCAAGCTAGTTTAAGTTTAGTTAGTCTCTGATACCACTGTAAGTCTACGTTGCGACCCCCGGTTCTTACGGGGAGGCGGAAACGGTATAAAATCAAAATTTTAACGCAAGAGGCAACATGGACTAAGCTAGGTCGGGATCTTCACCTAAACTAAAACTAGCATACTAAGCTAAAGATATTTAGCTACTCGGATGAAGATGGTTATACCTAAACTTGAACTCCTTCTCTTCAAGCTCCGATGGTGGTTCGATGGCTCCTTCTCGTTGTCTCCGTACGCCGAAGATAGATCCACTTGAAAGCTCCAACCTTTAGCTCCTTCTTCGTTCTTTGAAGAAACTAGTTCACTTGGTTTGCTAAACCTAGTGAACTAGAATGAGTAGAGATGATTTAGAATGGGATTTTATCTATGGTTCTTGATTCTCAACTCATGAGACAAGAGAACCATAGATCAAGAGAGGGAGCAAGAGGTTGAGGGTGAGAGAAAGAGGAGAGCTCAAGAACAAGAGAGAGAATGAGCAAGAAAGAATGAGCAACTCTTTTGTCTTTCACCCTCTCATAATCCAAAGTGATCATAACTCATCATATCAAAAAAGTCTTATGTGATGGTTAGAAGCAACCATAACCTTATCATGTCATGCACTCATTTTACTCAAATGAGCAAGCAAGAAAAAGTCTTTGGCATGAAATGATAACCATGGTTATCATGATGGTCAACTAGTCAAGCCTAGTCAACCGGTCAACAAGTCAACAAAAGTCAACAAGTCAACAAAAGTCAACAAGTCAACAACCATATCACCATAATACTTAATTAATATAATAGTTAATCACATATCTTATTCTCATTAGGGTTGAGCAAAAAGTCAAAAAGTCAACGGTCAACTGTCAACAACCCTAATGAGAATCCGCTGTCTGTGCCTCCCTGTCAACTGTGCATACACACCCGCATCCGCGTTCCGAGGAACACGAATGCAAACTGGATAAATCCAATCCCATAAGGTACACTAGGATCTGGCTTAAACCAAAGCCCGCTAGTGTAAACTGTCCGGACACTGTACGTGCACAAGTGCACGGATGTGACCGAACCCTGTCGCAAAACCATGCGACCTGTCGCAATACCATGCGACCTCTACTCTTTTGCCTAAAGGCGAAAAGCTTTCTGTGTGGGACTCTAAAGACTCGACACTACGCTGGCAGTGGGTTTAACCACAGACCGCAAGCGGCACTAGCTGTGCGTAACGGTCCCCAGGTAATGCCGACAAGAAGACCGACAAGGCGAAACCCATCTGAACTCCTACTGAGCCTGAGTGTGACATTCTCCGTACAGTCCGGTCTGTTCGTCTGATACATCGCATGGCGGGCCTAGGGGGCGGTAAACGTCAGTCCCCCAATAGCGGTACAAGTCGTGCCGGAGCGAAGCCCAAAACACCCTGAGATAACACTGGAAACCTACCAGTATATCTCGATTGCCCTGGCCAGGGACTACTCGTGTAATGGCTCTCCTAGACACAGCGCGATGTCAACCCCCAATACCGGGAGAGACGAATCCTGTCTAACCGTCACTGCCTCCAAGTGCTTCGGGACTGCACCCAACCATTACCTGTTTGCACGACTCCTTTGAGCCGTGGTAGGGTAGTGATCAAAGTACAGTGGGAACACACTCGAGGCGGAGTGACAGTGTCAAGTCAGCGGACTAAGCTGTACTCATGTCACCTGGGAACTGATAACTGATGATAGGTATAATACCAACTAGTCAGTTCCCGACGAGTCCTGTCCAGTGTACCCGTAACCTAACGAGCACCCGCATACTATCTCAAGTACGACGTACTGACGGCTGTGGGACAGACCGTCTCCCACACTGGGATGAGAAGCGCATGCGCTGGTCTACTCCGGAGTATCGATGCCCTGTCTCGATAGTCCTGCGACCAGGGACCTGCATAAGGATGTGCTTATAGATTACCCAGCCCCACTAGTGTGACGGCCATCACATCGCTGGTAATCAAGCAAAGATCCTAAGGGCTCTACTAATGTGTATAGGCGATATACAAAAATAAACACATGTACACATTGAAGTAGAAACAAACCAAGTAGCATACTACTATTTTGAGCAAGATTGTATATACAAGGTGAATATCCCAAGCATCCATTAAGTAATATACAAACTAGTATGATACAGTAATGGCCTCTAGGGCATATACACTAACATACACACCCGCATCCGTGTTCCGAGGAACACGAATACACTGAGACAAAACCAATCCCAAAACAAATACTAGGATCTGGCTTAAACCAAAGCCCGCTAGTAATAACTGCTGGGACACCAAACGTGCACAAGTGCGCGGATGTGAACGAACCCCGTCGCAAAACCATGCGACCTCTACTCTGTTTTGCCCAAAGGCGAATAACCCTATGTGTGGGACTCTAAAGACTCGACACTACGCTGGCAATGGGTTTAACCACAGGCCGCAAGCGGTACTACCTGTATGTAACGGTCCCCAGGTAGATGCCGATAAGAAGACTGATGAGGTGAACCCATCCGAACTCCTACTGAGCCTAAATGTGACAATCACCGTACAGTCCGGTCTGTTCGTCTGAGAATATCGCATGGCGGGCCTAGGGGGCGGTAAACGTCAGTCCCCTAATAGCGGTACAAGTCGTGTCGGAGTGTAGCCCAGAATACCCTGAGATAACACTGGAAAACCTACCAGTATATCTCGCTTGCCCTGGCCAGGCACTTCGTGTAATGGCTCTCCTAGACACAGCGCAATATCAACCCCCAATACCGGGAGAGACGAATCCTGTCTAACCGTCACTGCCTCCAAGTGCTTCGGGACTGCACCCAACTGCTACCTGTGTGCACGACTCATTTGAGCCGTGGTAGGGTAGCAATCTAAGAACAGTAGGAATACACTCGAGGCGAGGTGACAGTGTCAAGTCAGCGGACTAGGCTGTACTCATGTCACCCGGGAACTAATAACTGACGATAGATATAGTACCAACCAACAGTTCCCGACGAGTCCTGTCCGGTGTACTCGTAACCTACCGAGCACCCGCGTACTATCTCAAGTACGACGTACTAATGGCTGTGGGACAGACCATCTCCCCTGCTGGGATGAGAAGCGCATACGCTAGTCTACTCCGGAGTATCGATGCCCCGTCTCGATAATCTAACGACTAGGGACCTGTATAAGGATGTGCTTGTAGATTACCCAGCCCCCACTAGTGTGACTGCCATCACAACGCTGGAAATCAAGCAAAGATCATAAGGGCTCCACTAATGTATATAGGCGATATGCTAAAAGAAACACATGCACACATTAAAGTAGAAAAAAACCAAATAGCATACTACCATTTCGAGCAAGATTGTCTATACAACTGTGAATATCCCAAGCTTCTATCAAGTAATATACAAACTAGTATAATACAGTAATGGCCTCTAGGTCATATACACTAACAATCTCCCACTTGCACTAAGGCCATGTACTGGCGTATCGAAGACCTATCATCTCGATAAGCCGCTCGAACTTAGTCTGGGGTATGGCCTTCGTGAATGGATCTGCAGTGTTATCTTCTGTAGCAACCCTCCGAACCTCGATCTCCCGGCGATCCACGATCTCCCTGATCAGGTGATACCGCCTCAAGATATGTCTGGACTTCTGATGGGACCTGGGTTCCTTCGTTAAAGCGATAGCCCCGTTGTTGTCACAATACAGAGGTATTGGATCAACAATGGACGGAACCACCTGAAGTTCTGTCAAGAACTTCCTCATCCAGACGACTTCTTTTGCGGCATCAGATGCAGCGATATATTCCGCTTCCATCGTTGAGTCAGCAACGGTTTCCTATTTGAAACTCTTCCAACACACCGCCCCTCCATTGAGGGTAAAGACATAACCGGACATGGATTTGGAGTCATCCTTGTCACTCTGGAAGCTGGAGTCGGCAAAAGCCTCCATCTGGAGGTCTTTTCCGCCGTAAACCAAAAACATGTCCTTAGTCTTTCTCAGGTACTTCAGAATGTTCTTTACCGCTATCCAGTGCTTCTCCCCAGGGTTTGACTGATACTGGCTTACCACACTCAGTGCATAAGCTACATCTGGTCTGGTACACAACATCGCATACATTATAGAGCCTACCGCAGAGGCGTAGGGTATAATAGACATGCGAACCTTTTCTAAATCAGTCTTGGAAGACATCTCTTTGGAGAGGGTGATCCCGTGACAAGCCGGTAAATTACCGCGCTTGGAATCTTCCATACTGAATCTTTTCAGTATGGTGTCGATGTACCTGGACTGTGAAAATCCTAATATCCTCTTGGACCTATCACGATGGATCCGGATCCCTAGAATGTAAGAGGCATCACCCAGGTCTTTCATGGAGAACCTGTGTGACAAGAACCCTTTGACAGATTGTAGCATAGGAATGTCATTTCCTATCAAGAGAATGTCATCCACGTATAAAACGAGGAATACAACAGTTCGTGCTATAATTTTACTATAGATGCATGGTTCATCTGGATTTTTGATAAAGCCAAATTCTTTGACCGTCTCATCAAAACAGATGTTCCAACTCCGCGATGCCTGCTTTAGTCCATAAATGGACTTAAGCAACTTGCGCACTTTCCCGCTGCTCCCACTCTGAATGAAACCCTCTGGCTGGTCCATATAGACACACTCCTCCAAATTTCCATTTAGAAAAGCGGTCTTTAGGTCCATCTGCCAAATCTTATAATCGTGGAAGGCAGCAATGGCAAGAAGGATCTGAATGGATTTGAGCATAGCCACTGGAGAAAAGGTTTCGTCATAGTCCAAACCAGGTCTTTGACGAAAACCCTTTGCAATAAGTCTAGCTTTATAGGTTTCAACCAGTCCATCTACACCAATCTTCCTTTTGAAGATCCATTTGCAGCCTACGGGTTTTGCCCCTTCTGGAACAACGTCCAAAGTCCATACTTTGTTGGTGTACATGGACTCCATTTCGGTCCCCATTGCATCCATCCATTTTACAGAGTCAGCGCTCTGAATGGCCTGCAGGAAGCTAGTCAGCTCATCATTATCAATGATGCAATCCTCTCTATCCCCGTCTATGAGAAAACCGTAGTATCTCTCGGACGGATGAGACTGCCTACTACTCCTGTGGAGCGGCGCAGGAATGTCCTGTTCTTTCGAACCATCTGGTTCTACTAAGCTTTCAGTAATAGCTTGTGGTTCTGGAATTTCTTCCAGTTCTATTGCGCTCCCACTTATCTGATTTTCCAAAAATTCAGTTTCCAAGAAGCAGGTATTACGAGAAACAAAAACCTTTTTTTCCTCTGCGCAATAGAAGAAATATCCCTTGGAGTTCTTTGGATATCCCACAAACTTGCACTGTATTGAGCGTGCCTTGAGTTTGTCCGCATGCTACCTTTTGACAAAAGCTGGACATTCCCATGTCTTAATGTGCTTAAGATAGGGTTTCTTCCCACTCCACATCTGATATGGTGTGGTAGGCACTGTCTTAGTTGGAACACGGTTCAAAAGGTATGCAGTTGATTCTAGTGCATATTCCCAGAATGATCGCGGCAACTCAGCGTTACTCATCATGGTACGTACCATATCCAATAGGGTTCGGTTCCGTCTCTCCGATACACCATTATGTTGTTGGGTGTATGGAGGAGTAAGTTGAGAGAGAATTCCATTCTCTTTTAAGTAACCCAGGGACTCGGCACTTAAGTATTCACCATCTCGATCAGATCTCAGTGTCTTGATACTTTTACCTGTTTGTTTTTCTACTTCATTCTTGTATTCCTGGAATTTTTCAAAGGCTTCAGATTTATGTTTCATTAAGAAGACATATCCGTACCTTGAAAAATCATCCGTAAAAGTAATGAAGTAAGAATAACCATTTCGCGTATGTGTAGACATTGGACCGCATACATCTCTGTGTACGAGTCCCAAGAGCTCGCTCGCTCTTACTCCATGTCCAGTGAACGGAGTCTTTGTCATCTTTCCTTTGAGACATGATTGACAAGTTGCATATGATTGATATTCGAACGAATCCAAATATCCTTCTTGATGCAACTTAGTTAACCTTGTCTCATTGATGTGACCCAGTCTATAATACCATAAGAAAGCATGATTTATTTCTGGAGGCTTTCTTTTGTGTGTATTCTGGACATTGAAAATCTGTGGTTGGTTCAATACGTATATACCATTGCTTAATGTACCCAACCCAATCAGAACATGATTAAGGTGAATGTTTACAACATCGCTTACAAATGCAAAATCATAACCTTCTTTAGACATTAAAGATACAGATATGATATTACAAGTCGCACTAGGTACAAAATAACAGTCACGCAAAACCAAAACATGTCCATCTGACAATCCCAAGTGATAGTCCCCAACGGACTCAGCATCCATGCCTGCTCCGTTTGCAACTCTGAGGGTCATATCACCTTCCTTCAAAACCCTACGCTTTCTCAGTGCCTGCAAAAAATTACAGATATGAGATCCTGATCCGGTATCCAATACCCAGGATGTAGAGTTTACTGATAGACAGTTTTCAATAACATACACACCTGAAGCCGAAGCCACAACTTGCTTCGGGTCCTGGTTCTTGGCCTTCCAAGCCCTGCAATCTTTCTTCCAGTGTCTTTTCTTATGACAGTAAAAGCACTCTTCCTTCCCCACAAGTTGTCCCGCTACCTTTGCTACCTTTGCCTTTCCCCTGGCTTCCACTTTACTAACACCACCCCTTGGTTTGGTAGGGGTTTTCTTCTTCTTTCCTTTGGCTTTCGCCTTAGACCTCGAAGAGGAAGGTCCTCCAACAGACAAAGTGAATGTTTCCCTTACTTTCTGTAAGGTGCCCTCTGCACTCCTCAACATGTTGAGGAGTTCCGGAAGTTCAACTTCTTTTCCTTGCAAGTTGAAGTTCAGGATAAACTGGGCGTAAGTGGAAGGAAGGGACTGGAGAATCAAGTCAGTATAGAGCTCATTCTCTAACGTGGTCCCGAGGTCCACGAGCTCTTCAATATAGCCAATCATCTTAAGCACGTGTTCCGCTAACGATGATCCGACGGCCAATCTCGCCGAAAACAACTTTTTCGAGACTTCGTATATGGCGATACGGGATTGCTCTCCATATAGTTCCTTAGTATGGAGAAATATGGATTCAAGGTCCATATTCTCGTGCCTCCTCTGATGTTCATTGTCCATAGAGGCAAGCACGAGGCACTTGGCCTTCGCGCAGTCAATCTCCTAGGTCTTACGGATTTCCTTATCCGCGACGCTGGATTTGGGACCTGGGACAGGGGGAGCTTTGGTGGTAAGGAGATACCCAAACTTGTCATAAGTGATTGCCATTTTGACATTTCTGAGCCAATCTTTGTAGTTTGGCCCTGTCAGTATATTTTTATCTAGTAGTAACTTAAGTCAGGTCATGATGTTTGGTCGCTGCAATTAGGAGAGAGAAAAGAAATACTTTAGCATGATTCTCTTGCAAGTTTAGAGTGGTTTTTAGTTTGTCTAAACAGGATGGCTTCCACTGTTTCTCGAATCCTTCCTCAAACCAAAAAAGAAGAATTAGTCGGGATCAATCTCACCGTACAATACTTGCTTAACCGTTTAGCCAGGCTAGTGTTGGTACTTCGAGGGAGGTTTTACGACGCTTTCGCGAAGTTCCTTAATTAAATAACCTCTTTTCCCTATGGGCGTAGCCCCGCTAACACCTTTCTAGACACCTACTTGGTTTATAGCATTGATCGTTAAGTGAGAAAGTTCCCGAGGAGTAGCATATACTCACAGTAGGATCGGGATCCAAATATCATCGTGTGATAAAACTGAAGGAATCCTACCAGAATCATCACACTCCAAAAGGTATGCAGCACTAGCAAGTTTCAGTTTCTTTAGAAACTCCCGATGTGGATTTTTGCCCCATGCTCTTATGACCTTGACTTTGGCCAACAAATCATAAGTCACATGTCAAGTTCTACCCGTCATTTTCCACGTTAATTTGAACCCACCCGTACCTACCCTTGACTTTGGCCAACAAGGCAGTACGACTGTCCCAAACCAACGCATATATCTATGCTACATATGAATATCCAATAGCTACCAACCACTATGCATTGACTTTGGCCAACAAACACAGCTAGAATACTATTGACTATCTATATGAAATGACGGAGGGCTACGAATGGTTTTGGCGAAACTGTGAACGTAGTGAACTTGATATAATCGAAGGAACGTGATAGCTTTTAAAAGGAGTGGTTCAAGCTCCGCGTTTTAAAAGTTTTCTGTTTTGAAAAGAAACCGAGTGGTTTTGAAATTGTTCCAACAACTTAACTTTGGTTTATTTTCTTGCATTAATTTAATGCGTCCCATTAATTAATCCTATCATTGCAGAAAACAACGAAAATATGACGTATGCTTATGCCATCCGTATTCGCCACGGGGCCCCGTCATCACCCGTTAGGTTACTTAACTAACGACAGAGCGGGGGCTGGACTAGCGCGGATGCAAAACATAAGCAACGCCTGCTAGATATCATATATAGATATATACATTCGTCAGATGCAATGATAGCCATTCTAGATCACAGATGAACACATTGGATATGCTAGGAATCTGCGTTTCGTTCGAGCCTGTAACGAAAGACGGATTACACGGTCGCGATGAATAGCCAAACCTCACCCTAGACCCCTACGGGTGCGACAAACTACCCGCCAAGTACCCGAAGTGAAGCAACCTCTCTCAACAACGTGAGTAGGCCACTCGGCACTTCGAGGTACCCAGTAGTTTGTGCACCCCACCTTGGGTCTATCCTAAGAACAAAAACAGTAAAAGAAATAATATACAATGGCGGCTATAACCTCATCCCGGATGTGCGGCCATAAAAATAATATTACATCAATTTACATATTATATCAAATGAAAGAAAAAGAAACTCTCATCTCACAAAACCCCGGCTATTCATCCGCGACAATCCAACGAGTTCATATAAACAATCCAACAATATTACAGATCACACATATGCACAACCCTCACTAATCGACGTATAGCGATTAGTCGACGTTCAGTGCATATATCATATCACAGATATAACCATTTAGCAAAAGTTTGTAGAACTTCGATCAAAACACCAATTTGTGACTACCCCAAACACAACATTGTTCTCTGGAAATTCTGGGCAGAAACAAAATATATTAAAAATCTCAAAACAATACACTGAACAAACTGCAACAAACTCGAGTCGTTGCCGAGTCAACTCGGCTGCGGATCCGCGGCGAAACGCTTGGTTTCGCCGCGCTTCCACGGCGCTTTGACCGAGTCGTGGGCTCGGTTTTTCTGCATGTTCCTAAAAAACCCTGCACCGATTTTTAAGGTATGTGGAATTATTTTTAGAGCAGTTTTAAAAATCGACAGAAAGTTTAGTTTTTTGACATGTTTCGCGATTTTTTTTCGGATCGAAGTTCTAATCACTTTGCTAACATGCTAGTTGTTGTTTAGCTAGGCTCTGATGCCACTGTAAGTCCACGTTACCCACCCCGGTTCTTACGGTGAAGCGGAATAGGTAAAAAACGATTTTTGACGCAAGGTAACATAGACTAGAAAAAGTGGATCTTTGCTAAACAAAAACCTAGCAAACTAACTACAAGTTTAGCTACTCGGTTAGGAGGTTATACCTAGGTCTTGAGCTCCTTCTCTTCTTGCTCCTTGGAGTGGTTTGAACGGCTCCTCATCGTAGTCTTCTCTTTACCGAAGAAGGATCCACCCGAAGGCCTCTACCTTGAGCTCCTACCTCAACCTAGAGGTAACTAAAGTGCTTGGCTTGCTAAACCTAAAACCCTAGAATGAGTAGAGAGGAGTTATGGTGGTTTTATCTCAAGAGCTCATGGTTCTCAACACATGAGAGATGAGAGCTTTGAGAGAGAGGAAGAGGATGAGCTAAACATATGAGAGAGAAAGTGCAAGAAGGAATGGGGATATTTTAGCAACCATACTCTCATATTAGTGAATTATGAAAAATAATAATAATCAAAGAAATTGTGATGGTTCATTTGGAATGACCATTATCATTTCACATTAAATGAATTTTACAAGAATCAAGAAGCATTTTCCATGTGAAATGATGATGGTCAATATGTCAACATAGGTCAACAAGTCAACCAAAGTCAAATGGTCAACAACCCTAACCATGGCACAATTATCCTTAATTAATACCATTAATCATATTTCTCATTCTCATTAGGGTTTGGAAAAAGTCAATGGTCAACAACCCTAATGAGAATCCTCTGCCTCTGCCTCTGTCAACTGTGCATACACACCCGCATCCGTGTTCCGAGGAACACGAATACACTGAGACAAAACCAATCCCAAAACAAATACTAGGATCTGGTTTAAACCAAAGCCCGCTAGTAATAACTGCTCAGACACCAAACGTGCACAAGTGCGCGGATGTGAACGAACCCCGTCGCAAAACCATGCGACCTCTACTCTGTTTTGCCCAAAGGCGAATAACCCTATGTGTGGGACTCTAAAGACTCAACACTACGCTAGCAGTGGGTTTAACCACAGGCCGCAAGCGGTACTAACTGTACGTAACGGTCCCCAGGTAGATGCCGATAAGAAGACTGATGTGGTGAACCCATCCGAACTCCTACTGAGCCTGAATGTGACAATCTCCGTACAGTCCGGTCTGTTCGTCTGAGAATATCGCATGGCGGGCCTAGGGGCGGTAAACGTCAGTCTCCTAATAGCGGTACAAGTCGTGTCGGAGTGTAGCCCAGAACACCCTGAGATAACACTGGAAAACCTACCAGTATATCTCGCTTGCCCTGGCCAGGGACTTCGTGTAATGGCTCTCCTAGACACAGCGCGATATCAACCCCCAATACCGGGAGAGACGAATCCTGTCTAACCGTCACTGCCTCCAAGTGCTTCGGGACTGCACCCAACTGCTATCTGTTTGCATGACTCATTTGAGCCGTGGTAGGGTAGCAATCTAAGAACAGTGGGAACACACTCGAGGTGAAGTGACAGTGTCATGTCAGCGGACTAAGCAATATTCATGTCACCCGGGAACTGATAACTGACAATAGGTATAGTACCAACCAACAGTTCCCGACGAGTCCTGTCCAGTGTACTCGTAACCTAACGAGCACCCGCATACTATCTCAAGTACGACGTACTAATGGCTGTGGGACAGGCCATCTCCCTTGCTGGGATGAGAAGCGCATACGCTAGTCTACTCCGGAGTATCGATACCCCGTCTCGATAATCCAACGACTAGGGACCTGTATAAGGATGTGCTTGTAGATTACCCAGCCCCCACTAGTGTGACTGCCATCACAATGCTGGTAATCAAGTAAAGATCCTAAGGGCTCCACTAATGTGTATAGGCGATATGCTAAAAGAAACACATGCACACATTAAAGTAGAAACGAATCAAGTAGCATACTACCATTTCGAGCAAGATTGTCTATACAACTGTGAATATCCCAAGCTTCCATCAAGTAATATACAAACTAGTATGATACATTAATGGCCTCTAAGGCATATACACTAACAAAGGGGTCACTCCCGATGATAGGATCTCGGCCATTGCCTCGTCGAATGAGGTGCTGGGTATTCATAACCGAATACCTCTGTGCAAAACAAAAGAGTGGGTCCTTGCAATAACAGCTTTTTGAAAATTATTCCAACAACGTCTTATAGGTTTGTTTTTCTTTGCATTAATATAATGTGTCCCATCAATTAATCATACCATTGCAGAAAACAACGAAAATATGACGTACGCGGATGCAAAACATAAGCAACGCCTGCTAGATATCATATATAGATATATACATTCGTCAGATGCAATGATAGCCATTCCAGATCACAGATGAACACATTGGATATGCTAGAAATCCGCGTTTCGTTCGAGTCTGCAACGAAAGACGGATTACACGGTCGCGATGAATAGCCAAACCCCACCTCGACCCCTACGGGTGCGGCAAACTACCCGCCAAGTATCCGAAGTGAAGCAACCTCCCTCAACAACGTGAGTAGGCCACTCGGCACTCCAAAGTACCCGGTAATTTGTGCACCCCACCTTGGGTCTATCCTAGGAGCAAAAACGGTAAAAGAAATAATATACAATGGCGGCTACAACCTCATCCCGGATGTGCGGCCATAAAAATAATATTACATCAATTTACATATTACATCAAATGAAAGATAAAGAAACTCTCATCTCACAAAATCCTGGCTATTCATCCGCGACAATCCAACAAGTTCATATACACAATCCAACAACATTACAGATCACAGATATGCACAATCCTCACTAATCGACGTATAGCGATTATTCGACGTTCAGTGCATATATCACATTACCGATATAACCATTTAGCAAAAGTTTGTAGAATTTCGATCAAAATACCAATTTGTAACTACCCCAAACACAACAATGTTCTCTGGATAATCTGGGCAGAAACAAAATATCTTAAAAATCCCAAAACATCATTCTGAACAAACTGCAGGAAATCCGAGTCGCGGCCGAGTCAACTCGGCCGCGGAACCGCGGCTAAACGCTTGGTTTCGCCGCGTTTCCACGGTTCTTTGACCGAGTCGTGAGCTCGTTTTTCTTGCTTGTTCCTAAAAAACCCTACACCGATTTTTAAGGTATGTGGAAATATTTTTAGGGCTGTTTTAAAAATCGGCAGAAAGTATGAGATTTTGACATGTTTCGCGATTTTTTTCCGGATCGAAGTTCTAAACACTTTGCTAACATGTTAGTTGTTGTTTAGCTAGGCTTTGATACCACTGTTAGGTCCACGTTACCCACCCCGGTTCTTTCGGGAAGGCGGAATAGGTAAAAATCAAATTTTTTTCACAAGGTGACATGGACCAACCATGAAGGATTTTTGCTAAACAAAACTAACATACTAACTACAAGTTCTAGCTACTATGTAGAATGGTTATACCTAGATCTTGAACTCCTTCTCTTCTTGTTGTGGTTCTCTTTCTTGCTTGCTCCTTATAGTGGCGTAAACGGCTCCTCCTCGTCATCTTCTTTTTGCCGAAAATAGATCCACCAGAGGGCCTCTATCTTGAGCTCCTACCTCAACCAAGAGATAACTAGAGTGCTTGGTTTGCTAGACACAGAACCCTAAAAAGAGTAGAGAGATATTTTGATGGTTTTGTCTCAAGAGCTTTTGATTTTCAACACATGAAAGATTAAAACTTTGAAAGAGAGGAAGAGGGAGAGCTTTTTCAAGAGAGAGATAGAGCATGAGAGAATGAGAGATAAAACAACAACTATCTCTCATATGAGAGAAATAATAATAATAATAATTATTAAGGAAAATGTGATGGTTAGTTTGGAATGACCATTATCATTTCATAATAAATGCAATTTGCAAGAATCAAGAAGTATCTTGCAAATGGAATGATGATGGTCAAAAGGTCAACAAGGGTTAAATGGTCAACCAAAATCAAATTGTCAACCAAAGTCAAATGGTCAACCTAACCATGACACAATAATCCTTAATTAATATTATTAATCATACTTCTCATTCTCATTAGGGTTAAGAAAAAGTCAACTGTCAAAACCCCTAATGAGATTCCTCTGTCTCTGTCAACTGTGCATACACACCCGCATCCGTGTTCCGAGGAACACGAATACAATGAGACAAAACCAATCCCAAAACAAAATACTAGGATCTGGCTTAAACCAAAGCCCGCTAGTAATAACTGTCCGGACACCAAACGTGCACAAGTGCGCGGATGTGAACGAACCCCGTCGCAAAACCATGCGACCTCTACTCTGTTCTACCCAAAGGCGAATAACCCTCTGTGTGGGACTCTAAAGGCTCGAAACTACATTGGCACCCACAGGCCGCAAGCGGTACTAGCTGTACGTAACGGTCCCTAGGTAGATGCCGATAAGAAGACTGATGAGGTGAACCCATCCGAACTCCTACTGAGCCTGAATGTGACAATCTCCGTACAGTATGGTCTGTTCGTCTGAGAATATCGCATGGCAGGCCTAGGGGGCGGTAAACGTCGGTCCCCTAATAGCGGTACAAGTCGTGTCGGAGTGTAGCCCAGAACACCCTGAGAAACTACTGGAAACACTACCAGTAATTCTCGCTTGCCCTGGCCAGGGACGACTATGTGTAATGGCTCTCCTAGACACAACGCGATATCAACTCCCAATACCGGGAGAGACGAATCCTGTTTAGCCGTCACTGCCTCCAAGTGCTTCGGGACTGCACCCAACTACTACCAGTTTGCACGACTCAATAGAGCCGTGGTAGGGTAGTAATCTAAGAATAGTGGGAACACACTCGAGGCGAAGTGACAGTGTCAAGTCAGCGGACTAAGCTGTACTCATGTCACCTGCGAACTGTCAACCGACGATAGATATAATACCAACCAACAGTTCCCGATGAGTCCTGTCCAGTGTACTCATAACCTAACGAGCACCTGCATACTTGCTCCAGTACGACGTACTGATGGCTGTGGGACAGACCATCTCCCCTGCTGGGACGAGAAGCGTATGCACCAGTCTACTCTTGAGTATCGATGCCCTGTCTCGATAATCCTACGACTAGAGACCAAAATAAGAATGTGCTTATAGACTACCCAGCCCCCACTAGTGTGATCGCCATCACAACACCGGTAGTCAAGCAAAGATGCTAAGGGCTCTATCAATATGTTTTTTAGCGATATGTTAAAAGAAACATATACACATATTAAGTTAGATACAAATCAAGTAGCATACTATTATATCGAGCAAGACTGTTGTAAACCCGTGTATATATCCGAAGCTTTTAAAATGTATTATACAAACTAGTACTATACAATAATGGCCTCTAGGGCATACATATCCAACACCATCATCGCTCGATAGCAGATTTGCGGAAGGTAACATCTTGACGTGATACGACGCACGTCAGATCCCAATCCGACAGGACCGAGACCAAATCCGAAACTTCTCGACTTCCAATCTTGACCATTTTCTTGAGTCCGAGAGGCTGACAATTTTGATCCAATTATCAATCTGATCTGGAATTATAAATATTACTTGGATAGTGCTATGTTTTTTCGTCAAATCGCCATTAGGGGGTTCATTGGGCCAAAAAGGGTTCATTATGACCAAGGGACTCACCATAATTTGTAAAATTAAATTTATCATTTATTTATTCAGTTATTTCTACTGTTTTGAATAGAATTTAAGCTTTCTTGAACGGGGCCAAAGAAAAGCGACTAGAGGTTTGGTCGGATCCCAATCCAACAAGACCAAAACCAAACCCGAAACTTCTGGACTTTCAATCTTGACCATTTTCTTTAGGCCGAATTAGGGATGGAATTAAAAATATTACATGGATACTGCCATGTATTTTGTTCACATCCTGGGGAAAAAAAGGGTTTGGTTTGATTTAGTAGACTCGGCATAATTTGTAAAATTAAATTTATCATTTGATTGTTCTGGCGTTTTAAATAAAATTGGTATTGAATGTATCATTTTTTATTTCACATGATAGTAGATATAATAGACCCATCATGCTGTCCTGAATGGCAAGCATGTCCTTTTAAGCTTTTAAGCCCACTTGATGTGGTTGATAGAAATTTTTTTAGCTTCTATTAGTAAAATTAAGCTTTTGAACCCATTCTCTGTTTTGTGCAAGTGTGTTGTGTACTTGTGTGATGTGTGTATAGAATTGGGTTTACGGGCTAGTGCCAAAAGAAAAAAAAATAGGTTTTCTTTTATATAGACCTCTTAAAACATTGTTATTTTGAAAAGCCCTTCCTAAAACTTCATATTTTTAAACACCCTCTAAAAATCTTAATTAAACTAAATTGGGCTTCATGCTTAGTTATCATCCATAACATTTTTAAAAATCTCCATTAAAAAGCTATAACGATAATTTGGAGATGAGAGTTTGGAAAATTAAGAGTAATGGGTTTTGTACAAAAATAAAAAGAGATAAGGGTTTTGATATTACATAGACTTTTTATTTCACAATTCATCATATTAGCATTAATCCCATTATTATGAAAGTTTCTAGTGTCCTCGCCTCGGCCAATGCAGAACCGCAAAAAAAATTTATAAGAGAGCGCAAGAAACTGATCCCTAGCGAGCGTTCCAAACACTAAAATAGAAAACAAGTATGCAAGGTTTAGAGATAACAACCTTCAATGCGTGTCCACCAAATCGTGGAAGACCCCTCCGAGCTCCGTGTAGGCTGTCGGGAACAAGCTTGAGATGCAACCGTACTTACCGAAGATGATCCACCTGAGAGAATCGATCCAAGTTCTAGCTTCACCTAGTGAAGCAACTGACACTCTAATCTCACTAGGAATGGAGAGTGGGAATGTGGTAATTTTCCACTATCATTTTCTCTCAAATACCAAAGCTCAAGATAGCTTTGAAGAAGAATGAGGAGATGAAGCGGCTAGCCTTAAAAAATGAATTAAGTGTTGAGAATGTGTTGTGAGAACGAGAGAATGGAATGGTTTCATATTACTTTTCCAACAACAAATAAAAATATCACAACCATTTTTTTTATACACAAATGAAGTTCATCCCTCTCTACATGTTCACAACCATATATCCAAAGCCACCCCATCCTCCACCTCGTTTCCAATTGAATCCCTAAAAGGAAATTCAAATAATGCGGTGTCTTCCTTTTAGAAGTATTCCGTATGAATACAGAATACAATCCGGTATAAGTATCGAAATACATATGCGTGTATCTGTATAAAAATACGAATAACCAAGAGAGAGAAAATGAATAATGAACAATAATACTAGAATATTATATATATATATATAAATTATTAAATCAAAACTTGATTTAATAATTTGGCTTAATCCTAAACCGGCTAGTATTATCAACCGTCCAATTAAAATCTGTGTAGCCTGTACGCATATTTAATCGGACACCTGTATGTACCAACATACGTCATCTACATTATATCGCCTGAACCGGAAAAACCTTCTCTGTGGGACTCTAAAGACTCGACAATACACTAGTAGTGAGTAACTGGATAAATCTATAACCACAAGCACGTCAGCGACACTAGCTGTACGTAACAGCTACCCATGTATGTGCCGAAAGGGAGGTCGACAATCAAGTCTGTCCATGCCCTACTGAGCCTGAATGTGACAATCTGCATATAGTTTGGTCTCTTCATCTTAAGAGCATCGCATACCGGATCTAGGGGGTGGATAACGTTAGACCCCTAATAACCTGATAAGTCGTGTCGGAGTCAAGCACATCACCAACCGAGAAACTACTGAACCCCTATCAGTAAATCTCATCCACCGTGGCCACGGATTTAGGGCGATGGCCAACCGAACACAGCGCGACATTGACTCCTAATATCAGGAGAGACGAATTCCTGACAATCGCTCACTGCCTCCATGTGGCTCGGGACTGTATCCAAATAAAACCTATTTGCACGACTCCTTTGAGCCTTGGAAAGGTAATAATCTAAGTACAATGGGAACTCACACGAGAAAAAGGACGATCTTAGGTCAAAAGACTAACATGTACTCATGCCAGTAGAGAACTTCTATCTGACGATAGATATAATACCATCTAGAAGTTTTTGGTGAGTCTGTCCAGTGTACTCACCTCCAGTGAGCACATGTATATTATGTTATGTGACACAGCACCAATGGCTTATGAGACCGGACACCGCCCCTTGTCGGAATCTAGAAACGTATACACTAGTCTACTCCGAAATATTGATGTCCGGTCTTGATACTCTCTCAACTAGGGACATTTAAAGATGTGCTTATAGACTACCCAGCTCTCACGTATATGATCGCCATCATAATACTGGTAGTCAAGTAAGAATCCTACGGGCTTCGTCATTATGTATTAGCGACACGTAATAAGAAGTAAAACGTACACACATCAATAATAAAGACAAACCGGATAGCATACTATCATTTCGAGTAAGACTGTTCTTCCTGTATAGGTCCTTCCTCAATTATCATAATCGTCTATCTGCAATTACAATAATTGTCTTGAGGGCACTATATCCAACAATCTCCCACTTGCACTTAAGACCAATTATTGCGGTATCGCACATCCACATCTCGTGTGCTACCGAATACCCAATTTCTCCACTAATCAATTTCGCAAACCGTATTTGTGAAAAATCCGTGCTCGAAAAATAGCCTGAGTGAGTGGATCCGCTACAATGTTCTAACTTCATCTCTCTATATCTCAATTTCGCGAAGATCAACAATCTCCTGAACTGAGTGATACCCTTTCTCAAGAATTTGTTTGTATACTTGATGGGACCAAGTTCATAAATGAACAATTTTATCCAACAAACTTCTTGTATGTATCTTCTGTTGAGTCATAACCAATATCTTGCACCATGTCCACCTCAGTATCCCTATTGGAAACCTATCCAATATACCGCTCTTCAGAAGAAGGTAAACTCAAAACTCTGACAGCATCTCTATCATTCAGATCATCTTGAAATCTAGAACCGATAACCGCCTCCTTGAGGAGGCTGCCGTTACCATATACCAAGAACATCCTCTTATGTTCTTAACCGCTTCCCTTTATTTCTCAAGGATTGGATTAATATCTGCTTATTGCGGCAAGTGCAAAAGCAACATATGGTTTTGTACAAGACATTGCATGATTGGCTCAAATGCCTGAGCAAATAATATGTCATTCATGCCAGTCCCTCTCCTCATCGGTCTAAAAGACATCTCTTTAGAGAGAGAGACTTCATTACCTGCGGGTACTCTAACACACCAGGAGTCGTCCATTCTAAAACACTTTTAGAATGGTGTCTAACTACCCTGATTGGGACACTTCTCAAATCTAGATCTATCGATATAGATCTAGTCAGCAGAATCCTTGATATGCTATCCATATGCAATGTGGAGAAAACACCCTATGACAACCAATGTTTGACCGATTGTAGTATAAGAACATCACTTCCTATCTGGAGTATGTCATCCAAATCTCATGACAGTACTCCCTACACCCTTCTTACTGGTTTCATCTGTTGTTTTGATGAAGTCAATCATCTTGACTGTCACATCAAAACAGATGATCCGTCTCCATTATGCATGCTTTAGTCTATGAATAGATATAAGCAACTTGCACACCTTCCGTTACTCCCACTGACTACGATAATCACCTGACAGAGTCATATACGCGTGCATGTCTAAATTTCCATTTAGAAAGATATTATAGTCATCCTCCTGCCAAATATTACAATCAAGAATAGCAGGAGTGCCAAGTCATTTCCGTATAGACTTCAGCGTAGACACTGAAGTAAAAGTCTCATCACAATCCACAACGGGGATTTGATGAAAATCTTTACAACAAATCTAGTCTTATTAGGTTAATACATTTCCACCTGCACAGATCTCGAAAGATCTACTTACTTCTAATGGATTTTACCCCTTCAGGAGCATCCAGCAAAGTCCAAAATCTATAATTTGCTGAAGTGTATGGAGTCCAACTTGGATATAAAGTATCCAGCTTGGATATAAAGTATCCAGCCATCATCCAGAAGTCACCACTTCTCATGGCCTGTTGACAACTAGAAGGGCCATCATCACAATGATGCTGACCTCTCTGTCATCGTCTACGAGAAAACCAAAGTATCTCTCGGGTGGCTGAGATCACCAACTAAATCTGCGGAGTGGCTAAAGTTTGTCGAGTCCAATTGAATCTCTAGTTTCTACTAAATTTTCAGTAACTATTTGTGGTTCTGGAATCACTTCCAATTCTACCATACGCCTACTAGTTTCTTTTGCAAAAAAAATCCTTTTTTAAAAAATGGTGGCGAGTCAAGAACAATGTAACTGTTGATCTTGAAAATGATAGAAGCAAAAACCTTAGCAAATACTTGGGATAATCCACAAACTGCCATTACCGAAGCGTGTCTAAAGTTTGTCTGAATTCTTCTGTTAAAAAGAAACCGGATAACTCCATATCTTAACAATCTCAAGATACGCAACCAATCTATGTCCGTATATAATCAAAGGCGCTGATTTAGATGGAACCAGATTCAAAATTCAAGCAGTTGTTTCCAGTGCATATCACCTAAATGGAAGAAGTCCAATACAACATTACTCATCAAGGAGCGCACCCACGGACGAGTAACCTGTAAGAGAAATAAGTTCTCAATATTACTATCATGGAATACCTAGCATAAGTATCTACATTTTCGATCATTTCGAAGAATCCTGATACTTCCAACGTATGGATCTCTGCTTTATTTTTATACCTATAAACTTCTCAAAATCTTTGGACCTTACATTACAATGAATACATGTCTAAAACCAGAGAACCCATAGGTAAATTTAATGAAATAAGATTATCAATCCATTGTCCTAAAGGACACCGGACAACATACACTACCATGTATAAGTCCCAAGAGTATACTAACTCAAATTCCGTGTGTTGTAAGTTGAAAACTGTATTATGGTAAAGAATGTCTTACACCGTTATTAAATGCACCTTACTTCATCCTTAACTGATAAAGGTAAATGTTTGAAACATAATTTTCAAAATTTATATCTCACTTTATTAAATAAAGAAACATATATTCAATTTTAAAAATTAGTGCATAACAATGGCTATTCGAAACCAAATATTTGTCGTTGGCAAAACCAGACGATTTAATCCAATATCACCAATTTCAACGAATTCCGATATTGATGATCAAATCATCCATTTCTCAATATTCTACTCCTATTCAGCATCCATAACGCACTACAGATGTGAGATCCAAATTCGGTACATATATACCCTAGAGTCAGAATTAATTGTGAAAACAGTTTTCAATAATAACTACACAGAAAAACTGAAACATGATAATGTTTCTAGGGGTTGGCCGGATATTCCTAGTAATGTCTCTTCCACTATCTAGATTAATGACAGTAGTCGTAATTTCCTTTGCCCTTATTTCAACCCCTTTATATGTCTCTATATCTTACCTTCTATACACCACACTTAAGCTAATTGGTTTTTTTCTTTTCCTACCTTTCGGCACCAGTTTAAGGTTTGGAAGAAGACTATCCAATAAGTGTAACTGATGTACTCTCCTAATGCAATGAGCTCTCGCAACTTGAGAGAAGGTAAATTAGGAGAGACGACATAATTATACAATCCAAATTCTCCAAAACCAGTGGCCATTCTCAACTGAAATAATTTCTTTGAGTTCATATGTAACTATACGGTGGTCTTTCCAAGCAATATAGATCATCGTAGTGATATGGAGTGGGAGAAGGTTAAGGGAAAATAGGAGTAGCAGGGAAATATGCGAATTTTTCGTGAATGATGACAAGCTAAAGCCAGAGTGTATAAGAATGTTTGGTCAACTTGGTTAATGAGTTTTAGTTTAAGGTAAGTTATGGGTCGCTGTAACCAGAGAAAGAGAAAAGAAATACTCAGCGTGCACTCTATCAAGATTAGATTGGTTAATCACTTTATCTAATCAGGATGTCTCTCACTATTTTTTCGAATTCTCCTTCAAACCATAAAAGGAGAACTAGTCGGGATCATATACACCTTATAAGTTCGCTAACCGTTCAGCCAGGCCAGTGTTGGTACTCCGAGGGTGGTCCCCCGTGGTTTCACACAGACCCAATTAAATAACCCCGTTTTCGCAGAGGCGTAACCTTGTTAACACTTCTAGACACGTAATAGGTTAGCTAATTGTGAAGTGAAAATCTCCCAAAGAGTTATACCTACTCATCAGTGAGAATCGGGACCCAATTATCATTGTGTGATAATTTTGACAGAAACCGACCAAAATTACCACACTCCAGAAGGTATGCGCAAACTTGGCAAGTTTCCCTTATATTTGAAACTCTCGATTTGGTTTTTGTCCCAAGCAGCTTATAACCTTAATTTAGTCAACAAATTATAAGCCGCAAGTCAAGTTCAACACGTCATTATCTTGATTATACTAAACCCACCCGCACGATCCTTAACTTAGTCAACAATGTTATATGACTGTCCTAATTAATCGCATCACTATGCACAGAAAATTACCACTTAGCTACCACATACTACGCCTTAACTTAGTCAACAAACGTAATACGAATACTAAGAAATACTAATCTGAAATGACGGAGGGCTACGGTTAGTTTTGGCGAAAAACCATTAACATAATGGACGTGATATCGTTGAAAGAACTCGAGTGGTTTTGAAAAATGAGTGGTTCACTACTACATATAGTCACTATTAGAGACCGTATGGAATGGTCTCCAAAAAATCATATACGGTCGGTAATGTCTATTAGCGACCGTTTATATTTTAAACGGTCGCCAAAACACGGTCGCTGATTGGGTGGTCGCTGCTACATATATTAGCGACCGTTCATGAACGCTCTCTAATAAGAACAGTCGCTAATATACGTATCAGGGACCGTTTTCTCCAGTCCCTAATAAGGAGACACATGGACATCCCAACGAATTTAACCGTTTCCTAATATCAACGAACGATCGCTGATAAGGTATTAGTGACCGTTCCTGTAGCTAATATGGTCGCTAATACCTATTTTTCCTGAGAAAAAAATTACAGAAAAATAATATATTCAATACAATAATACACAAAATCATAATATATTACGCCACAATAGCGTTTCGCATACAAATCAATATATATGCACAATCCACAATATATCCAACAAGATCAACAACAAATACGAACACATACGCATACTAACCAACATATAAACACTATCCACGATATATCCACCAATATCTACAACTCAATCAAACACATATGAATTAAATTCTTAATAAACAAGCATGCATAAACTAAATTGTTTTGAATACGAATAGCACAATACATACACTATATATATGTCCAACAATACTAAAAATCTCCAAATCACGCACAATCGCGGCTCACTCAATCCTGTGAATCGAAACAAATAAATAAATATATGAACTCAAATCATAATCTTCGAAATAATATTATATATATATATATATGTATATATATCTATATATATGTATATATATATATATATATAACTCCTGCCACTTCCATCGTCAAAACATAATCCTTTCGTCGTTAACTTATAAGAACCCTACGAATACACAACACGAATGTTAAATATCAAAACTCGACACAGTTTAATTGTATGCTCAAATTTATGTAAATAATAACTATACGTACCTCACTAACTCCCCCGCTACCATCGCCGCCAAAAGCTTGTCTTGAATAGTATCGATTCACATCATCGAAGTCCTCCCGCGAAAAAAGCTACCTAATAACTCCCTGTGGGGTCGGCTGATCAGGGTTATACAGTTCCTATGGCAGAGGGTTAGGCTAATAAGAATCTTTATGTTTTTCGTCCATTTCGAGAAAATTTCGGCAGCACTTTTCTCCTATTCCCTATGTTTGTACACAAATCTGTACACGAAGAATAAGTGGAAAGCACCGTCGAAACTTCTCAAAATGGACGAAAATACATGAGGATGTGAGATGTAAGTCTTGTTACATTCGTAATATGTCCAAACTGGACAAATCTGACCATTACTGTATATCAAATCCGCTTGTCCAATACTACACATATGTTTGAAAAAATTGAACAGGAAGCTCAACTCTCACAAACATTTGTGATCCTATTCGACGGAAAAAAGATTTGATATACACTAATTGTAAGACGGGAAACTATAGATCGATCCTAAACAAATTTAAGACCTTTCGATTTTAAACTTACTAATTAAATGATAAAATAAAACTCTACTTAAATTTCTAATCAAAATTTTAGGGTTTCCCTTAAAGCTTTTTATTTAATCGTTTTTTAATTAGGGTCTCGGTTCACTAATATCTGGTCTTAATTAAGGTTTCTTAATTAGTGTAATTAATGTCATATCTTAATTAGTGTTAACACCGGAGTTTCTTATAGTTAAGTTTTTCCGGTCTCTAATTACGGTTTTAATATTTTAGCTTAAGATTATCTTAATTTGTTAATTAGGGTTTATAAGTTGTCATTAGAGTTTTTTAGGGTTTATAGATTCTTCAATATCTTAATTTGTAATTAGGGTTTATAATTTATAATTAGGTGTTTTTAAGAATTTATAAATTCCTCAAATCCTACAACCCAGCATCAAACAAATTCTTCAATTTCTCATCCTAAAGCCCAACACCTAATTTATCTTCAATTACTCACTTTCCATATTATCTCAAAACCAAAAGAATTTTCTATTCGACATTTAATTTTTCATAAGATTTTGCAATCAAAATAAAATAAATTTATAACCTTAACATTCACATTTAATTCAAAACATTCATAACCTAATATCCACGTCACAATTTCATAATCTAACATCACAATTAAATAACAATTTCATAATCCACATCATAAATAATAACCTAATTGAAAAGACAATAACTTTAGGGAGAAAAAACCTAACATTTTCATTGGATTATGAACAATTAAAACGATGCCGATCACCTACAACAACAAGAGCAATAAATAAAAAAAATTAGACAATAAAATTGAATTTTTTTTGGAGAAATTAGGGAAGAAGGAAGAGAATCACCTTGCAAAGGGGTAGCTCGCGGGTTGGGGGGAAATTTTGGGGATGAATGGGGAGAGAGAAATCTCTTCGCGGGCAAAATGTGCAGAGCTCATTAGCGACCTTTTAATACGGTCGCTATTAAAATCTAAACGGTCGAGTATTAGAGACCGCATATTGTATACAGTCTCTGATACTTTATTAGCGACCGTTCAAAAATGAACGGACGCTAATATACCATCCCTGATACTTACGTTTTCTACTAGTGAATTAGGCTCCGCTTTTAAAACTAGTAACATAAATTTTTGCTTAAGAGCGAACTCCCCATGAAGGGATCAAAGCTCTTTCCTCATAAAATAAGGTGTATGATATTCCTAAACGAATACCACTATGCAAAGTAAAAAGAATATGACTATTATTTTGAAGAAAACCGAGTAGTTTTAAAAATTGGTTCCGAAAAAATCAAATAGGTTTGTTTTCCTTGCATTAAACATATAACACAGTCCAATCAAACACGTTTTCTAAGTCACACCAGAAACAACCAAAATAGCATGCTTTTATATACCATCCGCATTCGCCACGGGGTCCCGTGTCTTCACTGTATGGTTACTTAACTTATAACAGAATAGGGATAGGGCTAGCGCGGATGCAAAATATATAAAAGCATCAACTATATATATATATATATATATATATATATATATATCATCACAGGTTAGAAATAATCATCATAGGAAAACAATAACTATCACAGGTATGCGAACAACAATATGGAATAACGGATAAACTAGGAGCCCCGCATTTCATCTGAGCCGCAAATGAGCCGCGGCATTTCCCGGTCGTATGGATACCCCGTACAATATCGATCCTAACCCCAAACGAGCGCGGCGAGCTATTCGCCAATCCCATATGTAGGCAGCACTATCTCAACTCCATGAGATAACCACCCTCTGAATTCTGGAATCCGGTGACTCGTGCGTGCTCCTCCGTGAGGGTAATCCTAGTACAGAAATGAAAAATATACAGTGGTTACATTGACCGCATCCTGGTCGTGCCTCAATAAATGAATATACATTATACGGAAACAGCGGCCACAAATTGGAACTCGTCCCAAACAAATGAATACAACATGATAAAACAAAACTGTACAAGCAATCAAACAAGGGGCTATCCACGACAATCTGGCTAAACCATCACAGAGATATGTACATCATAGAAACAAATAACATAAGCAAGTGTGCAATCCCGTTTAATTGAACATATAGCAATTAGACGACATTTAACAACACACATACAAACTACGGATCAATAAACAATTCTACAATTTCTATCGAAAACATTTTCGTGATTTCCCAAATTGAAAAACATAACAAAACAAAATCTGGGCAAAATCAAACAAGTCTAAAATTCATAATTTCACATATCCAAGCGATTGAAGAAAAATGGGGCCCAACCAAGATGATAAAACAGACCATGTCGGGGAAAATCCTAATTCTGGCGGTTTACTATTCATTGATTTGACTCGTTTTTGCTTTGGGTAATTCTGACGTCAAGAAATGACTTCTGCACATATTTAAATTTTTTAAAAAAGAGTTTGAAAATCCCAACAGAAACTCGGATGTGTGGAATTAGTTACGGAAAAAAACTATGGCATTGTTTAAACTTGTTCTAATATTTGGGTTGGCTCTGATTGTTAGTTATATGTATGCCCTAGAGGCTATTATTGTACATATGATGTATATTATAGTGGATGCTTAGACATATATAGGGAGGACTTTCTTGCTCGACATGATAGTATGCTATCCGGTTACTCTTTATCTTAACATGTACATTTATTGTCTCTATGTTTCATGTTGATAAAGCCCTTAGGATGAGTACTTGACTACCAGGATTATGATGCAGACCATACTAGTAGGGCTAGGGTAGTCCGTAAGTACCTCCTTCAATTGTTCATAGTCGTGGGAGTATCGAGACGGGGTATCGATATTCCAGAGATACGTTTCTTGACCCATATGATGGGCGATGGATGATCCCACATCCATTAGTGTTTGATATCAAAAATTGTATACGGGTGCTCAGTGGAGACTGGGTACACTGAACATGACTCGCCGAGAACTCTTAGATGGTAGTATACCTCACGTCATATAGCAGTTCTCTAGTGATACTGGTACAGGTTAGTCTGTAGACCCGAGATCGTCGTAGAGTCTTGTGTGATTCATACTGTGCTTTGATTCCCACCTTACCACGTTCAAGAGAACGTGCAAAACGGTGGTTTTTGGGTGCAGTCCTCAGTCACATGGAGGCAATGAGCGATAAGAAGGGATTTCGTCTCTCCCGGTATTGGGGGTTGATGTTGCGCTATGCTCGATTGGCCATAACAAAAAATCCCTGACCAAGGTTGCTGAGATTTACCGGTAAGTGTTATCAGTAGTTTCTCGAACCGTTATGGGCCTCACATCGGCATGACTTATCAGGCTATTGGGGTCTGACGTTTACCACCCCCAGGCTGGATATGCGACATATCAGACGAAGAGACCGGATTGTACGGTAGCGTTACTTATTGGATTCGCAGGAGTATGAGCAGGCTTACTTGTTGATCTTCTGATCGCTCAATACCCGGGTAGCCGTTACGTCCAGCTAGTACCGCTGACGGCTTGTGGGTGACTGATATGATCACCACCTACTGCTGGCGTATTGATGGGTCTTTAAAGTCCTACACAGAGATTTCCTGGCTCAGGAGAAACGAAGTAGGAGCACATATGTGATATGTGCGGGACTGAGATTAATATGAGTGTCACATTCATTCTGCTTATCTTGCTTCTATTTCTGCCCTTTTCGAACCTAAGACACTTGCAGAAGCTGCTCGGGATCAAAGACTAGTTTAGGAGCCATATTCTCGAGACTTCCCTTCCCGCTTCGCTAAAGAAGCTTTTCCTTCTTCAATGGCTCTATGTGCCTTTGCTGGAAATACCACTCAGAAGAAAGGCATTCTACCAGAGCTGGATCAAAGGGGCCACACGGTAGAGCGTGTTTGAGTTGTTACGCGGGAGGGAGGAACCAACAAATCTGGATCGAAAGGGCTCCTCAGGGAATCCAATAAAGATCTTAATGAGGCAATCTAGGACCAGCCAACTGTTGTTGTTAGGTTAATGCTATAGGGCTTATGTGATACCGTATTCTAATTTCGCGATATGTGACATCGGTCGGTTATATGTGATATAGCTGGGTTATCGAATCAAGTGTTGATTCGATAAGTTGATACAAATAATATTAGTCGGTTATATGTGATATAGCCAGATTATTAAATCAAAAGTTGATTTAATAATTTAATGTATGATTATATATATTTGATATGTTAATTTTACATTAACTAATATTAGCTCACTTAAGCATTTCTTTTTCTCACTTGTGCACATTCAATATATATGTGATATATATTATTATGTCATGCTTGTTAATACATGCAACATGGGTGTATGAGACTCACACCATGCTTATGATAATCAAGGATTTTATTTATTTAAAGTAAATCAAAATTATGTGGAAATTAGTCATGGTTTGGAGCTTAGTGGAAGCTTGTGGAACCATTGACTTAGTCCACTAATTTTATTTTACTTAAGATATTTATTAACCCAACCATTAAGATTAGCCATGGTTAAGTGTCTACAAGAGTTAATATGAGATATTATCTCACCCATGGTGTTGGAGATAGCGCCCTCAGAGTCAATTATTGGATCACAGGCACGTGATTGCAATGATTGAGGGAGGACCTATCCCGGTAGGACAGTCTTACTCGAGATGATAATATGCTATCTGGTTTATCTTTATCATCGTGTACTGCTTTAGGTGACCTTACGAGTCTCTATTACACGTTGATAGAGCCCCTAGGATTCTTGCTTGAGTACCAGCAGTATGAGGGCGATCATATACGTGAGAGCTGGAGTCTATAAGCACATCCTTAAAAGGTCCCTAGTCGTGGGAGTTTCGAGACTGGGCATCGATACTCCATTAGTAGACTAGTGTATACAGTCGAGACCCCGACGAGAGGCGGTGGCCGGTCTCACAAGCCACTGGTGTCAGTTGGTTCACCTAAGATGTATACAGGTGCTCATTGGGTTATGAGTACACCGGACAGGACTCGCCGGGAACCTGCTAGTTGGGATTATACCAGACGTCAGATAGCAGTTTCCTGGTGACATGTGTACAGGTTAGTTCATCGACCTGAGATCGTCATTTGTCTCGTGTGAGTTCCCACTGTGCTTTGATTACTACCCTACCACGGCTCAAAGGAGTCGTGCAAACAGGTTTTAGTTGGGTACAGTCCCGAACCACATAGAGGCAGTGAGCGGATCTGCAGGGGTTCGTCTCTCCCGGTATTGGGGGTGAGGTCGCGCTGTGTCTAGGAGAGCCATTACACAAAGCCCTCGGCCGAGGCAGGAGATTTACTGGTAGGTATTCCAGTAGTATCTCAGGGTGTTCTGGGCTTCACTCCGACACGACTTGTACCGCTTTTGGGGGTCTGACTTTTACCAACCCCCTAGGCCCGACATGCGATACTCATAGACGAACGGACCGGACTGTACGGATATTGTCACTGACAGGCTCAGTAGGGTGTCAGGATGAGTTCGCTCATCGACGTCCCTTTTGGTCAATAGTTGGTAGCCCGTTACGTATGGCTAATACCTCTGACGTGCTAGTGGTTAAATCCACAGCCATTGTATTGACGAGTCTTTAGAGTCCCCCACACAGACAGTTACTCAAGTTTCGGGCGAAACGCTGTAGAGGCCGTATGAAGATATGGCAGGGTTCGATCAGATACGTGCGGTATTGCACGGATCGTGATCGGACGGATTTTACTTGCCGGCTTTGGCTTAAGCCGGATCCTAGTATTAGACAGTATAGATTTTGTCTCTTTGCATTCGTATTCAGTGGGAATACAAATGCGGGCATATATATGCAGTAGTGGGGTTTTCCTGTAATTTATTACGGGATCAGTTTTCTGAAGTTGCCAGTCTGCATTCCGTTCCGGCCAGTTTTCCTTTGTTCCTTCACGGCCGGACTTTCCGTTGGAGGGGGTTATTTGCAAGTTTGCAAATAACTTGTTGTGGAGGGGTTTCTTGCTTATTGGTGACATCATGATGGTTACTAGTATCATTAGATTCTATTTCCATCTCTTTCTTGATTTGAATGGATTAAGAGTTGATGTGAGGTTTACTTTGGATGTGGTCACCCTCTACTTTTCCTACCATCACCTCCCTTGATGTGGTTATTCATTTCTCCACCATTTCTCATCATGAGGGGGCCGGCCACATTTTGAGGGGAGAGGATGAGAGGAGTTCTTTTTCATGAGGGAATTATTGATATCTCATTTGCATGCTTGCCACAAAGAAATCCCTCTCCTCTCCTAAGTTCATATTGATTCCTCCATCAAAAGCAACTTCACAAACCCCAAAGAGACAAGCCTCTACACTACGACCTACAGTACCCTTGGACACGTCGGCTAGCCAACTTCGCGCCCGAGTTGCCTCGGTCCAGAGGTGGGAGCCCGTAAAAGATTCCGGCTACGTGGTGCCTTTTCGACGAGGAGGTGACGGACGGAGATTCCGCGGGAGATCGGAGTGGAGACGAAGACCGAAGGACACGGATCGCTTGGTATAGCTCTCTACCTCTTTCTCTTGTTAGCTAGGATTAGGTTAATGGTTACGATCCGGATTTATTGTCCGCGGTAGCGCCAGTTTAAAGTTAAGAAAAAATTTTGATTCCGCATTTTGGCCTCGAGTAGAAGGCCGGGGCGCTGCCGTGGCGCAACACATGGTTGCTATTCTCACCCATATGGATTCCCATTCCATTCTCATCTTCATCTTCTTCTTCATTCCAATTTTGCTCTCTAGCTTTTTGAAAAGTGAAGAAATATAGTGAGAAAAATTATTCTAAAGTGAGCAGAAATCCTACTTCATCAAGCAATACTAGATTAGCCATTTAGTTTATGTTGTTTGCTTCACTAATTCCCAATTAGAGAAGAGGTAGCTTGAGTTGGAGTTTTCTCGACGTAGATCATTTTCGGCCTCGAAGACTACAAGCAAGCTTGTTCCTTTCGCATAGTGAACCTTTGCTAGAGTCCGGGAAATCACTAATAGGAGCGAAGGGACTACTACACGGAGCTTCAGAAGTGAATGACCGGTCTACAAAGGTTGTATTTTTCATTCGCTTAGTGTAATATTTGATTACATGCTAGCTTAACTCCTAATTTTCTAGTTAGATCCTTGGCATGGGTTGCATAGCTCTCTAGGTTTTTTAAAATTGCATACTTGATACCCCATAAATCCTAGTTATGGTGCTATGGAACCCAGCAGTGGTATCAGAGCCAAGCTAGAGCATTAGGAGTTGTTTTGACGATGTTAGATGAATTGCGAAACCGAAACAACTCCGAAACCTCGACACAAAACCCTTCCAAATTCTAGCCGAAAATTATATGATGGGTTGGCTTCGAATTTTTTTTGGTTTCGGGACTCTGGAGTTTAGTGTTTTGTAGTCGTAATTTTAATATCGTCTCGGGTAACTTTGACGACGTTTTAAAGTTCAAACGAATATCAAAAACCTATCTTTTTCACCCCTCTCTGGAAAATTTTCCAAATTTGGATTTTTCCATTTTAAAAATATTCAAAAAATCATGCAGGTAATTCTATGGACCCTCTAGAAGAACGATACCAAATCTCGACTACTTGACCGTGGAACCGCGACCAAATAGGGCTATTTGCGGCGATTCCGCGGCTCCATGTGTGAGACATGGGTCGGTCCTTCTACAGTTGGTCTTTAGGTACTGTGGCATGTTTTGGGTATTTTTTAACACTGCTTAAGTGTTGAGCTCTCTGGGAAATTTTAGGAATTCGTTGATCCGATCGAAAAGTTTAACATCGTCTAGCTATCTGTGAACTGTGATACAATATTTGGAATTCACAATAATTAGTTTTGTGAAAACTAATTTTAATTTTATAAATCTAGCAATTTAGTCTTATTTGATCGGTTGCCACGGGATTTTGATGTGGATCTAAAGTCCATTGCAATTACGTAGTGTACGCGGATACTCGCCGGGTAACGTTACTAGATAACCATGCCCCATAGCCCCGACCAAGTGACTGTAGGAGAACCCCGTTGTCTAAAGCATCCATTAGGGTGCTCGCGGCCGCGGTGTTCCACCTAAGTGCACTTTGTCGACGGCATCGGGGGTGCGGCCGTCTACTAAAGTTTCCGACGAGCATTCGATCAAGTTGTCGGGAATATTGTTGAATTACCCGACTGGTTATTGAAAAGTGTTTTCAATATCGAGACTAAAATGCGGGGTTTATAATGTTAGGCATGAAATTCGGAATATGGGATATTCCGGGTTTATGATCTCTAAGGAATTGATATGGTTTGGCATGAAATCTGAAGTATGCAATATTTCAGGTTTATGATGTCTAAGGAGGTTGTGGATTTCAATTGTTGTAGTTTTCACTTTCTTTTCTGCGACCGTAAGTGTAATATGTGGTGTATCGCCGGTTTCGTTGCTATATGTCAACGACAATTGGGAATTGCATATTTACTTACGTTGATGACATGTGATGTTATGTGTTGATATGATATGTTATATTGGATCGTCGTGTTTGAATAGCCGGGATTTTTTATGTGAGATGATAGTTTTCATTTTCATTCATGTAAAAACTTGTATGTAATATTCTTTTATTGGGGCACTTCCGGGTTGAGTATGATGTCACCATTTGATGTATATTATTTACTTTTCCGCATTAGGATAGACCCAAGATGGGGAGCATAAGTAACCGTGTTTTAGAGTCCAGTGGGAGACCATCTCGAAGAGTCGAGACCGGGTCTCCTAACTCTAGAATTGGTAGGGTCCCTTGCCGCTCTCATAGGGGTCTAGGGATGTGGGATTGGCTATTCATCGCGACCGTGGAATCCGTGTTTTTTTTACTGGCTTAATTTAAAACACGGAATTCCTAGTATATCCAATATTTCATATGTGGACTTCTGCTGCTGATATTCTGTGATGTGATCACTTTATATGATGAGATGAATATTGTTATTATATATATGATATATAATAAATGTTGCTTATGTTTTGCACCCGCACTGGCCCCGCCCCGCTATGCCATTAGTTAAGTAACCTAACGGTGCATAACGGGACATTGTGGGGAATGCGGATGGCATAAGCGTACGTTATACTTTCGTTTCTTTTGTGATGCTTAGGAAGTATAGATTATGGGACTTTATTAATAAGATTAATGAAAAGAAAAGAAATCCAAGATGTTGTGGAATCAAATTTTCAAAATTGGTAGCTTTAGTTCCTGCTTTGTATAGCGGTATTCCTTGTAGAATATCCAGCACCTCATTCGATGAGGAAAGAGCCGAGATCCCTTCACCAGGAGTGACCTCTTTAGCGAAACTAACAGATGCTACAACCCACTCGATTTTGTTTTTGATTGCTTCTCTAGTTCTTACTTTGCATAGTGGTATTCCTGAATATCCAACACCTCATTCGATGAGGAAAGAGCCGAGATCCCTTCACCGGGAGTGATCTCTTTAGCAAAACTAGTAAAAACCTAAAAAACACTCCTTTTCAAAATCACTTGATTCTACAACGATATCAAGTTCATTACGCAAAAGGTTTTCTTAAAAACCTGTCGTAGCCTTCCGTCATTTCAGATAAGTACTACTTAGTATTCGTACACGTTTGTTGGCCTCCGTCAAGGCGTAGTGTGTGGTAGCTAACTAGTGCTTATCTTCAACATAAGATGAGATTGGATTAGGGTAGTCGTGCAACTTTGTTGGCCTCTGTCAAGAATCGTGCTGGCGGGTTTAATTCAATCATGAAATATACGGGTTGAACTTGAATAGCAGCCTATGGTTTGTTGGCCTCCGTCAAGGTCATAGGACGCTAGGGGAAAAATATTATCAGGAATTTCAAGTGTTAAAATTTTCAATGAGATTGCATACCTTCTATGAGATAGTTGGATCCCGATACCCACTGCGAGTAAGAGTTACTCCTGGGAGAGTTTTGCACATTACAATTAGCCGATCAAAGTAGGTGTCTAGAAAGGTGTTAACGGGGTTATGCCCCTGGAAAAGCGAGATTTATTTTAATTAAGTCCGTGCGAAAGCACGGGAAACCTCCCTCAAAGACCGACACTAGCCTGGCCGAAAGATTGGCGAACTTATAGCGTGTAATTAATCCCGGCTAGTCTTACCTTTTAGGGTTTTGTCACGCCCCGCTTCCCAAAAGAAAGAGAAGGATGACGTGGCATGGTCCGCAACCTAACTGTATTGAAAGTGGTCTATTCAATACAGTTATGTTAAGCGTATAAATATTTAACATGCAGGATGTGTACCAAAACAAAAATAATAAAAGCGAAAGGCATTTATTTCCATTAACCAACTTTATTACATTCCAAGAGAAAGAGCAAAGCAAACTAATTGGTTTAATTACATCAAAGAAACAAAGCCCTAAACAAGTGGGCGACAAAGAAAACTAATTAATCCTCCGATGCCAACTCTGCATAATCTTCGTTAGTCGGTTCCTCGCCTAGATCTTCATCATAAAACTCATTCCCATCTAACGGACATTCCAAAAGGGAAAAAAAAGAGAAAGTCCGTCAGCGAGTTATACTCGGGTAGGATTGCCTCATCAGAAAGTAAAGGTATAGAAACAGACATGGGTGTATAAATGCACTGAATATGATGTACATGGGTACACAGTTATGAGATTATATTCAAATTAGATTTGTTGACAGAGCTATATATGAATATGAGTAGGTTGTGTGAGGTATATATTTGGTAAAGGTTCAAGTCAAGTCAAATGGATATTCAGTCTAAGAGTTAGATCAGGTTAAACCAGGTGTGTATTGATGGAATTGACTGGTGAACATACTCGTATTCTTGAGGTATCCCATGACTAGCTGGAAGCAGTATGAGCTGGTGCTCGTGCCTGGGATGGCAATCAATGTGGTAGCGTGAACATCCCCGAGAGGTGTTCCATGACTACGATGGTGCTTTGTTTAGCGTGAATATCACTCAAGTGTACAGGTATTACCACCCTTCAGTTCCATAATAAACAACAAGTCTAAACTGGTAATATATCCACATCCAAGATACTGAATAATTCATGTCTCATGAAGAAAGATAGATAAGGTAACGGGTGGGTATAGCACATGATGTGAGTTTAGTGTTGAGTATCAATAGGTATTGTAAACGTTTTAGTTTGTTAAACAGGGGTCCGGATACTCGCGATTATTCTGTTGTGGCCACGGAACAACAACTGGGGAAGTGAAATGTACCGTTTCACTTCCCGTGATCGAGTAGTAAAGGAATCCGAGTTCCAAATCTCCTTGCTTAATCAAACTACCCATCCCCGTGGTTCAGTATAAAGGTTTTGACGAATTAGAGTTAGTGTGTATACCTCTAGGCATGGAATTTCCACATTGAATGTTATCCACATTTTGGATCATTCGCCCTCAATAGGGTTAGTATTCGCCGAATATCGGGTTAGTAGTCGTCCACACATTGGACCGGTCACCCTGCCTGCAGGGATCTTCATATATGTATAGTTGTCCGTACATCGGACTGGTCACCCGGAATGTCGGGATCTTCAATAAGTATTCCATATCTAGGTCCACGCATTCTAACCCTAACCGTATCATGTTTTGTATATGTCATGTTGTCATAAACTGAAAATTTCAAAAGTATTGATCTCGTTTAATATGGCCTTCCACAACCACTCGTTTTATTTTCTAAAGTTCGTAAAGTACTTCGTGTCATCTTAGAGAATACTTAGTAAAAAGAATAATAATGTTTAATTATCTTTTATCACTTCTAAGAAAAACTATGAGATTTGGAATATTTATCATTTTGGAAAAAAACATAATGTTTTACGGAAAAATATCCTTTCGATAAAAGTTTGTGGTGTTTATTTAAAAATCTTTTGCAAGAGATTTTTTATAAGGACAAGTTGAACGAGGTTTTTATTTGAAAAACTAGACTGCTCCTAACTGTTTCAAAATGGCAAGTTGTGAGATCCTCAAATCGCCTCTTCACCGCCAATTGTGGCCAGGTAAGCACAAGTAAGGAAATGTGGGATCCGCTCACGAATCACCGTGAGACGGGCCTTTTAAAATTACCTTTCCCACTTGTCTAGCCTAGGCACCATAAAGTCTGGTTTAGATAAACGACCGATGCCTATAACTTTCATTTGTCCTAAATTAGTGTTATTTGAAAATTTCCTTTTAATAAGGTACTAGATATTCCTTTTGAAAAGATATCGTTATACGGATTATGATCCTTGTGGAAAAAATGGCCCTTCAATAAAGGTTGAGGTATTTAAATGAAATTACAGTGTTTTAGATTCGGGGTAATGTTTCAGAAAATACGTTCGTTTTGGAAAAACCATAAGTCGTTATTTAAATTTAGTATTTTCTTCTTTAAAAAGGTTGAAGGGGGTTTAACAATATTATAGTAGTTGAAGAAAAAGTGTAAGTAATATGTATGTATGTCGTATCTAAAATATTTATTTCACATATCTTATCTCTTGCGGATATTTTAAACAAATATAACATTTTAATTAAACGAGGGTATTTTGTGGAAGTAACCTATTTCGAGATCATTTTGATAGTATGGGTAAGTGTGGGTATATCAGAGGTGAATTGATAATTCATAGGTTATGACAATAAGCATATCAGATTCCAGGTAGTATGAGAGTGCAATATATTTTTGTGTGCAGAGAAAATTAAACACCGTTTTAAAAACAAGGGTTAACATTATCATTATTGAGGATATAAGGAATAGGCATGCACGAATATTATAACAACATTTTAAATAGAAGTTTGATGATTAGAAGTTGGAACTAGGTTATTGAGAAAAGAAGAAGGCGACAGAATGAGGGGAGAGAGGCGGATCCTACCTTTGATTAGAGTTAGACGTAGACGGTTAAAGACGTAGGCTTGTGCAAAACTCCTCAAAAGCTCCGCGCCCTGATTTTTCCTCGGCGATTGGATGGAGCCGTAGCGTCGGCGTCGTTGATACGAAGACACTGGTATTTTTTTCAGAATTTTTGGAGTTCTGAGGTGTGAGAATTTTAGGTTTGAAGTGCCTATTTATAGGGTTTTAGTGGCAACAGAAAAATCCAAAAATTTCGTTTAAATCCCATCAAAATCCGCGCTGCCAATGATTTGCGAATCATCTGTTGATGATTGCGCCCGCCGCCTCTACTTCATGGCCGTTGGATCTTGATCCAACGGCCGAGATCGCGCCGCCGTGCCCGCCGCCGCCTGCCACGTGTCGCCACGCGTTACGCGTGCGTCTGCGTGTGGGGACCACGCGTTTTCGCGTGGTCCCCACTACGTGGGCGCCGCCGCGAGGGTCTGGGTCGTTGGATCTTATGATCCAATGGTCCAGGTTAAAGGGGTTTAAAAAAATTAAAAATAAAAATCAATGAAAATAAAAAAATTCAGCAGATAATTTAAAAATATTGATTTGGCATTAAAAATTTGGTAAAAATGTTTTAAAATATGTAAAAATTGTGGGAAAATTTCAGAAATTATATTTTATTATTATCTTTAGTATAAAAATAATTTTGGGCTAAAACTAAATAATATATCCATTCCTATGGTTTTAGCTAGTTATTAAAATTATATAATATCTAGTTTATCCTTTAAAATATTTTTAATTATGAATTAATTACTTTAATTGATAATAAAAATATGTAGATTATTTTAAGGCATTATAAAATTTTATTAAAACATTTTAAGCCTATAAAAATAATAAATAGATTTTAGAAAATTCCTTTAATCATATTTTGATGCTTTGAAAATTATTAACATTACTTTAAAAATTATTCTTCTATCAACGAAACACATAAATAATTATTTGATAGTAGAAATATATTTTATTAGGTATTAGAAAACACGGTCGTTACAATCTACCCTCCTTAAAATAATTTCGTCCTCGAAATTTCAGAAGGTAGGTCAAGAAAAAAGTCACTAAGAAAGGATTATCGCGGTTAAATATTTTGGGCCTCGCTCTCTCGTCCCGTTTCCTCGCTTCCGTGTATGTCTGTCTAGTAGTTCTTTCTCCACATAACTCTAGCCCGCTGGATTGTCTTGTCCCTCAAGGTTTCATCCTTCTGGTATCCCGACCGGTTGCTGCTCATAGGTTATGCTAACATTATCGTGATCTCGGAATGATCAAAAGTATGGCTAGGGTTGCCAGCATACCCTCCAAGGAAAGTAGCAAAAGCAGGCTATACACAAACCCACCGTCTCCTTCCAAGATGTTAAACAGTCGATGAGTCGTGGGCTGAGCTTTTCGCGCGCTCGCTGCATTGTATCATCATCTCCACTTTTTCTGCCCTTATCTCAATCTTACAAATTCTCCATCTTCAGGATCGTCCCAACCGATCGGCACTTCTCCCATAAAACTTGACCCCTATTATCCGCTTCATGTGCTTCGACCATCCGTGTCCACACGATCTTCTTATAGTAGTGTTTTTATATTTTCAAGATGAACATCACAATTGCCAGCTCTAGATCTGAACATGATAGTTGCGTCCGCAAGTCGTTAGTTGCCTTGACGCATATGCAACTATATCGCCGCGCTGATACATCGCACCACCAATTCCTTTCTCCGAAAATCGTAGTTGATGCTTAAAACTTCTGGGTTTGCTAAGAATTGCAAGAATGGTTGTGATAGTTACGATCTACCCTCCTTAGAATAATTTCATATTTGAAATTTTCAAAGGAGTAGCCACTACTAGGCACGGAAATCAGTAACGCTGTCAGGAATCCTCTTTGCTGCATGTGTCGCTCCCGCGAGTTGGTGTATCACTTGATGCATTGAAAGTCTCTGAAAGGTTTAGGTACAAGGAATCAGAAAATGTAAAATCAGTAGTTGCTTCCAGATAGAAAGTTTGGAGGTTGAAGGGAGGTTGTGAATTGATGGAAAACTTGCAAGATATAATATAAAGGCAACTGGTCGAAATTATGGAAACTAGAGGAGTTATGGTGAGTCCAACTAAGATTTGCATCGAAAGATAAATAAGAATGGTATCGAAAGAAAGGTTGAGAAGAAGAAAGAGTACCTCTGTTGTCTTTCCACGTGGCATCGGCCTTCTCGGCTCTCATGGTGAAGGTCTGGCGTTTGGGTCCATTCCTCTGCGCTTGTTGAAAAACACGTTCCTGTGACGACAAGGATGGTCCCTTTGGTGATGCCCCTTGACCGGTTGGTTTAGTGGGGGAAAGTGGCTGGTTTCCCTGTGTTGGTTCCCCATAATTAGCCGGCTTGTTGACGGGGCCTGATTGTCTCCCTCTCTGAGGACAGTCCCCAATAGTATGATCCGGAGACCCACAGACTATGCAAAGTTTGTTCAAAATGCGACAGTCTCTCCTGTAGTGTCCGGTCCTACCACAATGGTTTCATATAACGGTTGGTTTTCCGAAGATAGTTGGTCCTGCTGGTCTCTTGGGTTGTGGTCTCCCGTTGAATCTGGAAGATGATCCCTCAAGAATTTGATTGGCTGGTCGCTTAATGCTAGACAAACGGTCATCCTTCCTCATGCGTTTCTGAAGGTCTTCAAAGTTTCGTGCCGCCTCTAAGATTTCATCATAAGTTGAAAGAGTAGCAGAAGACATGGAGGACTGCGTCTTCAGGTCTAATCCTTGCCGAAATCTCTTATCATAAAGTTCTGGGGTTGTCACCAGATGATGCGCGAACCGACTTAACCTTGCGAACTCCGAAGCGTACTCGTCCACCGACTTATCCCACATGCTCCCTTGTTGGAATAGTATAAACTCTCTTTCCATCTCTAGGTGTGCCATGACTGGGAAGTACTGGGTATCAAAACGTCGTTTGAACGTTTCCCAGTCAATGGGTTCCTTCAATCTACTTTCCTCTGCCACCATATCCTAGCATTATCCGTAAGTTATAGCTTAGTGATATTCACCCATGCGTCCTTCGGAATTTGGGCGGCACCGAGATCGTTGACTGTTCCCTTGAGCCATTCCTCAGCTTCTAAGGGAGTTTCCTTCCCGAAAAAGTCTTAGGTGGAGTGATCTGAACTGCTTCACTCTCGCCGAACCTTGAGAAACTGGGGTTTAGTGCCTTACTTAAAATCCCTGCTTGATGCTGCCTACTTTCTCGTAGCTCCTGATGAATTGCAGCTGTCTGCTGCTGCTGTTGCTCCAGTAGTCCTTGCATCATTTGTAGCATAGCTGCTTGCTGAGCAACGGCTTCATTGACTCCATTTCCCATTCGGTTGCGGTCATGGTGTCGTCCGGCCATTGATGATCAGGATAGGTTAGGTTATAAACAGGCTGAGGGGTGAGACAAGATAATAGCTTGCATGGAAGAACAACAATTATTGCAAGGGAGAGACTAATAGGAAGAGCAAGAGACACAATAGAGATTTTTGCTCGAAACTAAGATTTTATTATCCAACTTCAATATGGAGAGTACAACCGAAAAGTAAGGACATGCCCCTTACATCGTTTTATTCGATTAAAGAAAAGGAAAACGACTTATTAGTCTCGATTATGGGAGTTCAACAAGTGGTTAGGTCATCGCACTAAGAAAGGTACGGCCATTCCCATAGTGTCTTGCGGGGACAACTGCCTGAGTTTCTTCGGCTTCGAGTTCCTCCTCACTCGAAACTTCGTCCTTCGACTCATCCTTGGCAAGAGCCTCGCCCTCCGATTCCTCCTCTATAGGGTCTTGTTCCTTTGCAGGAACATCCTCATCCGGATCATATTCTATAGGATTCGCTCCCGCCGTAGGAGCCTCTTTTTCTGGCCCATCCTACATATGCTCCTCTTCTACGGGATCTTCTTCCTCGTCTTCGGAGTCATTAGCCATCACAGGCTCCGGAATTGTAGTATAGACTTCTTCGTCTTCCGAGTCGCTGTCGGAAATAACCGCCTGAGAGTCTACGACTTCGTCGTCTGAATCTCCAGATGTAGCTTCAAAAGTAATATCGGGCATGTCATCCTCATTGAAAAGATTTGCTATGACCAGAAGGAAAGGTCATGGTCAGGGTACAGAATGCCAAGGAAGGGACAAGGGACATAGGAAAACTATGAAATCGGTATAGATGGATGAGATTCACAAATAAAATAAGTCAGTTAACGGTTTCATTTTAGTACACAAGATGACCTGCATGGGCCACCATAAAAACCTGTCACGCCTCGCTTCCCAAAAGAAGGAGAAGGATGACATGGCATGGTCCGCAACCTAACTGTATTGAAGGTGGTCTATTCAATACAGTTACGTTAAGCGTATGAATATTTAACATGCACGATGTGTACCAAAACAAAAATAATAAAAGCGAAAGGCATTTATTTCCATTAACCAACTTTATTACATTCCCAGAGAAAGAGCAAAGCAAACTAATTGGTTTAATTACATCAAAGAAACAAAGCCCTAAACAAGTGGGCGACAAAGAAAACTAATTAATCCTCCGATGCCAACTCTGCATAATCTTCGTTAGTCGGTTCCTCGCCTAGATCTTCATCATAAAACTCATTCCCATCTAACGGACATTCCAAAAGGGAAAAAAAGAGAAAGTCCGTCAGCGAGTTATACTCGGGTAGGATTGCCTCATCAGAAAGTAAAGGTATAGAAACAGACATGGGTGTATAAATGCACTGAATATGATGTACATGGGTACACAGTTATGAGATTATATTCAAATTAGATATGTTGACAGAGCTATATATGAATATGAGTAGGTTGTGTGAGGTATATATTTGGTAAAGGTTCAACTCAAGTCAAATGGATATTCAGTCTATGAGTTAGATCAGGTTAAACCAGGTGTGTATTGATGGAATTGACTGGTGAACATACTCGTATCCTTGAGGTATCCCATGACTAGCTGGAAGCAGTATGAGCTGGTGCTCGTGCCTGGGATGGCAATCAATGTGGTAGCGTGAACATCCCCGAGAGGTGTTCCATGACTACGATGGAGCTTTGTCTAGCATGAATATCACTCAAGTGTACAGGTATTACCACCCTTCAGTTCCATAATAAACAACAAGTCTAAACTAGTAATATATCCACATCTAAGATACTGAATAATTCGTGTCTCATGAAGAAAAGTAGATAAGGTAACGGGTGGGTATAGCACATGATGTGAGTTTAGTGTTGAGTATCAATAGGTATTGTAAACGTTTTAGTTTGTTAAACAGGGGTCCGGATACTCGTGATTATTCCGTTGTGGCCACGGAACAACAACTGGGGAAGTGAAATGTACCGTTTCACTTCCCGGGATCATGATCTAGTAGTAGGGGAATCCGAGTTCCAAATCTCCTTGCCTAATCAAACTACCCATCCCTGTGGTTCAGTATAAAGGTTTGGACGAATTAGAGTTAGTGCGTATACCTCTAGGCATGGAATTTCCACATTGTATGTTATCCACATTTTGGATCATTCGCCCTCAATAGGGTTAGTATTCGTCCGAATATCGGATTAGTAGTCGTCCACACATTGGACTGGTCACCCTGCCTGCAGGGCTCTTTATATATGTATAGTCGTCCGTACATCGGACTGGTCACCCGGAATGTCGGGATCTTCAATAAGTATTCCATACCTAGGTCCGCGTATTCTAACCCTAACCGTATCATGTTTTGTATATGTCATGTTGTCATAAACTGAAAATTTAAAAAAGTATTGATCTCGTTTAATATGGCCTTCCACAACCACTCGTTTTATTTTCTAAAGTTCGTAAAGTACTTCGTGTCATCTTAGGGAATGCTTAGTAAAAAGAATAATAGTGTTTAATTATCTTTTATCACTTCTAAGAAAAACCATGAGATTTGGGATATTTATCATTTTGGAAAAAAACATAATGTTTTACGGAAAAATATCCTTTCGATAAAAGTTTGTGGTGTTTATTTGAAAATCTTTTGCAAGAGATTTTTTATAAGGACAAGTTGCACGAGGTTTTTATTTGAAAAACTAGACTGCTCTTAACTGTTTCAAAAGGGCAAGTTGTGAGATCCTCAAATCGCCTCTTCACCGCCAATTGTGGCCAGGTAAGCACAAGTAAGGAAAGGAGAGATCCGCTCACGAATGACCATGAGACAGGCCTTTTAAAATTACATTTCCCACTTGTCTAGCCTAGGCACCACAAAGTCTGGTTTAGATAAACGACCGATGCCTACAACTTTCCTTTGTCCTAAATTGGTGTTATTTGAAAATTTCCTTTTAATAAGGTACTAGATATTCCTTTTGAAAAGATATCGTTATACGGATTATGATCCTTGTGGAAAAAATGGCCCTTCAATAAAGGTCGTGGTATTTAAATGAAATTACAGTGTTTTAGATTTGGGGTAATGTTTCAGAAAATACGTTCGTTTTGGAAAAACCATAAGCCGTTATTTAAATTTAGTATTTTCTTCTTTAAAATGGTTGAAGGGGGTTTAACAACATTATAGTAGTTGATGAAAAAGTGTAAGTAATATGTATGTATGTCGTATCTAAAATATTTATTTCATATATCTTATCTCTTGTGGATATTTTAAACAAATATAACATTTTAATTAAACGAGGGTATTTTGTGGAAGTAACCTATTTCGAGATCATTTTGATAGTATGGGTAAGTGTGGGTATATCAGAAATGAATTGATAATTCATGGGTTATGACATTAAGCATATCAGATTCCAGGTAGCATGAGAGTGCAATATATTTTTTTGTGCAGAGGAAATTAAACACCGTTTTAAAAACATTGGTTAACATTATCATTATTGAGGGTACAAGGAATAGGCATGCACGAATATTATAACAACATTTTAAATAGAGAGTTGATGATTAGAAGTTGAAACTAGGTTATTGAGAAAAGAAGAAGACGACAGAATGAGGGGAGAGAGGCGGATCCTACCTTTGATTAGAGTTAGACATAGACGGTTAAAGACGTGGGCTTGTGTAAAACTCCTCAAAAGGTCCTCGCCCCGATTTTCCCTCGGCGATTAGGTGGAGCCGTAGTGTCGGCTTCGTCGATACGAAGGCACCGGTATTTTTTTCAGAAGTTTTGGAGTTCTGAGGTGTGAAAATTTTAGGTTTGAAGTGCCTATTTATAGGGTTTTACTGGTAACAGAAAAATCCAAATATTTCGTTAAAATCCCATCAAAATCCACACTGCCAATGATTTGCGAATCATCTGTTGATGATTGCGCCCGCCGCCTCTGCTTCATGGCCGTTGGATCTTGATCCAACGGCCAAGATCGCACCGCCGAGCCCACCGCCGCCTGCCACGTGTTGCCACGCGTTGCCACGCGTTACGCGTGCGTCTGCGTGTGGAGACCACGCGTTTTCGCGTGGTCCCCACCACGTGGGCGCCGCCGTGAGGGTCTGGGCCGTTGGATCTTGTGATCCAACGGTCCAGGTTAAAGGGGTTTAAAAAAATAAAAATAAAAATCAATGAAAATAAAAAAATTCAGCAGATAATTTAAAAATATTGATTTGGCATTAAAAATTTGATAAAAATGTTTTAAAATACGTAAAAATTATGGGAAATTTTCATAAATTATATATTATTATTATCTTTAGTATAAAAATAATTTTGGGTTAAAACTAAATAATATATCCATTCCTATGGTTTTAGCTAGTTATTAAAATTATATAATATCTAGTTTATCCTTTAAAATATTTTTAATTACGAATTAATTACTTTAATTGATAATAAAAAATATGTAGATTATTTTAAGGCATCATAAAATTTTATTAAAACATTTTAAGCCTATAAAAACAATAAATAGATTTTAAAAAATTCCTTTAATCATATTTTGATGCTTTGAAAATTATTAACATTACTTTAAAAATTATTCTTCTATCAACGAAACACGTAAATAATTATTTGATAGTAGAAATATATTTTATTAGGTATTAGAAAACACGGTCGTTACAGGTTTGAAGGAAGATTTGATAAAAACATTAGGAGCCATCCTGATTAGATAAAATAATAACCAATCTGATCATGCAAGAGTATACGCAGAGTGTTTTCTTCTCTCTCTCTTGGTAGCGACCATGTCATGCCTTAATCAAGATAATAATATGGATGTATTGACTGAACCTGCTTATTATACTGAGCCGGGGAACGTTGGTTCCGCTCTATCTTATAATTGTTATAAGTCCGAGCAGGAAATAGGGGAATATCAGGATTCCCACGTGACCCAATCGAGGAATGAGCATGTTGATGCATATTCTTCGGGTGTGTTCATTACCGAGAACTGTTTCTTAGTATCCTCTACGTCCTAGGTATGAGATACCGGATCAGGATCACACATATGTAATCTGTTACATGGGCTACAGAAAGGTAGAGAACTAGGATTGGGTGATATGTCTCTAAGTGTAGAAAATGGTGCAAGTGTTGCAGCCAAATAAGTTAGCAAATATCATCTTGCATTACCAAATGGTAAAATACATTGATTCTGAACAAATGTTATTACATGCCGAACCTGATATACAACATTACATTAGTTTCTTTATTAAGTTAAAGAATGATATAATTTTGTATTGCAAGATAATGTTATGAATATTTTCCTTAATCAAGAGTTGATTGGATCAGACACGTTATGTAATGGCATATACGTTCTAAATAAAACCACAGTTCAAAGTATATAAAACACACAAGAGGAGTAGTTCAGAAATGAACGAATCCTTCTTGTGGCATTGTAGACTAGTTCATATCAATGCAACACGACTAGCTAAGTTACATAACGATGAATATTTGAATTCGTTTGAATTTTCATCTTATGATACTTGCCAGTCTTGTCTCAAATGTAAAATGATAAATACTCCGTTTACTGGAAACAGAGAAAGAATTACTGAACTCTAGAGACTGATACATGGTGATGTATACGGTCCTATGTCTACAAATACCAGGGTCGGTTTCTTGTACTTCATTATATTCACTGACCATCTCTCACGATTCGGACATGTATTCCTGTTGAAACACAAGTCTGAAACTTTTAAGAAATTCAAGGAATACAAACTTGCAGTTGAGAACCAGACGGGTAGAAGTATTAAAGTCCTTCGATGTGATCGAGAAGGAGAACACTTGAGCACGGAGTTCCTGAATTATTTAAAAGAGAAAAGGATTCTCTCTCAGCTTACTCCTCCGTATACACCACAGTACAACGGTGTATCGGGGCGGAGGAATCGCACGCTATTAGATATGGTGCACTCTATGATGGGTACTGCTGAGTTTCATGTTTCCTTTTGGAGTTGTGCACTTGAGAAGCTGCATACCTATTGAATGGGGTTCCATCCAAATCTGTGCCTACTACTCCATATGAGATATGGAATGGGAAGAGACCATGTCTTAAACGAGTTAAGATATGGGTTTATCCGGCCTATGTTGAAAAGCAAAATCCGGACAAGCTCGACGCAAGGTCAGTTTGGTATAAGTTTATTGGATATCCCGAACATTTGTGAGGGTATATCTTCTACCACACTGAGGAGCAAAAGGTGTTTTGTTTCTCAGCATGCCACCTTTTTAGAAAAGAAATTTCTTATGGAAGAAATTAGTAGTCATGAGGTAGAACTGGAAGGAGTTCCAACTAGACAAACTAACAGCTGATGATTTGGTGAAACCAAAGGTTTCAATAGTCTCCAACGAATCTCAGCCTCTCCGTGAATCTGGTAGGGTTCCTCATCCGCCTGAAAGATACTATGGTTTTCTCGATGACAGTGAGAGCGAGAATTGCATCATGGTAGATGATGACCCAACTAGGTTCAGGCTGGCCATCATAAGTGGGGACTCTGTGAAATGGCTGGATGCTATGCGATTTGAGATGGAATCCATGTACACCAACAAAGTATGACTTTGAAAGTGGCACCTAAATGGGTAAAACCCATCGGGAGCAAGTGGATCGTTAGAAGATTCTTGGTGTAGATGGAAAAGTTGAGACTTTCGAAGCTAGACTTGTAGTAAAAGGTTTTCGTCAATAACCAGGTATGGATTATGATGAAACCTTTCTCTCCAGTAGCTATGCTTAAGTCCATCAGGATTAAAGCACGCATCGCGGAGTTGGAATATATGTTTTGATATGGCAGTAAAAGAGTTTGACTTCATCAAAAATGTAGATGAACCTTGTATATACAAGAAGGTTGTAGAGAGTAAGGTTATCTTCCTCGTATTGTACAAAGATGACATACTCTTGATAGGAAATGGTTTCCTATGCTACACTCGGTCAGCTCCTCTTATCACGAGGATTCTCCATGGAAGATCTGGATGATACCTACTGCATCTTGTGGATTAAGATCTATAGAGATAGATCTATGTGGATGTTGGGAGTGTCCCAAATCCAGGTACATTAACACCATACTAAAGGGGTTTAGAATGGAGGATTTTAAGCGTGGTGGTTCGCCCACTTACTCAGGAATCACTTTCTCCAAAAAGATGTCTTCCAAGACTGATTTAGAGAGAGCTCGAATACAAGGGATACCTTATGCTTCGGCAGTAGGCTCTATCATGTATGCGATGTTATGCACCAGACCAGATGTAGCTGACTCATTAGGTGTAGTGATCAGGAATCAATCGGATCTTTTGGAGAATCACTGGATAGCTATGAAGGACATTCTTAAGTACTTGAGAAGCACTAAAGAAATGTTCTTGGTGTTTGGTAATGATGAACTCCAGTGCGAGTACTTTACCAATTCGAGCTTCCAGTGTGATAAGGTCGACTGAAAGTCAGTCTCAAGCTTTGTCTTTACCCTCAGTGGAGGGACGGTATGTTGGAAGAGTTCCAAGCTAGTAACCGTGGCAAACTAGATGATAAAGGCTGAATACATCGCTACCAACGATGCTGCCAAAGTGGTTGTCTGGATATTTTTTGTTCATGAGATGAACATGGTTCCTACCGTTGAGCGTCCAATAACTGTTATTGTGACAACAATGGAGTTGTGGTTTTGGCCTAGGAACCCCGATCTCATCAGCGATCCAGACATATTCTAAGGTAGTATCACCTGATCAGGGAGATGATTGATCTCCAAGGGATCGAGGTAAGGAGAGGTGACTCGAAGGATAACACGGCGGATCCACTCACAGAAGCCCTTCCATAAAGAGACTTTTATGGGGCGTTGAGTATGAGATACTACAACAAATGGCCTTAGTGCAAGTGAGAGATTGTTAGTTATATGTATGCCCTAGAGGCCATTATTGTACATATAATGTATATTATAGTGGATGCTTGGACATATATGGGGAGGACTTTCTAGCTCGACATGATAGTATGCTATCTGGTTACTCTTTATCTTAACATGTACACTTATTGTCTCTCTGTTACATGTTGATAAAGCCCTTAAGATGAGTACTTGACTACCAGGATTATGATGCAGATCATACTAGTGGGGCCAGCGTAGTCCGTAAGTACATCCTTTAATTGTTCCTAGTCGTGGGAGTATCGAGACAGGGCATCAATATTCCAGAGTAGACTAGCGTATACGTTTCTTGACCCATATGATGGGCAATAGATGATCCCACATCCATTGGAGTTTGACATCAAAGATTGTAAACGGGTGCTCAGTGGAGACTGGGTACACTGAACAGGACTCACCGAGAACTCCTAGATGGTATTACACCCCACGTCAGATAACAGTTCTCTGATGACACTGGTACAGGTTAGTCTGTAGACCCGAGATCGTCATAGAGTCTTGTGTGATTCCCACTGTGCTTTGATTTTCACCTTACTACGTTCAAGAGAACGTGCAAAACGGTGGTTTTTGGGTACAGTCCCGAGTCACATGGAGGCAATGAGTGATAGGAGGGGATTTCGTCTCTCCCGGTATTGGAGGTTGATGTTGCGCTATGCTCGATTGGCCATAACAGAAAATCCCTGGCCAGGGTTGCTGAGATTTACTGGTAAGTGTTATCAATAGTTTCTCGAACCATTATGGGCCTCACATCGGCATGACTTATCAGGTTATTGGAGTCTGAAGTTTACCACCCCCAGGCTGGATATGCGACATATCAGACGAAGAGACTGGACTATACGGTAGTGTTACTTATTGGATTCGCAGAAGTATGAGCATGCTTGCATGTTGATCTTCTGATCACTCAATACATGGGTAGCCGTTACATCCAGCTAGTACCACTGACGGCTTATGGGTGACTGATTTGATCATCACCTACTGCCGGCGTATTGACGAGTCTTTAGAGTCCTACACAGAGGTTTCCTGGCTCAGGAGAAACGAAGTAGGAGCACATATGTGACATGTGTGGGACCGAGATTAATACAAGTATGTGATACCGTATTCTAATCTCGCGATATGTGATATCGGTCGGTTATATGTGATATAGCCGGGTTATCGAATCAAGTGTTGATTCGATAAGTTGATACAAATAATATTAGTCGGTTATACGTGATATAACCGGATTATTAAATCAAATGTTGATTTAATAATTTAATGTATGATTATATATATTTGATATGTTAATTTTACTAATATTAGCTCACATAAGCATTTCTTTTTCTTACTTGTGCACATTCAATATATATGTGATATATATTATTGTGTCATGCTTGTTGATACATGCAACATGGGTGTATGAGACTCACACCATACTTATGATAATGGAGGGTTTTATTTATTTAAAGTAAATCAAAATTAGGTGGAAATTAGACATGGTTTGGAGCTTAGTGGAAGCTTGTGGAACCATTGACTTAGTCCACTAATTTTGTTTTACTTAAGATATTTATTAACCTAACCATTATGATTAGCCATGATTAAGTCTCTACATGAGTTAATATGATATATAATCTCACCCATAGTTGCTATTCTCAGCTTTATGGATTCTCATTCCATTCTCATCTTCATCTTCTTCTTCATTCCAATTTTGCTCTCTAGATTTTTGAAAAGTGAAGAAATATAGTGAGAAAAATTATTCTAAAGTGAGCAAAAATCCTACTTCATCAAACTATACCAGATTAGCCATTTAGTTTAGATTGTTTGCTTCACTAATTTCCAATTAGAGAAGAGAAGCTTGAGTTGGAGTTTCCTCGACGTAGATTATCTTCGGCCTCGAAAACTTCAAGCAAGCTTGTTCCTTTCACCTAGTGAACCTTTACTAAAGTCTGGGAAATCACTACTCGGAGCGAAGTGACTACTACACAGAGCTTTAGAAGTGAAGGACCGGTCTACAAAGGTTGTATTCCTTATTCACTCATTGTAATGTTTGATTACATGCTATCTTAACTCTTAATTTTCTAGTTAGATCCTTGGCATGGGTTGCATAGCTCTCTAAGTTTTTTAAAATTGCATACTTGATGCCCCATAAATCCTAGTTAGGGTGCTATGGAACCCAGCACTGATACCATTGAAGGTTGTTAGTGCCCTCACCGAGGCAACTGCGGCCGATGCGGAACCGAAAAACAAAAATTTACAAGAGAGCATTAGAAACCAATCCCTAGCGAGCGTTCCAAACACTGAAAGTTCCTAATGCCCTCGCCGCTAACCCGCTACCAATGCGGAATTCAAAAACAAAATTTTTCATGGCACTAGGAACTAAAACTCAAGAATCGAACCAAACATCTAAACTAGCAAGGACACAAAGATAGAAATCACAACTTTTGTAGTGTCTTCATTTACTCTAATTGGGTTGGACTCTAGCATGCTCTCAAGAGCTCTGGTCGTGTTTGCAAGCCGGTCCTCCTTCGTCGAAGATGATCCACCCGAGGGAACCGATCTAAGCTCCGGTTTCACCCAGTGAAGCAACCAACGCTCCAAGCTCGCTTGGAATGGAGAGTGGGGATGCAGGAATTTTCCACTATCTTTTTCTCTCAAATTTAAGCTCAAGAGAGTAAGCAAAGAAGAAGGAGGAGGTGAGGAAAAATAGCTATGAGTAAGTGTTGAAGGAATGAGTGAAGAATGAATCAAGTGTAGAATGAAGAATGGCTTCATAATTTTTAGCAACCATACAAATAAAATCCTCAAATCAATATATAATAAAATAAAGAAGCCCATTACTCCCATGCTCAATGCCACATCACCCTCCACCTTATTTCATGAATATTCATAAATGAATATTAACAAATGAGGTGTCCAACTTCCAGGACAAATTCCGTATAAATACGGAATACATATCAAAATATTTATATACGCGTATCCGTATAAAAATACGAATAGCCAAGAGAGAAAATGAAAAGTGAACAAAAATATTAGAATACATATTATATATATATATATATATATATATATAAATTAATAAATAAAAACTTGATTTAATAATCCGGCTTAATCCTAAGCCGTTGATATTATCAACCATCCGATTAAAGTCCGTATAGCCTGTACACATATTTAATCGGACACCTGTATGTATCAACATACGTCATCTACATTATATCACCTGAACCGGGAAAATATTCTGTGTGGGACTCTAAACACTCGTCAATACGCTTGTAGTGGGTTTAATCACAAGCACGTCAGCGGCACTAGCTGTACGTAATAGCTATCCAGGTATTGAACGAAAGGAAGGCCGACGAGCAAACGCATCCGTACCCTTACTGAGCCTGTCTGTGACAATCTCCGCAGTCCGGTCTGTTCGTCTAAGAGTATCCATATCGAGTCTAGGGGGTTGATAAAATCAGACCCCTAATAATGCGATATTTCGTGTCGGTGTGAAATCCATCACCCATTGAGAAACTACTGATCCAAATCAGTAATTCTCGTCCACCTTAGCCAAGTATTTCTGATGATGGCCACCCGTGCACAACGCGACATCTACCCCTAATACCGGGAGAGACGAATCCCCGACGATCCGCCCACTGCCTCCATGTGGCTCGGGACTGTACCCAACTAAAACATGTTTACACGACTCATTTGAGCCGTAGTATGGTAGTAATCTAAGCACAGTGGAAATCCACACGAGACAAATAACGATCTCAGGTCGACATACTAACCTGCACTCATGCCATCTGAGAACTGTTATCTGACAATATGTATAATACCATCTAGCATGTTCCCGGCAAGTCGGTCCAGTGTAACTCATAACTTAATGAGCACCTGTATACTATCTTAAGTCGCCGACACCAATGGCTTGTGAGACCGGCCACCGCCCCTCGTCGGGGTCTCGAAAAGTATATACTAGCCTACTCCAGAGTATCGATGCCCAGTGTCGATACTCTCTCGACTAGTGACATTTAAGGATGTGTTTATAGACCCAGCTCCCACGTATATGATCGCCATCATAATGCTGGTAGTCAAGTAAGAATCTTATGGGCTCTATCAACATGTAACAGTGATCTGTAATACCACATAATGCATGAACATGATGATAAAATCAAACCAGATAGCATACTATCATCTCGAGTAAGATTATTCTACCCGTATAGGTCCTTCCTCAATCATCACAATCGCCTGCCTATGATTACAATAATTGACTTGAGGGCACTATAACTAACAATCTCTCACTTGTACTTAAGGCTAATTATTGCGGTATCGCATACTCACAGCCCGTGTGATACCGAACATCCAACTTCTCTACTAATCAGTCTTACAAAGCATGTTTGCGAAACTATCACATTCGAGAAATAGCCTCAGTGAGTGGATCCACTCTAATGTTTCTATCTTAATCTCTCTATATCTTAACTTCGCGGAGAATGACTATCTCCCGAAATAAACGATACATGTCTTAGAATTTGTTTGGATATCTGATGGGACCAAGTTCATAAATGAACTCCAAATCCAACAAACTTCTTAAACTTTATCTTCCACTGAATTTAATCAGTATCCTGGGCCATACCTTCCTCAGTATCCACTTGGACCCCCTGTCCAACATACTAGAGGCAAAACTATTAACTCCGACAGCCACTCTATCATTCAGGTCACCTTGAAAGCCTGAAATGATAACCGCCTCCTGAAGGAGGCCGTCGTTACCATATACCAAGAACATCATGTTATGTTCATCATTGCTTCCTAATGTTTCTCCAGAATTGGATTATTATATGCTTATTGCAGTTAGTGCAAAAAGAAATATCTGGTGTATTACTTGACATTTAATGATTGACTCAATTTCCTAAGCAAGTCTTATGTCAATCATGCAAATTCCTCTCCTCATCATTCTAGAAGACATCTCTTTAGAGATGGCGGCTCCATCACATGCGGGTACACCACCACGCCAGGAGTTGTCCATTCTAAAATACTTTAGAATAGTGCCAAAGTACCCGAATTGGGACACTTCCCAAATCTAGATCTAAAACTATAGATCTGGTAACCAGAATCCCTGATATTTTGTCCAGATCCTGTGTGGAGAAACACTTTGTGACAACCACAGTATAACCGATCGTAGTATAGGAACATCACTTCCTATCAAGAAGCACACCATCCAAATACCAGGACATCACTCCATACTATCTTCTTAACAGGTCCATATGTTCTGATGAAGTCAAACTCTATGACTGTCACATAAAAATAGATGATCTATCTCCGCTATACTTGCTGTAGTCTATAAATAGATATAGGCTACTGGCCCAGCATGCTTCCGTTGCTCCCACTAACTACAATAACTCTCTGGCAGAGTCATATATACGCGCACTTCTAAAGCTAATTTAGAACGACATTATAGTTATCCACCTGCCATATCTCATAGTCTAGGACAGCAATAATGACATGTTTGGGTCATCAAAATCTCCCTGTCACCGTCTTTAAGGAGACCGAAGTACCTCTTGGATGGCTGAGATTACCCACCAAATCTGCGGAGTGGCTAATGGATTGTCGAATCCAATTGAATTCTTATGTTCTACTAAATTTTCAGTAATCGTTTGTGGTTCTAGAATCACTTTCAGTTCTATTATACTCCCGCTAATGTTTTCTGAAAAGAATTCATTTTACTAAAAATGTGGCGAGTCAAAAAAAATATAACTATTGATCCTACAAATGGTAGAATGTTAACTCTCGTCAAAGCCCGGGATAATCCACAAACTGCCATTATTGAAACGTGCATTGAGTTTATCTGGATTCTGGCTTTAAGTATAAGCCGGACTACGCCATATACCTTAACATCGTTAAGCTATGAATCCATTCTATATTTAATATAGAAATAAAAGCACTAATTTAATTGCAATCAGATTCAAAAATCATGCAGCTGTTTTCAGTGCATATCAACTAAATGGAAGAAAGCCATGCATCATTACTCATCAAGGAGCGCACCCACGGATGAATAACCTGAGAAAGAAGCAAGTTCTCAAATATATTACTTACGACGGAATACCTAGCATAAGTATCTACATTTTCGTTCACCTCGAAGAATCCTGATATTTGCAGCATATGGTTCTCTACTTTATTCTTATACCTATAACTTCTCAAAATTTGGACTTTGTATTTCAACAAAATGCGTGTCTAAAATAAGAGAAGTCATAAGTAAACGGAATATAGTACGAGTACCAACCCCTTGTTCTAATGGACATCAGACAACATACAGTACTTTGTATAAGTCCTCTGAGTTTAATAACTTAAACCTTGTGTGTCATAGGTTGAAAACTGTGTTATGGTTAAGAAAAATTACACCGTTATTGAATGCATCTTACCTAATCAACAACTGATAAAGATAAATGTCATAAATATAATTTCAAAAATTTATATCTAAATTTATAAAATAAATGTACAGATATATCAATTTGAAATTGGTACATACTAACGGATATTCAAAACCAAATATTTGCCGTTAGGCAAAACCCAGGTGATTTCCTCAAATATCACCAATTACAAAGAATTCTGATATTGAGGATCTAATCACCCAATTTCCAATATTCTACTTCCACTCGGCATCTGTAACACCATACAGATGTGAGAATCATGTCAGGTAAATATATACCCTGGAGTCAGAATCTAATTGGGCAAGTAGGTTTCAATTAACAGCGCACAGTAAAACTGAAACATGAAAATATTTTGAGGGGATAGCCGGATATTCCTAGTAATGCCACTTGTTCCCTTATAAATAAATAAATAAATAATGAACAAAAAGCGGTGTATTTTTTTTCCCAAATGGAGCATCACGTGCCCGCACGTGATGCGCCTTGGGGCAAAAATTATAGGCATTGCGCTCAACAAATAAGGCTGAAATTGAGCCTCACGTGCATGCACGTGAGCATCTATATACAAATTATATATGCGCCTTCTTAAAACAAATAACATGCTAGAAAAGCTCACGTGCCAACACGTGATGCTTTTATTTGGGACTGCTACATATAAGCAAACCGGTCTAATGCTATGGGTCACGTGTTACACGTGAGGGTTCCTAATGCTTTCTGAGCTGATAGAATTAAATTTTAAATAAGAGGGATCAAAACTCTATTTGGAAAATATTTCCTTGAATCTTTCTAAACAAGAAAGATTATGCTCTGTAAAGAATAGCACCGTTGGTTTAAACATCCAATGGTGATTAAAAATTACCAAGCTACAGAATAAGCTCTATATGGGAAAATATTTCCCCAATCTTTCTAAACAAGAAAGATTACTGTCACGACCCGAAATTTGGTACGTGACGACACTTAAACCACGTAACGTCTACAAGTATAACACAATTCAAGTAAGCCAAAAACCCAGAAATCTAAACCATCAAAAATAGTAAATGATAAGAACATTATTAAAAACTTTTGGGAATCTCAAGTAAAAATTCTTTAAAGTCTAAATTTACTTTCTTTAAAATTTTGGCAGCACCTCCTTTTTAAAAACTAGCCCCGAAAAGGGGGTACAAACATAAGATATAAGTATAGCATCCCCAAACGGGAGAAAATCTCGCCCAAAGACGGAAAAAAACCACCATAAGCAAATATATGACGCCGTAGCGAAGAAATAGACGATATAAAGTGAAAATAGCATAAAGGAATAAAGCTGCATAACAAAAGCCGGCTCACACGAGCACGATATCCAGAGTCACAAAATAATATACAATATCGTTCTCACATCTCGTTTCTAAGTCAATACATGAAAGTAGTAGATGGAGAGTACTAGATACAATAAGATATACAATGAGCATCATCGGATAACCGCAAAACCCACCTATAGTAAAACTGCTCACAGTCAGCCGTAGCGGTATCCGCTGCAAAAGATGATACGATAAGAAGAAGCCCTGCCGCTACTACTCTCTGAGGGGCAACCTGCAAAACACTGTGGCACAACGGAAGTGAGTTGCCAACTCGTGAATAGTAAATAACATCATGCAGGTAATCGCAGGTATGCACGTACTGCGATAATCTATCACATGCAAACCGATAGTATAATATGGCAATATGTATATGCAACAGTCATGAAAGGTACTCTATCAGGTACTACTAATACATGAAGCAATGCATATCAAATGAAAGCTGAGTATGGGATAAAACATATTATCATCACGGAATCCTCATCGTGGAAAAACCAGTGTCCATTAACGACACTCCAAATCCCAATACCTCAGGCACCGCATCCTCAGATCGGCCTTCATATCCTGTAAGTCTCATGGAACCTGAGTGTCCAACATCGACACTCGAAAACATCATGAAAACTAGTGTCCAACATCGACACGTAAATACTCATATCATAGGCTCCGTCTGTGGGATCGTCCCGCGGGCTCCGGCAGAACGGTCGGTCCATGTCCATCTCATAACTCCGGTCAGTATCCTCCGGATCTCCGCCGAGTCCAAATACTATCACCGGAAAGATAGTACTCCCCTGCCTCGGGCTCACCACCTACAATACGAGTCTTCTTGCCCCGGGTATCTCCGGGCCCACCATGTACCCGCAGACGGTTCCTCCACTCCTCAAATTGGGTTTCACATGCCAATATCAGAACCGAGAAAACTCATGGTGGACGCACTGAAATTTCATATCAAGAGAAACTGGGTTTTTCAAACAATGCATAATTTCTTGAAATACCACGGTCCTCAAATCCATAAAATCACATGAAATCCATATCTCAATGCGTAAATCCATGAAATAAGATATATGCAACATAAAACAGTAATATGAGCATAACAAGGGAAAAACCGCTATTTAAATGCATCAAGTTATTAAATATATCATGCGGTTCCCATTTTCTCCAAAATCTAATGCAACATCATATAAAGGTGAACATGTAGCTCTAGCAAGGTATGTGTGTAAGCATGTATGTATAGCAAGGTATATGTGTATGCTGTATTTCATATGCACAATAGAATAAGAATCAATTATCTCAATTGTCCCTAACCAATACAATATCACATATGTATATGTGTTGTTCGTGTCATGACAATTACCGATGGTGTGTGTAGCATACAATTTGTGTTCGTGCAACATGAACCGTCAATAATAGTGTCGTGTCTCATTAATACTATGTCCATATGCAATAGGAAAATGAGGTATGCAACAATGGTACACATGCACAATCAATGTCCATATACTTATAACTAATAATCATGTCATTGAATCTAGCCCAGACGCATAACGACATACGGACGATTCCCCTATAGATGTTAAATCTACTCACAGATGATTTTGGGCTAAGTAAAGCCAACTACTTGCTTTCCCTTCTTCGCAGCGTCCGAAGTCCCCGCCTGCGATCCTAAAATCATATAACAACATAACAAGTGCATATTAGAAATCGACCAATAACACGTAAAAACTACGTTTGACCGGCGCACCAACTCCAAACAAACTCTCAAGTGTTCGTCTAGTGGCTAACGTACGTAGCGACACTACGAAACCAACCCAAGAGCAACAGCTACACAAAGTACATGAACCGTGTCGGATAACGTAACGCGCGTAGTCGAAACACTAGAAACAAGAAAAGTGATCCCAGATTTTGTATACTGTCAAAACATAAAAATCAAGCAGTACCAAACACTATAAAAAAAACTGCAGACAGCTACCCTACAAAACCCAAGCCCCAACTCCCCTAAAAGTCCGAGGTCGCCGGATTTCCCCTACATGTCGCCGGCCAAAACCGATCAGATGGGGTTCGTGCTTCAGGTGAATGCTTAGGGTCTCTAGTACATCACTACTACATTGCTAGATTTTCTAGTTTACACTCAGGGTCACAGCAGATCACAGACATCCTATAATGACACTAAAAATATGATATGTTCACAAAACCATACCTTTAGTGTTCTAAACAACAACTACATGGCAACACAACAATAAAACACCTATTTAACAGTTTAAAGGTTATACCTGTTGGGATTCCTCAGCACCTAGCCTAGGGTTTGCAAGCATCACACATGCAACAACATAAATTTAAGGGGGTGCTAAGCAATCAACTACGAATCGTACTAGAAAACTAGGGTAACAAAACTTGTAATCTATCATTACAAATAGAAGTGAACAAGAATACAACCTTTGTAGATCCGGTCCTTCACTTCTAAAGCTCCGTGTTGACGTCCCTTCGCTGCGATCGTCGTGCTCCCGGACTCTAGTGATGGTTTCCTCGGAGAAATGAACGGATTTGCTCATAGTCTTTGAGGCCGAAGATGATCTACATCGAGGTGACTCAAACTCAAGCTAACCCTTCACTAGGTCAAGAAGTTAGTGAAGAGAACACCCTAAACTAAATGGCAAGTAGTAGAGGATGATGAAATAGGAAGTGGTTCACTTTAGATTTTGATTTCTCACTTGTTTTCACCACTTAGAAAAAACCTAGAAAGTTTTTCCTTTTGGATGAAGAAGAAGAAGAGGTAAGAATAGAAACTCAAGTGAAGTGAATATGATCAATTATGAAACCATGGGTGAGTTAGTATCATCCACTAACCTTTGTCGAGACTAAACCATGGTTTAAGCTAATGGTTTGGTTAATAAATATGTTTAGTAAAACAAAGTAAGTGGACTTTGTCAAAGATGATTTAAGCTTCATGAAGCTTCAAGCATGACAAAGAAAACCACCATTTTGAATTACAAAATAAATAAAAACCCTAACCATTATCTTAAATATGGTGTAAGTCATACACACACCCAAGTTTGCATGTATCATCAAGCATGATACAATCATGTACACAAACATATATCACATATACATTTTGTGCACATCAAATGAGAAAATAATCTTAAATGAACCAATACTAGTTATTGTAAAGTAATATATCAAATATATAATTATACATTAAATCATTAAATCAACACTTGATTTAATGATCCGGTCATATCACATATAACCGACTAATATCATGTGTATCAATATATCGAATCAACACTTGATTCGATAACCCAGCTATATCAAATATAACCGACCGATGATACAAATCGAGAGAATAGAATACGGTATCACATACTCGTATTATTCTCGGTCCCGCACATATCTCATATGTGCTCCTACTTCGTTTCGCTTGAGCCAGGAAACCTCTGTGTAGGACTCTAAAGACTCGTCAATACGCCGGCAGTAGGTGGTGATCATATCAGTCACCCACAAGCCACAAGCGGTCTGCTAAACATAACGGCCACCCGGGTATTGAGCGATCAGAAGATCAACGAGCAAGCATGCTCACACTCCTGCGAATCCAATCAGTAACACTTACCGCACAGTCCGGTCTGTTCGTCTAATATATCACGTATCTTGTCTAGGGGTAGTAAACGTCAGACCCCAGTAGCTTGATAAGTCATGCCGGTGTAAAGTCCATAACGGTCGTGAAACTACTGATAACACTTACCAGTAAATCACATCAACCCTGGCCAGGGATTTCCAGTTATGGCCAGTCGAGCATAGCGCAACATCAACCCCCAATACCGGGAGAGACGAATCCCCTCCTATCGCTCATTGCCTCCATGTAACTCGGGACTGTACCCAAAAACCACCTGTTTGCACGACTCAGTAGAGCCGTGGTAGGGTGGAAATCAAAGCACAATGGAAGACACACAAGACTCTATGACGATCTCGGATCGACAGACTAAGCTGTACCAGTGTCACCAGAGAACTGCCATCTGACGTGGGGTATAATACCATCTAGGAGTTCTCGGCGAGTCTGTTTAGTGTACCCAGTCTCCACTGAGCACCCGTATACCATCTCTGATGTCAAACACCAATGGATATGGGATCATCCATCGTCCATCATATGGGTCGAGAAGATATACGCTAGTCTACTCTGGAATATTGATGCCCCGTCTCGATATTCCCACGACTAGGAACATTGAAGGATGTACTAATGGACTGCCCAGGCCCCACTAGTATGATATGCATCATAATCCTGGAAGTCGAGTACACATCCTAAGATCTTTATCAATATGTAACAAAGAGATATCATGTGTACATGTTAAGATAAAGAGCAACCAGATAGCGTACTATCATGTCGAGCAAGAAAGTCCTCCCTATATATGTCCCAGCATCCACTACAATTTACATCTCATGTACAGTAATGGCCTCTAGGGCATACATATAACTAACAATCTCCCACTTACACTAGGGCCATATGTTGTAGTATCCAATACCCAACAATCAGCAGTGGTTATAGTATCCCATACTCAACCATCCCATAAAAGTCTCTTTTGGGAAAAGGCCTTTGTGAGTGGATCCGCCGTGTTGTCCTCTGAGTCTACTCTCCTAACCTCGATCTTCCTGGAGATCAACATTCTCCATGATCAGGTGATACTGCCTTAGAATCTGTCTGGGTCACTGATGAGACCGGGGTTCTTAGGCCAAAGTCACACCTCCATTGTCACACAATGGTAGGAACCTTGTTCATCTCATGAACAAAAATACACCCAGACTACCTCTTTGGTAGCATCTTTGGTAGCGATGTATCCAGCCTTTATCGTCTAGTCTTCCACGGTATCTAGCTTGGAACTCTTCCAACATATCGTCCCTCCACTGAGGGTAAAGACAATGCATGTGACTGACATTCAGTCATCCTTACCACCCTGAAAGCTATCCAGTGATTCTTCCCAGGATCGATTGATACCATCTCACTACACCTAGTGAGAATCCTAACATCCATTTAGATCTATCTCATAGATCCAAAAACCAAGGATTTAGGAGGTATCACCTTGATACTATATGGTGAATCCTTGTGATAAGAGGAGATTGACCGTGCGTAGCATAGGAAACTCTTTTCTTATCAAGAGTATGTCATCCACGTACAATACGAGGAATACCACCATACTTTCTACTACCTTTTTGTATATATAAGGTTCATCTATCATTTTGATGAAGTCAAACTCTTTGACTACTATATCAAAACAGATGTTCCAACTCCGCGATACTTGCTTTAACTCATAAAGCAACTTGCACACGTTTCCGCTGCTCCCACTGTCTACGAAGCCCTCTGGCTGTATACTTATAGACGTTCTCTTCTAAATCAATATTTAGAAAAGCAGTCATGACACCCAACCGCCAGATATCGTAGTCATGGTATGTAGCAGTGGCAAGTAGGATCCGGACGGACTTAAGCATAGCCACTGGAGAAAAGGTTACATCACAATCCAAGCCTGGTTAATGACGAGAACCTTTTGCAACAAGTCTAGCTTTGAAAGTCTCAACTTTTCCATCTACACCAAGTAATCTTCTCAAGATATACTTGCTCCTGATGGGGATTTAACCCTTCAGATATAGCAACCAAAGTCCATACTTTGTTGGTGTACATGGATTCCATCTCAGATCGCTAAGCATCCAGCCATTCTTACAGAGTCGCCACTCTTGATGGCCTGCTCGAAACTAGTTGGGTCATTATCTCCATGATGCAATCCTCGCTCCCACTATCATCGAAAAACCGAAGTATCTCTCAGGCGGATGAGGAACCCTACCAGATCGGCGGAGAGGCTGAGGTTCGTCGGGAACTATTGAATCCTTATTCAATAGGTATGTAGCTTCACAAGTACATAACCCCCAAAGGAAACAGGTAACTCAGTAGTACTCATCATAGAGCGCACCATATCTCATAGGGTGCGATTGCTCCGCCCCGATACACCGTTGTGATGTGGTGCATACGGAGGAGTAATGCTAAGAGAGAATCTCATTCTCCTTTAGAATAGTCCAGGAATTCCATGCTCAAGTATTCTCCTCCCTGATCTCATCACAGGACATAATACTTATACCTGTATTGGTTCTCTACTTCTATCTTATATTCTTTGAAGTTCTCAAAAGCTTCAGACATGTGTTTCAACAGGAACATGTGTCCGAATCTTGAGAGATCATCAGTGAATGTAAGGAAGTATAAAAAACCAGTCCTTGCATTTATAGACAGGGGACCACATACATCATCATGTATCAGTCCCAAGAGTTTATCAACTCTTTCTCTGTTTCAAGTAAACGGAGTTATGGTCATTTTATCTTTGTGACATGACTGGCAAGTTTCACAAGATGTAAATTCAAACTGATTTAAATATGCATCTTAATATAACTTAGCTAGTCGGGTCGCATTGATATGACCTAGTCTACAATGCCTCAAGAAGAATTCGTTCATTTCTGAATCTTTCTCTTATGTTTGTTCTGTACGTTAAGAACTGTGGTTTGATTTAGAACGTATATGCTTTTAGATAACGTGCATGAACCGATCAACTCTTGATATAGGAAATGTTCAAAACGTTATCCAACACTACAAAATTATATCCTTCTTTAGTAAATAAAGAGACCGATATGATGTTGTATATCAGGTTCGGTATCTAATAACATTCGTTCAGAATCAATGTATTTGGTGATACAGGGTGATAACTGCCAACACCTTGGCTGCAACAATTGCACCATTCTCTATACTTATAGACATATCACTCATTCCCAGTTCTCTACCTGTCTGTAGCCCATGTAACAGATTACATATATGGGATCCTGATCCGGTATCAAATACCCAGGACGTAGAGGATACTGAGAAATAGTTCTCTGTAACGAACAAACCCGAAGAAGATGCATCTACATGCACTTTCTTCGTTTGGGCGGCATGGGAATCCTGGTATTCCCCTATTTCCTGCTCGTTCTCATATCAGTCACCCACAAGCCGCAAGCGGTCTGCTAAACGTAACTTCCACCCGGGTATTGAGCGATCAGAAGATCAACGAGCAAGCCTGCTCACACTCCTGCGAATCCAATCAGTAACACTTACCGCACAGTCCGGTCTGTTTGTCTATATGTCGCATATCTTGCCTAGGGGTGGTGAACGTCAGACCCCAGTAGCTTGATAAGTCATACCGATGTAAGGTCCATAACGGTCGTGAAACTACTAATAACACTTACCAGTAAATCACATCAACCCTGGCCAGGGATTTCCAGTTATGGCTAGTCGAGCATAGCGCAACATCAACCCCCAATACCGGGAGAGACGAATCCTCTCCTATCGCTCATTACCTCCATGTGACTCGGGACTGTACCCAAAAACCACCTGTTTGCACGACTCAGTAGAGCCGTGGTAGGGTGGAAATCAAAGCACAGTGGGAGACACACAAGACTCTATGTCGATCTCGGGTCGACAGACTAAGCTGTACCAGTGTCACCAGAGAACTGCCATCTGACGTGAGGTATAATACTATCTAAAAGTTCTCGGCGAGTCCGTTTAGTGTACTCAGTCTCTACTGAGCACCCGTATACCATCTCTGATATAAAACACCAATGGATATAGGATTATCCATCGTCCATCACATGGGTCGAGAGGATATACGCTAGTCTACTCTGGAATATCGATGCCCCGTCTCGATATTCCCATGACTATGAACATTGAAGGATGTACTCATGGACTACCCAGGCCCCACTAGTATGATCTTCATCATAATCCTGGAAGTCGAGTACACATCCTAAGGGCCTTATCAACATGTAACAAAGAGACATCATGTGTACATGTTAAGATAAAGAGCAACCAGATAGCGTACTATCATGTCGAGCAAGAAAGTCCTCCCTATATATGTCCCAGCATCCACTACAATATACATCTCATGTATAGTAATGGCCTCTACGGTATACATATAACTAGCAATACTTATCCACACTTGCTCAAAAGATCCTAGCTTTCCATGCTCCAAGGGATCCTAGAGGCTAAAACATGACATGGGAAGTGTTTTGGTGGTGTTTAATGAAGGTTTTGCAAGATTTAGTGCAGGAAAGATGAAGGTTTCAGTTGAGAGTTGAGAAGATGAAGAAATAATTGAGAAAGAGATAGAGTGAGATGAGAATGAGAGAGTGAGGTGTGATAATGATGAGAGGGTGAGTGTAGGGTGAGTACACCCTTACACTTACTTTCTCCCTCTCCATCATTAATGCAAGCATGCCTCCTCCATGAGTTACCTTACCACCTCCCCCCATTCAAAAACAATAAGATAATTCACACACAAATATCTAAGGGAAAGTTAATCATGGCATGGATTTGTTTAAAGTGTCATGGCCACTAAACAAGGTTAACACTAAACAACCCCCATGTTAACATGCAAAGTGTGTGCAAGTCAAAACAAATAATAATAAAATATTAATTAATCTATATAAAATGCGAGAAAACTATTTTGGTAAACTTTTTACTAAAAACCCGCATTATCGCTTAATTAATACTAATCGCATTCTAAGGTGTTACAATTACGCTCTGTAAAGCAGAGCACCGTTGGATTGAAGATCCAATAGTGATTAAAAATCACCAAGCTACAGAATAAGCTCTGTATGGGAAAATATTTCACCAATCTTTCTAAACAAGAAAGATTATTCTCTGAAAAACAGAGCACCGTTGGATTAAAGATCCAATGGTGATTAAAAATCACTAAGCTGCAGAATAAGCTCTATATGGGAAGATATTTCCCCAATCTTTCTGAACAAGAAAGATTATGCTCTGTAAAACAGAGCACCGTTGGATTAAAGATCCAATGGTGATTAAAAATCACCAAGCTACAAAATAAGCTCTGTATAGGAAAATATTTTCCCAATCTGGTTAAAAAAAATAAGAAAAATTTCTTCTGTAAAATAGAAGTCCCTAGATCAAAAATCCAACGGCGGATAAAATCCCTGAATCAATTAAAAAAATCTCTCAATGAGAGATTTCCTTAACTAAATCTACAAACTTGCCTCCACTATAGAAAGGCCCCAAGACTTCAAGTCTTGTACAGAGGAGACCCTTCCATAAGATTTGAGAAAACAAAGAAGAAGAGAAGTTCTCTTTGAAGAAAAAAAGAAACCCTAAGTGAGAAAAAGGACCTAGAGATCATTTTATCTTCTCTTACAAAAGTTTAACCCTTCCAAAAAAAGAACTTAGTTCTTCCTCTGGTTGAGGTCTGCAGAAGCAGATCTCCCCACAAGTTGAGAATTTAATTCTCATCAAGGAGATTCTGTTATGCAGTCCCAAACTTAGAGGAAAGAACTAGGATTGAAGAATTTAATTCTTCCAAAGACATAGGAATTTAATTCCTCTGGTAAAACTAGGGTTTAACCCTGCATAAGAATTTAATTCTTATCAAACAAAGGAATTGAAATTCTCAAGACTAAGATCAAGAGCCCTATGCATATTAGCGTTCAACGCTATAACGACAGATCACGTGTTCCTATATGAGCACCTCTAAGGACCAAAAAGGAATGACTGAGATCGAGTCACGTGATCCCACGTGACCCCTAATAGTGCTCAGCACTTGTAAAAAGGGAATTAAAAGGGAAGGGGAATAAATTAAGACGGTTCTCATTTTTGGGGCGCCTTACGTGATCCCACGTAACCCCCAATAACGCTTAGCACCTAGAACAGAATAGGAAGAGAAGGCAGTGCCCAACTCTAGAGCACCTCACGTGCCCACACGTGATGGCCATAAGGACTAAGTGTTTAACACTTATATACAGATGGGGATTTAGACCTAAGTGCATAACGCCTAATCTTCAGGTGCCTCACATGCCGCGCGTGAGTGCTCCAAATTTCAGTGTCTAACACTACTTATGAGCCTAACGTGGGAGCACGTGAACACTAAGAAGATACCAGTGTTTAACACTGTGAGAGTCCAACCTTAGCCAAAATTAGCCAAGTCTCCTGAGGCCAAAACCTTTTGACCATCAATCAACCGAGCCCTCCTATACTCAGGTCTCCCCGAATCGATCTTAGTTCCAAAGATAGCCAATGATCTCCTGACACATGGCATCTAAAATGATGTTTATTCCACCATGATCTATCCCTTCAATCTGAAGTTCGGTTCAAGGGTACATCTCTCCACACCTCTGATACATGTCGTTGTAATTCTTCAACGGTGTCAGAGAGGTAGAGGGTCCCGACAACCAACAGCTCTTGGATGCACTCTCAAACTTATGAGCAAACCCCAGTGGACCGTAATGTCCTTAAACTAACAACAGACCGCAACGTCCTTAAACTAGCTATGGACCGTAACATCCTTAAACTAGCTGTGGACCGTGATGTCCTTAAACTAGCTGTGGACCGCAATGTCCTGAAACTAAAACGATAGTGCCCAAATGCTCTTTCGTTGGATCAAAAATGATCCCGAACCCCCGTTAAGTAGATCTTAGTCCAATATCGGATTAACATATCCTTAACAAATATTTAATTCGATCATAATCTCAAACATGGTTAACGATCCTTAACTCAAACCAAACCCAAATCTAAGAAAATACGGATTTGGACTAATCCATGCCCTACGGGCGACAACACAAATTAGTCTCCGTATACAATCCACGGGCAATCCAAAATAAAACAAACACACACGACACAAAGTGACCTTCTGGAGCAGGAGAAAGTGGTTATCGCTACGCGGTAACGTAATTAACTGCAGGGGCTTACGCCTGCAGGGAAGAGCGTCCTCACAATCAAAAACCCCTCACAATGAGGGGAAATCTGACGAAGTCTGCTACAACGGATGCATCCGTCCAGACCTCCGATACACGGTGCCATAAATCAACTTGGCATCTTCGGAGAGGTGGACGGATAAAACCAAATAGCATATGCCCCCAAATGCAGGCAAGACGTCTATCTTTCCTGAATTTTGGCGGTAAACAGATTCTGGCACGCCCGGTGGGACCTTTTCCTCTTTCCACTCCACACTTCGTATGTCGTGTTCGCGAACGAATCGCGGTTTAATATGGTTGCCCCTGGATTCGAGGTACTAAGATTTGGTGTCTTGCTCAGTGCAGAAGAGAAGATGATATCGATGGCTTCCATCTGCACCAATTGCAACAGCAACTCCCACTCCGTCCCAGCTGGAGGAGTGACTTATGGGCCTCCATCTTCGCAATGCCAGTCGAATAGGTGACTCAGGCCACTACTGGACTGTTCTTCGGAACCATGCTCTCGCCAATGAGCTTCAATGCGTCAATGCCATCACAAGAAGCCCCAAAGAAGTTGGTCTTTGATCGGCTCGCAACCACCATGGCCCCTCTTAACGGGTCATCCAAGTCCGCTGCCTAAGTCTTCGATAGGCTGAGCCAAAACTCCACTGGGCCCATAAAGGGACCCGCAATACCTAAAGGGGTTATCTCGAAGCGGATAGCCATTCCAGCTCCGGTAAACGAAGTCATCAAAGGGGCTTCTCCTTTTAAGGGATCGGTCTTCACAAGACTGGCCGTTCCGACTCCTGCTACGGGTGAGGTCATTACAAGTGCTTCCCCTATTCGAAAGTCAGTCTTCGACAGGTTAGACGTTCCCTCTCAACGAACGTCAGCTTCGACAGGTTGGCACCAAAAGCAGCCTCTCACCAAAGAAAGGGGCATGACAAAGCCATTCTCATAACTGAACCATTCCCATCTGCACGACATGCTCGACGTCGCCACTGGAGCCGAGTAAGGAAGGCTGGGGGCAGTTTCCCCTTTGGAATTACCCCACCGGCTCCAATGGTGGAAATTGATGCTGCTGTTCCAACTGGGAACAGTTTCGAGCTGTTCAGGAGGGTGCGCAAGAACTCTCCAACCGCCATCTTGAAGAAGTCTCCTCCGCCTGTCGAAAACACAACCCAGGTGAAGCCGAAACAGCCTCCTCAGTGGTTGTCCTCCAAGATCCACAGAGTTTGGTGGAAAGTCCAAGACTCTGTAATTGACAAAGATTACTCTCGCCGGTTGAAGAAGACGAAGGCTCGGCAAGAGGGGGACCGTACCTCTGCCATACTACGAAAGGTATCGTCTGCATGGGTGCCTACCGCAACGGCCCCCTCAACTTCGACCTCCCATAAGAGAAGAGGGCCGGAGAAGATCCCCCTGCCCGCGGCAAATTTCAAAGACAGTGGACTAAAACGCCCCAAGTCTGGGGGCATGGTTGTGCATACCGTCTACATGGCATCCGGAAAAGAGGATAGTCGTGCTTCCGTGAGTCATCGACCACTCACACGGTTTGTGACGAAAACTCAGGAGCAACAACAAAAGCTCTAGGAAATGTTGACAAGAATGGCCGCACTCACTAGGCAGAAAGAAAGCCCAGAAGTATCGTCGGAACAACGCCAAGAGCGGGATACCGACACCGAATTCTTACGAAGGATGCTTGAAAAGAAAGATAAAGAGGCCGCGGAACAAGCGGCTAATATAAAACAGATGGCGCTTCTATTCCAAGACATGGTTGGGATGATGATCCAGTCGGATCCTCCAGCTGAAGACCATCCAATAATCATTGAAGACGATAGAGGGGAGACATCGAACCCTCCTCCAGCTTTATCGGCAGCCAGGGAGGAGATGATCTCCAAAGCTACCCTTGATGACTACATAACTCAACAAATACGAGCTCATCAAGCGAACAAAGCGGCATGCCAGGCCGTCAGAACTGGGTGACCTTATCCAGGCTGGTACGACCAAATTAAGTACCCGCCAGGATATACGATCCTCAAATTCCATATGTATAAGGGGACGGGCAATCCGTACCAACACGTTTCTCAATTCAGAGCTTTGTGCGGTAATACCGGGGGCGATGACAAACTATTGCTTCGCTAATTTGTCGGCAGCTTGGCGGAGACAGCATTCGAATGGTATTCATAGCTTCCAAATGACTCTGTCAAGACATTTACGGAGATGGAACTACTGTTCATACAGCGGTTCGCAAGCGCAAGCGAGCGCACCCAAATCACGGAATTAATCAACGCCAGGGTGAAGCCGGGAGAAACCCGGGTTCAGTAAACAATTCGGTGGCGGAACCTATGGTCGAAGTGTGAACAGCGCATAGAAGAAGCTCCTGCTGTGGGCATGTTCGTGGGGACCCTCGACCATCAGGCAACTATATCCCAATTTTTTATGTTCTTCAAGCCAATCACCTTCCAGGCCTTGATTGAAAAGCTGGCCCAAATGGATCAGATGAGCCATATGCCATCCTCTTCAAAAATGGATCTCCGGAATGAAAAGGGGAAAGGGAAAGCGACATTTGTCGCCAACGCTCAACAACAATCGAATGACCCGAAGCCAGTGGCTCACCAAAACAACAGACCATGAGCCCTCGAAAAAAAGTTGAGACGTCCTTACTCGTTCCTCTAAGATAAAACGAGGAGATTATTCGAACTAGCGGTGCACAACAGGCTCATCACTCTGCCGAATCCAAAACGCCCACTGCAATCGGGAAACGTCAACAATCCCAATTACTTCCCCTACCACCGAATAGTGGGCCACCCAATCGAAGATTGCTACGTCTTTAAAAACGGGGTCGAAGACCAGTACCAACAGGGCAAGTTCGCGCTGTCCGAAAACTGGAAGGTAAACCTGCCGCAACAGCACACTTCTAAAAAGGTAGATACGCCGGGGGTATAACTCGTGCGGCATTAGCTTCAAACATCTGGGACGATATCTTGTCATTCGCAGCAATCACTGGCTCATTTGTCCGCACGTTGAACAGTGCCTCAATCATCAAGTATAGTCGGTGCATTGACGGTCATCACAATCTGGCTGGCCTCTAGCAGTGGCCTGATCCTCTGGTGCTGATCTGCACGTTCGAGAAATCTCGTAAAAGCGATCCAGTAAACGTTCATGGCGCGAAAACACAATAACGACGCATCTATGCAAATCGTAAGTCCCTGGAATCACGCCCTGGTCAGTCCTCGTCCGTGACGAGCTCGTGCTGACGCAACTCTAGCCGTAGCTCTCTCTGCCCGTGTAATCATGGCAGCAAAACCATAAACTGATATCGATGAGGATAGATCATATCAATGAATATAATGATGTGTAAGGAAATGTACATCATAAGGCTTCTTAAGCGGAGTAGCGTATCGTAAGTATACCGCGGAACATACACACGGTACGTCACTCTCCTTAAGTCACCTGCTCTATCAACCAAGGTCAACCTACGCGACGAAAGTTCGGGTCTAATACCCGCTCGACTAAGTCTAAGTTCCGTAAGGTCAAGCCTAGATTCCGTATATTTACAAACGCCCTAGGCTCCGCATAGTCAAACATAGACTCGAACCAAGGTTAACCTAGCGCTCTGAAACCAACTTTGTCACGACCCGAAATGGCACGTGACTGGCACTTGAATCATATGAAGTCTATAGGACCCCATCTAATTCAAGTAAGCCAAAAATTCCCAGAAATCTAAACCATTTTAAGGAAAAAGTGCAGAAAACTGGTTTTAAAAACAAGTGGTTTTAATAACATCAGCCGAAGTATTTCATTTTAAAATCTCAAGTCTTTTCTAAAAATTTCGGCAGAGTTTCCTTTGTAAATACTGGCCCCAAAAGGGTACAACAAGCATAATATGAATAAAGGCATCCCCAAGCGGGAGCTAGCTCTTCGTCAATTGACGGTCACAACCACGCAAGCAATATAATATACAACGCCGAAGGGCGAGGATCAAAACTCAAAAGGAAACTCAAAATCATCAAGAAAACCATAATAATACAACGCGCAACTCTAAGGTCGAAAGAATATACAACTGGTCTTCTAAGGTTAAATAATATACAAGTCTGGTTGATAGAGGTTGCTAGATACAACAGAATATAAATGAGGTACAATGGTGGTCACGATGCGAGTGAACCTGCCTACCAAAGCAATCACCCGGAATGAAAGCAGTATACCAGCAAAGCCGCAACGAAACCTGTATGGCAAAACCTGCAAGAACTGTGGCACAACGGGGGTGAGTTGCCAACTCGTGAGTAGAAAATATCACCGAGCAGAAATCGTATGTATGACTCAATCCTAGGTCAATACGATCAAAAATATATATCCTTAATATGATAAAGTCTGAAGCATGATAAGGTGGCAAGGGTAAACATCTATACATAAGTGTAATACCAAGTGCTCGTGTCAGTACCTCAGATAGCAACATATCATAACAAGAGGTATGAATGCATGAAAACAGAATGCATCTAAATGTGGAAGCTGTTTTCATTATATAGTGAGATTTCTGTATAATTATAAATCGAGGTATCATCAATGAAATCAACATGAAATCAGTGTCAAGCATCGACACAAAAACATAAATCTCAATATCTCAGGTTTCGGCAATCCGGACTGGCCTGTAACCTCGAATCTCAGTATCTAGGGCTCCGGCTATCCGGACTGGCCCATAACATCAAATCTCAAAACCTCGGGCTCCGGCTATCCGGACTGGCCTGTACTCCGATCGGTATCCTCCGGATATCCGTCGAGTCACAATACAATCACCGGTCAGTAATGCTCCCCTGTCTCAGGCTCAACGCCATCATCTGCGACCATCTTGTCCCGGGGTACCGCACCGGGTCCACCATGCACCCAAAGACGGTTCCTCCTCCTCCTCGAATCGGGTGTATGATATCGCTCAAGAGCCGAGAAAACTCATGGTGGACATACCTCAAATCATATCATGAGAAAACCGCACTTTTATCTTTTGAAAATGATAATTAGTTTATAAATCTTTGCGGTTTCTCTAAATCCAGAAATCTCATGGAAATCCGAAATCATAAATCACAATGTAAATAAATAATGAATACTGGGTTCCGGCAATCCGGACTGACCCAAAATATTGCATGGCAATGAATATATGAATATATGTGCATGATATAACGCAGTAAATAAATGCAATGTCTAAGCTATCATAAAATGGTAGGCTCACTAGTATCATGTCGAAACTATCAGCTAACAAGAGATATCAGTGAATCAATATTCTCTAAAGTGTGCGTGACATGGCAATTACCGATGATGATGTGTGTGAGCCGGCAAGCAGGTGTACGTGGAGCATACGCATCATCGGTAATGGTGCTGGTGTCCTAATAGCATGATTTTGATAATAACTACGAAACACAATATAAGCATGCAATGCGATGCAAACAACATGAATATGCAGAATATGAATAATAACGCAATAATAACGAATCTGCATTTATATAAATATGAGTTGTACCGTTTTGCCATTTGAAATAACATGAATCGTGATGTTTAGTAAATAGGGACTATGGTGTTTTGAAGAAAACGTACGTCCTTTGAAATATCCGTAGAATCCCTTATCCTGTCTTTAAAATACTCACGATTCGTTAGTTTTGAAATAGGTACGACTCGAGTCTAGTCTAACATCTACAAGTAATCTACAGGACTAAACTAACAGGCTAATCGAAAAGGTAAGGAAACCGCCTAAATCTGAGTCGATATATATATATATATAATAGTCGGTGATCCCTAGTATCACATGTGATACAATATATAACATGACATTCTCGAGTCAAGAGTGTGGATCTATCATCAATATATATAGCTCGTACGGAAAATCCATCGTACGGCATCCCAAACTGGGTACGGGTCAATATCACATTTATCTCATTATTCAACTGGTATCCCTATCATCATATCATGATCTGGGTACTGATCTAACGTCTAGTACATACTGATACCATCTACATATATATGTGTGTGTGTGTATGAAAACACAACGCCCCAAAGACCCGCTATAAAATCATGCCGTATCTCAAATACGAACCATGTCCCATCACCGATCTCATGGCATCATGCCCAATCTCATCGACTCGTCTCCAAATATCATGTACTATCATCATCATCCATGTATATATATACGTATATATATATATATACATAGTCCCATACCTATATGTATTTATATATACATAAATATCCCCATATACACGTAAGTAATAAAATGTATGCAAGTGTATGTGTGTGCGTGTATGCAAATCATTAATCTAGGGTTCATGACTAAAACTAACTATCGACACTATCATCCAATTACACTAAAGTTTATCCATGAACTCCTAAAGTCTATCTAGATAATCATCTAGTCTCATAAAAAACATAATTTTATATATATATACGTATTCGTATACTACACTACGAACTGCGGGGGTGCTATACGCCATCCACCCGACTTCCCCCGTAGATATATATCTACTCACCTTGCTCTTGCTTGTCGATGTCGATGTCCCCTTCCTCTGCTTCATCGTCTCGAAATCCACATGAGGGTACCTACAACCAATACACAATCGCAAATGTGTATCAAAATCGAGTCGGAAAACCAAAACGGCACACGTTTCGCTCATAGGTTAAAACCTATAGCCTCGCATGCAAAACACGACCAATAACCCTAGTCGTTGACGTTCAAACGCCACACGACGGAAACACAATATCAAATACCAAATTCAAATTCATAAAAAAAAACCGCAAAACGAATTCAGAACTTCAAAAACATGCTCCAGATTTTACCCTATGTGAAATTATCCAATTTTGCATATGTAAAGGGTCTATTTTACAGGTAAAGGAGCCATGAACCAAATACGGATCAATTCACCATCACTCTGGCCGCAAATTGCGGCCAGAACTATTAAATTTGTGGTCATGGGTTAGGGGTTGGGGCTCTGGTCTTTAGGGTATGCTCCATATCACCTGCACATCTCTCTGTGATTGCTAAATAATTTTCAGAGGCTCCGGGTGTTAGCAGATCTCCAATTCTCATCACAAATTCCAGAAATTCCAATGTCGGCAGATTTCCAAGTTCGTGTCTTGGGGTTCTACTCTCTGGTTTTGTCCAGAATTTAACACTAAAGGGGTTGTATAGCCTCTACTAATCTTAATTTACACTTCACAATTCAAAGTCCCTTCAAACCTCATCTTAGAATTTTCAAAGTTCACTAAGCCATCCTAAAACAGTCACTCCACTGCATTTAGGCACTTGAATCACTTCAACCTTCGGTACCATCCTTACTCGAAAGAGCTAATATAATTGAACGGTGACCGTCGATCGAAACATGAATGCTAAAGTGAATGTAAAACTATACTAAGGGTGATGAAACTACCTCATTTGGCAACTCAAGAATTTTCTTGAGTTACCCAAAGTCTCCAAAATCCTTGCTTTCTTGGTCCAAAGTGTTTGTGTGGAGCTTATGCACATTTTTAATGAAGTGGGGATAGACTTTGGATGAGTTTTTGGTGGTGTTTGTGAAGGTGAAGAGGAGGGGGAGTGAGAGGCAGCCATGGTGATGGAGGAGGGAGAGAATGATGAAGGAAAACAATGAGGAAACAAAGCCATGGTCCAAGGTTGACCCCCTCCCCCACCTCTCTCTCTTCTCTCACTTGGCTACACCTCTTATTCTATTCTTTTCTTTTCTTTTTCTTTTCTTTTGTTTTCTTATCTTTTCTTTTCATTTTAAAACAAAAGTCATGCATGAAAAAGGAAAGAAACCATGGTAGGAAATGTAAAATGTGTAGTATGACATGGTGCATGTTATGTGCACAAATCCGGCTTAATACACGATTAGTGATATTTAATTACGATTAGCATTAAAATTGTATATAATTAATTATAAAATTTCATAGTTTGCTTAAATCCAATAAAGCACTCTCATTTCAGTAATTTCTATAATTTTCCAAATATTATCCAATTTATCAGTATTTAATTATACCGCACTATCAAAAAATTCATAATATTTATTTTTTTAATTATAAAAATTCCCAAAAATAATATTTTATTTTTCTGAAATGTTACATGTGGCCAGGTAAGTGGGAGGTTTTCCGCTACGTAAGTAGTGGGCCTAATTAAGTAACCATTTGTCTTAGACACACTTACCTTAGACACCACAAAAAGAAATGCAGATAAGCAATAGATTACCCACGACCTCCTTCTGTCCTAATTGAGCGCGACGGTGCTTAGAGTCTTGTCTAGATATTTTTTAGTTAATGAGGGTGATGCGGATGCTAGTTTTGTGATTTTTGGGGCTTAGGACGGGTAATGAAATCCCCACCTAATCTGAATTTGGTCTTTGCCCCTTAATTTCCGTATTAAAATATGCAAACAACCAATTTCAAGAAACGCAACAAAATTTTATTTTAGCGGCACTGTTTTTGTAAAGAATCCTGCAGAAAATGGTTATTGGACAAGATCAGAGAGAAGAGGAGAGAACAGAGAATATACCACAAAAGTTTGGAACACTGAAACGCCTAAACGGCGGCGGAACCGCCGCAAAAACCGGCCATTAGCCGTGGATCCGCGGTGGAATGGAGGAATTAGGGTTTCAAAATTTTCCTGTAGCTTCTTGTACTCCTCTGGAATTTGAAGATCTTCTCTGAATCTTGATCTCAGTGCTACAATGATTCTAGATCCCCTCGCAAAAAAAAAATCAAACACTAAATGTTAAGCACATTATGCGATTCTTGGATTAAAATTTGATGGAATAATAATTTTTCAACTCAAATTGCAAGAACGAACAAATTACGCACGCATCCCAGGCAACGGCGCCATTTAATTGATCTAAAATTTCGGATCGTGTTTTGAAATTGTAATCACAACCAAAGAATTTGTAACCGCAATCAATTAACGGTGTCGATGTAGCTCGTTAATGAATACGGATCGTCTACTGAGATTCGTGAATTTGTTCGATCTTGCTTTAGATGAGTTGAAAGAAAATATAAAAGGAAATTCAAGAAAGTAATTCGAGATTTAATTGAGTTGTAATTTCAAGAAAATCAAGAATATATTCAAGAATTAGAAATCAAGAAAGTGTCCAATATCAATTTGAATTATCATGATTATGAAGAATAGCTTGTAGGAATCGATCTAATTAGTAGCAATGATGAATACTAATAATTATGAATCTTATCTATTGATTAATTGTAGCTAGAACGATGGTGATGAATGAAGATTAGGGTTCTATTGAAGAAATTAGGGTTTCTCCTTCACTATCCCTTGTCTTTTCATTGATCATCATTCGGATCTATCCTCCAGCAAAGAGAATCATCAATCATTTGATCCCTAATTTGCAACGAAATTCATAAGAACACGATCTCGATCCAAATTAGGTCATTGATGATTCTTTCTCCTAAAGTTCACAATCCTCATAAGACTTAAGATTAGTATTAGGATTTCATCATCATTAGATCTACCGATTCTCTCGATTCCTTTACAAGCGGAGATTTCACTCACGCATTATGAAAATTGAATAATCAAGAATGAAGAATTTCATAATGCAAGAATCTAAAGAAAGCAAGACTAATAGTAATGATCACCTTTATTAAATCTTCTTCAAATTTACACAATTCCTCAATTCGAGATACAAGACTAAGCTCTTGATTGCTCCTTTGAAGAAGTGAATTTATCGTCGATCTTTGCGTGGCTCGATCGCCGTGAGACGTGGATCGTCGCGGATCTCTTGCTCTTGATGACGATCGGCGTTGCGATAAAGGATCTTTGGAGTAGTTGCTTGATAATGCTCTCAATGGATCTTGAATTGGAAATTTGATTTGGATGTTGTTTTTGATCAAGTTGTATCACTCAACTTGTGCAATAATTTGGCTCAATATTCAACAACCTTCAACCATTAGATGTAGATCCCCTTTTATAAATCTCAAATGAATCTTCCCTCATAAGCTAGGTTGTTAGAGAGAGCCTTCTAGAATGAGCTTGTTACAAAGAGCCTTCTAGAAGAAGCCACGTGGTAATTAAGCGTCTTGAGGAAGCAAGGTTGTTAGAATGAAGCTTCTGGAGAGAATACGTCATCGGAGTCCCCAACTCGACCGCGGATCCGCGGCAACTCGGCCAACTCGGCCGCGGTTTCGCGGCCATATGAATGTATCTCTGCATCATTTCTCTGGCTTATCTTGGTTTTTGTATTTGTGTCTTCATGTGAAATCTGGAATCTTATAATTCTTTCTTGGATGCTGCCAGATTTTAAGTCTTTGACTTGATGCATTTTATCGGCACTTTTGCGATTCCGATTGTTTGACCTGAAGAATTTTCTGCACACAATCTCAATAAAATGTGTTGAGATATACAATATCATGCGTGAAGTAATAAACAAACAATTTCCTATAAAAAATGTTGATTATATATATAACACTGGGTAATTAGTATTTTCCAGACAAACTGTTAATATGTGTTATATTTTTATCAACTATCCTTAGATGATTAGAATAATGAGGAAATTGATGTGTTACAGATTGCATTATTTTCGACTGAACAGGTACCTTACCAGGTCCACCATATACCCGTAGACGGCTCAGCCTACTCCTCGAATCGGGTACGCTCATAACTCAGCACCTAGAAAACTCATGGTGGACATGAAATATCATATCAAGGGAAAACCGCCTTTTTAAATAACTCAAGTTTCAAAATGTTCTTGCGATTTCCCAAATCCAAGAAACAGAAATCTCATGAAAACATCATATAAGATATAGCACTATAACAATGTATGTATGCTGCTAACATGATGCGTACTAGTACAAGAATCAATATCTAACTGTTAATAATGAATATGGTACAATATATTTATTCATGGCAATTTCTATAGTGTGCGTGACATGGCAATTACCAACGGTGTGTATGGTATATAAATCAGTGCATGTGCAACATGAACCGTTAGTAATGGTGCAGTGTCCCTATTAATAGTATGTCAAGGTACAACAGGTAATAGGATGCACAATATGATACGCATGGATAATTCACAACATATAAACATAAAGTACAAGATATTATCACTTGAATCTAGCCATCGGCGCTTAACGCCATACAGGCGATTCCCCCGTAGATGTTAAATCTACTCACCGGACGATCTCGACCTAAGTGAATCCAATCACCTCTTTCTCCTTCCTAGTTGCGTCCGCAGTCCCCGCAAGTGACCCTAGCATCACACAAACCATAACGAGCGAAATTAGTAAACTTTTCGATAACAAACGGACACAAACGTCAAACCAACGAATCAACTCCCACAAGCTACCAAGTGTTAGCTTAGCGGGCTAAACGTGTGCAGCGACATCCTAAACCACTCCTATGGCAGTTAAACGTACGAAACACCTAACGAATGTCGGATAAATCCGCATCGCACAACATCGAAACGCAAGAATTATAGCTAAACGGTCCTAGATTTTTATACACAAAGAATTAGAGAAAGTTGCACATGCCACAAGCCTACAAATAACCCCAGAGACCCCACGACGAAGAATTAAACCCTAGTTCCCTACTTTGGCCGCAAATTGCGGCCAGAAGAAATAAAATTACGGCCTTGAAATGGAGGCACGGTCTCAGGTTTTAGGGAAAGATTCTAGGTCTCTAAACTACGTCTCTGTGATGGCAACTTCTCAAACTAATACCTTGGTCGACAGCAGATTCAAACAGAGCCCTAAAACATAACAAAATACGATATTAACACTAATTTAAAACATTAAGCTATTTTAGTGAAACAAATTAAGGCAAAACCTTCCTGAGAGCCTAAATAAGGGTTTAAGATCATTATCTCACCAAAACTTGGGCAAAACCCTAGTCTTGCAAGCTCCAAGACATCTCAAGAGGGTTAAACATGCTTAGTTGAGAGTTTAGTAGGGTTTGATGTTGATTTAGGCTTAAGGTTAGTGGGAAATAATTTTCAAGAGAGGATTTTTAGTAAAGAAGAAGAGGAGGAAGAGAAAATGAGAGGGCATGAGTGTTGTGAGGAAATGAGAGAGTGAGAGGGTGAGGGTGAGAGATGAGAGCCATACTCTTTCTCTCTTCTCATTTAATGGCTCCCATGCTTGTCCCCCCATGTCTCCCATGCCTCATTATTGTGTTTCTCTTTTCCTTTTCTTATCCTTTTTAAAACTAAAACCTTTTATTACTTAAAACAATATATATATATATATATATATATAGAGAGAGAGAGAGAGAAATGTTTACCGCCGGAAGCCGGGAAAACTGGATGTCTTGCCTGAATCTGGGGGCAGATGCTAATTGGTGCTATCCGTCCACCTTTCCGAAGATGCCAAGTTGATTTATGGCACCATGTATCGAAGGTTTAAACGGATGCGGCCGATATAGCAGACTTCGTCAGATTCCCCCTCATTTGAGGGGGTTTTGATTGTGGCGACACTCTTCCCTGCAGGCGCAAGCCCCTGCAGTTAATTACGCTACCGCATCGTGGTAACAACTTTCTCCTTCTCCATATGGTCACTTCGTGTCGTGGGTGTTTGTTTTGTGTTTGGTTGCCCGTGGATTGTATACAAAGACTAAGTTATGTTGTCGCCCGTAGGGCGTGGACTAGTCCAAATCTGTATCTTTCTTAGATTTGGGCTTGGGGGGGTTGTGTTTAAGGATACGTTAGCTTTGTTTGAGGCTAAGATCAACTTAAACGTTTGTTAAAGACACGCTACTCTAATTTTAGACTAAGATCAACTTAACGGGATCGTTTAGATCCGACAGGAGAGCAATTGGGCTCTATTGTTTAGTTTAGTGACATTGCGGTTGATAATTGGTTTAAGGACATTACGGTCCATTGTTAGTTTTAAGACATCGCGGTCGAGGTTAAGGACATCATAGTCCGTGGATTTAAGGACTCCACAGTCCGACGTTAGTTTTAAGACATCACGGTCGAGGTTAAGGACATCATAGTCCGTGGATTTAAGGACTCCACAGTCCGACGTTAGTTTTAAGACATCACGGTCGAGGTTAAGGACATCATAGTCCATGAGTTTAAGGACCCCACAGTCCGTAGTAATGTGTGGTCGTCGGGACCCGTCACCTCTCTGACGACATTGAAGGATTACAACGACAGATGTCAGAGGAGTAAAGAGATGTACCCTCAAACCGGGTGTAAATTGATTGGAAGAGCAGTTGTGCTCAGTTCAATTTAAATTGAGGACTTATGGCCAGAATTGGGCTAAGTCCAGTTAAAAATGTTTAACATTTTATTTTATGTTCTGCCTGTTAGGCCTTTGTTTGGGCTCTGCCATTTTAATAATGCCAAGTATTGGGCTCTGACATTCTATCTGGTATTAAGTGCATAGCATTTATCAGGAACAAAATGGTGTTCTGACAGTGCGCCACATGGCGCGTCAGGCGCTTTGCGCCAATTAAAGAGCGCATTGCCCTAGCGCACATGAAGGTGACACGTGTCGCACTTAGCGCTAAGTGCCGGTTCATTAGCGCACTTGCGCTTTCCATCTATGAGTGCTTCGCGCTAGTCTGTTGGCGCGCCAGTGAGTGACACGTGGCGCACTTGACGCTGAGCGCCAGTCTATGAGCGCAGCGCTCTGTTTCAGGAGCGCAAAGCGCATATTGTGTCTCTGGTTGACACGTGGCTAGTTCTGGCGCCGTGCGCCGGTCCAATGAGCGCAAGGGCGCAGTTCATGAGTGCAAGGCACTTTTCAACAGCGCAAAGCACATCTGATCGATTTCAAGATCACAGAACAACTTTTGTGTTCTTCTAAGGAGGCTTTGCCTCAAGATCCAAGAACAAAAGTTCTTGTTTTGATAAAAGGCTCTGCCTTTATAGATCAAAGATCTATTGACGAAGTAAAAATACTTCTTTTATTTTTTTATAATTAGATCTTTTTGATCTTTTCATTTTTATTAAAGACCTTGATCATGTTCTTAGATCTCTGATCTTTTTAGAAGAGGGTTCTTCTTTTTTAATGAGATGATTTCATCTCTGTTATTCAAGAACATAGTTCTTTACCTTTAAAGATGAAGAAATGATCTTCTTTCTTCAAAGGCTTGCCTTTCTTTCTCTTTGAGTTTTTTTTTCCTCAAAGTTTGCAGAGGGGTTTTTTTTTTATATGAGACTTGAAGTCTTGGAGACTTTATATAGGGCCAATTGATTTGTTAAATTGGTTGAAGAGATCTTTCTCTGATTGATTTGGGGATGTTTCCCCACCGCTGGATCTTTGATCCTAGGGCTTCTGTTTTATAGAAAGCAATTTTCTTGTTTTCAACAAGATTGGAAAGATCTTTTCAGAACAGAATTTTAATTCTGATTAATTAATAATTTATTATTATTAGATCTTTTGATCTAACGGTGGGGAATTCTTTTAATTCCAGCGCTGGCGCACTTGGCGGTAGCGCACCTGCGTTTGACACGTGGTGCGCAGCGCAGAGCGCAGCGTAACTGCGCTAGCGCACCTATGTTTGATACGTGGCGCGCAGAGCGCAGCGCAACTGTGCTAGCGTACCTATGTTTGACACGTGGCGCGCAGAGCGCAGCGCAACTGTGCTAGCGCACCTATGTTTGACACATGGCGCGCACCTATGCTGGATCTGAAGCGTTGCTTCAACTTTTAAAATTTGAATTTTGAAACAGAGCTTTGCTCTGATTGGGGTGCGCTGCCTAGGGCGCAGCGCTCCTGGCGCTGGCGTGTCTGCTTTTGACACGTGGCGCGCAGCGCACGGGATCTGAAGCATTGCTTCGATTTTTGAATTTTGAAATTCAAAACAGAGTTTTTCTCTGATTGAGGGAAACAAATGCCCCCCCACCGTTGCGCTCACGTAGCGCACACGTGAGTGCAGCAGTGGCAACATCTGAGCCTTTGGATCAACTCAGAAGTTGAGGAGGCGGTTCAGCGCCTATAAATAGGACCTTTTGGTCCTCAGATTATCTTCATCTTCTTCTTAAGAATTTTATTCAGAGCCTTGCTCTTTTGTTCAAGAACTTTCAAGAGTTAAAACTCTACTAAATTTAGGTAGAATTAAATTAATTCTAATAAATTGGGGTTCTTACCCATTAACAGAGCCTTGCTCTCATAGATCTTTTGATCTAAAGAAAACCCCTTTAGGGTTTCATAAATAGAGCCTTGCTCTCATGAACCCATAGATCTAAATAGATCTTTTCTTAGGGTTTCTTAGCCCATGAGTCAGAGCTCTGCTCTTTTGACAATATATAGATCTTTTGATCTTTTGATGAAGAACTCTTAAGAGTTTTTTCATGGATCTTTAAGATCCTAGAATTTTAATTCTCAGGAATTAATTTTCATTAATCTTTGATGGATTTTCCATCATCATTACAGAGCTAGGCTCTTTAAGGAATTTTATTCCCTCGTGACCAGAGTTTGACAACTGTCACTCTGTTATAGAGCTTTGCTCTGAAAGGGAGATTTTCTCCTTCTCTCGAGGGATTTCTCGTTCAATGAGAATATTCTTTGAGGATTTCCATATTAATTAACAGTCTTATCCAATGATGAGGCTGTCTTATTAATTGATGCATTGTCATCTGGATTTTGTGGGTCCCACTTTGGTCCCCTTTCCACTGCATTGCAGTGTGGTATAGATTTTAATGTACCGAGCGTCGGGATTTTTTTAAAATTAAATTATGACACTGATAATTGAATTTCGTTCTTTCTTGCAGGCGACATGTCTTCTGATCTCTCTTTCCCGTTTTTCTGCTCAGAGGGAGGATTCCCTTGTCACGCCCCGCTTCCCAGTGTACGGCGAAGTGGACGTGACAAGGCCCGCTACGTATGTACTCAGAAGTACATACGCTAAGCGTAACTAAGCAATATAAAATGAATCACAAGAGACGAATAATAGAAATAACAGCAACTTTTATTAATAACATTCTTTATACAATGCATGAAATGAAAATACATCCGAAATGAAAAAGCAATGCCTAAACAGTGGCATAACAATAAAAGGAAATACTGGAAAGAACAAGATACAATGTCTAGAGCTCTGGGTCTTCCTGGAACTGCTCCAAATCTTCACTTGTGGGCTCGGTCTCAACTTGGTCCAACGCACCTGACGACATTCAAAGAAGAGAGAAATAGAATGTCGTCAGCAAACAGGTCGCTCGGTAAGTCCCAAAGAAGAATGAAGAATGAGAGTGACAGAGTATAGTATTTTCTAAAGTATTGTATTGTAGAATATTATGAAATATTGTTTAACGTAATTGTTTGTAGCTTGGTACAGGAGGATGCCAGTGTATACGAGGGGAGTCTCTATATGCCAGAGACTAAGGGCACGTATAGTACAAGGAACCGTTTATGCCACGGTACAACAGCAACGGAATATAGGTTAGGTGTCTTAATCTGACCACCTCATTCCACTTTTAACATCTTCCGTACCAATCTACCCCTTTAAACCCCGCGATGTCATGTTTGTATTGTTATCTTGTAAACTTGTAATGATTGCTTGATTGACTTGATTAACTGATTGACTTACCGAAACCATGATATCAGGAAACGGTTATAACCGTAGAGTCATGTAAATGGAATACTGGAAACTTGTAAAAAGAATATCCATGGTTCGGTTCAGTCAGACAGATTGTTAACTGATTCTGGGATTCATGTATTCAAGTTGTGTTGGAATATAATTGAAATATAGATTGACTTGAAATATATTCAAGTCAGAATTAGTCAGACTCTAACCCGAGTCCGACTAAAAGAAATATAATTTGAAGTTCAATATTAGCTAGGGGCCTTATTGTAATTTGTGAAACTTGAGGGGGTTTTATGTAAAAATACTTTTGTATAGTTTTCCAAATACACCTCAAGTATTTAATAATCGTCTTTATTGTTATAATGAATGTGAATTTTATTTGTGTTATTCTAGTGAATATATCCTAATAAAAGTATTAATTGTTTATTTGAAATTCGTGTTATTTTAATGTAACTTTTAATCTTTGAATTTTAGGAAAAAGTGGAAATTTTATATTATAACAAAATAAATGTTTAAATGATAATTATATATAATTAAACACATAAATAATTTTTAAATGAATATTTTATTTACAAAAATATCACTTTCTTTAAATATCGTATTTTAAACCTTTCGAGACCGAATGCTCCTTGCGGAGGTCTGAATCTCGCACTACTAGCCTGCGGGTGCACGATGAACCGTGCTATCCCTAACAGGTTCCCCAAAGATGGGTGTAATGGCACTTTGCTCAGGTTTTTATAAATACTTTTAATTTAGGGAAAAGGTTTTCTAAATATAGGGTATTTATTTGTAAAAGTATATAGTTCTCCATATTTTAGTTGTTAGGGTTTCCTAGACCATCTAACCTATATTCTATGGTCTAAACGATGAGTCATTAGAAGCCTCAAATCGCCTCTTCACCGTCGAATGCAGCCAGGTAAGTGCCAGGTAAGTGGGAAGGAACCACAGTCGTGGGCCTAATTAAAAACCACTAGCCTTAGACACACTTGCCTAGACCCACAAGACAGTTTAGATAAACGATCGATGTCCATGACCAATCGTGCTTTCATTTTATATAAGTTTTATTTAGAAAAGTTTACAATTTAAAGGTTAAACTAAAAGTTATAAAGGTTATGGTATTTTAGTGAAAAAGTCCTATAATATCGTATTCTGTATTTTTGTTATTTATCAATTAGGGTTATAATGAGTGTGTGTAAGGGTAGGTCATTACCCCGTGACTTATATTAAGTTTTGGTGAAGTTTCAAGGTGAAATAAGCTATGTTAAACTTAAGGGTATTAAGGTGCAAGAATACGGTATTCATAAACGTTATCATTTTATGTGTGAAATTTCATCCAAATTGAATGAAACAAGTTTTGTTATCAAAATAAACATGATTAAGAGTGAGGGATCTAATTAGAACATTAAAATTGAACTTGATGGTATTTTTATGCAAGAAATACGGTTTTGTAAAGAAATTATCATTTCATGTGGAAAAGTGTGATTAAATTTGATTTAAGGGTGATTAATAGTCAACATGCAATAGGGTTGATAATATGTATTAGGTGACAAGTGGAATTTTAAAGAAAAACCGGATCGGGAATCGGTTTGTCCGATTTCCGTCGGTTCCAAAAAGTCGTATTTTACAATTATAGAAAGAAAGATAGAAGGTTGGGACTTACGGGTTTGGACAAGCTAAGCGTTCTAAAAGGTGTGGTGGTTGCCGATTCGTCGGAAACGTCATGTCGGTCTTGATCCGGTCGCCGGAATCCGTCGTCGGTTTCGGCAGCGCTTCGCTTCTCGCTCTTTGCACCAAGTTCTCAAGAGTTTTAGAGAGTATGCTTAGAGTTGTGAGGGGAAAAGGTAGAGGGTAGGGGCCTTTATATAGGGCTAGGCTAGGGTTAGGGTTAGGGTAGATGAAAAGTTAAAAAATAAAAATGTGATAAAATGTAATAAAAATGTATTAAAAGTGGAGTAATTGGGGGTTTTAAAGAGCTCTGGAGGTGGTATGAGGCTGAAACTTTGCAGGTGCGTAGGGAATACCAAAAGACACAACTTTCATGTTGTGACCCTCGCCGGAATCGGCCGAATCGGGAGTGACTCGGCCGTGACTCGGTCGGATCACTGAGTCGGCCGAGTCAAGGCCGAGTTGGCCGATTCCCGACCGAGTCCGGTGACCTGGATCTCCCCCGGCGGTTCATCTACCCTCTGCAAGTGTTACATCTTTGGGTGTAGTGGGGTTTTTGTGAGATATGCACGTGTAAACTCTTGGTATTCTAAAGGTTTTTAAAAAAATCAATAATAAAAATAATGTGGGGTATGGGATTCGAACTCTGGTGGCTTAGTTCAGCAGTGCAAGGTATTACCAATGAGCTACAAGCTCTTTCTTTTAATTATTGTAAAGAGATAGATACTTAAAGTGTTATCAGCAACATTAATACTCCAAGTATACTTCAATTTTAAATCAAATTTTGGTATACAAAAATTGGAGTTGTTACATCCCTGAAGCACCGGTAGACCGGGAGGTTCTCGCTTTTATTAAGGACTATGACCCGGAATACAAAAACCCTTCACTTGTGGGGTAGGTGGTACGACCAAATTATCAAAGGTCGCCGAAGCTTCTCTTGTGCGACGCCATCGGATCCGATCTCATCGATCTCGTATGCAGATGTACCCCCGGTGAACTATGCCGTGGAGGTCGTTAATTGGACTTCGGAGGGCCTCCTTCAACCTTCGATTGCTGCCATACCCATGCAGTTGCCGGCAGCTTTGGATATTTTGGGACGGCGCATATGGCAGGGTGAGTCGCGCCCTTGGGGACAACCCTACAACATCGGGTTGACCCCTCGACACTTGGCCGGGTATCTGCAGTAGGCCAGGTACATTTTGTCAGCGAAGAAGGTGCACCTGCTGAAGATCAGTCTATACCCTACAGTTTACCCCTCGCTGTTCTAGTACTCTGCTCCTCCGACATGGTGGATTAAGGCGTTCATGGAGCAATGGAACATCCCCACCCATACCTTTCTTCTTATGGACAGAGAAGTTTCCATCTCTCTAGAAGAATTTGCTGAGATCTCCGGTCTGCCAGTGAGGGAGGAGCACTATGAGGAGCTGCTTCCTCTGGATGAATACGTTTTTGCCACCAAGCCGTTGGTGGTGAACCTAACGCCAGAGAACACTATTCAGTACCAGTTTCCGAGTCTGATAAAGGTGCTGAATATGTACGAGAGTCTTTTCTTGGAATCCGGAGGCCGGGGAGTTAGTTTCGCAGACTTCATTGCCCGTTTTCTTCGACCAGAGATTCAATCACAACAGGGCGAAAAATTTGCCAAGCTTGACGATCCCTTCGGCTTTGGCTTAGATCGTCGACCAGCACTGGAAGATGATCAAAAAGGCTTTTATCTCCCCGATGCCGCAATCATCCCTTTGTCGAAAATCGCTGCTCCGGGTATCGACGAGGAGACTTTCTTTCTCGGGTTTTTGGGGCTATGGTTGTGCTGGTTCGCGTTCCCCATGCACCCTCGCTATATGAGGTCGTCCGTCTTCTACCCAGCACATCGAATGGTGGCTGGCATACAATTAGCCATCGGGGTTGCCGGGTTGGCCCACCTGTACCATGGTCTTAGCGTGGCGGCGGACACAACTGAACCGGGGGTGCAAGCCGCCAATTTCCCGATGCACTGCTTTACTTCATGGATGGAAATGCACGTGCTCGGGGTATTTGGTATTCATAAAAGACCCTCGTTTTATGAGAAGTACAGATTCCCGAGAATTATGCGGCTGATCGATGCTTCTATCGTGAATCCGCCTCAGCGGGAGGCTAGGGGTTGCTTCTTCGTCCGCACACGGTCGGAGCGGGTATGTCTTTCACGGACAAGGTCCTGACAATCAGCCCGGAAACCTCCAAGGCGGTGTTGGCGTTGCGCGACAATTTCAAGGACGGGGCCTCCGTGTTGAAAGCCCGGAAGATTCTACATCTATACTCCATCAGGCCGGGCTTCCTCGTATTCAGGCAAAATGAGGCGGCGCTTTTTATGAGATACAACCCCCATCGTTTCTCCCTGCAGCTAAGTTATAACCAGGGGGTCCCACTGGAGGCGTTTTTGGAAGAGCCTGAAGCCACCAGAGAGGAAATACGGAGTGCACTGCATCACTTTATGCGATTAAATACGGGCTCCCACTTCTTCATTAGCGAGCCGAATTGCATTCCAAGGGCCCTCAACGTATACGGGGCCTGGTATCAACACGCGATGGGCGCTGTCATCAGGGAAGAGAAGCGGCTGCTGCTTGATCGCAAGAGTGTGCCCCCCGCCAGCGATCGCAACGTCCCCTTAAAGCGAAGGACCCATGTCCCTCCTCCACTAAGAGGAGATGCTGGAGTTGAGCCTCCACGTGTGCTAAGCCCCACGCATGGATTGCCCCATGATCCTGTGAACGTGCCATCAGCGCCCCGTGCTCCCGTGGAGACGGTAAACGTGGTTTCACCCGAATCCGGCGTGGGCTCGGATATCGGGACCCGCCGTCCCAAGGTGCCTACGAAGCGTAAGCTGATTTTGGGTGCGACCGGAGTTCGCGCACAGAAGAGGAAGAAGAAGTCGATCCTCTCTGCTGACGTTGTATTTGGTCAGGAACATCATGCTCCTTATAGCGAGGGCTTGAGTGAGTACGGGACCAACGACGGCCTATTCACGCCGCCAGATGACACTGATCTGGCGGCTGCCATCGCAGCTTCCGAGCGATTGGCAAGGCGCGACGAGTGGTTGGCTAAACTCGCGCAATCAGGTAATTCATTAGTTGTATTTTTCGTCATTGCATCATACCTCTATCGTTGTTTTTGACTAACGCTTTTCCTTCTTTAATAGGCATTTCTACCGAAGAAGCCATCGCTGCTTCTCTTAAGACTTTCGAGGAGGAGGAACGACTTAGAGCATCCTTAAGCCTTGGTACATTTCGGTTCGCTATGTTTCTGCTTCTATTTCTTATGAGTAATCTGACCCTCTCTTTGTCTTATCGCAGGGACCACAAGGCCTATCCCGCAAGACGATGCGGAAATTCTCCCCGGGCCAGCTACCGAAGTCCCGGCCTCTTCGGCATTGCCGTAAGAGGCCCTATTTAAAAAACCGATGATGGAAGCCTTGACGGCTCTGGAGGTAACCCTGAATGCGGACGACGACGCCTTGCTGAAGGAGGCTTCCAAAAGGTCTGTCGTGACGGCCCGGGAGGAAAGGAAGCGCCTGAAACGCGCAGCAAGGGAGCGTAGCGCTGCTTTGGCTGCGGGAGCAGGTTCAAGCGCCGTTATTCTCGCTGCTACTCCTTCAGAGGAGCTCCCGGTCACCCTGTCTACTTCTCATAGACGGGCGGCCCGTGCAGCTCGGGAAGCCAACGGTAAATCAACCCCTGGTAATGTGTTTTGACGTTTCGTTGTCAAAGCTTTAAACTATCAGTTCTTATATATCCTGTCCTGCAGGGCCGAGTCTTACTGAAGGAGTGGCGGTGACCGTTGAGCCTGAGGGGGCGATGGAGGAGGTAATTGTTGAACCCGAGGCGACAGTAGGAGATGTAACCATAGTTGCTGGGCCCGAGATAGTGGCTGACGAGACAGTCACGACTTCTATGCCCGAGATGGCTACCAATGCCGAGCCCGAGGTGGCGGCGGGTGAGACGGCTGCTACGGCCGAGCCTGAGGCAGCAGTGGACGAAACGGCTGCTACGGACAAGCCTAAGGCAATGATGGATGAGACAGCTGCGACCACTGAGCCCGAGGTGGTAGCGGGCGAAACGAGTACGATCGCTGGGCACGAGATGGCCGCTCTTTCTCAAGAGTCAGGCACCGCTCTGATTATTGCTCTCCCTGCCTACGGTTCCTTGTCGTCTCCTGGCGTTGCTAGCGTGACGACGGCTCCTGTGGAGTCAGGGGATGAGGCGACGGGAGGTGGGACCACCCCAAAGGAGGAGGGAGACTCCACCGTTGCATCAAGTGACGCCCTCATCACGGCTCCGGCTGGCGACTCATTAGGTAAATTTTGGGTCACCGCCCTTCTTTCATTATTCTACAATCCTTCTTGACAGGGTTTATCTTGTTTCTAACGCAGGTGCGGCTAGTGCTGATGTCGCGTTACCCGAAGCAGCGCCATCAGTTACCGCTCTGACGGTGACCACTTTTCTACCTTCTCTCGCACCGTTTCAGATGCTGGAAGGTATGGATTTGTGACCCACCAGTCTTATCTCTAGGCTGTATAATTTATGTACTGACGTTGCATTATTGTGTCTTTGTAGGAGTCCTTTTTGACCACCTGTACCAGGTGCTGCACCCACACTTCTCCTTCTTGTCCGAGATTAGTCCGCCTGCTGGTGTCGGTGAGTATTTTCTCTAAACAACGTCCTCTTCTTTAATGGGCAGTCGCATTATTGCTAACTCTTCTTTATATTGCTTAAAGCCTTACCAATCGAAGGAGGGGACGAGGCTGTCGTTGCTCCACCAGTACTCCCAGCTCTGCCCCCTGCTACAGCCGGTATAGTAGATTATACTTTTTGCGTGTTTTCTTTATTTCCTGAGTCGACATCTGATTATGATCTATTTTGCAGCAATCACATCGACTCCTACCCCGTTCGAGTCTCGTATTATAATGCCGACAGGATCTTTTTCCAGGCGTCCATCATCCAAAGGTGCTGTGACCAGTCTACGCATGCTGAGTGAGTATATTGAGGAGTTTGACGCAAAGACTCCCACATCTGCTACGGATTTTGCTGTAGAGGTTAACCCTATACTAGCGACGCTCATGAACTTTCATGGTGAGGGCGTCATTGAGTTTTGGGTTAATCGCTGCAGGGAGATCGAGGCTTGCTTGCATGAGCTTGAGCTTAAGCGTCCCGCACCTGAGATTCTGGCTATGAGCGCTCAACAGGCGGCATGGATCGAGCAGAGCGCTTCTTACTTCCTCCATCTTGAACAAGAAGTGGCTTTAAAGCGAAGGGAATGTAAAGAAACTTCAAGCGAGTCTGCTCGACTGCATGCTGAGGTCGACGCAAACGCTGCCCAGTTGAAAGTTATCTTCGAAGGCCTTCTACAATGTATCTCTGATGGGTTAACATTGAGGCAGAAGCTCGATGTCATTGAGCGTGATGCACAAGATCGTGAAGCAGCTCAGCGGGCCGTCGAGGAACAACTCTCGTCTTACTTGCAGCAGCGAGCCCAGGTCGAAGCAGAGTTGGCCGCGGCCGCTGATCAGGAAGAGGGGCTGAGGCAAGTGCGCGAGCGGCTGACTGGATTATTGAAAGCGCTTTCCTCTCAATAAAAATTTTGTACTATTTGTAATTTTGAACAAAATGTATTTGTTCTTTTATTCTTTCATATAATGTATTTTGTACCCAATCGAATTCATGAATAAGAGATACACGTTCTTCGTAATGTCTTGTGTCATTTCTCTGCTTTCTTCTTTCTTGCTGTGTTGTTTGCCATGTGACTTTAGCAAGTGTGGTCTATAGATAGCGTATAACTGTCAATTTAAGATTCTTTGTAGAGTGGGGATGGATTAGAAAACAGGGTTAGGATCTGTCACCTAAGACTTCTCAACTTTATGAGCCGTGAGGGTCTCATAAAGAATTTTCTCCCTACCGGTCGAGAGGATCCCGTAGGGGTAATTTCTCCTTAAGAATCGTGAGGATTCCTAAGTGCGTTTTCTCTTGAAAGTCGTAAGGATCTCGCAAGGGAATTTGCTCCCTTACCAGTCGTGAGGACCCGCAAGTGATGGGTGAAGTTGTCCTTATCCGCATTTCACTATAGGGTTACTAGGCACTTTCACAAGGGTCTACGAGGTATCAACCATGCCTGATTTAAAATTTAGACGTGCCGAACAACCCTTAACAAGATCTTTAAACTAGAGATTAGGAGAAACAAAGCATGTTAAACACTTTAACATCTAAGAGTTTGGGATTACAACCTTTGTAGTCCGGTCCTTCACTTCATAAGCTCCGTGTTGAGGTCCCTTCGCTGCGATCATCAAGAATCCGGACTCTAGAGAGGTTCCACGAAGAGAATGATGCAAACTTGCTTCCGATCTTCGATAACTAAGATGATCTACTTTGAAGTTTCTTAAACACAAGCTCTCGCTCTCAAATGAAGTGAACACCCTAATCTAAATGGCTAGGATAGATTAGGATGATGAAGTAGGAATTTAGCTATATTTTATTTTCATAATCTCACCCATTTTCATCACAAGAATCAAAGCTAGAAAGTTTTGCAAGAAGGAAGAAGAAGATGAACAATGAATAAATCCTTTTGTGATGAATAATCAAAAATATCATAATCATTAATAATGCAACCATGGTAGACTATAAGAGGCTAACCCATGTAGAGACTTAACCAAGGGTGAAGGGTTTGGGTTGGGTTAGAAAATATCAAGCATAATATCTTTGCTAGAAACAAACTAAAACCTTCTAGAAGCATCAAGAAAGATCTATCCCAAATTAAACCCTAACCTTGTTTAATCTCCACTAAACATGTTGCATTAGTAATCATATCATGTTACAATATTATATATCACACATATAATATATATTTGTAACAAAAGAAAATAATACAATTAACATATATCGCATATATATCAATGTATTACCCGGTGAGAAAATGAATCAATAAAGCGAGCCAATATTAGATAATGTAATTCAATATATCATATATATTATTATACATTAAATTATCAAATCAACACTTGATCCGACAATCCGGCTATATCGAATATAACCGACTAATATATCATGTACCGATTCATCGAATCAACACTTGATCCGATGATCCGGCTCATATCAAAATAACGCGAGAATATAATACGGTATCTCATATCGCATTATCCTCGGTCCTGCACATATCACATATGTGCCCCTACTCCATTTTGCCCGAGTCAAGAAATCTCTGTGTAGGACTCTAAAGAATCGTCAATACGCCGGTAGCAGGTGATGATCATATCAAACACCCACAAGCTGCAAGCGGTCAGCTAAACGTAACGGCCACCCAGGTATTGAGCAATCAGAAGATCAACAAGCAAACATATACATTCTCCTGCGAATCCAATCAGTAACACTCCCGTACAGTCCGGTCTCTTCGTCTGATATGTCGCATATCTCGCCTAGGGGTGGTAAATGTCAGACCCCAGTAGCTTGATAAGTCATGTCGATATGAGGTCTATAACAGTTCGAGAAACTACTGATAACACTTACCAGTAAATCTCAGCAACCCTGACCAGGGATTTCCAGTTATAGCCAATCGAACACAGCGCAACATCAACTCCCTATACCGGAAGAGATGAATCCCCTCCTATCGCTCATTGCCTCCATGTGATTCGGGACTGTACCCAAAAGCCACCTTTTTGCACGCCCTCTTGGACGTGGTTTGATGGAAATCATAGCACAGTGGGAATCACACAAGACTCTATGACGATCTCGGGTCAACAGACTACTCTGTACCAGTGTCACCAGAGAACTGCCATCTGACGTGAGGTATAATACCATCTGGGAGTTCTCGGCGAGTCCATCCAGTGTACCCAGTCTCCACTGAGCACCCGTACACCATCCTTGATGTCAAACACCGATGGATATGGGATCATCCATCGCCCATCATATGGGTCAAGATGCGTATACGCTAGTCTACTCTGGTGTATCGATGCCCTATCTCGATACACCCTCGACTAGGAACAGTTATAGGATGTACTCGTCGACTACCGTGGCCCCACTAGTATGATCTCATCATAGTCCCAGTAGTCGAGTACATATCCTAAGGGCTTTATGAACATGTAACATAGAAACAATCAGAGTACATGTTAAGATAAAGTACAACCAGATAGCATACTATCATGTCAAGCAAGAAAGTCCTCCCTATATATGTCCAAGCATCCACTACAATATACATCGTATGTACAGTAATAGCCTCTAGGGCATACATATAACTAACAATCTCCCACTTGCACTAGGTTCATCTGTTGTGGTATCATATACCCAACAATTAGCTGTGGTTGAAGTATCTCATACTCAACCATCCCATAAAAGTGTCTACTGGGAAAAAGGCATTTGTGAGTGGATCCACGCTGTCGTCCTCTGTGTCTACTCTCCTAACCTCGATCTCCCTGGAGATCAACCATCTCTATGATCAGGTGATACTGCCTACGAATTATATCTGGATTTCTGATGGGACGGGGGGTTCCTTGGCAAAAGCCACAACTCCATTGTCACACAATGGTAGGAACGAAGTTCATCTCATGAACTTATATATCCAGACTGCCTCTTTGGTAGCATCCTTGGTAACGATGTATCTTGCCTTTAATCGTCTAGTTAGTCACGGTATCTAGCTTGGAACTCTTCCAACATACCGTCCCTCCACTGAGGGTAAAGACAATGCCTGTGACTGACATTCAGTCGTCCTTATCACCCTGGAACCTTTCCAGTGATTCTCCCTAGGATTGATTGATACCATCTCACTACAACTAGTGAGTATCCTAACATCCAATTAGATCTATCTCATAGATCCAAAACCCAGGATTTATGAGGTATCACTTTGATCCTATATGGAGAATCCTTGTGATAAGCGGAGATTGACCGATCGTAGCATAGGAAACTCCTTCCCTATCAAGAGTATGTCATCCACGTACTCTACGAGGATCACCACCATACTCTCTACTACCTTTTTGTATATACAAGGTTCATCTACCATTTTGATGCAGTCAAACTCTTTGACTACCACATCAAAACAGATGTTCCAACTCCGCGATGCCTGCTTTATCACATAAAACATCTTGCATACGTTTCCGCTGCTCCCACTGTCTACGAAGCCCTCTGGCTGTGTACTTATAGACGCTCTCTTCTAAAACATCATTTAGAAAAGCAGTCATGACACCCAACCACCAGATATCGTAGTCATGGTATGTAGCCGTGGCAAGTAGGATCTGGATGGACTTAAGCATAGCTTTGAAAGTCTCAACTTTTCCATGTACACCAAGTAATCTTCTTAAGATATACTTGCTCCTGATGGGGATTTAACCCTTCAGATAAAGCAACCAAAGTCCATACTTTGTTGGTGTATAAGGATTCCATCTCAGATCACTAAGCATCTAGCCCTTCTTACAGAGTCTCACTCCTGATGGCCAGCTCGAAACTACTTGGGTCATCATCTTATGATGCAATCCTCGCTCCCACTGTCATAGAGAAACAGAAGTATCTCTCAGGTGGGTGAGGAACCCTACTAGATCGGCGGAGAAGCTGAGGTTCGTTAGAATATATTGAATCTTTTGGTTCTACCAAATCATCTGCTGTAGTTTGTATAGCTGGAACTCCTTCCAGTTCTACCTCATGACCACTAATTTTTCCACAAGAAATTCCCTTTCACAAAGGTGGCATACTGAGAAACAAAACATCTTTTGTTCCTCGGTTAGGTTGAAGATATTCCCTTGCGAATGCTTGGGATATCCAACAAACTTCCACAGATCTGACTTTGCCTCGAGTTTGTCCGGATTATGCTTTTAGACATAGGCTGGACAACCCCAATTCTAAACAAACTTAAGATATGGGCTCTTCCCTTTTCATATCACATATGAAGTGGTAGGCAACTGATTTGATTTGAACCCTATTCAATAGGTAGGCAGCTTCTCAAGTGCATAACTCCTAAAAGGAAATAGGAAACTCAGTAGTACTCATCATAGAGCACACCATATCACATAGGGTGCTTTTGCTCCGCCTCGATATACCATCATGCTATGGTGTATACAGAGGAGTGATGTTGAGAGAGAATTTCATTCTCCTTTAGAATAGTCCAGGAATTCCGTGCACAAGTATTCTCCTCCCTGATCTCATCAAAGGACATAATACTTATACCCGTTTTTGGTTCTCTACTTATAACTTATATTCTGTGAATATCTCAAAAGCTTCGGACTTGTGTTTCAACAGGAACATATGTCTGAATCTTGAGAGATCATCAGAGAATGTAATGAAGTACAAAGAACCGGTCTTGGCATGTGTAGACAGGGGACCTTCATACATCAGCATGTATCAATCCCAAGAGTTCACTAACTCTTTCTCTGTTTCCAATAAACAGAGCTATGGTCATCTTATCTTTGTGACATGACCGGCAAGTTTCATAAGATGTAAATTCAAACTAATTTAAATATGCATCTAGATGTAACTTAGCTAGTCGGGTCGCATTGATATGACCTAGTCTACAATGCCTCAAGAAGGATTCGTTCATTTCTGAACTCTGTAGGATGTTTTTCGTCACCCCATTGAGATGGGAATATGCGCACGCTTGTCAGGCGTACTACAGATTCCCCCTGCCTAGGGTAGGCCAGGGTTTATTGATTGTGGGGATCCGAATCTCCGGCAGCCGCGGACTAAGCTGCCGTTAATTACCCCTCGCCTTTAAAGTGAGGGAACCTCCGATTGACGGGTTAAACTGGTCATGCGAACTCAATGTGCAGTGTTGTGTTTTGAAGGGGTTTTGGATATATCGGGGGGCCCGCAGAGTTTTTACGGGGGTCCCGCTACCCGGATAGCAGGCTGGGGGTCAAGGGGGCTAGCAGCCCCCTTGCGGGGTGCGGGGCAGCGCCTCGTTATAAATTTTTTTCTAACAGGGACAGTATCGTGGAGTATGTGTGTGTGTACATATGTATACATATGTATATATATATGTATATATATAAAAAGGGGGGAAAAGGCATCCAAAGGATGCGTGGAGCCAGTGCCAGCGCAAGAGCACTAGCGCTTTGAGCGCAAGAGCGCTAGCGCACCACGTGTCAGCACGTGGGCGCTCGGGCGCTAGCGCATTGAGCGCTAGCGCGCCACGTGTCAGCACGTGGGCACTAAGGCTCTAGGGCGCTAGCGCTCTGGGCGCTAGGGCGCTAGCGCTCTGGGCGCTAGCGCGCCACGTGTCAACACGTGGACGCTCGGGCGCTAGCGCTCTGAGCGCAAGAGGGCTAGCACGCCACGTGTCAGCACATGGGCGCTCGGGCGCTAGCGCGCCACGTGTTAACACGTGGGTACTCGAGCGCTAGCGCTTTGGGCGCTGGCGCTCTGAGCACAAGTGCGCTAGCGCTATGAGCGCTAGCGCACCACGTGTCAGCACGTAGGCGCTCGAGCAGCAAAAGGGACTTGGTCCTTGCAATGGGAGTTGTACTCCTAGAAAGGAGCACTTATTATTCTGTGTGTGTGTGTGTGTGTGTGTGTGTGTGTGTGTGTGAGAAGTTAAACTCCTAAGATGTTTTGAAGCTGATAAAGGGCTTCTCCCCTTAAGCCCTAGTTCTTCCCCAAAGTGGGGTTTCTGGAGATGGGTCTCCTTCTTCTTCCTTTGTTTGGCCAGATCTTGAAAATCAAGAGATGTGAGATTTTAAAAATCTCTTCTTTTTGAGATCTGATGGTAGATCCAAGTTTCCCTTTGTGGGTTTTGTGGTGAAAAACTATTTAGTTTTGAAAAAAGAAGAGTAAAACTCTTGATTTAATTCAAAAGAAAGAAAAAGGTTTGAGACCTTCAGAAAGGAGAAAGAGGCACAAACCCTAGGTTTTTTTGAGAGAATGAAAAGTCTATCCTTTATTCATCAAGATGTTGACTTATATAGGCTTACATATTTACATATAACCCCTTGGGTTTTAACAAAATGGCATTTTGCCCATCCCATGGCTCATGTGCCATTTCTTTTTGCACATAAGCCATGGGCTTACAAAAATTTGGCTTTATGCCCATTTTGTTTACATTCATGCATAAAAATTACATAAAAATTATTTATTACATGACTTTTTATTTTGGCATGGCGGAAGGTCGGACGCTTCGTGTTCGGGCTCGACCTGGGCATTGGCCCACTTGATTGGGCTTGGGCCCACCTGGCTTGGGGTTGACCTAGACTTTGACTTGGTCAACCGGGTGCAAATTTTGACTTTAACAAACTCTTCCTCTTGTGCGTGTTCTGTATACTAAGAACTGTAGTTTGATTTAGAACATCAATGCTTTTAGATAACGTTCCTGAACCGATCAACTCTTGATATAGGAAATGTTCAAAACATTATCCAACAATACAAAATTATATTCTTCTTTATTAAATAAAGATACTTGATATGATGTTGTATATCAGGTTCGGTATCTAATAACATTCGTTCAGAATCAATGTATTCTGATAATACAGGGTGATAACTACCAACAGACTTGGCTGCAACACTTGCACCGTTTCTATCTCATGAAACTTATCACCCGTTCTCAGTTCTTTACCTATCTATAGCCCATGTAACAAATTACATATGTGGGATCCCGATCCGGTATCAAATACTCAGGACGTAAAGGACATTGAGAAACAGTTCTGTGTAATGAACACACCCGAAGAAGATGCATCAGCATGCACTTTCTTCGTTTGGGCGGCACGGGAATTCTGGTAATCCCCTATTTCCTGCTCTGTCTTATAACAATTATAAGTTGGAGCGGGACCAACGTTTCCTAGCGCAGTATAACAAGCGGGTTCGGTCAATACATCCGTATTATTATCTTGATTAAGGCATGACATGGTCGCTACCTGGAGAGAGAGAGAAGAAAACACTCAGCGTATGCTCTTGCAAGATTAGATTGGTTATCTAATATATCTAATCAGGATGTCTCCCACTATTTTAGTCAAATCTTCCTTCAAACCCTAAAAGGAAAGACTGGCCGGGATTAATTACACGCTACATGTTCGCCAATCTTTCAGCCAGGCCAGTGCCGGTACTTTGAGGGAGGTTCCCCGTGCTTTCGTACAGACCTAATTTAAAGTAAACCTCGTTTTCCCAGGGGCGTAACCCCGTTAACACTTTTTTAGACACCTACTTAATCGGCTAATTGTAATGTGTAAAACTCTCCCAGGAGTAACTCTTACTCGCAGCGGGTATCGGGATCCAACTATCTCATAGAAGGTATGCAATCTCATTGCAAATTTCAACACTTGAAATTCCCAATATTATTTTGCCCCGAGCGATCTATGACCTTGACAAGGTCAACAAACCATAGACCACAAGTCAAGTTCAACCCGTCATTTCCCGATCGAATTAAACCCACCCGCATGACCCTTGACAAGGTCAATAAAGTCACACGACTACCCTAACTCAATCGCATCATATGCTTTTGCAGATAAGCATAAATAACTACCGCTCACTACGCCTTGACAAGGTCAACAAACGCAGCACGAATACTATGAAGTACTTATCTGAAATGACGGAGGGCTACGACAGGTTTTTAAGAAAACCCTTTGCGTAATGAACTTGAAATTGTTGTGGAATCGAGTGATTTTAAATGGAGTGTTTTTAGGCCTTTTCTAGTTTTGCTAAAGAGGTCACTCCCGGTGAAGGGATCGTCGGCTCTTTCCTCATCGAATAAGGTGCAGGATATTTCGCAAATACCACTATGCAAAGCAAGAACTATAGAAGCAATCAAAAGACAAATCGAGTTTGTAGCATCTGCCAGTTATTGCTAAAGAGATCACTCCCGGTGAAGGGATCTCGGCTCTTTCCTTATCGAATTAGGTGCTGGATGTTCTACAAGGAACACCGCTATGCAAAGCAAGAACTAGAGCTACCAGTTTTTAAACAAGTTTCTACAACATCTTAGGTTTCTTTTATTTCATTAATCTCATTAATGAAGTCTCATTTCATTATGCTTCACAAGCATCACATTTGAAACGAAATCAGCAATATAACATATATCTCATATATATAATATAAACATTCGTCTCAGGCATTAATATGATCTCATCACATAACATTGCAGCAGAAGAACATATATGAAATATTGGATATACTAGGAGGTCCGTGTTTTAATACGAGCCTGTATAAAACATGGATTCCACGGTCGCGATGAATAGCCAAACCTACATCCCTAGACCCCTACGAGAGCGGCAAGCAACACTGCCAATTCTAGGGTTAGGAGACCCGGTCTCGACTCCTCGAGACGGTCTCCCTCTGGACCCTAGAACCCGGTTACTTGTGCTCCCCGCCTTGGGTCTAACCTAATGCGGAAAAGTAAATAATATACAATGGTGACATCATCCTCAGCCCGGAAGTGCCCCAATAAAAGAATATTACATACAAATGAATTTTACATGAATGAAAATAAAAACCCTCATCTCACATAAAACCCCCGGCAATTCAGAATACGACGATCCAATATAACATATCACAACAACACATAATATCTCATATCATCAACGTAAGAAAGTATGCATACACCGATTGTCCTTGATGTATAGCAACGAAAACCGGCGATACAACTACATACTACACTTACGGTCGCAGAAAAGAAAGTGTAAAACTACAACAGTTGGAATCCGCAACCTCCTTAGACATCGCATGCCTAACCAGATGAATTTCTTAGACATCGCATGCCTAACCAGATGAATTTCTTAGACATCGCATGCCTAACTATTATAAACCCTGCATTTTAGTCTCTTTATCGAAAACACTTTTCAATATCTAGTCGGGCAATTCAACAAGATTCCCGATATTCTGATCGAATGCTCGTCGCAAACTTTAGTAGACGGCCGTACCCCCGGATGCCGTCGACGAAGTGCACTAAGACGGAACACTGCTGCCGTGAGCACCCGAACGAATGCTTTTGGCGACGGGGTTCTCCTACAGTCACTTGGTCGGGGCTATGGGGCGTGGCTGTCTATTAAGTTTACCCGGCGAGTATCCGCGTACGCTACGTGATTGCGACGGACTTTTGATCGCATCAAAATCCCGTGGCAACCGATCAATTGAGACTGAACTGCTAGATTTATAACATTCAAATTGGTTATCTCATAACTACTTGTGGATTCCAAATATTGTATCACATTCCAGATAAATAGACAATGTTAAACTTTCCGATTGAATAAATAAACACCCAAGATTTCCCAAATAGTTCTCAACACTTGAAATTAGTTTTAAAACATCCATCACATGCCACAATACCAATGGTCCAGCCGTAGAAGGGTCAAGCCAATGCCTCACATGTGGCAACACCGTACTGCCCCAAACCCTAAGGTTTAGAGGTAGTTCAGACGGTCACATAATCGAGTTAAGGTTTGTGTTCTTCTAGAGGGTCCACCGCGTTACTTGCACGACTTAGAACGTTCTTAAACTACGGAAAAATCCAACACTTGAAAATTTTCCGGCAGGGGAAAAAGTGAGTTATTGGTATCCGTTCGAACTTTTTAACACGTTCTAAAAATTACCCGGACAAACTAAACGAAGTTATACTTTCCGATCGAATCAACGAGCTCCCAATACAACCCAGAAAACTCAACACTTGAGTAGAATTAAAAATTCCCAGAAACATGCATAATTACCTACGGATATTACTGTTGAAAACCGATCCCATAATCTTACTGTTTGGCCGCGGAACCGCCGCGCAAGCAAGGGTATTGCCGCGGTTCCGCGGCGCAATAAATGTATTATGGGCTTTTTTTTTACAGTAACCCATAAAATCACCTGCTGAATTTTATGAGCATTTTTAATATGAAAAAATCAACTTTTTGAAAAAATTCCGGAAACTAGGGTTTTACGAGTATTCGGAGTTCGATCGGACTTTAAACTTGGTCTAGACTTCGCCTAAAGCTCTAGCTTGGCTCTAATACCACTGTAGGGTTACTAGGCACTTTCACAAGGGTTTACGAGGCATCAATCATGCCCGATTTAAAATTTAGACGTGCCGAACAACCCTTAACAAGATCTTTAAACTAGAGATTAGACGAAACAAAGCATGTTAAACACTTTAACATCTAAGAGTTTGGGATTACAACCTTTGTAGTCCGGTCCTTCACTTCATAAGCTCCATGTTGAGGTCCCTTCACTGCGATCATCGAGAATCCGGACTCTAGAGAGGTTCCACGAAGAGAATGATGCAAACTTGCTTCCGATCTTCGATAACTAAGATGATCTACCTTGAAGTTTCTTAAACACAAGCTCTCGCTCTCAAATGAAGTGAACACCTTAATCTAAATGGTTAGGATAGATTAGGATGATGAAGTAGGAATTTAGCTCTATTTTATTTTCATAATCTCACCCATTTTCATCACAAGAATCAAAGCTAGAAAGCTTTGCAAGAAGGAAGAAGAAGATGAACAATGAATAAATCCTTTTGTGATGAATAATCAAAAATATCATAATCATTAATAATGCAACCATGGTAGACTATAAGAGGCTAACCCATGTAGAGACTTAACCAAGGGTGAAGGGTTTGGGTTGGGTTAGAAAATATCAAGCATAATATCTTTGCTAGAAACAAACTAAAACCTTCTAGAAGCATCAAGAAAGATCTAACCCAAATTAAACCCTAACCTTGTTTAATCACTACTAAACATGTTGCATTAGTAATCATATCATGTTATAATATTATATATCACATATATAATATATATTTGTAACAAAAGAAAATAATACAATTAACATATATCGTATATATATCAATGTATTACCCGGTGAGAAAATGAATCAATAAAGCGAGCCAATATTAGATAATGTAATTCAATATATCATATATATTATTATATATTAAATTATCGAATCAACACTTGATCCGACAATCCGGCTATATCGAATATAACCAATTAATATATCATGTACCGATTCATCGAATCAACACTTGATCCGATGATCCGGCTCATATCAAAATAACGCGAGAATATAATACGGTATCTCATATCGCATTATCCTCGGTCCTGCACATATCACAAATGTGCCCCTACTCCGTTTTGCTTCAGTCAAGAAACCTCTGTGTAGGACTCTAAAGAATCGTCAATACGCCGGTAGCAGGTGATGATCATATCAAACACCGACAAGCTACAAGCGGTCAGCTAAACGTAACAGCCACCCAGGTATTGAGCGATCAGAAGATCAACAAGCAAGCCTGTACATTCTCCTGCGAATCCAATCAGTAACACTCCCGTACAGTCCGGTCTCTTCGTCTGATATGTCGCATATCTCGCCTAGGGGTGGTAAACGTCAGACCCCAGTAGCTTGATAAGTCATGTCGATATGAGGTCTATAACAGTTCGAGAAACTACTGATAACACTTACCAGTAAATCTCAGCAACCCTGGCCAGGGATTTCCAGTTATAACCAATCGAACACAGCGCAACATCAACTCCCTATACCGGGAGAGACGATTCCCCTCCTATCGCTCATTGCCTCCATGTGATCCGGGACTGTACCCAAAAGCCACCTTTTTGCACGCCCTCTTGGACGTGGTATGATGGAAATCATAGCACAGTAGGAATCACACAAGACTCTATGATGATCTCGGGTCAACAGACTACTCTGTACCAGTGTCACCGGAGAACTGCCATCTGACGTGAGGTATAATACCATCTGGGAGTTCTCGGCGAGTCCGTCCAGTGTACCCAGTCTCCACTGAGCACCCGTATACCATCCTTGATGTCAAACACCGATGGATATGGGATCATCCATCACCCATCATATGGGTCAAGATGCGTATACGCTAGTCTACTCTGGTGTATCGATGCTCTGTCTCGATACACCCTCGACTAGGAACAGTTATAGGATGTACTCGTCGACTACCGTGGCCCCACTAGTATGATCTCATCATAGTCCCAGTAGTCGAGTACATATCCTAAGGGCTTTATCAACATGTAACATAGAGAAAATCAGAGTACATGTTAAGATAAAGTACAACCAGATAGCATACTATCATGTCGAGCAAGAAAGTCCTCTCTATATATGTCCAAGCATCCACTACAATATACATCGTATGTACAGTAATGGCCTCTAGGGCATACATATAACTAACATTCACGGAGTCAGGGGTTGCTCTGGATGCTTCCTATGGGTTCACTGCCGTGTTTGGTGAGGACCAGGCCCTTCTCTGGACGTTTTCCTGGATACCGTAGTTTAAAGACATCGCGGTCGAGGTTAAGGACATCATAGTCCATGAGTTTAAGGACCTCACAGTCCAATGTTAGTTTTAAGACATCACGGTCGAGATTAAGGACATCATAGTCCATGAGTTTAAGGACCTCACAGTCCAATGTTAGTTTTAAGACATCACGGTCGAGGTTAAGGACATCATAGTCCGTGGATTTAAGGACTCCACTGTCCGACGTTAGTTTTAAGACATCACTGTTTCCCCCAATCAGAGCAAAACTCTGTTTGAATTTCAAAAATTTAAAAATTGAAGCAACGTTTCAAATTCCGTGCGCTGCGCGCAACGCGCCACGTGTCAGAAGTTGATACGTCAGGGCAGCACCCAAGGCAGCGCGCCCAATCAGAGTAAGGCTCTATTTAAAAAAAAATTAAAGGAAGCAACGCTTCAGTTGCGCAAGCGCTGCGCTACGCGACACGTGTCAATGCAGTTGCGCAAGCGCTGCGCTGCGCGACACGTGTCAGCGCAGCGCGTGCGCAACTGCGCGACACGTGTCAGCGCATTGCGCTTGCGCAACTGCGCTGCGTGACACGTGTCAAGCGCTGGGGCGTTTGTGCCAAACAGAATTAAAATTCTAGTAAGATCTTTCTGTTCTTGTTAAAACAAGAAGATTGTCTACTGTAAAACAGAAGCCCTTGGATCAAAGATCCAACGGTGGGGAAAATTCCGCAAATCACTCAGAGAATGATCTCTTTAACAAACTTAACAAATCTATGGGCACTATATAAAGACCCCTAGACCCCAACTCAAAAGATCATCAACATCAAGAGACATCAAGAACTTCAAAAACAGAGAGAACTCTGAAGAATTTTGAAAAGAACTCAAGAAAAAGGTAAAAACCTTTATAATAGAAGAATTTCTTCTGGATAGATCATTGATCTAAGAACAAGATCAATGATCTTCAATAAAAATAAATAAATAATAACAGTGCCTTGCACTTTTTATGAACCATTGGTTCTAGAATTTCAGAAAAAATTCTTTTCTTGAATCCAAAATTGGATCAAGTTATTGAAACAGTGCCTTGCACTTGCAAAACTGCACTGTTGCGCTCCTGGGTTGGCGCAAGCCACCAGAGAGCGCCACGTATCAGCGGCGCAACAGCGCAGCGCACTGCGCTGTTGCGCTCGCACTCACCAGAATGTGACACGTGTCACCTCCACATGCGCTTGCGCTCAATAATTGGCGCAAGGCGCCTGACAAGCCAATATCAGACAATTAATGCATTGCATTATTTACTGAAGGGCCAAGCCCAATTAAAAAAGGCCTAACAGGCTAAATAAAATGCAATGCATTAAAAGGGCAGAGCCCAAACAAAGCAGATGCTCTGCATCATTCATAAAAGGGCAGAGCCCAAACAAAATAGATGCTCTGCAGGCCAAAACAAAATGCAGTGCATTATTAAAAAGGGGCAAAGCCCTAGCACAGGCCTAATAGGCCAAAGATAAATAAAAACGTTGAATATTCCCAACTGGACTTAGTCCAATCATGGCCGTAAGTCCTCAAATTAAATTGACTGAGCACGGCTGCTCTCCTAAATCAATTTACATCCGGTTCGAGGGTACATCTCCGAACTCCTCTGACTCCTATCGTTGTAATCCTTCAACAACGTCAGAGAGGTGACGGATCCCGACAACCACACATCAATACGGACTGTGGGGTCCTTAAACTCATGGACTTATGCGTCCTTAAACCAAGAAACGGACTGTGGGGTCCTTAAACCCACGGACTTATGCGTCCTTAAACTAACGGACTAATGCGCCCTTAAACACACCCATATGGACTGTGGGGTCCTTAAACCCATGGACTTATGCGTCCTTAAACACACCCATATGGACTGTGGGGTCCTTAAACCCATGGACTTATGCGTCCTTAAACTACCAATGGACCACCATGTCTCTAAACTGGCAATGGACCGCAATGTCCTTAAACTACCTATGGACCATTACGTCCCTAAACTGGAACAATAGAGCCCCCCAAATGCTCTCTTGTCGTATCTAAACGATCCCGTTAAGTTGATCTTAGTCTCGAATCAGACTAACGTATCCTTAACGAACGTTTAAGTTGATCTTAGCCTCAATATGGCTAACGTATCCTTAAACTAAAACACCAAACCCAAATCTAAGTAAATACGGATTTGGACTAATCCACGTCCTACGGGCGACGGCATAACTTAGTCTCCGTATACAATCCACGGGCATCCACAAACAAAACAAACACACACGACACGAAGTGAAATTTCTAAAGAAGGAGAAAGTGGTTACCGCGACGCGGTAACGTAATTAACTTCAGGGGCTTGCGCCTGCAGGGAAGAGCGTCCCCACAATCAAAAACCCCTCAAGCGAGGGGGAATCTGACGAAGTCTGCTACATCGGCCGCATCCGTCTAAACCTCCGATACACGGTGCCATAAATCAACTTGGCATCTTCGGAGAGGTAGACGGATAAAACCAAATAGCATCTGCACCGAATCTCAGGCAAGACGTCCTCACGTCGTCGCCGCCATTCGGAGGGGAACAGATTCTGGCACGCCCGGTGGGACATTTTCCTCTTTCCACTCCACACTTCGTGTGTCGTCTTCGCGAACGAATCGCGGTTTGTTAATGGTTGCCTTTAGGTTGCAAGTTACTAAGATTTGGTCTTTTGCCTGGCGCAGAAATCAAACATCAATGGCCTCAAATTGCTCGAACTGCTCGAAGTGCCAATGCAACCGACGCTCCACCTCACCTGGAGGTGTAGCATATGGGCCTCAAGCGGCCTCCGTCCTTACTATGCCTATGGAGAAAGTGACCCAGGCCACTACCGGCCTGTTTTTCGGGACCATGATCCCTCCTGCAAGCTTAACCCTGCCATTACCCGTACCGGAAGCTTCAAAGAAGTCGGTCTTTGATCGATTTGCTACTCCCACGGCCCCTCTCAACGGGTCGTCCAATTCCTCGGTCTTCACCAGACTGAGCCTGAGCTCCAAAGGGCCCGCCAAAAAGCCCATGATACTTGAGAAGGCCATCCCAAAGAAGACGGCTGCTCCCGAAGTCGCCAAAGCAGCTTCTCCTGTCAAGGAGTCAGTCTTTTCAAGGCTGACTATTCCGGCTCCTGCCCCTGCTCGAGGATCTGTCTTTGACAGATTGAATATTGCCACTCAAAGGACGACCTCAGTTTTTAAGAGGCTGGCACCAGCAACGCCTCGTTCGGATAAGGGGCAAGATGAAGCTGTCCCTATCGCCGAGCCAGTCCCAACGGCTCGCCATGCTCGACGTCGCCACTGACGCCGAGTAAGGAAGGCTGGGGGCAACTCCCCCTCGGGGCTAACTCCACCCGCTCCAATGGTGGAAGTTGATACTGCTGTTCCAACTGGGAACAGCTTTGAACCGTTAAGGAAGGTGCGTAAGAACTCAACAACTGCTATGCTGAAAAGATCTCCTCCACCTGCGGAGAGGGTTCCGGAAACGAAGCTGGAGCAGCCCCCTCAGCGGCTATCCTCCAAAATTTATAAAGTCTGGCGGAGGGTTCAAGACTCCGTAATTGACCAAGGTCACACTCGTCAGCAGAAAAGGGCGAAAGTGCAAGAAGAAAAGAACCGTCCGGACAAACAGCAAAGGACGACCACCACCAGGGTGCCTGCTGCAACGACCCCCTCAACTTCAACGGCCCATAAGAGAAGGAGGCCAGAGAAAATTCCCACGCCCGCGGCCAATGCCAAGGGTGGCGAGCCCAAACGCCCTAAGTCTGAGGGCATAGTGGTTCATACCGTCTACATGGTGTCTGGTAAAGAGGACAGTCGTGCATCTAAAAGTCATCGACCGCTTACACGGTCAGTGACCAAAGCTCAGGAGCAACAGCAAAAGCTCCAGGAGATGATGAACGCAATGGCCGCACTCACTGGGCCAAAAGAAAGCCCCGAAGCGTCCTCGGATGAACGCCAGGAGCAAGAAACTGACGCTGAATTCCTTCGTCGGATATTGGAGAAGAAGGATAAAGAGGCTGCTGAACAAGCAGCCAACATAAAATGAATGGCCCTCCTGTTCCAAGACATGGTGGGAATGATGATCCAACAAGATCCTCCAGTTGAAGATCCCCCGATCATTTTTGAAGACGATAGGGGAGAAACGTCAAATCCTCCACCGACTCTGTCAACAGCCAAGGAGGAGACAATCTCCAAAGCTGACTTGGACGAATATATAGCCCAACAGATACGGATTCATCATGCGACTGAGGCAGCCGGTCAGGTCGTAAAAACAGGACGACCATATCCGAGCTGGTACGATCAGATTAAGTACCCGCCGGGCTATACAATACCAAAATTCCATGTGTATAAGGGGACTGGCAATCCCCACCAGCATGTTGCCCAGTTCAGGGTGCTTTGCGGCAACACTGGCGGTGATGATAAATTGTTGCTTCGCCAGTTCGTTGGTAGCTTATCAGATACAGCATTCGAGTGGTATTCTGAGCTCCCAAACGACTCTATCAAGACCTTCGCGGAGATGGAGCTGCTGTTTACCCAGCGTTTTGCAAGCGCCAGCGAACGCACCCCGATGACGGTATTGATTAATGCCAGAATGAAGCCAGGCGAGACATGGGTCTAATATGCTATACGGTGGCGGAACTTATGGTCAAAATGCGAGCAACGCATCGAAGAGGCTCCTGCGGTAGGCATGTTTGTGGGAACCCTCGATCCGCAAGAAACCATCTCGCAATTTATGATGTTCTTCAAGCCGACTATCTTCCAGGCCCTGATCGACAAGCGAGCGCAAATGGATCAGATGGGCCATAGACCTCCCCTTCCAAAGCCGGACTCCCGAAATGAAAAGGGGAAGGGGAAAGCGATCGTTGTCGCTTATGCTCAACAACAGCCGAGCAACTCGAAGCCGGTTGTCCGTCAAAATAATATGCGTCCGCACGTACCCCTTGAGGAGAGGCTAGGACGTCCTTACTCGTTTCCCCGAGATAAAATGAGAATATTATTCGAGCTGGCGTTGCGCAACCGACTCATAAATCTGCCGGATCCAAAACGTCCGTCGCAACCAAATGATGTCAATGAGCCCAACTACTATCCCTATCACCGAGTACTGGGTCATCCGATCGAAGATTGCTACGTCTTCAAAAATTGGATTGAAGACCAGTACCAACAGGGCAAGTTCGCGTTTTCCGACAGATGGAAGGTGAGTCTGCCGCAACCTCACGCCTCTAAAAGGATGAATACGCCGGGGGCAACGTGCTCTCTCATTGAAGAAGCCCCATGGGAGGTTGTGCTATCAGCCAAGACAAAGAGGATGCTGAACGATCTTCAAACATGCCCAGCGATCAAGTGGAAGAACCCGTTGGAACCTCAGATCATTGAAGGGATGTTGAAGCCGCGTCCAACTCCAAAGACCGATGGTGGTGGCCCAAGCACTCACAACCAGCCGTCAAAATCTTCAAAGAAGAAGAAGAAGAAATCCAAGAAACTCGTGAAGCCTGGCGACAAGCGCAAGGACTTACAGAAACAAATTGACGCACTGGAAGAGTACAACCAGAAAGCACGAACTCCTATCACACTCCAAGAGTTCCTCAACCACGTCTTTCAAGAAGAAGATGAGGGGGAGAGCTCGTCGGATGAATCCGAGGAATACGTGGCGAGTTGTCATACTATTTTCCATTCGTTTACAAACGATGAAGAAACTCATTGCACTGAAAAGCTGGGGGCAGATCCTAAACCGGAATTTCTGGGGCCATCGGATGAAACAATTGACGCATTCCTCAATGAAGCTCTGTTGAAAAGTAAAGCTGATTGGGAACGCGAGACGGCCATATTTGAAAGGGCCAAGCGCCAGCGACTTGACGAAAGAGTTAAGACACTCCCGCTGGAGAAAAATACATCCACCGCAGATAAAAGCAAATTCAAGATGAGGAAAAGGTTTGCTAAGGCCATATCAATGGGCATGAAGCTACCATCCTCTGAAGGAAACATTACTGGTGAAGCGGAAATGCACCCCTCCTACTGCTTGTATCATCGGAAGATTTCGCACCCCACCGAAGAGTGCAAAGCTTTCAATAGATGGTGGCAGGGATATGTTGCTCACCGACAACATTTTAAGCGGGAAAAGCGTAAAACTCGTCGGGAGCAGAAAAATACGACCGAGGGGCTTAACAGAACAACCGGCAATTGTCGCATGGTTAACGCCGGGGGATCACAAGTGCTTACATTCGGGAGCGATTCCGACGAGGAGCTGGCTCTTAGCCCCCTCTTTAAAGAGTCCACCGCGGGAAAAGAAGAAGAGCCGAAGGTCTGCGAAAATATCCGGCTGCGTAATCGGACGCTGCCCGAAAAGAATCTCGGACCCTCAAACAAAAAAGATAAAGGGAAAGAAAAGGTCTCTGAGGATATCGCCCTAGATGACCAAGTCATGGAAGAGGTAGCTGCCAAGGACCCGCCAAAGAGAAATAAGGTGGACTACAACGTTCTGGCACACTTGAGGAAGCTACCCTCGCAGCTTAGCATTCTTGACGCCCTTTTACTATCAAAAGAGGCGAGAGATTCGTTAATCAAGGCACTACAGGAGCCGGAGCAATTCCAAACTTTCCTGGCCGAAGAAAAATTGAAGGATGAATTGGAGGAAGTGCACACGGCCGATGTCACTTTTGGCGATTAAGACCTTCTCCTTGGGACGTGCGAACACAATCACTCCCTCTATGTCTCAGTATACTGCCACGATATAAAATAAGCAAAATCCTGGTCGACAATGGATCCTCCGTTAATCTCCTCAATGTGCGGGTGTTAAAAGAAATCTGCATGAGCGTCCAGCACCTTGCTCGGGACAAGATCACCATCTCCGGGTTCGACTCCCAATCATCAAGAACTCTTGGGTCTGTGATACTGACGCTACGCTTTGGGCTACTCGTCACGGATATTAAGTTCCACGTCATAGACGCCAAGACATGCTACAATGCTCTGCTCGGCCGACCATGGTTACACGAGTACAACATCATCCCTTCTACACAACATCAGTGTATGAAGTATTTTAAGGATGGTCTCGAGTATACCGTGACGGGAGAACTGAACCTGTTCTCCGTGAACGAAGTCCGCAAATATGAAGATGCCAGATACTTTTTACCGGATTTCGAAGACACAGAGAGGTGTCATAAGCCGGAGAACAAAGCTAATGCCACCATCCCTGTCTTCGGCAGTGATACCGAGGAGGAAGAGGAGATGATTTATTCGGGTCCACCCCAACACAACAAGCCGGGACCATCTGCTCCTACGTTGATCTTTGGTAGCGACTCGGAAGATGAGGTCCATGCCGTATTCTCTGCTCGACCTTCAATACAAACGTCCGCTGACGAAGAGCAAAGTCTGCAAGTCGCCATGGTGCCACTTAAACACCATAAAGAACTGGATGCACTTGATATCTATAGTGTAGGGGAGCTGCGGACATTCTATATCCCTCCCAGGCGAGAAAGAGAAAAAGCAATTCTATTCTACCGCTCTGAGGAAACCAAAGTGGAGAAAGAAATCTGGCACGGCGCGGATCCTACGCTTGATAGGCTTCAGCCATCCGTCTCCCCAGATATTATACAGAAGGCTTGAAAAGGCTATTGAAGCGCCAAGGGATATCCTTTAAACAGACCGCTCGAAAAGCCAAGTTCTATGACAAGGTCTGGAACGTTCCCGGGACTCGGCACAAGTTGCCTAATAGGAGAATGGAAACAATCGGGCTTGGATACATTCGGTCCAAGAAACGAGAGCTACTCCACGGTTGCTACGTCGTGCATGACTTTGATGAAGAAGCGGATGCTCAATGGGAGGACGCTAATCCTGAACCAGTAAAAGTTCCTGATGCAAAAGTGCCCAGTCCGTCGTTCGAAGAACAAATGGACAAGCTTATAAGGGAACCTGGCCAAAAAGTCAGAGATGATCACAACCGTGAGATGGCCATTTATGAGAAAGCCAAAACGCAACGCCTCCTCCAACAGGCTATGAAAGATGAAAATGCCGCTCCCTGTCAACATGTTATAAAAAAGGCTCGACGCAGGGGCAGAAATAAGTCGAAAGGCGAAAAAGACGCTCAACAGCAATAAAGCGGGACTAAGAAGCCACGCAAGCGGGAATCGAGCGGTTACGATCTATCCCTCATGAGGAAAATGGGTCGGGCATATTCTTTTCCTCGAGACAAGACGAAGAAAATACTTGACCTCGCTCTAAAACATCAGATGCTTACACTGCCGGAGTCTAAACACCCCGAACAAGCAAGCGAAGTCTCTCACCCGAACTATTGCCCTTATCACCGAGTGATAGGGCACCCTCTCGAGGACTGCTTCACCTTTAAGAATTGGGTCGAAGATCAGTATTAGCTCGGCAAGTTCGCTTTATCTGACAACTGGAGGGTAACGCCGCCACAGAAGCACGAACCCAAAGCCACGAGAGCAGAACCAGTTCCACATTAGGCATGGAAGCGAATTCGTACTTGTCATATGATAACGATATCAAAAGAAGAGCCCGAGAATATGGATGACCTTCCCTGGTGCTTCGAAAACAGCAACGATGAGGTGATCTCAGAATTTCCACCAGCGCCAAAAGAGCTGGAAGATGGAATCCATACCACCGCAGATAACCTCAAGAAAATTGAGTTGGAGACGTCGAGCGACCCGTGACCGACATTTGTCAGTGAGCTGCTATCTGAAGAAAGGGTGGCTTCATTAAAAGACCTGCTTATGCAGCATAGAGATTGCTTCGCATGGAACTATTCCGAAATGCCGGGACTAGATCCAGAAATTGCTGTGCACAAATTGGCAATATCTCCGAACGTCAAGCCAGTCAAACAGGCGCCAAGAAGAATGCGGCTCGAGCTTGAGATGAGTATCAATGCTGAGGTCAAGAAGCTGATCGACTCTGGCTTTATCCAGGAGGTTCGGTATCCCGAATGGATCGCCAATATCGTCCCGGTGATGAAGAAAAATGGGACGGTGCGCATATGCGTAAACTTTCGGGATCTCAATAAAGCTTGCCTGAAGGACGATTTCCCAGTGCCAGTCACCGAACTGATGATAGACAATACGTCCACTCATGAGGTTTTCTCCTTCATGGACGGCTCATCAGGGTATAATCAGATAAAGATGCATCCCGAAGACCAGAAGCACACCGCCTTCAGGACTCCGCTAGGTATATTCTGCTACAAGGTGATGCCCTTCGGTCTAAAGAACGCCGGTGCCACTTATCAGAGGGCCATGACGAAAATCTTTGATGACCTTATACACGAAATCGTCGAATGCTATATCGACGATCTCGTGGTTAAAAGCAAATCATACGAGGAACATCTCGAGCATCTGAAGACCGTATTTCAACGCCTTCGACAATACAACTTGAAGATGAACCCTCTCAAGTGCGCATTCGGAGTTTCCTCAGGCAAATTCCTAGGATTCATCGTCCGACACCGAGGTATTGAGATAAATCCGTCAAAGATCAAGGCGATCATGGAAATGCCTCCGCCAAGGACTCTCAAACAGCTGCGGTCTCTCCAAGGGAAGCTCGCGTATATACGGCGATTTATAGCCAACCTTTAAGGCAAGTGCCGTCCTTACAGCCACCTGATGAAGAAGGGAACCCCGTTCGTCTGGGACCAAAAATGCCAAAGCGCGCTAGACGAGATCAAGCAATACCTGCAGAACCCGCCAGTGTTGGCTGCTCCGGTCAAGGGAAAGCCCCTCATTCTTTATACAACCGCCCTCGAAGGTTCCTTATGCGCATTATGGGCGTAAGAGAACGACCAAGGGAAGGAAAGAGTACTCTACTACTTAAGTCGAGTTCTACTGGGGGCAGAAAGCAACTACTCCCCCATTGAAAAACACTACCTGGCGTTGATCTTCGTGATAACAAAACTCAGGCACTATGCGTTGGCGCATGAAGTCCGTCTCATTTTGAAGGTGGACCCTCTTAAATATTTGATGTCGATGGCCATATTGATAGGACGACTCGCTAAATGGGCTCTGCTCTTGATGGAGTTCTCGATAACGTATCAACCTCTCAAGGCAGTGAAAGGCCAGGCCATCGCCGATTTCCTCGCTGAGCATCCGATACTCGCCGATTCTCCTCTGAATTGCGATCTTCCAAACGAACATGCGTTTGATGCGATCGACGATGGTGATACCCAATGGGAGCTTTATTTCGATGGAGCATCTTCCGTGAAGAAGCGCAAACAAAGTACCCCTATAATCAAATCAGGGGTAGGACTCATCTTTGTAACTCCACAAGGAGAGATAATGCACTTTGCTTTCTCCCTAACAGAGCCGAGGACAAACAATGAAGCCGAATACGAAGCTTTGATAGCAGGCCTCGAGATCGCCATCGACATGGGAATTGAAAACCTTCTCATATATGGAGATTCTCAACTGGTCGTTAGTCAAGTAAATGGCGACTACCAGACATGCAAACCAGAGTTGGTGAAGTACGGCGAAAAGGTGCAACAACTGTTGACCCAAATTCCTTCATACACTTTGGAAAACATACCGCGCGCGGAAAACAGCAAAGCGGATGCATTAGCCAAGCTCGCTAAAGAATTGGCTGACGAGAACCTCGATGACGTCAGAATTGCGGTACAAAGCCGTCGGGTGCTTGCCCCAGCGGAAATATCTTCGGAATCACCCGAAGAGAAGGAAGCGACTGAGCAAATGGCTCTACAAATAAAAGACCGGGAAAAGGCTGAGGATTGGAGAGAAGTCTTTATAGACTACTTCAAATACCGTCGAGCGCCCGAAGATGCATCCTCAAGACATCAGCTTATGAAACGAGCTCTGTCTTTCGCCTTCGTCAATGATACTCTGTACAAGAGGTCATTTGATTCTCTATGGTTGAGATGTCTGGGACCTGACGAAGCGAAAAGAGTCGTTCAGGAAGTTCACAACGGACTCTGCGGTTCTCACCAAGCAGGCCCAAAGATGAAGCTGAAGATCAAACAGATGGGCTACTACTGGCCCACGATGATTCAAGACTGCCTTAAGTATGAGAAGCAGTGCCACTCATGCCAAATTCATGGGGACTTCATCCACCAGCATCCAAATCCACTCCATCCAACGGTGGCTAGCTGGCCATTCGAAATGTGGGGAACTGACATAGTCGGCCCCATCGAACCAGCATCGTCCAGGGGACATCGTTTCATCCTGGCGACGACTGACTACTTCTCCAAATGGGCAGAAGCAGTACCGTTAAGAGAAGTGAAGACGGAGAATATCCTCCATTTCTTCAAGACGCACGTCATATATCGGTTTGGAACTCCACGACGGATCATCTCCGATAACAGGCCAGCTTACCGAAGCCACAAGATCAGTCGCTTCGCGCAGGAGTATAATATAGACTGGAGATATTCCTCAGTTTATAATCCGCGAGCTAAAGGTCTAGCCGAGGCCTTCAACAAGACCTTGACAAAGATCATGAAGAAGACGGTGTCCCGAAATAAGAAGGACTGGCACGAGAGACTGCAAGAAGCTCTCTGGGCGTATCGAACTACGTTCAAGACAGCCATGAACATAACGCCATATGCGTTGGTATTCGGTACAGAAGCAGTGTTCCCCCTCGAAATAGAGTTACCCTCTCTACGAGTGGCAGTCCACTATGAGCTGACAGACGAGGAAAATGCTCACCTCCGGCATGAGGAACTTGATGCCCTTGATGAAACCCGGCTCATAGCGCAACAAAGTTTGGAGGCCTATAAAGCAAAGATGACGCGCTCATATGAAAGATTGACTCGGCCGAGGACATTCCGCCAAGGCGAACTCGTGCTAGTGGTCAAAAGACCTATGATCCCCAATCGTGCCAAGCGGGGAAAATTCGAGCCAAACTATGAAGGCCCGTACACCATAGACAAGGTCTACCAGGGTGGAGCCTATCTACTTATGGATATGCACGGTGAAAGGCCTTACAGGCCAATAAATGGTCGATTCCTAAAGAAATACTACGCTTAGCGAGTTACTGCCTAGGTCAATGATAGATGACGACGACTATGTCCGCTCGCTATCTTCCTAAGCTCAAACTTTATAAGCAGTAACCAGCCTTCTCCTGGATGGACCGAAACGTCCTTAAACTAATGGCGGACCGAAACGTCCTTAAACTAATGAAGGACCGAAACGTCTTTAAACTACTACCGCAGCATCCTTAGGCTGACAAGATAAATAAAAAAATTTATATAAAAATAAATAAATAAACGGTATGTCCATAAGCAAAATGGGCATGGATGAAAACCCAAAAGGGCTCCGTGAGTAAAAACAGCAGGGCTACCGGCGAGTGTTCGTGAAAACCCGAAAGGGCGCGACCTCGTAAAAAAGAAGAAGAAGAGAATAAAAAGAATAAAAACGGTATGTCCATAAGCAAAATGGGCACGGATGAAAACCCGAAAAGGCTTTGTGAGTAAAAACAGTAGGACTACCGGCGAGTGTTTGTGAAAACCTAAAAGGGCGCAACCTCGTTAAAGGACACTTACAGGGTCCTCTCGACCTTGTAAGGAGAAATCACCCGCGTGAGATCCTTACGACTCATAAGGGAGCAACACACATAGGGATCCCCACGATTCCTAAGGAGAAAATACACTTGCGAGAACTTCACGACTCGTAAGGAGAACTCTCTTATGGGACCCTCACGGCTCATAAGATTTGAAAGTCTTAAGTTACAGAGACCTAAACCTGTGCTTAAGCAACCTCCACAACCTTCGATATTGCCCTACAAGTGGTTCAATACTGACAGTTGTATACAATCCACGGGCGCGAATAAACATTTTCCTAACCAAGTCCCATCCGTGACTGGGGATATGTACGCATGATGAACAACCCTTATAAGTCCTCTCGACTTACAAGGAGAAAACCCTCTTGTAGGATCCTTACGACTTACAGAGGAACATACACTTAGGAATTCTCATGATTCCTAAAGAGAAAATACACCTACAAGATCCTCACGACTTATAGGGAGAAATACCTTTGTGAGACCCTTACGGCTCATGAAGTTAAAAGCCTTAGTCAACAAGACCTTAACCCTGTTCGTTAAGCCACCTTTGTTCGACATCGACAGAGACAAATGATGATTCGCTCCTGGCAATATCCCAGTTGTAGCGGTGCTGATGCCGAAATCGGTGTCTAATTTCAGGTTTATGGTGAAAAGCCAGCAAGCCGCACATGCATACGAAATAGCCGAAATGATGGGGCAGCTTGCAATAAAAAGCAGCAAGTAAAAACGTATGCATACAAAATAGCCGAAATGATTGGACAACTCGCAATAAAAAGTAGCGAGTAAAAATAAAATAAATAGCCGAAATGATTGGGCACCGCGAAAAATAGCCGAAATGATTGGGCAATCGCGACCTTCGCGATATAAAAGCTGAAATGATAGAGCATCGCGGGAATAAAACAATAAAAATGAATGAAACTTTTGCCCTACAGTTGAGATCACATCGATCCCTGTATACAATCCAAGGGCACAAACAAAGAGGGAACCACACCTTCCCAACAGGCTCCGCCAGAAAGCAAAGCCAAATCTCGACGGTTCACCAACAGCCTAGAGACAACCGCGACATTCGTCTCGATACAGCAGACGCAGTGCCAGCAAACAAAGCGAAGATCAAATTCCTAGCTTCACGGTTTTGACGGTAACTTATATAAAACCTGAAAGACCACCACAGATCAGTTCAACTTTCAGGGAAACCAGTGTCCCTGGCAAATACCTCAATTCAGGGAAACTAGCGTCCTTGATGAGAGCCTCCTGATTCGCATCGGCTCGCAGAGAAACCAGTGTCTCCGCGAGAAATTCCCGATTCGTTTCGACCCTGAAGAAACCAGTGTCTTCGTCAAAATCCTTCGACTCAGGGAAACCAGTGTCCTTGACGAGAAAATCCTGATTCGCGTCGACCCGCAGAGAAACTAGCGTCTCCGCAGGAATACATCGGTTCGTTTCAACCCCAGGGAAACCAGTGTCCCTAGCAAATACCTCAACTCAGGGAAACTAGCGTGCTTGATGAGAGCCTCCTGATTCGCATCGGCTCGCAGAGAAACCAGTGTCTCCGCGAGAAATTCTCGATTCGTCTCAACCCCGAAAAACCAGTGTCTTCGGCAAAATCCTTCGACTCAAGGAAACCAGTGTCCTTGACGAGAAAATCCTGATTCGCATCGACCCGTAGAGAAACTAGCGTCTCTGCAAGAATACATCGATTCGTTTCAACCCCAGGGAAACAAGTGTCCTTGGCAAACTCCTCAACTCAGGGAAACTAGCGTCCTTAGAAAATACACCTACGAGATCCTCTCGATCCGTAGAGAGAAAAATCTCTATGAGAGATCTGAACCTACGGCCTAAGCCATCGCTATTTCTTGGAAAAAAACTAAGATGCTTACTCTATTATCTGTCAACCGTGTTTGTTGAGACAGCATGCTGATAATAAGAGAAAGGGAGAAAGCAAAAGAGCATACATTGCAAAGAAAAAAATATGTATCTTTATTTATTAACTTCAGTCAAGTACAAGGTGAATCGTACAAAAGAATAAAGAATGGATACATTTTATTCGAAAAAGGAAAATTTTACAAGTATATTGATACAAAGGCAGCTACTGGGAAGGAAGCGTCTTAAATAGCCTTATCAATTGTTCACGCACTTCCCTCCATGCCTTTTCCTGATCGGCCGCCACCGCCAGTTCTGCCTCCACTTGAGCCCGTTGCTGCAAGAAAGACGCAAGCTGCTCCCCAACGGCCCGCTGAGATGCTTCACGGCCTTGGGCATTACGCTCGGCAGCGTCGAGTTTCTGCTTCAAGTTCAGCCCATTTGAGATGCGTTCTAGGAGACCCTCGAAGATAGCCTTCACCTGGGCAGCGTTCACCTCAACTTCAGCACGTAGGCGAGCAGTCTCGCTTGAAGACTCTTGACATTCCCTCAGCCTTAAAGCCGCTTCTTGTTCCAAGTGGTGGACGTAAGAAGCGATTTGCTCAATCCACGCTGCTCTTTGATGGCTTGCGGCTAAGGTCTCGGGAGCAGGGCGCATAAACTCCAGTTGATGCAGGCGAGCCTCAATCTCCCTGCAGTGATTAACCCAAGACGCGACGATGCCCTCGTTATGGAAGTTTACGAGTATCACCAGCATTGGGTTAACCGCCGTAGCAAAATCTGCGGCAGACGTAGGAGTCTCAACGTCGAGCTCCTCAATGTAGTCGCTCACCATGCGCAGACTATTCGCGGCGCCTTTCGAGGACGGACGTCTCAGGAAAGGGCCTGCCGGCATTGTGACACGAGACTCGAAAGGCGCCGAGATCGGAACGACAGCTGAAAAAACAAAATACGATTAGATGACAGTTCAAGAAATACAAAAAAGGTCATCAATGCGATAGTTTACTATACCAGCTGCAGCAGGTGGCAAGGCCGGAAGGGCCGGTGGCGCGGCCGATCTTTCATCCCCTCCTTCGATTTGTAGCACTGCAATCAGGACGAGGGAAAGTTAGAAATAATTCCATTACTGAAAAAGAAAGATATCGGTTGGAAACTATACTCACCAGCACCACTAGAGGAAGAAGCGAGTTCAGATGGGAAGGAGAAGTGTGGGTGCAACACCTGATAGAGATGATCAAAAAGCACTCCTGAAAAGACACAACAGTACGACTTTAGTACATAAATTATGCGGCTGAAAGATAAAACTAACAAGTTGCAAATCCATACCTTCCAACATCTTTGATGGTACAAGAGAGGGCTGAGAGGTGACCACTGCCAAGGCAGTAGTTGATGGCGCTCCCTCGAGCAATGGAGCATCGGCACTGGCCGCAACTGCGTTAAAAAACAAGGATAAACTTGTCAGAAAGGATTGCAAGATAAAAAAAAGGGGACTGTAACTCGAAATTTACCTGATGAGCCGCCGGCCGAAATGGAGGCGTCTCCCTCCTCCATCGATATGAGTCCACCTCCCGTGGCCTCATCACCGGACTCGACAGGGGCTGTCGTCGTACTCGCCTGACCAGGAGACGGCGGAAGACCGTAGACAGGGACAGCAATAATTGGAGCATTGCCAGACTCTTGAGAAAGAGCGGCTAGCTTTTCCCCAAGAGTCGTTCCCGTCTCACCCGCTACTTCTTCGGACTCGGCGGTCGCCATTGTCTCATCTGCCGTCACCATGGGGTCACCGGTCTCAGGCGGCTCGTCCATCGCTGCCCCGGGCTCAGTTATAGCGGTCGTCTTATTTGCCGCCACCTCAGGCTTGGCATCAACGACCTTCTCAGGTTCAGCTCCCTCAGCCCCCAGCTCAGGCTCGGCAACCCCAGCGATGTTGCCCACCGTCGGCTCGGGTTCGGCCGGTGCTTCTTCCTCTGGCCCCTTAGGTTCGACGGTTTCCGCCTCCCTTTCGGTTGGACTTGGCCCTATAGGACAAGACATATAAGAACCGACGAATTTACAATTCTTACAAACAAATCTCGAAATATACATTACCTGAGGTGGACTTATCATTAGCCCCGCGAGCTGCACGCGCCACTTGTCTGCGAGCTGTGGACAAGGCGACCGGAGGCTCTTCCGAGAGGGTATCAGCACGAGGGACGGTGCTTGGGCCATCTCCCACGGCCAAAGCAGCCATGCGTGCTTTCGCCTAGCGCCTTAGCCGCTTCCTCTCCTCTCAAGCCGTCAAGACGGAGCTCTTCAAAGCCTCTTTCATTGAGACGTCCTCGTCCGTGAACATCGATGCCTCCAAATCCTTCAAGGCATCCCTCGTCGACTTGTCGAGTCGAGGCTCTCGCGGCAGCTCCGAAGAGACTGGGACTTCAGTTTCGGGCCCGGGGAGAGTCCCCGCATCAGCTGGCGCAGCCCTTGTAAAGAAACAAAGGAAGAATGTTAGGTTGGCCATCAGAAAGGAGGATAAAAACTCAATAAGGCGAGACGTACCAACGCCCGTTAAAGCGCGCTTATTTTCCTCCTCCTGGAAGGTTTTCAAAGAAGCAGCGATGGTTTCATCGGTAGTGACACCTGTTAAAAAATGGGGGAACGCATTAGTCGAGGATAATGATAAACATGCTATAAAATGATGAAGAGTACAGCTAATGATTACCTGCTCGAGCGAGTTTATCCAACCACGCTTCAAGTCTAGCTGATCGCTCAGAAGCCGCAATGGCGGCCGCCAGATCGGTGTCTGCCGGGTCTATCGAGAAGCCTTTATTGCTACCATACTCGCTTATACCTTCGGTAAGAGGGGCCTGAGGCTCCTCTAAACCGAGGATAGCATCGAGAGAGAGGAGTGACTTCTTCTTCCTCTTCTGCCCACTAGCCTTGGGTGCACCCGAGATTGACTTGCGCTTTACAGGCACCCTAGGGCGGCGGGTTCCGATATCCGCGCCCATGCCGGACTTCGGCGAAGCCACATCTACCGTCTCCACTGGAGCACGTAGCGCTGGTGGTGCATCCGCAGTACCACGGAGTGGCAGTCCGCGCGGAGGGCTCAACACGCGCGGTGGCACGGCTCCGGCATCTTTTAGCGGAGGAATGACCGGGGTCCTTGGCTTCAAAGGAACCTTGCGATCGCCACCGGGAGGCGCACTCTTCCGGTCAACCAATGCGCTTCTCCATATGGATAACCGGACCCATTGTGTGGGCGTACCAAGCCACGTACGCGTTGAGGGCTTTGGGGACGCAGCTCTGCTCGCTGATGAAGAAATAAGAGCCCGTGTTAAGCCGCATGAAATGGTGCATCGCACTCCTTATCCCCTCCCGGCTGGCCATGAGCTCTTCCAAAAAGGCTTCCAGCGGGATCCCCTGGTGATAGCTGGATTGTTAGGCGAACCGGTGAGGGTTATACCTCATGAAAAGCGCCATCTCATTCTGCCTGAACACCAGGTAGCCCGGTCGAATGGAGTAGAGGTGGAGGATCTCTCGGGCTTTCAATATGGAGGCCCCGTCCTTAAAATTATCGCGCAGCGGCACCACCGACTTAGTGGTTTCTGAGCCTATGGTTATGACTTTGTCCAAAAAAGAAACCTTCGCTCCGACCAGGTATGGACGAAGGAGTAGCCCCCTAGCCTCTCGCGGAGACGCAACCACGATCGAGGCGCCGACCAGCCGCATGACTCTCGGGAGTCTGCACTTTTCAAAAAATGGAGGGATCTTGTGGACGCCGAACAACCATGCACGTGCATTTCCATCCAAGAGGTAAAGTAGTGCATCGGAAAATTAGCAGGCTGCACCCCAGGTTCATTAGCGTCCGCCGCCATGCTAAGTCCATTATAGAGGTGAGCCAACCCGGCAATTCCTATTGTTAACTGCAGGCCAGCCACCATCCGATGCGCTGGGTAGAAAACGGATGGCCGCATGTGGCGCGGGTGCATGGGGAGCGCAAAGCTGCACAGCCACAATCCCAGGAACCCTACAAAAAAGGTCTCTTCGTCCATGCCCAAGACGGCGATCTCCGACAACGGCGTGACGGCGGCGCTGGGGAGATAAAAATCCTTTTGATCGCCCTCCGATGTTGGTCGACGGTCCAGGCCGAAGCCGAAAGGGTCGTCAGGCTTGGCGAACTTCTCGCACTGTTCCGATAGAAACTCTGGTCGAATAAAGCGGGCAATAAAATCTACGAAACTGACTCCCCGGGTGCCCGATTCTAGATAGAGCCCTTCATAGATCTCCAGCACCTTCACCAGGCCCGGAAACTGGTGCTGAATAGCGTTCTCCGGCGTCAGATTAAACACCAACGGCTTGGTGGTAAAGACGTATTCGTCAGGAGGAAGCAGCTCCTCGTAATTCTCCCCCCCTCATCGGCAGACCCGAGATTTCAGCAAACTCCTCCAAGGAGATAGAGACTTCCCTGTCCGTCATCAGGAAGGTGTGGGTAGGGATATTCCATTGTTCAATAAAAGCCTTAACCCACCACGTTAGAGGAGAGGGATACTCAAAGAGCGAGACATAGATGGACGAATACAAACCAATCTTCATCAGATGAGTCCTCTTCGCTGATAAGATATACCGGGCCCACTGCAAATATCCGGCGAGCGGGCGCGGGATCAATCCAATGTTATAGGCCTGTCCCCAAGGGCGTGCTTCACCCTGACAGATTCGCCTCCCTAAAATGTCTATTGCCGGCGGCGGCTACACGGGAATAGCACCAATCGCGGGTTGGAGAAGGTCATCCGAATTCCAATTTTTAACCTCCACGGCATACTTCACCGGGGGTTCATCCGCGTAAGGGAGCGAAGATATGGGCTCAGACGGCGTGGCGGAACCGAAACTTCGGCGACCCTGGATGATCTCATTATACCACCTACCCCACAGGTGAAGGCTCTTATGCTCGAGGTCATGATCCTTGATGAGAGCGAGCACTACTCGGTCCACTGGTGCCTGGGGAAATCCTCCCTCCGAGCGAACAAACGGGAAAGACAAATCAGTAGACATGTTCACTGCAAGGGGACAAAAATCAACCGTCAGTATCGTAGTTCCAATGCCTGGCATTTTAAAATTTATACCACACTGCAATGCAGTGGGTAGGGGACCAAAGGGGGACCCACAAAATCTGGATGACAATGCATCAGTTAATAAGACAACCCCATCATTGGATGAGACTGTCAGTTAATCCCCAAGAGAATATTCTCATTAATAATAAAAATCCCTAGAGATAAGGAGAAAATCTCCTCTTTCAGAGCAAAGCTCCGTCATAGAGTGACACTTGTCAAACTCTGGTCTCAGGGGAATAAAATTCCTTAAAAGAGCCTAGCTCTGTGATAATGATGAGAAAATCTATTAAAAGAAAAAATTTCTTTAAACTCCTAAAGATTAAAAAAAAATTGGGATCCTAAAGATCCATGAAAACTCTTATGAGTTCTTCATTTTTAGATCAGAAAGATCTACATTTGGTCCATGAGCAAAGCTCTGTTCATGGGTTAAAAACCCTGAAACAAGATCTCTTCAGATCTATGGATTCTTGAGAGCAAGGCGATGTTGGTGAAACCCCAAAGGGGTTTTCTTTAGATCAAAAATCTATGAGAGCAAGGCTCTGTTGATTAAAATTAATTTAATTTAAGTTAAGTTAAATTTTATCTAAGATTTTTTCTAGAGTTTGAACTCTAAAATTCTTGAAAAAAACGAGAGCAAGGCTCTAAAGTTCTTAAAGCAAGAGCAGGGCTCTGAAAACAAAAGTTCTTAAAGATGGTAATCATCTACTGAGGGTCAGGGGTCCTATTTATAGGCGCTTGCGCCCCTTCAACTCCTGAGTTGATCCAACGGCCAGGATCTTGCCACCGCTACACTCACGTGTGCGCCACATGAGCGCAACGGTGGGGGGGCATTTGTTTCCTCCATTCAGAGCAAAGCTCTGTTTGAATTTCAAAAATTCAAAAATTGAAGCAACGCTTCAAATCCCGTGCGCTGCGCGCAACGCGCCACGTGTCAGAAGTTGATACGTCAGCGCAGCGCTCAAGGCAGCATGCCCAATCAGAGCAATGCTCTATTTAAGACAAAAATTAAAGGAAGCAACGCTTCAGTTACGCAAGCGCTGCACTGCGCGACACGTGTCAGCGCAGTTGCGCAAGCGCTGCGCTGAGCGACACGTGTCAGCGCAGTTGCGCAAGCGCAATTGCGCTGCGCTGTGCGCTGCGTGACACGTGTCAAGCGCTGGGGCATTTGTGCCAAACAGAATTAAAATTCTAGTAAGATCCTTCTGTTCTTGTTAAAACAAGAAGATTGTCTTCTGTAAAACAGAAGCCCTTGGATCAAAGATCCAACGGTGGGGAAAATTCCCCAAATCACTCAGAGAATGATCTCTTTAACAAACTTAACAAATTTATGGGCACTATATAAAGACCCCTAGACCCCAACTCAAAAGATCATCAATATCAAGAGACATCAAGAACTTCAAAAACAGAGAGAACTCTGAAGAATTTTGAAAAGAACTCAAGAAAAAGGTAAAAACCTTTATAATAGAAGAATTTCTTCTGGATAGATCATTGATCTAAGAACAAGATCAATGATCTTTAATAAAATAAATAAATAATAATAGTGCCTTGCACTTTTTATGAACCATTGGTTCTGGAATTTCAAAAAAAAAATCTTTTCTTGAATCCAAAATTGGATCAAGTTATTGAAACAGTGCCTTGCACTTGCAAAACTGCACTGTTGCGCTCCTGGGTTGGCGCAAGCCATCAGAGAGCGCCACTGTCAGCGGCGCAACAGCGCAGTGCACTGACGCAGCGCACTGTGCTGTTGCGCTCGCACTCGCCAGAGTGTGACACATGTCACCTCCACATGCGCTTGCGCTCAATGATTGGCGCAAAGTGCCTAACAAGCCAATATCAGACAATTAATGCATTGCATTATTTACTGAAGGGCCAAGCCCAATTAAAAAAGGCCTAACAGGCTAAATAAAATGCAATGCATTAAAAGGGCAGAGCCCAAACAAAGCAGATGCTCTGCATCATTCATAAAAGGGCAGAGCCCAAACAAAATAGATGCTCTGCAGGCCAAAACAAAATGCAGTGCATTATTAAAAAGGGGCAAAGCCCTAGCACGGGCCTAATAGGCCAAAGATAAATAAAAACGTTGAATATTCCCAACTGGACTTAGTCCAATCATGGCTGTAAGTCCTCAAATTAAATTGACTGAGCACGGCTGCTCTCCTAAATCAATTTACATCCGGTTCGAGGGTACATCTCTGAACTCCTCTGACTCCTATCGTTGTAATCCTTCAACGACGTCAGAGAGGTGACGGGTCCCGACAACCACACATCAATACGGACTGTGGGGTCCTTAAACTCATGGACTTATGCATCCTTAAACTAAGAAACGGACTGTGGGGTCCTTAAACCCATGGACTTATGCGTCCTTAAACTAACGGACTATTGCGCCCTTAAACACACCCATATGGACTGTGGGGTCCTTAAACCCATGGACTTATGCGTCCTTAAACACACCCATATGGACTGTGGGGTCCTTAAACCCATGGACTTATGTGTCCTTAAACTACCAATGGACCACCATGTCTCTAAACTGGCAATGGACCGCAATGTCCTTAAACTACCTATGGACCATTACGTCCCTAAATTGGAACAACAGAGCCCCCCAAATGCTCTCTTGTCGGATCTAAACGATCCCGTTAAGTTGATCTTAGTCTCGAATCAGACTAACGTATCCTTAACGAACATAAGTTGATCTTAGCCTCAATATGGCTAACGTATCCTTAAACTAAAACACCAAACCCAAATCTAAGTAAATACGGATTTGGACTAATCCACGTCCTACGGGCGACGGCATAACTTAGTCTCCGTATACAATCCACGGGCATCCACAAACAAAACAAACACACACGACACGAAGTGAAATTTCTGGAGAAGGAGAAAGTGGTTACCGCGACGCGGTAACGTAATTAACTGCAGGGGCTTGCGCCTGCAGGGAAGAGCGTCCCCACAATCAAAAACCCCTCAAGCGAGGGGGAATCTGACGAAGTCTGCTACATCGGCCGCATCCGTCTAAACCTCCGATACACGGTGCCATAAATCAACTTGGCATCTTCGGAGAGGTAGACGGATAAAACCAAATAGCATCTGCCCCAAATCTCAGACAAGACGTCCTCACGTCGTCGCCTCCATTCGGAGGGGAACAATCACGGTCGAGGTTAAGGACATTATAGTCCGTGGATTTAAGGACTCCACAGTCCGACGTTAGTTTTAAGACATCACGGTCAAGGTTAAGGACATCATAGTCCGTGGATTTAAGGACTCCATAGTCCAATGTTAGTTTTAAGACATCACGGTCGAGGTTAAGGACATCATAGTCCGTGTGGTTGTCGGGACCCTCACCTCTTTGAAGACGTTGAGGAATTACAACGACAAATATCAAAGGGATGACGAGATGTACCCTTGAACCAAGGTGAAATTAATTTAAACACATTACGGTTGATTGTTAGTTTTAAGACATCACGGTCGAGGTTAAGGACATCATAGTCCGTGGATTTAAGGACTCCACAATCCGATGTTTGCTCTGGATGCTTCCTACGGGTTCACTGCCGTGTTCGGCGAGGACCCAGCTCCGCTCTGGATGCTTCACACGGGTTAACTGCCGTGCTCTGCGAGGACCAAGCTCCGCTCTGGATGCTTCACACGGGTTCACTGCCGTGCTCTGCGAGGATCAGGATCCGCTCTGGACGTTTTCCACGGGGTCAAAAGTGGCGTTATCCGCGTTCCACGTAACCAGGAATTTTGCTCTAGATGCTTCCTACGGGTTCACTTCCGTGTTCGTCGAGAACTAGGCTCCGCTCTGGATGCTTCACACGGGTTCACTGCCGTACTCTGTGAGGACCAGGATCCACTCTAGACGTTTTCCACGGGGTAAGAAGTGACGTTATCCGCATTCTACATGACCAAGAATTTTGCTCTGGATGCTTCCCACGGGTTCACTGCCGTGTTCGGCGAGGACTAGGCTCCGATCTGGATGCTTCACACGGGTTCACTGCCGTGCTCTGCGAGGACCAGGATCTGCTCTGGACATTTTCCACGGGGTCAGAAGTGACATTATCCGCATTCCACGTAACCAGGGATTTTTCTCTAGATGCTTCCCACGGGTTCACTGCCGTGTTCGGCGAAGACTAGGCTCCGCTCTGGATGCTTCACACGGGTTCACTGTCGTGCTCTGCGAGGACCACGATCTGCTCTGGACGTTTTCCACGGGATCAAAAGTGACGTTATCCGCGTTCCACGTAACCAGGAATTTTGCTCTAGATGCTTCCCACGGGTTCACTGCCGTGTTCGGCGAGAACTAGGCTCCACTCTGGATGCTTCACACGGGTTCACTGCCGTGCTCTGCGAGGACCAGGATCTGCTCTGGACGTTTTCCACAGGTCAGAAGTGACGTTATCCGCATTCTACGTGGCCAGGAATTTTGCTCTAGATGCTTCCTACGGGTTCACTGCCATGTTCGGGGAGGATTAGGCTCCACTCTGGATGCTTCACACAGGTTCCCTGCCGTGCTCTGCGAGGACCAGGATCCACTCAGGACGTTTTCCATGGGGTCAGAAGTGACGTTATCCGCATTCCACGTAACCAGGGATTTTGCTCTAGATGCTTCCCACGGGTTCACTGTCGTGTTCGGCGAAGACCAGGCTCCACTCTGGATGCTTCACACGGGTTCACTGCCGTGCTCTGCGAGGACCAGGATCCGCTCTGGACGTTTTCCACGGGGTCAGAAGTGACGTTATCCGCGTTCCACATAGCCAGGAATTTTGCTAATTATATCCGCATTTCACGGAGTTGGGATTTGACTCTCGGTCATCTATACACCGCCGAGTCATAGAACTGGGAGTTGCCGCTGTTCCGCTTTGCTTGATGTTGTGTCTACTGAGACGAATGTTGAGATGATCTCGCTATCTGTGACCTATCAAGATTTGGCTTCTTCTTCTGATGAAACCTGGGGAGGAGGAGTGTGATTCCTTCTTTGTTTGCCCCTCTGGATTGTATACAGGGATTGATGTAATATCACCTGTAGGGCATAAATTTCATTTTTATTTTTATTTTATTTATTTCCACGATGCTCTATCATTTCAGCTTTTTAAAAGGTTAGCCTAGCACCCTATGAAGGGTTTGGAAGCATCACATGTACCAAAGATTGAATTTTTAGGGTGCTAAGTTAACATACAAAGGATCGTCCTAAAAAAATTAGGGTTTCGAAAATTTCACATCATCATATGAAAAGAAAAGCTAGGGTTTAGAGAGTACAACCTTTGTAGCTCCCTATGCTAGACTCCTCGGCTACTTAGGGTTTGAAAAAGCTCCGTTTGAACTCCTCGAGGTCACCGATGATCCACCCGGAGTCCGCTTTGTCCAAGCTTGCAATTTTATCCAATCAAGTGAATGAAATCAAGCTAACACTCTAAACAAGTGGGCTAGACTTGTGTAGAATGGTGTTGTGGTTCTCTTTCTCACTTCAAAATCCAATCTTGATGAGTATCTTGCTCACTACAAAGAACTAGAGAGCAAAATGTGAGAGGAAGAAGAAGATGATGGCAATTTTAGAAGATGATAAGAATAACTCTTAAAAAAAATAGAAATATATTAATATATATTTCTTATCTCTCATCTCAAAACCATGGTTGAATCATTATTGAACTTGAGTTAAAACTCAAAAGGAAAAGTAATCCATGGTTAAATGGTGGGTGAGCATGGTTAGGTCAAGACGAGTGTAGAAAGCTTCCATGAATTATCCTTTCCTTTATCCATTTTGTTTTTAACTAAAAATCAAATAATAATCCAAATATAAACCCATGGTGTGAGTCTTATATTGCCACCATTTCCTTGTATAATCAACCATGATAGAATGATGTATGTATGCATGTGTGCATGCACATCCATATGTGCATGAAACTAGAAAGGAAGAAAAACATACATGGATGCATACATCCATCCATCACAAGAAAGGATTTCTAGTGAGAAGCTAATGGTTAAATGATAAATCAACACTTGATTTATCAATCCGGCCATATCACATATGACCCCTACCAAAAGCAAGCCGCCCGACCAATATACGGTATCCTATACGCGCATTTTAATCGAGTCCATGCGCATATCGCATACGCGCACCACAACGTTTCGCCTGGACTAGGAAACTCCATTGTAGGACTCTGAGACTCGTCAATACGCCGGCAGTGGGTGATGATCATATCAAGCACCCCCAAGCCGCAAGCGGTCAGCTAAACGTAACGGCCACCCGGGTATTGAGCGATCAGAAGAGAACAAGCGAACCTGCTACAACTCCCGTCGAGCCGATCGGCAACACTTCCCGTACAGTCCGGTCTCCTCGTCTGATATGTCGCATATCAAGTCTAGGGGTGGTAAACGTCAGACCCCAATAACCGATAAGTCGTGCCGATGTGAGGCTCATAACGGGTCGAGAAACTACTGGTAACACTTACCAGTAAATCTCTGAATCAGCCCTGGCCAGGGACTTCCCTGTTACGGCCAATCGAGCACAGCGCAACATCAACCCCAAATACCGGGAAAGACAAAACCCCTCCTATCGCTCATTGCCTCCATGTGACTCGGGACTGTACCCAAAAACCACCGTTTTGCACGCCCTCATGGACGTGGTAAGGTGGAAATCAAAGCACAGTGGGAATCACACAAGACTCTATGACGATCTCGGGTCTACAGACTAACCTGCACAAGTGTCACCTGAGAACTGCCATCTGACATAAGGTATAATACCATCTGGGAGTTCTCGGCGAGTCCGTCCAGTGTACCCAGTCTCCACTGAGCACCCGTATACCATCTCTGATGTCAAACACCAATGGATATGGGATCATCCATTGCCCATCTCATGGGTCGAGAAGCGTATACGCTAGTCTACACTGGTATATCGATGCCCCGCCTCGATACACCCACGACTAGGGACCTTGAAGGATGTACTTATGGACTACCATGTCCCCACTAGTATGATCTGCATCATAGTCCAGGTAGTCAAGTACACATCCTAAGGGCTTTATCAACATGTAACTATAAGACAGTATAAAGAGACTAGTATACATGTTAAGATAAAGAGCAATCAGATAGCATACTATCATATCGAGCAAGAAAGTCATCTCTATATATGTCCAAGCATCCAATATAATATACATCATCTGTACAATACTGGCCTCTAGGGCATACATACAACTAACAATCTCCCACTTGCACTAGGGCCAGCTGCTGTAGTATCGCATACCGAGCATCCCGAAGGGTCTCTCAAACTGTATCTGGGGAATGGCCTTCGTGAGTGGATCCGCCGTGTTGTTCTTCGTTTCAACCCTCCTGACCTCGATCTCCCGGCGATCAACTATCTCCCTGATCAGGTGATACCGCCTCAGAATATGCCTGGATCGCTGATGGGACCTGGGTTCCTTGGCCAAAGCCACCGCTCCATTGTTATCGCAATACAAGGGTATTGGATGCTCAATGGATGGAACCACTCCAAGTTCAGTAATGAACTTCTTGATCCAGACAGCCTCTTTGGCAGCATCGTTGGCAGCGATGTATTCAGCCTCCATCGTCGAGTCTGCCACGGTTTCCTGCTTGGAACTCTTCCAACTAACCGCCCCTCCGTAAAGGGTAAAGACAAATCCCGACTACAACTTAAAGTCGTCCTAATCACTCTGGAAGCTCGAATCGGTAAAGGACTCCACTTGGAGTTCTCCGTTACCATACACCAAGAGCATCTCTTTAGTCCTTCGCAAGTACTTGAGAATGCTCTTCACAGCTGTCCAGTGACTCTCTCCAGGATCAGCTTGATACCTACTCACTACACTTAGTGAGTATGCTACATCGGGTCTGGTACAGAGCATCGCGTACATGATAGAGCCTACAGCCGAAGCAGAGGGTATCCCTTGCATGCGAGCTCTCTCCAAATCAGTCTTGGGAGACATCTCTTTGGAGAGAGTGACTCCAGAGATTGTGGGTAAGTTCCCACGCTTGGATTCTTCCATACTAAACCTCTTTAGTATGGTGTCAATGTACCTGGACTGGGACAATCCCAATATCCGTTTGGATCTATCTCTATAGATCTTAATTCCCAATATGCAGGAGGCATCACCAAGATCTTTCATTGAGAATCTTTGTGATAAGAAGAGCTTGACCGATTGCAGCATAGGAATATCATTTCCTATCAAGAGTATGTCGTCCACGTACAATACGAGGAAGACAACCTTACTCCCTGCCACCTTCTTGTAGATACAAGGTTCATCTGGGTTTTTGACGAAATCAAACTCTTTGATAACGACGTCAAAGAAGATGTTCCAGCTCCGCGATGCTTGCTTTAACCCATAAATGGATTTAAGCAGCTTGCACACCTTCCCGCTGCTCCCACTATCTATGAAGCCCTCTGGCTGAGTCATGTACACGCACTCTTCTAAATCACCGTTTAGAAAGGCGGTCTTAACACCCATTTGCCAGATTTCGTAATCATGATATGCAGCGATGGCAAGCATGATCCGGATAGATTTAAGCATAGCCACTGGAGAAAAGGTCTCGTCATAGTCCACACCTGGTCTTTGACGAAAACCCTTTGCTACAAGTCTAGCTTTGAAAGTCTCCACTTTCCCATCTACACCAAGTTTTTTCTTGAAGATCCACTTGCTCCCAATGGGTTTTATCCCTTCAGGAGCATTTTCCAAAGTCCACACTTTGTTGGTGTACATGGATTCCATCTCGGACCGCATAGCATCCAGCCATTTCACTGAGTCCCTACTCGTGATGGCCTGGTCGAAGCTAGTTGGGCCATCATCCTCCATGATGCAATCCTCGCTGCCACCATCCATGAGAAAACCGTAGTATCTCTCAGGTTGGCGAGGAACCCTACTAGATCGGCGGAGAGGCTGAGGTTCATTGGGAACTACTGAATCCTCTGGTTCAACGAAATCTTCTGTCGTAGTCTGTATTGCTGGAACCTCTTCCAGTTCTACCTCCTTGCCACTAATCTCTTTGTCAAGAAATTCCTTTTCTAAAAAGGTGGCATGTCGAGAAACAAACACCTTTTGTTCCTCGGTGTGGTAGAAGATATACCCGCGCGAATGTTTGGGATATCCAATAAACTTACACAGAATGGACCTTGCCGCGAGTTTGTCCGGATTTTGCGTTTTTACATATGCCGGACAACCCCATATCTTAACATAATTAAGACATGGTCTCTTTCCTTTCCATATCTCATATGGAGTGGTTGGCACGGATTTGGTGGGAACCATATTCAATAGGTCTGCAGCTGTTTCCAGTGCATATCCCCAGAAGGAAATAGGTAACTCAGCTGTGCTCATCATAGAGCGCACCATATCTAATAGGGTGCGGTTCCTCCGTTCTGATACACCGTTGTGTTGTGGTGTATATGGAGGAGTCAGCTGAGAGAGAATCCCATTCTCTTTTAGGAAGTCCAGGAATTCATTGCTCAAGTATTCACCTCCTCGATCAGATCGAAGGATTTTAATACTTTTTTCGGTTTGGTTCTCGACTTCTTGTTTATATTCTCTAAATTTCTCAAAAGCTTCTGATTTGTGTTTCATCAGGAACACATATCTGAATCTAGAGAGATCGTCAGTGAATGTAATGAAGTACGAAGAACCATCCCTGGCATGTGTAGACATGGGACCGCATACATCACTATGTATCAGTCCCTAGAGTTCGGTAACTCTTTCTCCGTGTCCCGTAAACGGAGTTTTGGTCATCTTGCCTTTGAGACATGACTGGCAAGTGTCATAAGATGAAAATTCGAACGGTTTCAAATATTCATCTTTATGCAACTTAGCAAGTCGTGTCGCATTGATGTGACCTAGTCTATAATGCCACAAGAAGGATTCGTTCAAATCTGAACTCTTCCTCTTGTGTGTGTTTGTTATGCTCAGAACTGTTGATTGATTTAGAACATAAATGCCATTACATAACGTGCCTGATCCAACCAACTTTTGGTTACGGAAAATGTTCATAACATTATCCTGTAATACAAAATTATATCTCGCTTTACTTAACAAAGAAACCGATATAATATTGCATATCAGGTTCGGCATGTAATAGCATTCGTTCAGAATCAATATATTACCAGTAGGTAATGCAAGGTGATATTCCCCGACAGTCTTAGCTGCAACAATTGCACCATTTCCAACTCTTATGTCTTTATCACTTTCTCCAAGTTCTCTACCTTTTCTAAGCCCATGTAACTGATTACATATATGGGATCCTGACCCGGTATCTAATACCCAGGACGTAGGGCAAATGGAGAAACAGTTTTCTGTAACGAACACACCCGAAGAAAATGCATCATCATGTACTTTCTTCATTTGGGTGGCTTGGGAATCCTGGTATTCCCCTATGTCCTGTTCATTCCTATAACTCTTATAAGAAAGAACGGAACCAACGTTCCCCAGCACAGTATAACATGCAGGTTCAGTCAATACATCCATATTATTATCTTTATTATGGCATGACATGGTCGCTACCTGGAAAGAGAGAGAAGAAAACACTTTAGCGTATGCTCTTGCAAGATCAGATTGGTTATTATCTTATCTAATCAGGATGGCTCCCACTGGTTTTTATCAAATCTTCCTTCAAACCCTAAAAGGAAAGACTAGCCGGGATTAATTACACCCTACAACTTCGCCAATCTTTCAGCCAGGCCAGTGTTGGTACTTTGAGGGAGGTTTCCCGTGCTTTCGCATGGACCTAATTAAAGTAAACCTCGTTTTCCCAGAGGCGTAACCCCGTTGACACCTTTCTAGACACCTACTTGATCGGCTAATTGTAATGTGTAAAACTCTCCCAGGAGTAACTCTTACTCGCAGTGGGTATCGGGATCCAACTATCTCATAGAAGGTATGCAATCTCATTGCAAATTTCAACACTTGAAATTCCCGATAATTTTTGCCCCTAGCGTCCTATGACCTTGACGCAGGCCAACAAACCATAGTGCGCTAGTCAAGTTCAATCCGTCATTTCTTGATTGAATTAAACCCACCCGTACGACCCTTGACGCAGGACAACAAAGTCGCACGACTACCCTAATCCAATCTGCATGACATGCATTAACAGATAAATACTAGTTAGCTACCGCACACTACGCCTTGACGCAGGCCAACAAACGTAGCACGAATACTAAGTAGGATTTATCTGAAATGACGGAGGGCTACGACAGGTTTTTTTGAAAACCTATTGCGTAATGAACTTGATATCGTTGTAGAATCGAATGAATTTTGAAATGGAGTGTTCTTGAGGATTTTCTAGTTTTGCTAAAGGGGTCACTCCCGGTGAAGGGATCGTCGGTCCTTTCCTCGTCGAATGAGGTGCGGGATATATCATATATATCACTGTGCAAAGCAGAAACTATAAAAGCAACCAAAAATAAACCGAGTGTGTAGCATCTGCCAGTTATTGCTAAAGGGGTCACTCCCGGTGAAGGGATCTCGGCCCTTTCCTCATCGAATAAGGTGCAGGGTATATCATATATACCGCTATGCAAAGCAAAACTGTAGCTACCCTTTTATTTTAAAATTTGATTCTACAACATCTTTTAGGTTTCTCTTCTTTCATCAATCACATTAATGAATTCCCATCATTTAAGTCACCTAAACATCACAGATAAATACGACGTACACTTATGCCATCCGTATTCGCCTCGATGTCCCCTCGTGCACCGTTAGGTTAGGTAACTAACGACAGAGCAGGGCAGGGCTAGTGCGGGTGTAAAACATAAGTAACGCCTATATAATATATCATATATACTATATACAGTATCCATCAGAACATATCAAATGATCACATCACAGATATCGCAGCAGAAACATAGATATAATGTGGGATATACTAGGACGTCCGTATTTAGTATTTAGCCAAAATAGAAAATACGGATTCCACAGTCGCGATGAATAGCCAAGCCCACACCCTGGACCCCTACGAGAGCGGCAAGCGACCTTACCAATTCTGGAGCTTAGGAGACCCGGTCTCGACTCCTCGAGATGGCCTCCCACTGAACCCCAGAACCCGGTCACCCGTGCTCCCCTCCTTGGGTCCATCCTAATGTGGAAAAGTAAATAATATACAACACAGGTAGCATCGACCTCAACCCGGAAGTGCCCCAAATAAAAGAATATTACATTACATTTGAATTTACATGAATGAAAATATAAAACGCTCATCTCACATAAAAAAAACCCCCGGCTATTCAATCGCGACAATCCTGCACATCATATCTCAGCAACACATAATATCACATATCATCAACGTAAGTAAGTATGCATACCCCAATTGTCGTTGATGTATAGCAATGAAACCGGTGATATCGACATACTACACTTACGGTCACAGAAAAGAAAGTGTAAAACTGCAATATCTGGAATCCACATTCTCTTTAGACATCGTAAATGCGAAGCATCACATACCTCGTATTTCATGTCTTATAATATGAATTCCACACATTGCATCACATTCCAAATAATTAGACAGTATTAAAGTTTTCGAACGAACGATCAAATACCCAAGATTCACTAAAGCTCAACACTTGAGCGGAGTTCAAAAACCCGGAGTGTGACACAGTGGTAGCGGTCCAGCCGTAGAAGGGTCAAGCCAACGCCTCACATGTGGCACGCCGTACTGCCCCAAACCCTAAGGTTCAAAGGGCGGTTCAAGACGGTCACATAATCGAGTTAAGGTTTGTTGTCTTCTAGAGGGTCCACCACAAACAAACTTGCACGTATTTCCGAAAGCTTTTAAACCCCGTGAAAAGTGAGCAAATGATACTCGTTCAAACACTTCACTACTTTCTAATTTACCCGGAAAAGTCACGAAATCAAAATTCCGATCGAATCGACGAGTCCAAAATCATCTCCAGAATTTTTGAGAACTAAAAACAGATTAAAAATACCCTAAAAAATATACTAGCAGAAATAAGCATTACCGAATAAAAATTTTATAGTGATTGAGATATATGGCCGCGGAACCGCGGCCTAAGCAAGCTTAGGCCGCGTTTCCGCGGCAAAATATACTGTTCATCGAAATATTTTTGTACCGTAATTCTTAGTTTTACCTGCTGAATTTTTTACATATTTTTAATTCTGAAAATAACCAGATTTTGAAAAAAGTCCAGAGAGCACCCAAAAAGCCATATTTTCGGTTCGATCGGAGTTTTAACTTCGTAAAGGTGTCGCCTAATGTTCTAGGTTGGCTCTGATACCAATGAAAGGTTAGCCTAGCACCCTATGAGGGGTTTGGAAGCATCACATGTACCAAAATTGAATTTTTAGGGTGCTAAGTTAACATACAAAGGATCGTCCTAGAAAAATTAGGGTTTCTAAAATTTCACATCATCATATGAAAAGAAAAGCTAGGGTTTAGAGAGTACAACCTTTGTAGCTCCCTACGCTAGACTCCTCGGCTACTTAGGGTTTGAAAAAGCTCCGCTTGAACTCCTCGAGGTCACCGATGATCCACCCGGAGTCCGCTTTGTCCAAGCTTGCAATTTTATCCAATCAAGTGAACGAAATCAAGCTAACACTCTAAACAAGTGAGCTAGAATTGTGTAGAATGGTGTTGTGGTTCTCTTTCTCACTTCAAAATCCAATCTTGATGAGTATCTTGCTCACTACAAAGAACTAGAGAGCAAAATGTGAGAGGAAGAAGAAGATGATGGCAATTTTAGAAGATGATAAGAATACTTAAAAGAAAAATAGAAATATATCAATATATATTTCTTATCTCTCATCTCAAAACCATGGTTGAATCATTATTGAACTTGAGTTAAAACCCAAAAGGAAAATTAATCCATGGTTAAATGGTGGGTGAGCATGGTTAGGTCAAGAAGAGTGTAGAAAGCTTCCATGAATTATCCTTTCCTTTATCCATTTTGTTTTTAACTAAAAATCAAATAATAATCCAAATATAAACCCATGGTGTGAGTCTTATATTGCCACCATTTCCTTGTATAATCAACCATGATAGAATGATGTATGTATGCATGTGTGCATGCACATCCATATGTGCATGAAACTAGAAAGGAAGAAAAACATACATGCATGCATACATCCATCCATCACAAGAAAGGATTTCTAGTGAGAAGCTAATGGTTAAATGATAAATCAACACTTGATTTATCAATCCGGCCATATCACATATGACCCCTACCAAAAGCAAGCCGCCCGACCAATATACGGTATCCTATACGCGCGTTTTAATCGGGTCCATGCGCATATCGCATACGCGCACCACAACGTTTCGCCTGGACTAGGAAACTCCATTGTGGGACTCTGAGACTCGTCAATACGCCGGCAGTGGGTGATGATCATATCAAGCACCCCCAAGCCGCAAGCGGTCAGCTAAACGTAACGGCCACCCGGGTATTGAGCGATCGGAAGAGAACAGGCGAACCTGCTACAACTCCCGTCGAGCCGATCGGCAACACTTCCCGTACAGTCTGGTCTCCTCGTCTGATATGTCGCATATCAAGTCTAGGGGTGGTAAACGTCAGACCCCAATAACCGATAAGTCGTGCCGATGTGAGGCTCATAACGGGTCGAGAAACTACTGGTAACACTTACCAGTAAATCTCTGAATCAACCCTGGCCAGGGACTTCCCTGTTACGGCCAATCGAGCACAGCGCAACATCAACCTTAAATACCGGGAGAGACAAAACCCCTCCTATCACTCATTGCCTCCATGTGACTCGGGACTGTACCCAAAAACCACCGTTTTGCACGCCCTCATGGACGTGGTAAGGTGGAAATCAAAGCACAGTGGGAATCATACAAGACTCTATGACGATCTCGGGTCTACAGACTAACCTGCACAAGTGTCACCTGAGAACTGCCATCTGACGTAAGGTATAATACCATCTGGGAGTTCTCGGCGAGTCCGTCCAGTATACCCAGTCTCCAATGAGCACCCGTATACCATCTCTGATGTCAAACACCAATGGATATGGGATCATCCATCGCCCATCTCATGGGTCGAGAAGCGTATACGCTAGTCTACACTGGTATATCGATGCCCCGTCTCGATACACCCACGACTAGGGACCTTGAAGGATGTACTTATGGACTACCATGTCCCCACTAGTATGATCTGCATCATAGTCCAGGTAGTCAAGTACACATCCTAAGGGCTTTACCAACATGTAACTATAAGACAGTATAAAGAGACTAGTATACATGTTAAGATAAAGAGCAATCAGATAGCATACTATCATATCGAGCAAGAAAGTCATCTCTATATATGTCCAAGCATCCAATATAATATACATCATCTGTACAATACTAGCCTCTAAGGCATACATACAACTAACACTTTTATATCGCGAAGGTCGCGATTGCCCCATCATTTCGGCTATTCTTCGCGGTGCCCAATCATTTCGGCTATTTTGCATGCATACATTTTTACTTGCTGATTTTGTTGAAAGTTGCCCAATCATTTCGGCTATTTCGTATGCATGTGTGGCTTGCTGGATTTTCGCTGCAAGCTTGGAATCAGACACCGATTTCGGCATCGACACCGATTTCGGCATCAACACCGCTACAACTGGGATATTTCCAGGAGAGACTCATCATTTGCCTATGTCGATGTCGAACAAAGGTGACTTAGTAAACAGGGTTAGGATTCTGTCGACTAAAGCTTTTAACTTCATGAGCCGTAAGGGTCTCACAAAGGTATTTCTCCCTGCGAGTCATGAGGATCTCGTAGGTGTGTTTTCTCCTTAGGAATCGTGGGGACTCCTAAGTGTATGTTCTCTTATAAGTCGTAAGGATCTTACAAGAGTGTTTTCCCCTTATAAGTCGAGAGGACTCACAAGGGTTGTTCACCGTGAGAACATGTCCCTAGTCACGGGTGGTACTTGGTTAGGGAAATATTTATTCGCGCCCGTGGATTGTATACAAGGGTCAGTGTTGCACCGCTTGTAGGGCAGTATCGGAGGTTGTGGGGGTTGCTTAAGAACAGGTTCAGGTCTCTGTAGCTTAAGACTTTCGAATCTTATGAGCCGTGAGGGTCCCATAAGAGGATTCTCCTTACGAGTCGTGAGGATCTCGCAAGTGTAATTTCTCCTTAGGAATCATGAGGATTCCTAAGTGTGTTGCTTCCCTGTGAGTCGTAAGGATCTCACGTGGGTGATTTCTCCTTACAAGGTCGAGAGGACCTTGCAAGTGTCTTTTAACGAGGTTGCACCCTTTCGGGTTTTCACAAACACTCGCCGGTAGCCCTGCTGTTTTTACTCACGGAGCCCTTTCGGGTTTTCATCCATGCCCATTTTGCTTATGGACATACTGTTTTCCTTTTTTTATTCATTTTTTTATCATCTTTGGGATGCTGCAATCCGCCGTAGTTTATCGATATCTCGGTCAACAGCTAGTTTTAGAACATAGTGGTCCGTTGTTAGTTTAAGGACGTTTCGGTCCGCTGTTAGTTTAAGGACGTTTCGGTCCGCTGTTAGTTTAAGGACGTTTCGGTCCGTTGTAAAGTAAGCCGATTACTACTTATAGAGTTTAGGCTTAGGATGATAGCGGGTGGACATAGTCGTCATCATCTATCATTGACCTAGGCCATGACCCATCAAGCGTAGTACTTCTTCAGGAAGCAACCGTTTATTGGCCTGAAAGGTCTTTCACCATGCATGTCCATGAGTAGATAGGCTCCACCCTGGTAGACCTTGTCTATGATATATGGGCCTTCATAATTCGGCTCAAATTTCCCTCGTTTAGCACGATTGGGGATCATAGGTCTTTTGACCACTAGCACGAGTTCGCCTTGGCGGAATGTCCTCGGCCTGGTCAATCTTTCGTATGAGCGCGTCATCTTTGCTTTATAAGCCTCCAGATTTTGTTGCGCTATGAGCCAGGTTTCGTCAAGGGCATCGAGCTCCTTAAGCCGAAGGTGAGCGTTCTCTTCGTCCGTTAGCTCATAATGGACTGCCACTCGTAGAGAAGGTAACTCTATCTCGAGGGGGAGTACCACTTCTGTACCGAATACCAACGCGTATGGCGTTGTGTTCGTGGCCGTCTTGAAGGTAGTTCGATACACCCAGAGAGCTTCTTGCAGTCTTTCATGCCAGTCCTTATTTCGGGACACCGTCTTCTTCACGATCTTTGTCAAGGTCTTATTGAAAGCCTCAGCTAGACCGTTAGCTCGGGGATTATAAACTGAGGAGTATCTCCAGTCTATGTTGTGTTGTTGTGCGAAGCGGCTAATCTTGTGGCTTCTGTAGACTGGCCCGTTATCGGAGATGATCCACCTCGGAGTTCCAAACCGATAAATGACGTGTGTCTTGAAGAAATGGAGGATGTTCTCCGTTTTCACTTCCTTTAGCGGTACTACTTCTGCCCATTTGGAGAAGTAATCAGTTGTCGCCAAAATGAACCGATGTCCTCTGGACGATGCTGGTTCGATGGGGCCGATTATGTCAGTCCCCCACATTTCGAACGGCCAGCTAGCCACCGTCGGATGTAGTGGATTTGGATGTTAATGGATAAAGTCCCCATGAATCTGGCATGAGTGGCACTGCTTCGCATACTCGAGGCGGTCCTGGATCATCGTGGGCTAATAATAACCCATCCGTTTGATCTTCAACTTCATCTTCGGGCCTGCTTGGTGAAAACCGCAGAGTCCGTCGTGAACTTCTCGAACTACTCTTTTCGCCTCTTCAGATCCCAGGCATCTCAACCACAGAGAATCAAACGACCTCTTGTACAGAGTATCATTGACGAAGGCGAAAGATAGGGCTCGCTTCATGATCTGATGTCTTGAGGACGCATCTTCAAGCGTTCGGCGGGATTTGAAATAGTCTATAAAGACTTCTCTCTAATCCTCAGCCTTTTCCTGGTCTTTTATTTGCAGCGCCGTCTGCTCAGTCGCTCCTTTTTCTTCGGACGACCCCGGAGATATTTCTGCCGGTGCAAGAACCCGATGGTTTTGCACAACGATCCTCACGTCATCGAGGTTCTTATCGGCCAATTCTTTAGCGAGCTTGGCTAATGCATCCGCTTTGCTATTTTCCGCACGCGGTATGCTTTCCAAGGTGTGGGAAGGAATTTGAGCCAGCAGTTGCTGCACTCTTTCGCCGTATTTCACCAGTTCTGGTTTGCACGTTTGGTAGTCGCCATTTACTTGACTGACGACCAGTTGGGAATCTCCATATATGAGGAGGTTTTCAATTCCCATGTCGATGGCGATCTCGAGGCCTGCTATCAAAGCTTCGTATTCGGCTTCATTGTTCGTCCTCGGCTCTGTCAAGGAGAAGGCGAAGCGCATTATCCCTCCTTATGGGGTCACGAAGATAAGGCTTACCCCTGATTTGATTATAGGCGCGTTCTGTTTGCGCTTCTTCATGGAAGATGCTCCATCAAAATAAAGTTCCCACCGGATACCACTACCATCGATCGCATCAAACGCATGTTCGTCTGGCAGTTCGCAATTCAAAGGGGAATCGGCCGGTATCAGATGTTCAGCGAGGAAGTCGGCGATAGCCTGGCCTTTCACTGCCTTAAGAGGCTGGTAAGTTATTGAGAACTCCATCAAGAGCAAGGCCCACTTAGCGAGCCGCCCTGTCAATATGGCCTTTGACATCAAATATTTGAGAGGGTCCACCATCGATATGAGACGGACTTCATGCGCCAATGCATAGTGTCGGAGTTTCGTTATCGCGAAGATCAACGCCAGGCAGTGTTTTTCGATGGGAGAATAATTTCTTTCTGCCCCTAGGAGAACTCGACTCAAGTAATAGAGAGCTCTTTCTTTTCCTTGGTCGTTCTCTTATGCCCATAATGCGCCTAAAGAACCTTCGAAGGCGGTTGTATAAAGAACGAGAGGGTTTCCCTTGACCGGAGCAGCCAGCACTGGCGGGTTCCGCAAATACTGCTTGATTTCGTCCAGTGCGCCTTGGCATTTGTGATCCCAGACGAACGGGGTTCCTTTCTTCATCAGGTGACTGTAAGGGCGGCACTTGCCAGAGAGATTGGCTATAAATCGCCGGATATATGCGAGCTTCCCTTGGAGAGACCGCAATTGCTTGAGAGTCCTTGGCGGGGGCATTTCCATAATCACCTTGATCTTTGACAGATCTATCTCTATACCTCGGTGTCGGACGATGAATCCTAGGAATTTGCCCGAGGAAACTCCGAACGCGCATTTGAGAGGGTTCATCTTCAAGTTGTATTGCCGAAGACGTTGGAATACGATCTTCAGATGCTCCAGATGTTCCTCGTATGATTTGCTTTTTACCACGAGGTCGTCGATATAGCATTCGACGATTTCATGTATGAGGTCATCGAAGATCTTCGTCATGGCCCTCTAATAGGTGGCGCCGGCGTTCTTTAGACCGAAAGGCATCACCTTGTAGCAAAATATACCTAACGGGGTCCGGAAAGCGGTGTGCTTCTGGTCCTCGGGATGCATCTTTATCTGATTATATCCTGATGATCCGTCCATGAAGGAGAAAACTTCGTGAGTAGACGTGTTATCTATCATCAGCTCAGTGACCGGTACTGGGAAATCGTCTTTCGGGCAGGCTTTATTGAGATCCCGGAAGTCCACACATATGCGCACTGTCCCATTTTTCTTCATCACCGGGACGATGTTGGCGATCCAGTCAGGATACTGTACTTTTTGGATGAAGCCAGAGTCGATTAGCTTCTTGACCTCAGCGTTGATGCTCATCTCAAGCTCGAGCCGCATTCTTCTCGATGCTTGTGTTAGTTGTATGTATGCCCTAGAGGCCAGTATTGTACAGATGATGTATATTATATTGGATGCTTGGACATATATAGAGATGACTTTCTTGCTCGATATGATAGTATGCTATCTGGTTGCTCTTTATCTTAACATGTATACTAGTCTCTTTAAACTGTCTTATAGTTACATGTTGGTAAAGCCCTTAGGATGTGTACTTGACTACCTGGACTATGATGCAGATCATACTAGTGGGGACATGGTAGTCCATAAGTACATCCTTCAAGGTCCCTAGTTGTAGGTGTATCGAGACGGGGCATCGATATACCAGTGTAGACTAGCATATACGCTTCTCGACCCATGAGATGGGCGATGGATGATCCCATATCCATTGGTGTTTGACATCAGAGATAGTATACGGGTGCTCAGTGGAGACTGGGTACACTGGACGGACTCGCCGAGAACTCCCAGATGGTATTATACCTTACGTTAGATGGCAGTTCTCAGATGACACTTGTGCAGGTTAGTCTGTAGACCCTAGATCGTCATAGAGTCTTGTGTGATTCCCACTGTGCTTTGATTTCCACCTTACCACGTCCATGAGGGCGTGCAAAACGGTGGTTTTTGGGTACAGTCCCGAGTCACATGGAGGCAATGAGCGATAGGAGGGGTTTCGTCTCTCCCGGTATTGGGGGTTGATGTTGCGCTGTGCTCGATTGGCCGTAACAAGGAAGTCCCTGGCCAGGGTTGATTCAGAGATTTACTGGTAAGTGTTACCAGTAGTTTCTCGACCCGTTATGAGCCTCACATCGGCACGACTTATCGGTTATTGGGGTCTGACGTTTACCACCCCTAGACTTGATATGCGACATATCAGACGAGGAGACCGGACTGTACGGGAAGTGTTGCCGATCGGCTCGACGGGAGTTGTAGCAGGTTCGCTTGTTCTCTTCTGATCGCTCAATACCCGGGTGGCCGTTACGTTTAGCTGACCGCTTGCGGCTTGGGGTGCTTGATATGATCATCACCCACTGCCGGCGTATTGACGAGTCTCAGAGTCCCACAATGGAGTTTCCTAGTCCAGGCGAAACGTTGTGGTGCGCGTATGCGATATGCGCATGGACCCGATTAAAATGCGCGTATAGGATACCGTATATTGGTCGGGCGGCTTGCTTTTGGTAGGGGTCATATGTGATATGGCCGGATTGATAAATCAAGTGTTGATTTATCATTTAACCATTAGCTTCTCACTAGAAATCCTTTCTTGTGATGGATGGATGTATGCATGCATGTATGTTTTTCTTCCTTTCTAGTTTCATGCACATATGGATGTGCATGCACACATGCATACATACATCATTCTATCATGGTTGATTATACAAGGAAATGGTGGCAATATAAGACTCACACCATGGGTTTATATTTGGATTATTATTTGATTTTTAGTTAAAACAAAATGGATAAAGGAAACGATAATTCATGGAAGCTTTCTACACTCTTCTTGACCTAACCATGCTCACCCACCATTTAACCATGGATTACTTTTCCTTTTGGGTTTTAACTCAAGTTCAATAATGATTCAACCATGGTTTGAGATGAGAGATAAGAAATATATATTGATATATTTCTATTTTTCTTTAAGAGTTATTCTTATCATCTTCTAAAATTGCCATCATCTTCTTCTTCCAATCACATTTTGCTCTCTAGTTCTTTGTAGTGAGCAAGATACTCATCAAGATTGGATTTTGAAGTGAGAAAGAGAACCACAACACCATTCTACACAAGTCTAGCCCACTTGTTTAGAGTGTTAGCTTGATTTCGTTCACTTGATCGGATAAAGTTGCAAGCTTGGACAAAGCGGACTCCGGGTAGATCATCGGTGACCTCGAGGAGTTCAAGCGGAGCTTTTTCAAACCCTAAGTAGCCGAGGAGTCTAGCGTAGGGAGCTACAAAGGTTGTACTCTCTAAACCCTAGCTTTTCTTTTCATATGATGATGTGAAATTTTAGAAACCCTAATTTTTCTAGGACGATCCTTTGTATCTTAACTTAGCACCCTAAAAATTCAATCTTTGGTATATGTGATGCTTCCAAACCCCTCATAGGGTGCTAGGCTATCCTTTCACTGGTATCAGAGCCGACCTAGAACATTAGGCGACCTTTTTACGAAGTTAAAACTCCGATCGAACCGGAAAATACGATTTTTGGTGCTCTCTGGACTTTTTTCAAAATCTGGTTATTTTCAGAATTAAAAATATGTAAAAAATTCAGCAGGTAAAACTAAGAATTACGGTATAAAACTTTTTCCATGAACAGTAAATTTCGCCGCGGAAACGCGACCTAAGCTTGCTTAGGCCGCGGTTCCGCGGCCGTACACATCGATCAATGAGTAAATTTTATACAGTAATTCTGGAATCTGCTTGTATATTTTTTAGGGTATTTTTAATCTGAATTTAGTGCTGAAAATTCTGGAGGTGGTTTTGGACTCAACAGTTCGATCGGAATTTTGATTTCGTGGATTTTCCGGGTAAATCTAGAAAGTATTGAAGTGTTCGAACGACTATCATTTGCTCACTTTTCACGGGGTTTAAAATCTTTCTGAAATACGTGCAAGTTTGTTTGTGGTGGTCCCTCTAGAAGACAACAAATCTTAACTCGATTATGTGACCGTCTTGAACTGCCTTTTGAACCTTAGGGTTTGGGGCAGTACGGCGTGCCACATGTGAGGCGTTGGCTTGACCCTTCTACGGCTGGACCGCTACCACTGTGTCACACTCCGGGATTTTGAACTCCGCTCAAGTGTTGAGCTTTAGCGAATCTTGGGTATTTGATCGATCGTTCGAAAACTTTAATACCGTCTATTTATCTGGAATGTGATGCAATATGTGGAATTCATATAGTTGGACATGAAATACGAAGTATGTGATATTTCGCATTTACGATGCCTAAAGAGAATGTGGATTCCAAATATTGCAGTTTTACACTTTCTTTTCTGTGACCGTACGTGTAGTATGTCGATATCGCCGGTTTCGTTGCTATACATCAACGACAATTGGGGTATGCATACTTACTTACGTTGATGATATGTGATATTATGTGTTGCTGAGATATGATGTGCAGGATTGTCGCGGTTGAATAGCCGGGGGGTTTTTATGTGAGATGAGAGTTTTATATTTTCATTCATGTAAATTCAAATGTAATGTAATATTCTTTTATTTGGGGCACTTCCGGGTTGAGGTCGATGCCACCTGTGTTGTATATTATTTACTTTTTCGCATTAGGATGGACCCAAGGAGGGGAGCACGGGTGACCGGGTTCTGGGGTTCAGTGGGAGGCCATCTCGAGGAGTCGAGACCGGGTCTCCTAAACTCCAGAATTGGTAGGGTCGCTTGCCGCTCTCGTAGGGGTCCAGGGTGTGGGCTTGGCTATTCATCGCGACTTTGGAATCTGTATTTCTATTTTGGCTAAATACTAAATACGGACGTCCTAGTATATCCCACATTATATCTATGTTTCTGCTGCGATATCTGTGATGTGATCATTTGATATGTTCTGATGGATACAGTATATAGTATATATGATATATTATATAGGCGTTACTTATGTTTTACACCCGCACTAGCCCTACCCTGCTCTGTCGTTAGTTACCTAACCTAACGGTGCACGAGGGGACATCGAGGCGAATGCGGATGGCATAAGTGTACGTCGTATTTATCTGTGATGTTTAGGTGACTTAAATGATGGGACTTCATTAATGTGATTAATTAAAGAAAAGAAACCTAAAGGATGTTGTAGAATCAAATTTTAAAATAAAAGGGTAGCTACAGTTTTGCTTTGCATAGCGGTATATATGATATACCCTGCACCTTATTCGATGGGGAAAGGGCCGAGATCCCTTCACCGGGAGTGACCCCTTTAGCAATAACTGGCAGATGCTACACACTCGGTTTGTTTTTGGTTGCTTTTATAGTTTCTGCTTTGCACAGTGATATATATGATATATCCCGCACCTCATTCGACGAGGAAAGGGCCGACGATCCCTTCACCGGGAGTGACCCCTTTAGCAAAACTAGAAAAGCCTCAAAATCACTCCATTTCAAAACTTCATTCGATTGTATAACGATATCTAGTTCATTACGCAATAGGTTTTCAGAAAAACCTGTCGTAGCCCTCCGTCATTTCAGATAAGTACTAATTAGTATTCGTGGTACGTTTGTTGACTATGTTAAGGCGTAGTGTGCGGTAGCTGATTAGTGCTTATCTGTACATGCATATGATGCGATTGGATTAGGGTAGTCGTGCGACTTTGTTGACTATGTTAAGGGTCGTGCGGGTGGGTTTAATTCAATCAGGAAATGACGGGTTGAACTTGACTAGCACTTATGATTTGTTGACTATGTTAAGGTCATATAGCTGCTAGGGGCAAAATATTATCGGGAATTTCAAATGTTGAAATTTGCAATGAGATTGCATATCTTCTATGAGATAGTTGGATCGCGATACCCACTGCGAGTAAGAGTTACTCCTGGAAGAGTTTTACACATTACAATTAGCCGATCAAGTAGGTGTCTAGAAAGGTGTCAACGGGGTTACGCCTCTGGGAAAACGAGGTTTACTTTAATTAGGTCCGTGCAAAAGCAAGGGGAACCTCTCTCAAATTACCGACACTGGCCTGGCTGAAAGATTGGCGAAGTTGTAGGGTGTAATTAATCCCGGCTAGTCTTTCCTTTTAGGGTTTGAAGGAAGATTTGATAAAAACCAGTGGGAGCCATCCTGATTAGATAAGATAATAACCAATCTGATCTTGCAAGAGCATACGCTAAAGTTTTTTCCTCTCTCTCTCTCTCCAGGTAGCGACCATGTCATGCCCTAATAAAGATAATAATATGGATGTATTGACTGAACCCGCATTTATACTGTGCTGGGGAACGTTGGTTCCGTTCTTTCTTATAAGAGTTATAGGAATGAACAGGACATAGGGGAATACCAGGATTCCCAAGCCACCCAAATGAAGAAAGTACATGATGATGCATTTTCTTCGGGTGTGTTCGTTACAGAAAACTGTTTCTCCATTTGCCCTGCGTCCTGGGTATTAGATACCGGGTTAGGATCCCATATATGTAATCAGTTACATAGGCTTAGAAAAGGTAGAGAACTTGGAGAAGGTGATAAAGACATAAGAGTTGGAAATGGTGCAATTGTTGCAGCTAAGACTGTCGGGGAATATCACCTTGTATTACCTACTAGTAATACATTGATTCTGAACGAATGCTATTACATGCCGAACCTGATATGCAACATTATATTGGTTTCTTTATTAAGTAAAGAGGGATATAATTTTGTATTATAGGATAATGTTATGAACATTTTCCGTAATCAAAAGTTGGTTGGATCAGGCACGTTATGTAATGGCATTTATGTTCTAAATCAATCAACAGTTCTAAGCATAACAAACACACACAAGAGGAAGAGTTCAGATCTGAACGAATCCTTCTTGTGGCATTGTAGACTAGGTCACATCAATATGGCACGACTTGCTAAGTTGCATAAAGATGGATATTTGAAACCGTTCGAATTTTCATCTTATGACACTTGCCAGTCATGTCTCAAAGGCAAGATGACCAAAACTCCGTTTACGGGACACGGAGAAAGAGTTACCGAACTCTTGGGACTGATACATAGTGATGTATGCGGTCCCATGTCTACACATGCCAGGGATGATTCTTCGTACTTCATTACATTCACTGACGATCTCTCTAGATTCGGATATGTGTTCCTGATGAAACACAAATCAGAAGCTTTTGAGAAATTTAGAGAATATAAACAAGAAGTCGAGAACCAAACCGGAAAAAGTATTAAAATCCTTCGATCTGATCGAGGAGGTGAATACTTGAGCAATGAATTCCTGGACTTCCTAAAAGAGAATGGGATTCTCTCTCAGCTGACTCCTCCATATACACCACAGCACAACGGTGTATCGGAATGGAGGAACCGCACCCTATTAGATATGGTGCGCTCTATGATGAGCACGGCTGAGTTACCTATTTCCTTCTGGGGATATGCACTGGAAACAGCAGCATACCTATTGAATCAAGTTCCATCTAAATCTGTACCTACCACACCATATGAGATATGGAGTGGGAAGAGACCATATTTTAAACGAGTTAAAATATGGGGTTGTCCGGCTTATGTCAAAAGGCAAAATCCAAACAAACTCGAGGCACGGTCAGTTCTTTGCAAGTTTGTAGGATATCCTAAGAATTCCCAAGGATATCTCTTCTACCATGCTGAAGAACAAAAGGTGTTTGTTTCTCAATATGCCACCTTCTTAAAAAAGGAATTCCTTGAAAAAGAAATTAGTGGCAAAGTGGTAGAGCTGGAAGAAGTTCCAGATACACAAACCGTAACTGAAGATTTAGTGGAACCAGAAGATTCAGTAGCTCCCAATGAACCTCAGCCTCTCCGCCGATCTAGTAGGGTTCCTCGCCAACCTGAGAGATACTACGGTTTTCTCATGGATGGTGGGAGCGAGGATTGCATTATGGAGGATGATGACACAACTAGCTTCGAGCAGGCCATCACGAGTAGGGACTCCGTGAAATGGCTGGATGCAATGCGGTCCGAGATGGAATCCATGTACACCAACAAAGTATGGACTTTGGAAGTTGCTCCTGAAGGGGTAAAACCCATTGGGAGCAAGTGGATCTTCAAGAAAAAACTTGGTGTAGATGGGAAAGTGGAGACTTTCAAAGCTAGACTTGTTGCAAAGGGTTTTCGTCAAAGACCAGGTGTGGACTATGACGAAACCTTTTCTCCAGTGGCTATGCTTAAATCCATCCGGATCATGCTTGCCATCGCTGCATATCATGATTACGAAATCTGGCAAATGGATGTTAAGACCGCCTTTCTAAACGGTGATTTAGAAGAGTGCGTGTACATGACTCAGCCAGAGGGCTTCGTAGATAGTGGGAGCAGCGGGAAGGTGTGCAAGCTGCTTAAATCCATTTATGGATTAAAGCAAGCATCGCGGAGTTGGAACATCTGCATTGACGTCGTTATCAAAGAGTTTGATTTCGTCAAAAACCCAGATGAACCTTGTATCTACAAGAAGGTGGCAGAGAGTAAGGTTGTCTTCCTCGTATTGTACGTGGACGATATACTCTTGATAGGAAATGACATTCCTATGCTGCAATGGGTCAAGCTCTTCTTATCACAAAGATTCTCAATGAAAGATCTTGGTGATGCCTCCTGCTTATTGGGAATCAGGATCTATAGAGATAGATCCAAATGGATATTGGGATTGTCCCAATCCAGGTACATTGACACCATACTAAAGAGGTTTAGTATGGAAGAATCCAAGCGTGGGAACTTACCCACGACCTCTGGAGTCACTCTCTCCAAAGAGATGTCTCCCAAGACTGATTTGGAGAGAGCTCGCATGCAAGGGATACCCTATGCTTCAGCTGTAGGCTCTATCATGTACGCGATGCTGTGTACCAGACCCGATGTAGCATATTCACTAAGTGTAGTGAGCAGGTATCAAGCTGATCCTGGAGAGAGTCACTGGACAGCTGTGAAGAGCATTCTCAAGTACTTACGAAGGACTAAAGAGATGCTCTTGGTGTATGGTAACGGAGAACTCCAAGTGGAGTCCTTTACCGATTCAAGCTTCCAGAGTGATAAGGACGACTCTAAGTCGCAGTCGGGATTTGTCTTTACCCTTTACGGAGGGGCGGTTAGCTGGAAGAGTTCCAAGCAGGAAACTGTGGCAGACTCGACGATGGAGGCTGAATACATCGCTGCCAACGATGCAGCCAAAGAGGCTGTCTGGATCAAGAAGTTCATTACTGAACTTGGAGTGGTTCCATCCATTGAGCATCCAATACCTTTGTATTGCGATAACAATGGAGCGGTGGCTTTGGCCAAGGAACCCAGGTCCCATCAGCGATCCAGGCATATTCTGAGGCGGTATCACCTGATCTGGGAGATAGTTGATCGCCGGGAGATCGAGGTCAGGAGGGTTGACACGAAGAACAACACGGCGGATCCACTCACGAAGGCCATTCCCCAGATACAGTTTGAGAGACTCTTCGGGATGCTCGGTATGTGATACTACAGCAGCTGGCCCTAGTGCAAGTGGGAGATTATTAGTTGTATGTATGCCCTAGAGGCCAGTATTGTACAGATGATGTATATTATATTGGATGCTTGGACATATATAGAGATGACTTTCTTGCTCGATATGATAGTATGCTATCTGGTTGCTCTTTATCTTAACATGTATACTAGTCTCTTTAAACTGTCTTATAGTTACATGTTGGTAAAGCCCTTAGGATGTGTACTTGACTACCTGGACTATGATGCAGATCATACTAGTGGGGACATGGTAGTCCATAAGTACATCCTTCAAGGTCCCTAGTCGTAGGTGTATCGAGACGGGGCATCGATATACCAGTGTAGACTAGCATATACGCTTCTCGACCCATGAGATGGGCGATGGATGATCCCATATCCATTGGTGTTTGACATCAGAGATGGTATACGGGTGCTCAGTGGAGACTGGGTACACTGGACGGACTCGCCGAGAACTCCCAGATGGTATTATACCTTACGTCAGATGGCAGTTCTCAGGTGACACTTGTGCAGGTTAGTCTGTAGACCCGAGATCGTCATAGAGTCTTGTGTGATTCCCACTGTGCTTTGATTTCCACCTAACCACGTCCATGAGGGCGTGCAAAACGGTGGTTTTTGGGTACAGTCTCGAGTCACATGGAGGCAATGAGCGATAGGAGGGGTTTCGTCTCTCCCGGTATTGGGGGTTGATGTTGCGCTGTGCTCGATTGGCCGTAACAGGGAAGTCCCTGGCCAGGGCTGATTCAGAGATTTACTGGTAAGTGTTACCAGTAGTTTCTCGACCCGTTATGAGCCTCACATCGGCACGACTTATCGGTTATTGGGGTCTGACATTTACCACCCCTAGACTTGATATGCGACATATCAGACGAGGAGACCGGACTGTACGGGAAGTGTTGCCGATCGGCTCGACGGGAGTTGTAGCAGGTTCGCTTGTTCTCTTCTGATCGCTCAATACCCGGGTGGCCGTTACGTTTAGCTGACCGCTTGCGGCTTGGGGGTGCTTGATATGATCATCACCCACTGCCGGCGTATTGACGAGTCTCAGAGTCCCACAATGGAGTTTCCTAGTCCAGGCGAAACGTTGTGGTGCGCGTATGCGATATGCGCATGGACCCGATTAAAATGCGCGTATAGGATACCGTATATTGGTCGGGCGGCTTGCTTTTGGTAGGGGTCATATGTGATATGGCCGGATTGATAAATCAAGTGTTGATTTATCATTTAACCATTAGCTTCTCACTAGAAATCCTTTCTTGTGATGGATGGATGTATGCATGCATGTATGTTTTTCTTCCTTTCTAGTTTCATGCACATATGGATGTGCATGCACACATGCATACATACATCATTCTATCATGGTTGATTATACAAGGAAATGGTGGCAATATAAGACTCACACCATGGGTTTATATTTGGATTATTATTTGATTTTTAGTTAAAACAAAATGGATAAAGGAAACGATAATTCATGGAAGCTTTCTACACTCTTCTTGACCTAACCATGCTCACCCACCATTTAACCATGGATTACTTTTCCTTTTGGGTTTTAACTCAAGTTCAATAATGATTCAACCATGGTTTAAGATGAGAGATAAGAAATATATATTGATATATTTCTATTTTTCTTTTAAGAGTTATTCTTATCATCTTCTAAAATTGCCATCATCTTCTTCTTCCTCTCACATTTTGCTCTCTAGTTCTTTGTAGTGAGCAAGATACTCATCAAGATTGGATTTTGAAGTGAAAAAGAGAACCACAACACCATTCTACACAAGTCTAGCCCACTTGTTTAGAGTGTTAGCTTGATTTCGTTCACTTGAAGTTTGGACAAAGCGGACTCCGGGTGGATCATCGGTGACCTCGAGGAGTTCAAGCGGAGCTTTTTCAAACCCTAAGTAGCCGAGGAGTCTAGCATAGGGAGCTACAAAGGTTATACTCTCTAAACCCTAGCTTTTCTTTTCATATGATGATGTGAAATTTTAGAAACCCTAATTTTTCTAGGACGATCCTTTGTATGTTAACTTAGCACCCTAAAAATTCAATCTTTGGTACATGTGATGCTTCCAAACCCCTCATAGGGTGCTAGGCTAACCTTTCAGCTGTTTTCAGAGCCGACCTAGAACATTAAGCGACCTTTTTACGAAGTTAAAACTCCGATCGAACCGGAAAATACGATTTTTGGGTGATCTCTGGACTTTTTTCAAAATCTGGTTATTTTCAGAATTAAAAATATGTAAAAAATTCAGCAGGTAAAACTAAGAATTACGGTATAAAACTTTTTCCATGAACAGTAAATTTAGCCGCGGAAACGCGGCCTAAGCTTGCTTAGGCCGCGGTTCCGCGGCCGTACACATCGATCAATGAGTAAATTTTATACAGTAATTCTGGAATCTGCTTGTATATTTTTTAGGGTATTTTTAATCTGAATTTAGTGCTGAAAATTCTGGAGGTGGTTTTGGACTCAACAGTTCGATCGGAATTTTGATTTCGTGGCTTTTCCGGGTAAATCTAGAAAGTATTGAAGTGTTCGAACGACTATCATTTGCTCACTTTTCACGGGGTTTAAAATTTTTCGGAAATACGTGCAAGTTTGTTTGTGGTGGTCCCTCTAGAAGACAACAAACCTTAACTCGATTATGTGACCGTCTTGAACTGCCTTTTGAACCTTAGGGTTTGGGGCAGTACGGCGTGCCACATGTGAGGCGTTGGCTTGACCCTTCTACGGCTGGACCGCTACCACTGTGTCACACTCCGGGATTTTGTACTCCGCTCAAGTGTTGAGCTTTAGCGAATCTTGGGTATTTGATCGATCGTTCGAAAACTTTAATACCGTCTATTTATCTGGAATGTGATGCAATATGTGGAATTCATATAGTTGGACATGAAATACGAAGTATGTGATATTTCGCATTTACGATGCCTAAAGAGAATGTGGATTCCAAATATTGCAGTTTTACACTTTCTTTTCTGTGACCGTACGTGTAGTATGTCGATATCGCCGGTTTCGTTGCTATACATCAACGACAATTGGGGTATGCATACTTACTTACGTTGATGATATGTGATATTATGTGTTGCTGAGATATGATGTGCAGGATTGTCGCGATTGAATAGCCGGGGGGTTTTTATGTGAGATGAGAGTTTTATATTTTCATTCATGTAAATTCAAATGTAATGTAATATTCTTTTATTTGGGGCACTTCCGGGTTGAGGTCGATGCCACCTGTGTTGTATATTATTTACTTTTCCGCATTAGGATGGACCCAAGGAAGGGAGCACGGGTGACCGGGTTCTGGGGTTCAGTGGGAGGCCATCTCGAGGAGTCGAGACCGGGTCTCCTAAACTCCAGAATTGGTAGGGTCGCTTGCCGCTCTCGTAGGGGTCCAGGGTGTGGGCTTGGCTATTCATCGCGACTTTGGAATCCGTATTTCTATTTTGGCTAAATACTAAATACGGACGTCCTAGTATATCCCACATTATATCTATGTTTCTGCTGCGATATCTGTGATGTGATCATTTGATATGTTCTGATGGATACAGTATATAGTATATATGATATATTATATAGGCGTTACTTATGTTTTACACCCGCACTAGCCCTGCCCTGCTCTGTCGTTAGTTACCTAACCTAACGGTGCACGAGGGGACATCGAGGCGAATGCGGATGGCATAAGTGTACGTCGTATTTATCTGTGATGTTTAGGTGACTTAAATGATGGGACTTCATTAATGTGATTAATTAAAGAAAAGAAACCTAAAGGATGTTGTAGAATCAAATTTTAAAATAAAAGGGTAGCTACAGTTTTGCTTTGCATAGCGGTATATATGATATACCCTGCACCTTATTCGATGGGGAAAGGGCCGAGATCCCTTCACCGGGAGTGACCCCTTTAGCAATAACTGGCAGATGCTACACACTCGGTTTGTTTTTGGTTGCTTTTATAGTTTCTGCTTTGCACAGTGATATAAATGATATATCCCGCACCTCATTCGACGAGGAAAGGGCCGACGATCCCTTCACCGGGAGTGACCCCTTTAGCAAAACTAGAAAAGCCTCAAAATCACTCCATTTCAAAACTTCATTCGATTCTACAACGATATCAAATTCATTACGCAATAGGTTTTCAGAAAAACCTGTCGTAACCCTCCGTCATTTCAGATAAGTTCTAATTAGTATTCGTGCTACGTTTGTTGACTATGTTAAGGCGTAGTGTGCGGTAGCTGATTAGTGCTTATCTGTACATGCATATGATGCGATTGGATTAGGGTAGTCGTGCGACTTTGTTGACTATGTTAAGGGTCGTGCGGGTGGGTTTAATTCAATCAGGAAATGACGGGTTGAACTTGACTAGCACTTATGATTTGTTGACTATGTTAAGGTCATATAGCTGCTAGGGGCAAAATACTATCGGGAATTTCAAATGTTGAAATTTGCAATGAGATTGCATATCTTCTATGAGATAGTTGGATCCCGATACCCACTGCGACTAAGAGTTACTCCTGGGAGAGTTTTACACATTGCAAAGTGTCGTGATGGCAGTCACACTAGTGGGGGCTGGGTAGTCTGTAAGCAACATCCTATACAGGTCCCTGGTCGTTGGATTATCGAGATAGGACATCGATATTCCGGAGTAGACTATGTGTATACGCTTCTCATCCCAGTTGGGGAGATGGTCTGTCCCACAGCCATCAGTACGTCGTACTGGAGATAGTATACAGGTGCTCGTTAGGTTACGGGTACAGCGGACAGGACTCGCAGGGAACTTATTGGTTGGTATTATACCCATCGTCAGTTAATAGTTCCCAAGTGACATGAGTACAGCATAGTCCGCAGACTTGACACTACTACTTCGCCTCGAGTGTGTCCCACTGTTCTTAGATTGCTACCCTACCACGGCTCAAAGGAGTCGTGCAAACAGGTAGCAGTTGGGTGCAGTCCCGAGCACTTGGAGGCAGTGGCGGTTAGATAGGATTCGTCTCTTCCGGTATTGGGAGTTGATATCGCGCTGTGTCAGAGAGCCATTACGCAAAGTCCCTGGCCAGGGCAAGCGAGATATACTGGTAGGTTCCAGTAGCTTCTCAGGGTGTAATAGGCTTCGCTCCGACACGACTTATACAGCTATTAGGGGACTGACGCTTGCCGCCCCCTAGGCTTGATATGCGATAGTCTTAGACAAACAGACCAGACTGTACGGAGATTGTCACATCAGGCTCAGTAGGGGTTCGGATGGTTTTCCTCATCGGCCTTCTTATCGACATCTACCTGGGGACCGTTACGTACAGCTAGTGACGCTTGCGGTCTGTGGTTAAACCCACTGCCAGCGTAGTGTCGAGTCTTTAGAGTCCTACACAGAGAGTTTTCCTGCTCCAGGCGAAACGATATAGAGGTCGTATGGTTTTACGACAAGGGTTCGGACGCATACGTGTGTTTACGCACGTACGACGTTCGGACAGTTTTTACTAGTCGACTTTGGTTTAAGCCAGTTTCTAGTATCGGGTTATTGGATTTATACAGTCTAAAGTTTTTCCGTGTTTTCACGGATTGGAGGGGCGTTCTCGTAATTTGTCGGGAAGCTTCTAGAAGAGTGGTGACTTGGGGGGTAAGGTGGCATTGCATTAATGAAATTTGTGACTCATTTGTGTGATTCACTATGTCATTAATGCATCATTTATTGCTTAATGACTCACATAGTGAACCACTCATATTGGATTAATGAAGCATGGTGAATAATCATTTATATTCATTTTATTTGATAATTCATTATGTTTCATATATTCAAGTGAGAAGCATTTTCATTATCATTATCATTCTCACCTTCTCTCTTCTCAAGCTCACTCTCTCTTCAAACCCTAACTCTAACCTCTCATGAGTTGAGCTCAAGGGTTAGCTAGACTAATATATCCATAACCTCACTATATATCCCCTAGGTAGCTTAGATTAGCACTTTAAGCAACCTAGTTATCTCAAGTTTGAGATTAAGCTTGGCGTAGGAGCTTTCGGGTAGATCGTCTTTGATTCGAGGAAGCCGTTGAGGTGCCGATGTTCCAAGGAGCCCACGAGGAGTGGAGGACCGCGATGAAGACCCGAAGGACAAGTAACGTGAGGTATAACTTCGTATCCGAGTAGTTAAACCTCTAGTAGATAGTTAGTAATGGTTTAGAAACGATTCATGCGCTCAAGTCCGTGTTACGAAGCTTTGATAATCGTTTTTCATATATTCCGCCTCCCCGCAAGTTCGTGGGGTGCGTGACATGGACTTACAGTGGTATCAGAGCCAACTAAACTATTACTATCGTGTTAGCAACTAATTACAAGTTCGATCGACGGAAAACACGAAAACAAAACCCTAACCCCTTTTCAGTTTCTGTTAATTTTAAAAGTGTCTGAAAAAATATTTGACATACCTTAAAATTCACAGCAGGGAAATTAATGAATAATGGGAAAATACGAGCCAGTGACTCGGCAAAACGGCCGCGGATCCATGGCAATAGAGTGCTTTTGCCGCGGATCCGCCGCCGAGTCAACGCCGAGTTGACTCGGAGTTTCACAGTAATTCATAATTTCTGGGTTTTTGTCTTCCTGTATGTACTGTTTCTACCCAGGTTGCTTCTTTGCTAGTTGGCTTTTGGGGTAAACACGGAATATGGTTATCGATCGATGTTCTAAGATATTTGCTAATTGGGTTTTTATCTGTAATGTTTAATGTGTTCGTAAACCTCCCCTAACTGCTAGTATGTCGGTTGGCAGGGGTTTGCACATTTCTGTAATGTTTACTGTTTGTGTATATGGACTTGATTGGAATGTTGTGATGATTAGCCGGGGTTTGAGATGGGTTTAATATTCATTCATTCGATGTAAATGTAATATGATGTAATATTCTTTTGCGGGGCGCATCCAGGTTGAGATTGTAGCCACCGTTGTATTATTTCTTTTTACTGTTTTTGCTCCTAGGATAGACCCAAGGCGGGGTACACAAACTACCGGGTACTTTGAAGTGTTTAGTGGCCTACTCACTTTGTTGAGGGAGACCGCTTCACTTCGGGTACTTGGCGGGTAGTTTGCCGTACCCGTAGGGGTCTAGGGTGGGGTAATGGCTATTCATCACAACTGTGTAATCCGTCTTTTATTGCAGGCTCAAAGCAAATGCGGATTGCTAGTATATCCAATAAAGTTCATCTGTGATCTGGAATGCTTATTATTACGTCTGACGAATGTACAATATCTATATATGATAGCTATTAGACGTCACTTATGTTTTACACCCGCGCTAGCCCAGCCTCCGCTCTGTCGTTAGTTAAGTAACCTAACGGGTGATGACGGGACCCCGTGGCGAATGCGGATGGCATAAGAGGACGTGGTATTTTCGTTGTTTTCTGCAATGATAGGATAAATGATGGGACGCATTATTATAATGCAAAGAAAATAAACCAAAGTTAAGTCGTTGGAACAAATTTAAAAGAAACCACTCGGTTATTTTTAAAAAAAAGATCAGAATTTTTAATTGCGGAGCTTTAACCACTCCTTTTAAGAAGTATCAGGTTCCTTCGATTAAATCAAGTTCACTACGTTCACGGTTTTTGCCAAAACCATTCGTAGCCCTCCGTCATTTCATTTGGGTGTTCAGTAGTATTCAAGCTATGTATTTTGACCAACGCCAAGGCATAGTGTTTGGTAGCTGCTGGATATTCATTTGTTTTCATAGATAGATGAGTTAGTTTGGGACAGTTGTATTATCATTTTGGCCAACGTCAAGGATATGTACAGATGGGTTCAAATTAACCTGGATAATGACGGATAGAACTTGACATGTGACTTATGATATTTTGACCAACGCCAAGGTCATAAGAGCATGGGGCAAAAATTTATATCGGGAATTTCTAAAGAAACTGAAATTTGCAGAGAGAGCATACCATTTTGGAGTTTGATGAATGTTGGTAGGATTCCTTCAACATTATCATACGATGATATTTTGGATCCCGATCCTACTGTGAGTATATAATACTTATCAGGAGATTCGTCACTTAACGATCAATGCTATAAACCAAGTAGGTGCCTAGAAAGGTGTCAGCGGGGTTACGCCCCCAGAGAAAAGAGGTTATTTAATTAAGGAACTTCGCGAAAGCGTTGGAAAACCTCCCTCGAAGTATCGACACTGACCTGGCTGAACGGTTAAATAAGAATTGTACGGTGAGAATAGTCCTGGCTAATTCTTCTTTTATGGTTTGAGGAGGGATTCGAGAAACAGTGGGAGCCATCCTGTTTAGATAAATTAAACCACTCTAAACTTGCAAGAGCATCATGCTAATAGTATTTTCTTCTCTCTCTTAAAATTGCAGCGACCTTGTGACCACACATAGGTTACATCTAGATAACAAATTGACTGAATCTTACCTTTATGACTGGCAAAGGTCTGTCCAGATGTCCATTGCCTATGACAATCTGGACCACCCTATTACTACTCAAGATCCCGCCATCTCAGGTCCAGTTTCCACTGTCGCGGATATAGATATCCGTCAGACAAGGGAAAAAGATAAAGCGAAAGCTAAGTGCCTCGTGTTAGCTTCAGTTGATGGTGTATACCAGAAGCAGCACGAGAAGATGGACTTAGTTTCCATCTTTCTCCATAACAAAGATTTATATGGAGAGCAATCTCATAACGCAAGATATGAGACCTCGAACGAATTAATTCGAGGTTGGATGACGGGTCATCTGTAGGGAACAACGTCCTTACAATGACTAGCTATATTGATGAGCTCAAGGACCAAAAGACCACGTTGGGAAACAAGTCAGATACTGACTTGATTCTACAGTCTCTGCCTCCTACCCTAAAGGAAACCAGGGAAATAAAAGGAAAGAGAAGGGCAAAAGTTTTGGGACTGGATATAGTAAAAGAGGGTCGTTCCTATTGTTACAGGAATGAACATTAGCAGAATGATTGCAGGGCTAACAAAGCCAGTAGCCAGGATTCGAAGCATGTTGTGGCTTCAGCCTCAAGTGTGTTTGTGATAGAGAACAGTATGTCAGTTAACCCTACTTCCTGGGTATTGGATACCGGGTCAGGATCTCACATCTGTAATTCGTTACAGGCTCTGAGAAACCGTAGGGTTATCAAGATAGGTGATATGACCCTCACAGTTGCTAACGGAATGAGCATGGACGCTGAATCCGTAGGGGAATATCATCTTGGACTGACAACTGGGCAGATATTGATTCTGCGTAACTGTTTTTATGTACCAGGTACAACTTGTAATATCATATCTATATCCTTACTTTCTAAGGAAGGATATGATTTTACTTTTATAAGCGATGTGGTTCACATCCACCTAAATCAAGTTATGATTGGGTCAGGTACATTACAAAACGGAATATACGTATTGAGTCAAGCTCAGGTTTTCAATGTCCAGAACACACTTAAAAGAAAGTCTCCAGAAATAAATCAGGCTTTCTTATGGCATTGTAGACTTGGTCACATCAATGAGAGAAGGTTGACTAAGTTACATAGAGAAGGATATTTGAATCCGTTCGAATATCAATCTTATGCTACTTGTGAATCTTGTCTCATAGGAAAGATGACAAAGACTCCGTTTACTGGACACGGGGTAAGAGCAAGCGAGCTCTTGGGACTCGTACACAGTGACGTGTGCGGTCCAATGTCTACACATGCGCGAGGTGGTTATTCCTACTTCATTACTTTTACGGATGATTTCTCTAGGTATGGATATATCTTCTTGATGAAGCATAAATCCGAGGCCTTTGAGAAATTCCAAGAATACAAGAATGAAGTGGAAAAACAAACAAGCAAGAGTATAAAAACACTGAGATCTGATCGAGGTGGTGAATACTTAAGTGTCGAGTTCCTGGGTTACTTAAAAGAGAATGGAATTCTCTCTCAGCTTACTCCTCCATACACACCACAACACAACGGTGTATCGGAAAGGAGGAATCGAACCCTATTAGATATGGTTCGTTCCATGATGAGTAACGCTGAGTTACCGCGATCATTCTGGGGATATGCACTAGAATCAGCTGCATATCTTTTGAACCTAGTTCCTACCAAGACTGTGCCTACCACACCATATCAGATGTGGAGTGGGAAGAAACCCTATCTTCAGTATCTAAAGATTTGGGGATGTCCGGCTTTTGTTAAAAAGCAGCATGCGAACAAGCTCGAGGCACGATCAGTACATTGTAAATTTGTGGGATATCCAAAGAACTCCAAGGGGTATCTATTCTATTACCCAGAGGAACAAAAAGTTTTTGTTTCTCGTCATGCCCACTTTCTGGAACATCAGTTCTTAGAAAAAGGAACAAGTGGGAGCGAAGTAGAACTGGAAGAAATTCCAGAACCACAAGCTATTATTGAAAGCTTGAAAGAACCAGAAGGTTCAGGAGAACGGGACATCCCGACGCCACTCCGCAGGAGTAGTAGGCAATCTCATCCGCCCGAGAGATACTACGGTTTTCTCATAGACGGGGATAGAGAGGATTGCACTATTGACTATGATGAGCCTACTAGCTTCCAGCAAGCCATTCAGAGCGGTGACTCGGTAAAATGGCTGGATGCAATGCGGACCGAAATGGAGTCCATGTACACTAACAAAGTATGGACTTTGGACATTGCTCCAGATGGGGTAAAACCCGTAGGATGCAAATGGATCTTCAAAAAGAAGATTGGTGTAGATAGACAGGTTGAAACCTATAAGGCTAGACTTGTTGCAAAGGGTTTCCGTCAAAGACCTGGTTTGGACTATGACGAAACCTTTTCTCCAGTGGCTATGCTTAAATCTATTCGGGTCCTTCTTGTTATTGCTGCCTTCCACGATTATGTGATCTGGCAGATGGACGTAAAGACAGCATTTCTAAATGGTAATTTGGAAGAAAGCGTCTATATGGATCAGCAAGAGAGATTCATTCAGAGTGGAAGCAGCGGTAAAGTATGCAAGTTGCTTAAGTCCATTTATGGACTAAAGCAGGCATCGCGGAGTTGGAACATCTGTTTTGATGATGCTGTCAAAGAATTTGACTTCATCAAAAATCCAGATGAACCATGCATATACAGTAAGATTGTAGGGAGAGCTGTAGTATTCCTCGTCTTGTACGTGGATGGCATTTTCCTAATAGGAAATGATATTCCTATGTTACAATCAGTCAAAAGATTCTTGTCACATAAATTCTCCATGAAAGACCTGGATGATGCCACATACATTCTGGGGATCCGGATCTATCGTGATAGATCAAAAAGGATGTTAGGACTTTCACAGTCCAGGTACATAGACACCATAGTGAAGAGATTCAAAATGGATGATTCTAAGTGCGGTAACCTACCGTCTTGTCACGGAATCACCCTCTCCAAAGAGATGTCTTCCAAGACTGATTTGGAAAGGGATCGCATGTCGATTATACCCTACGCTTCTGCGGTAGGCTCTATAATGTATGCGATGTTATGTACCAGACCAGATGTAGCATACGCATTAAGCGTTGTAAGCCGGTATCAGGCAAACCCAGGGGAGAATCACTGGATAGCAGTAAAGAACATTCTCAAGTACCTGAGGATGACTAAGGAGATGTTCTTGATGTATGGCGGAAAAGACCTCCAGTTGGAGACCTTTGCTGACTCCGGCTTTCAGAGTGACAAAGATGACTCCAAATCCATGTCGGGTTATATCTTTACCCTCAATGGAGGGGCGGTCTGTTGGAAGAGTTCCAAACAGGAGACCGTTGCTAACTCAACGATGGAAGAAGAGTACATAGCTGCTTGCGATGCCGCAAAAGAAGCAGTCTGGATGAAGAAGTTCCTCACAGAACTTCAGGTGGTTCCTACCAGTGTTGGTCCAATACCTCTGTATTGTGACAACAACGGCGCTATAGCTTTAGCGAAGGAACCAAGGTCCCATCAGAAGTCCAGACACATCTTAAGGCGGTATCACCTGATCAGGGAGATCGTAGATCGCCGGGAGATCGAGGTGAAGAGAGTAGAGACGGAGAATAACATTGCTGATCCATTCACAAAGGCCCTTCCTCAAACGCAGTTCGAGAGGCTATTCGAGATGATAGGTCTACGATATGCCAGCTCATGACCCTAGTGCAAGTGGGAGATTGTTAGTGTATATGCCCTAGGGGCCATTATTGTATCATACTAGATTGTATATTACTTAATGGAAGCTTGGGATATTCACAGTTGTATATGCAGTCTTGCTAAAAATGGTAGTATGCTACTTGGTTTGTGTCTACTTTAATATGTGCATATGTTTCTTGTAACGTATCACTTATACATATTAGTAGAGCCCATAGGATCTTTGCTTGATTACAAGCGTCGTGATGGCAGTCACACTAGTGGGGGCTGGGTAGTCTGTAAGCAACATCCTATACAGGTCCCTGGTCGTTGGATTATCGAGATAGGGCATCGATATTCCGGAGTAGACTAAGTGTATACGCTTCTCATCCCAGTTGGGAAGATGGTCTGTCCCACAGCCATCAGTACGTTGTACTGGAGATAGTATACAGGTGCTCGTTAGGTTACGGGTACACCGGACAGGACTCGCAGGGAACTGATTGGTTGGTATTATACCCATCGTCAGTTAATAGTTCCCAGGTGACATGAGTACAGCATAGTCCGCAGACTTGACACTACTACTTCGCCTCAAGTGTGTCCCACTGTTCTTAGATTGCTACCCTACCACGGCTCAAAGGAGTCGTGCAAACAGGTAGCAGTTGGGTGCAGACCCGAGCACTTGGAGGCAGTGGCGGTTAGATAGGATTCGTCTCTCCCGATATTGGGAGTTGATACCGCGCTGTGTCAGAGAGCCATTACGCAAAGTCCCTGGCCAGGGCAAGCGAGATATACTGGTAGGTTCCAGTAGCTTCTCAGGGTGTAATGGGCTTCGCTCCGACACGACTTATACAGCTATTAGGGGACTGACGCTTGCCGCCCCCTAGGCTTGATATGTGATAATCTTAGACAAACAGACCGGACTGTACGGAGATTGTCACATCAGGCTCAGTAGGGGTTCGGATGGTTTTCCTCATCGGCCTTCTTATCGACATCTACCTGGGGACCGTTACGTACAGCTAGTGCCGCTTGCGGTCTGTAGTTAAACCCACTGCCAGCGTAGTGTCGAGTCTTTAGAGTCCCACACAGAGAGTTTTCCTGCTCCAGGCGAAACGATATAGAGGTCGTATGGTTTTACGACAAGGGTTCGGACGCATACGTGTGTTTACGTACGTACGACGTTCGGACAGTTTTTACTAGTCGGCTTTGGTTTAAGCCAGTTTCTAGTATCGGGTTATTGGATTTATACAGTCTAAAGTTTTTCCGTTTTTTCACGGATTGGAGGGGCGTTCTCGTAATTTGTCGGGAAGCTTCTAGAAGAGTGGTGACTTGGGGGGGTAAGGTGGCATTGCATTAATGAAATTTGTGACTCATTTGTGTGATTCACTATGTCATTAATGCATCATTTATTGCTTAATGACTCACATAGTGAATCACTCATATTGGATTAATGAAGCATGGTGAATAATCATTTATATTCATTTTATTTGATAATTCATTATGTTTCATATATTCAAGTGAGAAGCATTTTCATTATCATTATCATTCTCACATTCTCTCTCCTCAAGCTCACTCTCTCTTCAAACCCTAACCCTAACCTCTCATGAGTTGAGATCAAGGGTTAGCTAGACTAATACATCCATAACCTCACTCTATATCCCCTAGGTAGCTTAGATTAGCACTTTAAGCAACCTAGTTATCTCAAGTTTGAGATTAAGCTTGGCGTAGGAGCTTTCGGGTGGATCGTCTTTGATTCGAGGAGGCCGTTGAGGTGCCGATGTTCCAAGGAGCCCACGTGGAGTGGAGGACCGCGATGAAGACCCGAAGGACAAGTAACTTGAGGTATAACTTCGTATCCAAGTAGTTAAACTTCTAGTAGATAGTTAGTAATGGTTTAGAAACGATTCATGCGCTCAAGTCCGTGTTACGAAGCTTTGATAATCGTTTTTCATATATTCCGCCTCCCCGCAAGTTCGTGGGGTGCGTGACATGGACTTACACGCTCTTCCCTGCAGGCGCAAGCCCCTGCAGTTAATTACGCTACTGCATCGCGGTAACAACTTTTTCCTTCTCTATATGGTCACTTCGTGTCGTGGGTATTTGTTTTGTGTTTGGTTGCCCGTGGATTGTATACGGAGACTAAGTTATGTTGTCGCCCGTAGGGCGTGGACTAGTCCAAATTCATATCTTTCTTAGATTTGGGTTTGGGGGGGTTGTGTTTACGGATACGTTAGCCTTGTTTAAGGCTAAGATCAACTTAAACGTTTGTTAAGGACACGTTAGTCTAATTTTATACTAAGATCAACTTAACGGGATCGTTTAAATCCGACAGGAGAGCAATTGGGCTCTATTGTTTAGTTTAGTGACATTGCGGTCGATAATTAGTTTAAGGACATTACGGTCCATTGTTAGTTTTAAGACATCGCGGTGGAGGTTAAGGACATCATAGTCCGTGGATTTAAGGACTCCACAGTCCGACGTTAGTTTTAAGACATCACGGTCGAGGTTAAGGACATCATAGTCCGTGGATTGAAGGACTCCACGGTCCGACGTTAGTTTTAAGACATCACGGTCGACGTTAAGGACATCATAGTCTATGAGTTTAAGGACCCCACAGTCCGTAGTAATATGTGGTCGTCGGGACCCGTCACCTCTCTGACGACGTTGAAAGATTACAACGACAGATGTCAGAGGAGTAAAGAGATGTACCCTCGAACCGGGTGTAAATTGATTGGAAGAGCAGTTGTGCTCAGTTCAATTTAAATTGAGGACTTATGGCCAGAATTGGGCTAAGTCCAGTTAAAAATGTTTAACATTTTATTTTATGTTCTGCCTGTTAGGCTATGCCAAGCATTGGGCTCTGACATTTTGTCTGGTATTAAGTGCATAGCATTTATCAGGAACAAAATGGTGTTCTGACAATGCGCCACGTGGCGCGTCAGGCGCTTTGCGCCAATTAGAGAGCGCATTGCGCTAGCGCGCATGAGGGTGACACATGTCGCGCTTAGCGCTAAGCGACGGTTCATTAGCGCACTTAAGCTTTCCATCTATGAGCGCTTCGCGCTAGTCTGTTGGCGCGCCAGCGAGTGACACGTGGCGCGATTGGCGCTGAGCGCCGTTCTATGAGCGCACCGCTCTGTTTCAGGAGCACAAAGCGCAGATTGTGTCTCTGGTTGACACGTGGCAGGTTCTGGAGCTGTGCGCCGGTCCAATGAGTGCAAGGGCGCAGTTCAAGAGTGCAAAGGACTTTCCAGTAGCGCAAAGCGCATCTGATCGATTTCAAGATCAAAGAACAAGTTTTTTGTTCTTCAAAGGAGGCCTTGCCTCAAGATTCAAGAACCAAAGTTCTTGTTTTTATCAAAAGGCTCTGCCTTTATATATCAAAAGATCTGTGAATGAAGTAAAGTACTTCTTTATTTTAAGGATTGGATCTTTTAATCCTTTATTTTTAATCAAAGATCTTGGTCTTTTTTATAGATCTAAAATCTTTTTAGAAGAGGATTCTTCTTTTTATGAGATGTTTTCATCTCTATTGTTCAAGAATTAATTGTTTTACCTTTAAAGATGAAGAAATGATCTTCTTTCTTCAAAGGCTTGCCTTTCTTTCTTTCTGAGTTCTTCTCAAAGTTTGCAGAGGTTTTTTTTTCTATCTGAGACTTGAAGTCTTGGGGCCTTTATATAGGGCCAATTAATTTGTTAAATTGGTTGAAGAGATCTTTCTCTGATTGATTTGGGGATGTTTCCCCACCGCTGGATCTTTGATCTTAGGGCTTCTGTTTTACAGAAGGCAATTTTCTTGTTTTCAACAAGATTGGAAAGATCTTTCCAGAACAGAATTTTAATTCTGATTAATTAATAATTTATTATTATTAGATCTTTTGATCTAACGGTGGGGAATTCTTAATTCCAGCGCTGGCGCACCTGCGTTTGACACGTGGCGCGCAGCGCAACTGCGCTTGACACGTGGCACGCAGCGCAGAGCGCTAGCGCGCCCGTGCTTGACACGTGGCGCGCAGCGTAGAGCGCTGGATCTGAAGCGTTGCTTCAACTTTTAAAATTTGAATTTTGAAACAGAGCTTTGCTCTGATTGGGGTGCGCTGCCTAGTGCGCAGCGCTCCTGGCGCTGGCGTGTCTGCTTTTGACACGCAGAGCGCAGCGCACGGGATCTAAAGCGTTGCTTCGATTTTTGAATTTTGAAATTCAAAACAGAGTTTTTCTCTGATTGGGGGAAACAAGAGAGAGAGAATAATGGAGGAAAGATGCCATAGGAGGGAATTTCCTCCTATGGCGTCGAAAAAGTTCGACATCCGTCGTATTTTCCGACGATCGGCACCCATCATATTCATCGTTATCATCTAAGATATGGGTACACCAAATTTCATGTGATTCTACAACTTTTTCACCGTTGATTTAGTGGGTTCAAACTTAACGGTTTACCGACAATAGAACTTTCTACATTGCTAAATCAACGGTGAAAAAGTTGTAGAATCACATGAAATTTGGCGTACCCACATCTTAGATGATAACGATGAAGATGATGGGTGATGATCGTCGAAAAACACGACGGAGGGCGTACTTTTTCGACGCCATGGTAGGAAATTCCCTCCTATAGCCTCTTTCCTCCATTATTCTCATATATATATATATATATATATATATATATATATATATATATATATATATATATATATAATGACATATAGTGGTTAAGTGCCATGGCTAACAAAACATGGTTAACACATCCTTAACCATAAATTAACATGCACATGTGTGTGCAAGTACAAAAATAATTTAATAAAATATTAATTAATTATAATAAAATATGTGAAAACAATTATTAGTTAAATTTATTTAAAAAACCGCATTATATCGTTTAATTAACTCTAATCGCGTTTTAGGGTGTTACAGCGCACCTCCCTGCGGCTTCTCGGTCCAAACCAAGAGCCCGCGGGGAGTCAAAATATCAATCCAACATAGAATTGTTCACTGGTTTAAGCGCAGTTTTTGCGGAGCAAAAACCGGCGGGATTCGGAAGTCGTATCTAACTAGTTTTGGGTGTTTGGGTGGCTCTGATACTATTGAAAGTTCCTAGTACCCTCGCCGCTAACCCGCGGCCAATGCGGAATTCAAAAACAAAAATTTTTGTGGCAGTAGAAACCAAAACTCAAGAATCGAACCAAACACCTAAAATAGCAAGCACACAAAGATAGAAATCACAACCTTTATAGCGTCTTCATTTTCTCCAATTGGGTTGGACTCTATCATGCTCTCAAGAGCTCCGGGTCGCATTTACAAGCCGGTCCTCCTTCACCAAAGATGATCCACTCGAGGGAACCGATCTAAGCTCCGGCTTCACCTAGTGAAGCTACCGACGCTTCAAACTCGCTAGGAATGAAGAGCGGGGATGCAGGAATTTTCCACCACTATCTTTTTCTCTCAATCTGAGCTCAAGAGAGTAAGAAAAGAAGAAGGAGGAAGAGGTGAGGAAAAATAGCCATGAGCAAGTGTTGAAGGAATGAGTGAAGAATGAATCAAGTGTAGAATGAAGAATGGCTTCATAATTTTTAACAACTATACAAATAAAAACCTAAAATCAATATGTAATAAAATAAAGAAGCACATTCCTCTTTCTGTGTCTTCAACCATACTTAATGCCATCTCACCCTCCACCTCATTTCATGAATATTCATAAATGAATATTCACAAATGAGGTGTCTATCTTCTAGAACAAATTTCGTATAAATACGGAATACGTATCGAAATATATATACGTGTATCTGTATAAAAATACGAATAGCCAAGAGAGAAAATGAATAGTGAACAATAATACTAGTATACATATATTAAAAATATATATAAACTATTAAATCAAAACTTGATTTAATAATTCGGCTTAATCCTAATCCGCTAGTATTATCAACCGTCCGATTAAAGTCCGTATAGTCTGTACACATATTTAATCAGACACCTGTATGTACCGACATACGTCATCTATATCATATTTCCTGAACCGGGAAAGCCCTCTGTGTGGGACTCTAAAGACTCGTCAATACGCTGGCAGTGGGTTTAACCACAAGCACGTCAGCGGCACTAGCTGTACGTAACAGCTACCCAGGTATTAAGCGAAAGGAAGGCCGACGAGCAAACCCATATGTACCCCTACTGAGCCTGTCTGTGTCAATCTCCATACAGTCTGGTTTGTTCGTCTAAGAGTATCGCATATCGGGTCTAGGGGTGGATAAATTCAGACCTCTAATAACGCGATATTTCGTGTCGGTGTGAAGTTCATCACCCACTGAGAAAGTATTGATCCAAATCAGTAATTCTCATCTACCTTAGCTAAGGATTTCTACTGATGGCCACCCGTGCACAGCGCGACATTTACCCCCAATACCGGGAGAGACGAATCCCAGACGATCCGCTCATTGCCTTCATGTGGCTCGGGATTGTACCCAACTAAAACCTGTTTGCATGACTCTTTTGAGTCGTGGTAGGATAGTAATCTAAGCACAGTGGGAACTCATACGAGACAAATGACGATCTCATATCGACAGACTAATTTGTACTCATGTCATATGAGAACTGCTATCTGACAATAGGTATAATACCATCTAGCATGTTCACAGCGAGTCCGTCCAGTGTAACTCATAACCCAATGAGCACATGTATACTATCTGTAGGGTTCCTAGGCACTCTCAAGAGGTCTTACAAAGCATCAACCATGCCAATTTTAAATTTTACAAGTGCCGAGAAACTCTAATACGGATCGTTAACTAGAATTTTAGGCGAAACAAGCAACTAGTTAACAATTTAACTAAGTGAACGGAAATACAAGCTTTGTAGATCCGGTCCTCCACCTCCATAGCTCCGCAATGAAGTCTCCTCGCTGTCCAAATCGAGTCCCGGGCTCTAGCGTCGGCTTCATCGGAAAAATGGGCGGGCTAGGTCATCGACTACGATGCCGAAGATGATCTACGTCGAGGCAACACAAGATCAAGCTCCCACTTCACCAAGTCATGAAACTTGTGAAGGAAACACCCTATACAACTTGGCAAGAGGTAGAGGATGAAGAAATAGGAAGTGGGTTCACTTTGGAATTGGATTTCTCACATGATTTCATCACTTGCCATTGATGAGGCAAGCTTTTCTTTCTTTCTCATGAAGAATAAGATGAAGAAAGAATATGATAAGTGTTATAGAATAATTGAAAAAGAATTGATTCTTATCATATTCTAACCTTAGTTAAGTGTAGAGAATAGACCATGGTTAGTTATGATGGTTAGGGTTAAGCAAGAGACAAGAATGGTGGACTAGGTCAAAGCTTCATGAAGCTTCAACAAAACTACAAATAAAGCCACCATTCTTTTCTTTTCTTTTCCAAAATGAATAAACAAATAAATAAAGGAATAGGCAAAACCCTAATCATCAACTTAACCATGGTTTAATTCTTTACACTTAACCAAATAAGCATGTATCATCAAACATGATACACACATGTGCACAAAAGTATATCACATATACAACTTGCACAAAGCAAGTGAGAAAATCCATTTAAAGTGAACCAATATTAGTTAATGCAAAGTAATATATCAAATATATAATTATACATTAAATCATTAAATCAACACTTGATTTAACGATCCGGTCATATCGCATATGACCGACTAATATCCAATGTATCGGCTTATCGAATCAATCCATGATTCGATAACTAGGTTATACCGCATACAACCATTCGACACATTCATCGCGAGAATAGAATACGGTATCATATACACGCATTATTCTCGGTCCCGCACATATCTCATATGCGCTCCTATTTCGTTTCGCTTGAGCCAGGAAACCTCTGTGTAGGACTCTAAAGACTCGTCAATACGCCGGCAGCAGGTGATGATCATATCAAACACCCACAAGCCGCAAGCGGTCTGCTAAACATAACGGCCACCCGGGTATTGAGCGATCAGAAGATCGACGAGCAAGCCCACTCATACTCCTGTGAATCCAACCAGTAACACTTACCGTACAGTCCGGTCTCGTCGTCTGATATGTCGCATATCTCGCCTAGGGGTGGTAAACGTCAGACCCCAATAGCTCGATAAGTCGTGTCGATATGAGGTCTATAACAGTTCGAGAAACTACAGGTAACACTTACCAGTAAATCTCAGCAACCCTGGCCAGGGATTTCCGGTTATAGCCAATCGAACACTGCGCAACATCAACTCCCTATACCGGGAGAGACGAATCCCCTCCTATCGCTCATTGCCTCCATGTGATTCGGGACTGTACCCAAAAGCCACCGTTTTGCACGCCCTTTTGGACGTGGTAAGGTGGAAATCAAAGCACAGTGGGAACCACACAAGACTCTATGACGATCTCGGGTCAACAGACTACTCTGTACCAGTGTCACCAGAGAACTGCCATCTGACGTAAGGTATAATACCATCTGGGAGTTCTCGGCGAGTCCGTCCAGTGTACCCAGTCTCCACTGAGCACCCGTATATCATCTCTGATGTCAAACACCAATGGATATGGGATCATTTATCGCCCATCTGTATGGGTCGAGAAAGTATACGCTAGTCTACTCTGGTATATCGATGCCCCGTCTCGATATACCTACGACTAGGGACCTTGAAGGATGTACTTATGGACTACCCTGTCCCTACTAGTATGATCCGCATCATAGTCCAGGTAGTCAAGTACACATCCTAAGGGCTTTACCAACATGTAACAGAGAGACAATCAATGTACACGTTAAGGTAAAGAGTAACCAGATAGCATACTATCATGTCGAGCAAGAAAGTCCTCCCTATATATCTCCCAGCATCCACTACAATATACATCCAATGTACAGTAATGGCCTCTAGGGCATACATATAACTAACAATCTCCCACTTGCACTAGGGCCATCTGATAGCAGTGGTTGTAGTATCTCATACTCAACCATCCCATAAAAGTCTCTCTCTGGGAAAAGGCCTTTGTGAGTGGATCCGCCGTGTTGTCCTCTGACTCTACTCTCCTAACCTCGATCACCCTGGAGATCAACCATTTCCATGATCAGGTGACACTGCCTTAGAATATGTCTGGATCACTGATGGGACCGGCGTTCCTTGGCATAAGCCACAACTCCATTGTCTCACAATGGGAGGAACTAAGTTCTTCTCATGAACTAATATACACCCAGACAGCCTCTTTGGTAGCATCTTAAGTAGCGATGTATCCTGCCTTTATCATCTAGTATGCCACGGTATCTAGCTTGGAACCTTTCCAACATACCGTCCCTTTACTGAGGGTAAAGACAATACCTGTGACTGACTTTCAGTCGTCCTTATCACTCTGGAACCCTTCCAGTGATTCTCCCCAGGATCGATTGATACCATCTCACTACATCTAGTGAGAATCCTAACATCCATTTAGATCTATCGTATAGATCCAAAATCCAGGATTTAGTAGGTATCACTTTGATCCTATATGGAGAATCATTGTGATAAGCGGAGATTGACCGAGCGTAGCATAGGAAACTCCTTTCTTATCAAGAGTATGTCATCCACGTACTCTATGAGGATCACCACCATACTCCCTACTACCTTTTTGTATATACTAGGTTCATCTATCATTTTGATGATGTCAAACTATTTGACTACTCCATCAAAACAGATGTTCCAACTCCGCGATGCCTGCTTTATCCTATAAAGTATCTTGTACTCGTTTCCGCTGCTCCCACCTTTTACGAAGCCCTCTGGCTGTGTACTTATAGACGCCCTCTTCTAAAACATCATTTAGAAAAGCTGTCATGACACCCAACCACCAGATATCGTAGTCATGGTATGTAGCCGTGATAAGTAGGATCTGGATGGACTTAAGCATAGGCCCCAGAAAAAGGCTTCATCATTATCCACGTCTGGTTGATGACGAAAACCTTTAACAAGTCTAGCTTTGAAAGTCTCAACTTTTCCATCTACACCAAGTAATCTTCTCAAGATATACTTACTCCTGATGGGGATTTAACCCTTCAGATATAGCAACCAAAGTCCATACTTTGTTGGTGTATAAGGATTCCATCTCAGATCACTAAGCATCCATCCATTCTTACAGAGTCCCACTCCTGATGGCCAGCTCGAAACTAGTTGGGTCATCATCTCATGATGCAATCCTCGCTCCCACTGTCATAGAGATACCGAAATATCTCTCAGGTGGGTGAGGAACCCTACTAGATCGGCGGAGAGGCTGAGGTTCGTTGGTAACTATTGAATCCTTTGGTTCTTTCAAATCATCAGCTGCAGTTTGTATAGCTGGAACATTTCCAGTTCTACATAACAGATCTTGCCTCGAGCTTGTCCCAATTTTGCTTTTAGACATAGCCCGGACAACCCCAAATCTTAACCAACTTAAGATATGGGCTCTTCCCTTTCCATATCACATATGAAGCGGTAGGCAATAGATTTGATTGGAAACCAATTCAATTGGTATGCAGCTTCTCAAGTGCATAACTCCCAAAAGGAAATAGGAAACTCAGTAGTACTCATCATAGAGCACACCATATCACATAGGGTGCAATTGCTCCGCCCCGATATACCATCGTGTTATGGTGTATACGGAGGAGTAATGCTAAGAGAGAATCTCATTCTCCTTTAGAATAATCCAGGATTTCCGTGCTCAAGCATTCTCCTCCTCGATCTCATCAAAGGACATAATACTTATACCTGTGTTTTGGTTTTCTACTTCTAAATCATATTCTGTGAATATCTCAAAAGGTTCGGACTTGTGTTTCAACAGGAACATATGTCTGAATCTTGAGAGATTATCAGAGAATGTAACGAAGTACAAAGAACCAGTCCTGGCATATGTAGACAGGGGACCTATCATACATCAACATGTATCATCCCAAGAGTTCACTAACTCTTTCTCTGTTTCCAGTAAACGGAGCTATGGTCATCTTATCTTTGTGACATGACCGACAAGTTTCACAAGATGTAAATTCAAACAGGATTTAAATATGCATCTTCATGTAACTTCAGCTAGTCTGGTCGCATTGATATGACCTAGTCTACAATACCTCAAGAAGGATTCGTTCATTTCTGAACTCTTCCGCTTTTGTGTGTTCAGTATACTAAAGAACTGTAGTTTGATTTAGAACATCAATGCTTTTAGATAACGTGCCTGAACCAATCAACTTTTGATATAGGAAATGTTCAAAACATTATCCAACAATACAAAATTTTATCATTTCTTTACTGATAAAGAGACTGATATGATTTTGTATATCAGGTTCGGTATCTAATAACATTCGTTCAGAATCAATGTATTGGTAATACAGGGTGACAGTGACCAACAGACTTGGCTACAACTCTTGCCCCGTTTTCTGCCTCATGAAACTTATCACCCGTTCTCAGTCTTTACCTATCTGTAGCCCATGTAACAAATTACATATGCGGGATCCTGATCTGGTATCACATACCCAGGACGTAAAGAATACTGAGAAACAGTTCTGTATAATGAACACACCCGAAGATGATGCATCAGCATGCACTCTCTTCGTTTGGGCGGCATGGGAATTCTGGTAATTCCCTAATTCCTGCTCGGTCTTATAACAATTATAAGTTGGAGCGGGACCAACGTTTCCCAGCTCAGTATAACAAGCGGGTTTGTTAGTTATATGTATGCCCTAGAGGCCATTACTGTACATAGGATGTATATTGTAGTGGATGCTGGGACATATATAGGGAGGACTTTCTTGCTCGACATGATAGTATGCTATCTGGTTACCCTTTACCTTAACGTGTATACTGATTGTCTCTCTGTTACATGTTGGTAAAGCCCTTAGGATCTGTACTTGACTACCTGGACTATGATGCGGATCATACTAGTGGGGACATGGTAGTCCATAAGTACATCCTTCAAAGTCCCTAGTCGTGGGTGTATCGAGACGGGGCATCGATATGCCAGAGTAGACTAGCGTATACCTTCTCGACCCATACAGATGGGCGATGGATGATCCCATATCCATTGGTGTTTGACATCAGAGATGATATACGGGTGCTCAGTAGAGACTGGGTACACTGGACGGACTCGCCGAGAACTCCCAGATGGTATTATACCTCACGTCAGATGGCAGTTCTCTGGTGACACTGGTACAGAGTAGTCTGTTGACCCGAGATCGTCATAGAGTCTTGTGTGGTTCCCACTGTGCTTTGATTTCCATCTTACCACGTCCAAGAGGGCATGCAAAATGGTGGTTTTTGGGTACAGTCCCGAGTCACATGGAGGCAATGAGCAATAGGAGGGGATTCGTCTCTCCCGGTATAGGGAGTTGATGTTGCGCTGTGTTCGATTGGCTATAACAGGAAATCCCTGGCCAGGGTTGCTGAGATTTACTGGTAAGTGTTACCAGTAGTTTCTCGAATAGTTATAGACCTAATATCGACACGACTTATCGAGCTATTGGGGTCTGACGTTTACCACCCCTAGGCGAGATATGCGACATATCAGACGATCAGACCGGACTGTACGGTAGTGTTACTGGTCGGATTCACTGGAGTGTGAGCGGGCTTGCTCGTCGATCTTCAGATCGCTCAATACCCGGGTGGCCGTTACGTTTAGCAGACCGCTTGCGGCTTGTGGATGCTTGATATGATCATCATCTGCTGCCGGCGTATTGACGAGTCTTTAGAGTCCTACACAGAGGTTTCCTGGCTCAAGCGAAACGAAATAGGAGCGCATATGAGATATGTGCGGGACCGAGAATAATGCGTGTATGTGATACCGTATTCTATTCTCGCGATAAATATATCGAATGGTTGTATGCGATATAACCTAGTTATCGATTCAAGCGTTGATTCGATAAGCCGATATATTGTATACTAGTCGGTTGTGTGCGACATAACCGGGTCATTGAATCAAGTGTTGATTTAATGATTTAATGCATATTTATATATTTGATATATTACTTTGCATCAACTAGTATCGGTTTACTTAAGATGGATTTTCTCACTCGGATGGGCGCATTGTATATGCGATATACTTTTGTGCACTTGATTGTATCATGTTTGATGATACATGTTTACTTGTGTTTTGTGTAAAGTTTAAACCATGGTTATGTAATGGTTAGGGTTTACATTTTCTTATTCATTTATTTGTTCATTTATTCTTTTTGGAAAAATGAATAGCATAAAGGAAAATGGTGGCTTGTTTTGGATTCTAGTTGAAGCTTCATGAAGCTTTGACCTAAGTAACCATTTTGTCTCATGCTTAACCCTAACCACTCCATTAACCCTAGTTTAATCTCTACACTTGACCATGGTTCAAGATATGATAAGGATTGGTTTTTCTTTTCTTTTCTAATTAATCTTATCATATCTTTTCTTCTTCTTCTTCCTTGAACTCAAGAAGAAAAGCTTAGGTTCATCAATGGTGATTGATGATTAAGAGTGAGAAATCAAATTCTAAAGTCTACCCACTTCCTATTTCTTCATCCTCTACCTCTTGCCAAGTAGTAGAGTGTGTTTCCTTCACAAGATTTTAGGGTTTGGTGAAGGTGGGGCTTGATCTAGCGATGCCTCGACGTAGATCATCTTCGGCATGGACATCGACGACCTAGCTTGCCCATTCTCCGACGAAGCCGACGCTAGAGCCCGGATTTGATTTGGACAGCGGAGAGGACCTCATTGCGGAGCTATGGAGGTGGAGCACCGGATCTACAAAGGTTGTATTTCCGTTAAACTATTAGTTAAGTGTTAACTAGTTAGTTTTTCGCCTAGACATCTAGCCGACGATCCATAGTTTAGGGTTTGTAGGCACCGTAAAATTTTAATATGGCATGTTCGATGCCTTGTGAGACCTCCTTGGGGTGCCTAGGAACCCTACAGTGGTATCAGAGCCTAGCTAGAGCCTTAGGCGAAGTCCAGACGGAATTTGAAGTCCGAACGAACCCGGAACCCCAAACTAAACTTGCTCTCTGTACTTTTTTCAAAACAGTGCATTTTTCCATATTAAAAATATTCAGTGAAATCAGCAGGAAATTTTAAGGAATACTCCAAAATTCGAGTTCCTGATTCCATCATTGAGCCGCGTTTCCGCGGCACGAGCCTGTCTCGTGCGGCGGAAACGCGGCAGCTTTGTCGTTTTGTGCGTATCATTCTGCACAGTAATTCTTAATTTTGTATGCTGGTTTTCCTGGGAATTTTTAATATTTTTTCAAGAGTTGAATTTCTGCAGTTGTTTTGGGGATTCGGTGTTTCGATCGGGGTATCAAATTTTGTCTGTTTGGCTTTCCGGATAAATCTTAGAATATGTTAAAAAGTTCGACCGGATATAAATACCCAATTTTTCCCCTGTCGGGAAATTTCCAAGTGTTGGATTTTTCCGAAGTTTAACGACGTTCTAAGTAGTGCAAGTAACGCGATGGTCCCTCTAGAAGACAACAAACCTTAACTCGATTATGTGACCGTCTTGAACTGCCCTTTGAACCTTCGGGTTTGGGGCAGTACGGCGTGCCACATGTGAGGCGTTGGCTTGACCCTTCTACGGCTGGACCGTTGGTACTGAGGTACGAACTGAATGTTGTTAGACTAGTTTCATGTGTTGATCTGTATCGGGAAAACTTGGGTGTTAGAATGTTCGATCGGAAAGTTTAACATTTTCTATTTATCTGGAATGGGATACAATAATTGGAATTCACAATAGTTATGTGATAACTAAATGAATGTTATAAACATAGCAGTTTAGTCTCACTTGATCGGTTGCCACGGAATTTTGATGTGATCAAAAGTCCGTCGCAATCACGTAGCGTACGCGGATACTCGCCGGGTAAACTTAATAGACAGCCTCGCTCCATAGCCCCGACCAAGTGACTGTAGGAGAACCCCGTCGCCGAAAGCATCCGTCCGGGTGCTCGCGGTAGCGGTGTTCCGCCTTGGTGCACTTCGTCGACGGTATCAGGGGTGCGGCCGTCTACTGAAGTTTGCGACGAGCATTCGATCAGGATTTCGGGAATCTTGTTGAATTGCCCGACTTGATATTTAAAAGAGTTTTCGATTTTGAGACTAAAATGCGGGGTTTATAATTGTTAGGCATGCGATGTCTTAGTAATTCATTTGGTCAGGCATGCGATGTCTGAGGTGGTTGCGGATTCCAACTGTTGTAGTTTTACACTTTCTTTTCTGTGACCGTAAGTGTAATATGTGATATCGCCGGTTTCGTTACTATATGTCAACGACAATTGGGATGCGCATATTTACTTACGTTGATGACATGTGATGTTATGTGTTGCTGGATATGTTATATTGGATCGTCGTGTTTGAATAGCCGGGGGTTTTTATGTGAGATGAGTATTTTTCATTTTCATTCATGTAAAAACTTGTATGTAATATTCTTTTATTGGGGCGCTTCCAGGTTGCGGAAGTTGTCACCCGTTGTATATTATTTACTTTTCCGCACTAGGATAGACCCAAGGAGGAGGGCACAAGTAACCGGGTTCTGGAGTCCAGTGGGAGACCAACTCGAGGAGTCGAGTCCGGGTCTCCTAACTCCAGAATTGGTAGGGTTGCTTGCCGCTCTCGTAGGGGTCTAGGGGTGTGGGTTTGGCTATTCATCACAACCGTGGAATCCGTGTTTTATACTGGCTCGTATTGAAAACACGGACGTCCTAGTATATCCAATATTTCATATGTTTCTTCTGCTGCGATATCTGTGATGAGATCATGTGATGTTCTGTGATAAATACAGTATATAGTATATATGATATATTATATAGACGTTACTTATGTTTTACACCCGCGCTAGCCCTGCCCCGCTCTGCCGTTAGTTACCTAACCTAACGGTGCACGAGGGGACATCGAGGCGAATGCTGATGGCATAAGTGTACGTCGTATTTATCTGTGATGATTAGGTACTTAAATGATGGGACTTCATTAATGTGATTAATGAAATAAAAAGAAACCTAAGATGTTGTAGAATCGAATTTCAAAATAAAACAGGTAGCTACAGTTCTTGCTTTGCACAGCGGTATATGTGATATATCCTGCACCTTATTCGATAAGGAAAGGACCGAGATCCCTTCACAGGGAGTGACTCCTTTAGCGATAACTGGCAGATGCTACACACTCGGTTTGTCTTTTGATTGCTTTTAAGTGTTTTTGCTTTGCACAGTGATATATATGATATATCCCGCACCTCATTCGACGAGGAAAGGACCGACGATCCCTTCACCGGGAGTGGCTCCTTTAGCAAAACTAGAAAAGCCTCAAAAGCACTCCATTTAAAAATCATTCGATCCTACAACGATATCAAGTTCATTACGCAATAGGTTTTCAGAAAAACCTGCGTAGCCCTCCGTCATTTCAGATAAATCCTGTTTAGTATTCGTGCTGCGTTTGTTGACCTTGTCAAGGCGCAGTGTGCGGTAGCTAACCAATATTTATCTGCTTATGCATATGATGCAGATTGGCTTAGGGTAGTCGTGCGGCCTTGTTGACCTTGTCAAGGGTCGTGCGGGTGGGTTTGATTCAATCAAGAAATGACGGGTTGAACTTGACTTGCGGTCTATGGTTTGTTGACCTTGTCAAGGTCATAGATCGTTCGGGGCAAAATATTATCGGGAATTTCAAGTGTTGAAATTTGCAATGAGATTGCATACCTTCTATGAGATAGTTGGATCCCGATACCCGCTGCGAGTAAGAGTTACTCCTGGGAGAGTTTTACGCATTACAATTAGCTGATCAAGTAGGTGTCTAGAAAGGTGTTAACGAGGTTACGCCTCTGGGAAAATGAGGTTTACATTAATTAGGTTCGTGCGAAAGCACGGGGGACCTCCCTCAAAGTACCGACACTGGCCTGGCTGAAAGATTGGCGAACTTGTAGTGTGTAATTAATCCCGGCTAGTCTTTCCTTTTAGGGTTTGAAGGAAGATTTGATAAAAAGCAGTGGGAGCCATCCTGATTAGATAAAATAAAAACCAATCTATTCTTGACAGAGCGCACGCTGAGTGTTTTCTTCTCTCTCTCTCCAGGTAGCGACCATATCACGCCTTAATCAAGATAATAAAACGGAATATTGACCGAACCCACTTGTTATACTGAGCTGGGGAACGTTGGTCCCGCTCCAACTTATAATTGTTATAAGACAGAGCAGGAAATTGGGGATTACCAGAATTCCCGTGCCGCCCAAACGAAGAGAGTGCATGCTGATGCATCATCTTCGGGTTTGTTCATTATACAGAACTGTTTCTCGGTATCCTTTACGTCCTGGGTATGTGATACCAGATCAGGATCCCAGATATGTAATCTGTTACATAGGGCTACAGATAGGTAGAGAACTGAGAACGGGTGATAAGTTTCATGAGGCAGAAAACGGGGCAAGAGTTGCAGCCAAGTCTGTTGGTCACTGTCACCCTGTATTACAATACATTGATTCTGAACGAATGTTATTAGATACCGAACCTGATATACAAAATCATATCAGTCTCTTTATTAGTAAAGAAATGATAAAATTTTGTATTGTTGGATAATGTTTTGAACATTTCCTATATCAAAAGTTGATCGGTTCAGGCACGTTATCTAAAAGCATTAATGTTCTAAATCAAACTACAGTTCTTAGTATACGGAACACACAAAAGAGGAAGAGTTCAGAAATGAACGAATCCTTCTTGAGGCAATGTAGACTAGGTCATATCCATGCGACCCGACTAGCTTAAGTTACATAAAAATGCATATTTAAATGAGTTTGAATTTACATCTTGTGAAACTTGCCAGTCATGTCACAGAGATAAAATGACCATAGCCCTGTTTATTAGAAACAGAGAAAGAGTTAGTAAACTCTTGGGACTGATACATGATGATGTATGTAAGGTCCCCTGTCTACACATGCCAGGACTGGTTCTTTATACTTCATTACATTCTCTGATGATCTTTCGAGTTTCAGACCTATGTTCCTGTTGAAACACAAGTCCGAACCTTTTGAGATATTCACAGAATATAAGTTAGAAGTAGAGAACCAAAATACGGGTAAAAGTATTATGTCCTTTGATGTGATCAAGGAGGAGAATACTTGAGCACGGAAATACTGGACTATTCTAAAGGAGAATGAGATTCTCTCTCAGCATTACTCCTCCGTATACACCATAGCACGATGGTATATCAGGGCGGAGCAATTACACCCTATATGACAAGGTGCGCTCTATGATGAGTACTACTGAGTTACCTTTTTCCTTTTCGGGGTTATGCACTTGGGAAGATGCATACCTATTGAATAGGGTTCAAATCAAATCAGTTGCCTACCACTTCATATTTGATATGGAAAGGGAAGAGCCCATGTCTTAAGCTAGTTAAGATTTGGGGTTGTCCGGCCTATGTTTAAAAGCAAAATTCGGACAAGCTCGAGGCAAAGTCTGTAATGTAGAACTGGAAATGTTCCAGCTGTACAAACTGCAGAAGATGATTTGATAGAACCAAAGGATTCAGTAGATTCCAACGAACCTCAGCCTCTCCGCCGATCTAGTAGGGTTCCTCACCCACCTGAGAGATACTTCGGTTTCTCTATGACAGTGGGAGCGAGGATTGCATCATGAGATGATGACCTAACTAGTTTCGAGCTGGCCATCAGGAGTAAGACTCTGTAAGAATGGCTGGATGCTTAGTGCTCTGAGATGGAATCCATGTACACCAACAAAGTATGGACTTTGGTTGCTATATCTGAAGGGTTAAATCCCCATCAGGAGCAAGTATATCTTGAGAAGATTACTTGGTGTAGATGGAAAAGTTGAGACTTTCAAAGCTAGACTTGTTAAAAGTTTGCATCATTGACCAGGCGTGGATAATGATGAAACCTTTTCAAGTGACTATGCTTAAGTCCATCCAGATCCTACTTGTCACGGCTACATACCATGACTACGATATCTGGTGGTTGGGTGTCATGACTGCTTTTCTAAATGATGTTTTAGAAGAGTGCGTCTATAAGTACACAGCCAGAGGGCTTCGTAGACAGTGGGAGCAGCGGAAACGTGTGCAAGTTGCTTTATAGGATTAAAGCAGGCATCGCGGAGTTGGAACGTCTGTTTTGATGTATTAGTCAAAGAGTTTGACATCATCAAAATGGTGGATGAACCTTGTATATACAAAAAGGTAGTAGGAAGTATGGTGACGATCCTCGTAGAGTACGTGGATGACATACTCTTGATAAGAAAGGAGTTTCTTATGCTACGCTCGATCAATCTCCGTTTATCACATGGATTCTCCATATAGGATCAAAATGATACCTACTAAATCCTGGGTTTTGGACCTATGAGATAGATCTAAATGGATGTTAGGATTCTCACTAGTCATAATGAGATGGTATCAATCGATCCTGGGGAGAATCACTGGAAGGGTTCCAGGGTGATAATGACGACTGAATGTCAGTCGCAGACATTGTCTTTACCCTCAGTAAAGGGACGGTATGTTGGAAGAGTTCCAAGCTAGATACCGTGACATACTAGACAATAAAGGCTGGATACATCGCTACTTAAGATGCTACCAAAGAGGCAGTCTGGGTGTATATTGGTTCATGAGATGAACTATGTTCCTCCCATTGTGTGACAATGGAGTTGTGGCTTATGCCAAGGAACGCCGGTCCCATCAGTGATCCAGACATATTCTAAGGCAGTATCACCTGATCATGGAGATAGTTGATCTCCAGGGAGATCGAGGTTTGGAGAGTAGACTCAGAGGACAACACAGCGGATCCACTCACAAAGGCCTGTTCCCAGAGAGAGACTTTCATGGGATGGTTGAGTATAAGATACTGCAACCACTGCTACAGATGGCCCTAGTGCAAGTGCGAGATTGTTAGTTATATGTATGCCCTAGAGGCCATTACTGTACATAGGATGTATATTGTAGTGGATGCTGGGACATATATAGGGAGGACTTTCTTGCTCGACATGATAGTATGCTATCTGGTTACCCTTTACCTTAACGTGTATACTGATTGTCTCTCTGTTACATGTTGGTAAAGCCCTTAGGATCTGTACTTGACTACCTGGACTATGATGCGGATCATACTAGTGAGGACATGGTAGTCCATAAGTACATCCTTCAAAGTCCCTAGTCATGGGTGTATCGAGACGGGGCATCGATATGCCAGAGTAGACTAGCGTATACCTTCTCGACCCATACAGATGGGCGATGGATGATCCCATATCCATTGGTGTTTGACATCAGAGATGATATACGGGTGCTCAGTAGAGACTGGGTACACTGGACGGACTCGCCGAGAACTCCCAGATGGTATTATACCTCACGTCAGATGGCAGTTCTCTGGTGACACTGGTACAGAGTAGTCTGTTGACCCGAGATCGTCATAGAGTCTTGTGTGGTTCCCACTGTGCTTTGATTTCCATCTTACCACGTCCAAGAGGGCGTGCAAAACGGTGGTTTTTGGGTACAGTCCCGAGTCACATGGAGGCAATGAGCGATAGGAGGGGATTCGTCTCTCCCGGTATAGGGAGTTGATGTTGCGCTGTGTTCGATTGGCTATAACAGGAAATCCCTGGCCAGGGTTGCTTAGATTTACTGGTAAGTGTTACCAGTAGTTTCTCGAATAGTTATAGACCTAATATCGACACGACTTATCGAGCTATTGGGGTCTGACGTTTACCACCCCTAGGCGAGATATGCGACATATCAGACGATCAGACCGGACTGTACGGTAGTGTTACTGGTCGGATTCACTGGAGTGTGAGCGGGCTTGCTCGTCGATCTTCAGATCGCTCAATACCCGGGTGGCCGTTACGTTTAGCAGACCGCTTGCGGCTTGTGGATGCTTGATATGATCATCATCTGCTGCCGGCGTATTGACGAGTCTTTAGAGTCCTACACAGAGGTTTCCTGGCTCAAGCGAAACGAAATAGGAGCGCATATGAGATATGTGCGGGACCGAGAATAATGCGTGTATGTGATACCGTATTCTATTCTCGCGATAAATATATCGAATGGTTGTATACGATATAACCTAGTTATCGATTCAAGCGTTGATTCGATAAGCCGATATATTGTATACTAGTCGGTTGTGTGCGACATAACCGGGTCATTGAATCAAGTGTTGATTTAATGATTTAATGCATATTTATATATTTGATATATTACTTTGCATCAACTAGTATCGGTTTACTTAAGATGGATTTTCTCACTCGGATGGGCGCATTGTATATGCGATATACTTTTGTGCACTTGATTGTATCATGTTTGATGATACATGTTTACTTGTGTTTTGTGTAAAGTTTAAACCATGGTTATGTAATGGTTAGGGTTTACATTTTCTTATTCATTTATTTGTTCATTTATTCTTTTTGGAAAAATGAATAGCATAAAGGAAAATGGTGGCTTGTTTTGGATTCTAGTTGAAGCTTCATGAAGCTTTGACCTAAGTAACCATTTTGTCTCATGCTTAACCCTAACCACTCCATTAACCCTAGTTTAATCTCTACACTTGACCATGGTTCAAGATATGATAAGGATTGGTTTTTCTTTTCTTTTCTAATTAATCTTATCATATCTTTTCTTCTTCTTCTTCCTTGAACTCAAGAAGAAAAGCTTAGGTTCATCAATGGTGATTGATGATTAAGAGTGAGAAATCCAATTCTAAAGTCTACCCACTTCCTATTTCTTCATCCTCTACCTCTTGCCAAGTAGTAGAGTGTGTTTCCTTCACAAGATTTTAGGGTTTGGTGAAGGTGGAGCTTGATCTAGCGATGCCTCGACGTAGATCATCTTCGGCATGGACATCGACGACCTAGCTTGCCCATTCTCCGACGAAGCCGACGCTAGAGCCCGGATTTGATTTAGACAGTGGAGAGGACCTCGTTGCGGAGCTATGGAGGTGGAGCACCGGATCTACAAAGGTTGTATTTCCGTTAAACTATTAGTTAAGTGTTAACTAGTTAGTTTTTCGCCTAGACATCTAGCCGACGATCCGTAGTTTAGGGTTTGTAGGCACCGTAAAATTTTAATATGGCATGTTCGATGCCTTGTGAGACCTCCTTGGGGTGCCTAGGAACCCTACAGGGTTCGGTCAATAATCCGTATTATTATCTTGATTAAGGCGTGACATGGTCTCTACCTGGAGAGAGAGAGAAGAAAACACTCAGCGTATGCTCTTGCAAGATTAGATTGGTTATTATTTTATCTAATCAGGATGGCTCCCACTGCTTTTTATCAAATCTTCCTTCAAACCCAAAAAGGAAAGACTAGCCGGGATTAATTACACACTACAAGTTCGCCAATCTTTCAGCCAGGCTAGTGTCGGTACTTTGAGGGAGGTCCCCCGTGCTTTCGCACGAACCTAATTAATGTAAACCTCGTTTTCCCAGAGGCGTAACCCCGTTGACACCTTTCTAGACACCTACTTGATCGGCTAATTGTAATGTGTAAAACTCTCCCAGGAGTAACAATTACTCGCAGCGGGTATCGGGATCCAACTATCTCATAGAAGGTATGCAATCTCATTGCAAATTTCAACACTTGAAATTCCCGATAATATTTTGCCCCTAACGTGCTATGACCTTGACGAAAGCCAACAAACCATAGCCCGCTAGTCAAGTTCAACCCGTACATTTCTTGATTGAATTAAACCCACCCGCACGACCCTTGACGAAAGCCAACAAAGCCGCACGACTACCCTAATCCAATCGCATCGTATGCAGCAGATAAGCAGCATATAGCTACCGCACACTGCACCTTGACGAAAGCCAACAAATGCAGCACGAATACTATATACAACTTATCTGAAATGACGGAGGGCTACGACAGGTTTTTCTGAAAACCTATTGCGTAATGAACTTGATATCGTTGTAGAATCAAATGATTTTAAAATGGAGTGTTTTTTAGGCTTTTCTAGTTTTGCTAAAGGAGTCACTCCCGGTGAAGGGATCGTCGGTCATTTCCTCGTCGAATGAGGTGCGGGATATATCACATATATCACTGTGCAAAGCAAAAACTCTTAAAAGCAATCAAAATACAAACCGAGTGTGTAGCATCTGCCAGTTATTGCTAAAGGAGTCACTCCCGGTGAAGGGATCTCGGTCCTTTCCTCATCGAATAAGGTGCAGGATATATCACATATACCTCTGTGCAAAGCAAGAACTGTAGCTACCCCCTTTTTTTTTTTTTTGAAATTCGATTCTACAACATCTTTAGGTTTCTTTTATTTCCATTAATCACATTAATGAAGTCCCATCATTTAAATACCTAAACATCACAGATAAATACGACGTACACTTATGCCATCCGCATTCGCCTCGATGTCCCCTCGTGCACCGTTAGGTTAGGTAACTAACGGCAGAGCGGGGCAGGGCTAGCTCGGGTGTAAAACATAAGTAACGTATATATAATATATCATATATACTATATACTGTATCCATCACAGAACATATCACATGATCACATCACAGATATCGCAGCAGAAGAAACATATGAAATATTGGATATACTAGGACGTCCATGTTTTCAATATGAGCCAGTCTAAAACACGGATTCCACGGTCGCGATGAATAGCCAAACCCACACCCCTAGACCCCTACGAGAGCGGCAAGCAACCCTACCAATTCTAGAGTTAGGAGACCCGGACTCGACTCCTCGAGTTGGTCTTCCACTGGACTCCAGAACCCGGTTACTTGTGCTCCCCTCCTTGGGTCTATCCTAGTGCGGAAAAGTAAATAATATACAAAAGGTGACATCTTCCGGAACCTGGAAGTTCCCCAATAAAAGAATATTACATACAAGTTTTTACATGAATGAAAATGAAAAACACTCATCTGACATAAATACCCCGGCTATTCAAACACGACGATCCAATATAACATATCCAGCAACACATAACATCACATGTCATCAACGTAAGTAAATATGCGCATCCCAATTGTCGTTGACATATAGCAACGAAACCGGCGATATCACATATTACACTTACGGTCACAGAAAAGAAAGTGTAAAACTACAACAGTTGGAATCCGCAACCTGCATAGACATCGCATGCCTAATCAAATGAATTCCTTAGACATCGCATGCCTAACAATTATAAACCCCGCATTTTAGTCTCATTATCGAAAACTCTTTTCAATATCAATTCGGGCAATTCAGCAAGATTCCCGACATCCTGATCGAATGCTCGTCGCAAACTTTAGTAGACGGCCGCACCCCCGATGCCGTCGACGAAGTGCACCTAGGCGGAACACCGCTGCCGCGAGCACCCGAACGGATGATTTCGGCGATGGGGTTCTCCTACAGTCACTTGGTCGGGGCTATGGAGTGAGGTTGTCTATTAAGTTTACCCGGCGAGTATCCGCGTACGCTACGTGATTGCGACGGAGTTTTGATCACATCAAAATTCCGTGGCAACCGATCAAGTGAGACTAAACTGCTAGGTTTATAACATTCATTCAGTTATCTTATAACTGCTTGTGAATTCCAATTATTGTATCACATTCCGAATAAGATAGAAAATGTTAAACTTGCTGATCGAACAATCGAACACCCAAGTTTTCCCGAAACAGCTCAACTCATGAAACAGGTTTAAAAAACATTCACTTCGTGCCTCAGTACCAACGGTCCAGCCGTAGAAGGGTCAAGCCAACGCCTCACATGTGGCACGCCGTACTGCCCCAAACCCGAAGGTTCAAAGGGCAGTTCAAGACGGTCACATAATCGAGTTAAGATTTGTTGTCTTCTAGAGGGACCATCGCGTTACTTGCACTACTTAGAACGTCTTTAAACCTCGGAAAAATCCAACACTTGGAAATTTTCCGGCTGGGGAAAAATTGGATATTTATATCCGGTCGAACTTTTTAACATATTCTAAAATTATCCGGAAAAACATACAGACGAAATTAGACAATCCGATCGAAGCACCGAGTCCCCAATACAACCCAGAAATTTCAACTCTTGAATAAATATTAAAAATTCCCAGGAAAACCATCACTGCAAAATAGGAGTTACTGTGCAAAATTCAATGCATGAAAAGATAAATCGGCCGCGGGACCGCCGCACGAGCCAGCTCGTGCCGCGGAACCGCGGCGGCTTGAAGGAATTAGGGCATCGAATTTTACAGTAACTCTTAGATATTCCTGCTGATATTTCTGCATATTTTTAATTCTCAAAAATCCACAATTTTCAAAAAAGTACAGAGAGCAATTTTTGGGTTAGGGTTTCGGTTCGTTCGGATTTCAAACGTCGTCTAGACTTCGCCTAAGGCTCTAGCTAGGCTCTGATATCACTGTAGGTCAGGCAGCAACCCCATTCAATGGGGTCGCCGTGGCACCAACGGGTCCCTCAGTGGCTACTTTTTACGCATGCCCCCTCGTGAGGACTACAACCCGCCGGAACGCCTTCCGGTCTCGGGACACCCTGGGGGTAAGAGCCTATGCTTCGCCACACTGTCACACAGTGAGAACCCCCCATAGGTCGACATCCAATGCCTAGTAGCTCTGATACCACTGTAGGGTTCCTAGGCACTCTCAAGAGGTCTCACAAGGCATCAACCATGCCAATTTTAAATTTTACAAGTGCCGAGAAACTCTAATACGGATCGTTAACTAGAATTTTAGGCGAAACAAGCAACTAGTTAACAATTTAACTAAGTGAACGGAAATACAACCTTTGTAGATCCGGTCCTCCACCTCCATAGCTCCGCAATGAAGTCTCCTCGCTGTCCAAATCGAGTCCCGGGCTCTAGCGTCGGCTTCATCGGAAAAATGGACGGGCTAGGTCATCGACTACGATGCCGAAGATGATCTACGTCGAGGCAACACAAGATCAAGCTCCCACTTCACCAAGTCATGAAACTTGTGAAGGAAACACCCTATACAACTTGGCAAGAGGTAGAGGATGAAGAAATAGGAAGTGGGTTCACTTTGGAATTGGATTTCTCACATGATTTCATCACTTACCATTGATGAGGCAAGCTTTTCTTTCTTTCTCATGAAGAAGAAGATGAAGAAAGAATATGATAAGTGTTATAGAATAATTGAAAAAGAATTGATTCTTATCATATTCTAACCTTAATTAAGTGTAGAGAATAGACCATGGTTAGTTATGATGGTTAGGGTTAAGCAAGAGACAAGAATGGTGGACTAGGTCAAAGCTTCATGAAGCTTCAACAAAACTACAAATAAAGCCACCATTCTTTTCTTATCTTTTTCAAAATGAATAAACAAATAAATAAAGGAATAGGCAAAACCCTAATCATCAATTTAACCATGGTTTAATTCTTTACACTTAACCAAATAAGCATGTATCATCAAACATGATACACACATGTGCACAAAAGTATATCACATATACAACTTGCACAAAGCAAGTGAGAAAATCCATTTAAAGTGAACCAATATTAGTTAATGCAAAGTAATATATCAAATATATAATTATACATTAAATCATTAAATCAACACTTGATTTAACGATCCGGTCATATCGCATATGACCGACTAATATCCAATGTATCGGCTTATCGAATCAATCCATGATTCGATAACTAGGTTATATCGCATACAACCATTCGACACATTCATCGCGAGAATAGAATACGGTATCATATACACGCATTATTCTCGGTCCCGCATATATCTCATATGCGCTCCTATTTCGTTTCGCTTGAGCCAGGAAACCTCTGTGTAGGACTCTAAAGACTCGTCAATACGCCGGCAGCAGGTGATGATCATATCAAACACCCACAAGCCGCAAGCGGTCTGCTAAACATAACGGCCACCCGGGTATTGAGCGATCAGAAGATCGACGAGCAATCCCGCTCATACTCCTGTGAATCCAACCAGTAACACTTACCGTACAGTCCGGTCTCGTCGTCTGATATGTCGCATATCTCGCCTAGGGGTGGTAAACGTCAGACCCCAATAGCTCGATAAGTCGTGTCGATATGAGGTCTATAACAGTTCGAGAAACTACAGGTAACACTTACCAGTAAATCTCAGCAACCCTGGCCAGGGATTTTCGGTTATAGCCAATCGAACACTGCGCAACATCAACTCCCTATACCGGGAGAGACGAATCCCCTCCTATCGCTCATTGCCTCCATGTGATTCGGGACTGTACCCAAAAGCCACCGTTTTGCACGCCCTCTTGGACGTGGTAAGGTGGAAATCAAAGCACAGTGGGAACCACACAAGACTCTTTGACGATCTCGGGTCAACAGACTACTCTGTACCAGTGTCACCAGAGAACTACCATCTGACGTAAGGTATAATACCATCTGGGAGTTCTCGGCGAGTCCGTCCAGTGTACCCAGTCTCCACTGAGCACCCGTATATCATCTCTGATGTCAAACACCAATGGATATGGGATCATCCATCGCCCATATGTATGGGTCGAGAAGGTATACGCTAGTCTACTCTGGTATATCGATGCCCCGTCTCGATATACCCATGACTAGGGACCTTGAAGGGTGTACTTATGGACTACCCTGTCCCCACTAGTATGATCCGCATCATAGTCCAGGTAGTCAAGTACACATCCTAAGGGCTTTACCAACATGTAACAGAGAGACAATCAATGTACACGTTAAGGTAAAGAGTAACCAGATAGCATACTATCATGTCGAGCAAGAAAGTCCTCCCTATATATGTCCCAGCATCCACTACAATATACATCCAATGTACAGTAATGGCCTCTAGGGCATACATATAACTAACACTATCTTAGGTGACTAACTGACACCAATGGCTTGTGAGACTGGCCACCGCCCCTCGTCGGGGTCTCGAAAAGTATATACCCGTCTACTCCGGAGTATCGATGCTCGGTCTCGATACTCTCTCGACTAGGGACATTTAAGGATGTGCTTATAAACCATCCAGCTCCCACGTACATGATCACCATCATAATGCTGGTAGTCAAGCAAGAATCCTATGAGCTCTATCAACATGTAACAGTGATCTGTAATGCCGCATAATGCATGTACATGATGATAAAGTCAAAAGAGATAACATACTATCATCTCGAGTAAGACTGTTCTATCCGTATAGGTCCTCCCTCAATCATCACAATCACCTACCTGCGATTACAATAATTGACTTGAGGGCACTATAGCCAACAAACACTAAACTAGAAAATAAGCATGCAAGATTTAGGGATTACAACCTTCGATGCGTGTCCACCCAATCGTGGAAGACCCATCCAAGTTCCTCGTAAGCCGTCAGGAACAAGCTTAAGAGATGACCGCCCTTGCCGAAGATGATCCACCCGAACGAACCGATCCAAGCTCCAGCTTCACCCAGTGAAGCAATCGACGCTCCAAACTCGCTAGAAACGGAGAGTGGGGATGTAGGAATTTTCCACTATCATTTTCTCTCAAATGCCAAAGCTCAAGAGAGCTATGAAGAAGGAGGAGGAGGTGAAGAGGCTAGCCATAAAAAATGAACCAAGTGTCAAGAATGTGTTGTGAGAATGAGAGAATAGAATGGCTTCATATTATTTTTCCCACAACAAATAAAAATATCACAACCATTTCTTTTATAAACAAATATGGCCCGTCCCTCTCTACATGTCCACAACCATACCCAAAATCAACTCACCCTCCACCTCATTTCCAATTAAATTCCTTAAAGTAAATTCAAATAATGAAGTGTCCTCCTTCTAGAAGTATTCCGTATAAATATGGAATACAACCCGGTATACGTATCGAAATATATATACGCGTATTCGTATAAAAATACGAATAGCCAAAAAGAGAGAAAATGAATAGTGAACAATAATACTAGAATATATATTAAATATATATATATATATTATTAAATCAAAACTTAATTTAATAATCCGACTTAATCCTAAACCGGCTAGTATTATCAACCGTCCGATTAAAATCTGTGTAGCCTGTATACATATTTAATCGGACACCTGTATATACCAACATACACCATCTACATCATATCGTCTGAACCCTCTGTGTGGGACTCTAAAGACTTAACAATACGTCGGCAGTGAGTTACTGGATAAATCTATAATCACAAGCATGTCAGCGGCACTAGCTGTACGTAACGACTATCCAGATATTTTCCGAAAGGGAGGTCGACAATCAAGTCCATCCGTATCCTACTGAGAATGAATGTGACAATCTACGTACAGTCCGATCTTTTCATATAAGAGTATCGCATACCGGGTCTAAAGGATGGATAACGTCAGACCCCTAATAACCCGATAAGTCATGTCGGGATCAAGCTCATCACCAATCGAGAAACTATTGAACTCCTATCGGTAAATCTCATCCACCGTGAACATGGATTTAGGATGATCGCTAACCGATCACAGCGCGACATCGACTCCTAATATCAGGAGAAACGAATCCCCGATAATTGCCCACTGCCTCCATGTAGCTCGGGACTGTACCCAATTAAAACATGTTTGCAAGACTCCTTTGAACCGTGGTAGGGTAGTAATCTAAATACAGTGGGAACCCATACGAGACAAATGACGATCTCAGATCAAAAGACCAAGCTGTACTCATACCACTAGAGAAATTCTATCTGATCTAGAAGTTCTCGGCGAGTCCGTCCAGTGTACTCGCCTCCAGTGAGCACCTGCATACTATCTTAGGCGACATAACACCAATGGCTTGTGAGACCGGCCACCGCCCCTCGTCGGGGTCTAGAAAGGTATACACGAGTCTATTCCGGAATATCGATACCCAGTCTCGATACTCTCTCGACTAGGGACATTTAAGGATGTGCTTATAGACTACCCAGCTCTCACGTATATGATCACCATCATAATGCTGGCAGTCAAGCAAGAATCCTACGGACTTCATCATTATGTATTAACGACACGTAATAACAAATAAAACGTATACACATCAATAGTAAAGACAAATCAGATAGCATACGATCATTTCGAGTAAAACTGTTCTACTTGTATAGGTCCCTCCTAAATTATCATAATCGTCTATCTGCAATTACAATAATTGCCTTGAGGGCGCTATCTCCAACTTATTAATCCTAATTAACATAAGTAAATAGGTGTTTTTAGTTAACGGGAAGGTTTTAGCGAGTGTATTTAAAAATATGAAATTTTAGGATATGTTTTTCAAAATACCAATGTTTTAGGAAGCATATATTAAAAAACCCAACTAATGAATCATTCTTTGATATCCAAAAATAACTTCTTAAACAAAATTAACTACCGTCTAATATAACTAGAACTTGAAGGAAAACACAAGTTTTCTTCTTTAAACGCGTCTTCTTCTTCTTTTTATTTACATAAGATAATATTATGAGAAATTCTCTCATTAAACTCTATTCCCCAAAACATGTAAATTCATATCCTTAAACTCAAACTCACGGATTTATCCGTTTAGCCTTTTCAACATTCAAATTAAAAATAGTTGGTTAAAATGGTATACTTATTTTTTCTACCCAAAAGTTAACATATATATGAAAAATAATTTAAACAAGTTTACATATACCCGCAGCTATTTTTTATAACTTATATAAGGCATAACTTAATTTTTAATAGTATGATTAATATATTATTTTTCACTAAATATTTGTATGTTATCAAATTACATTCATGATAAACCTTTTCTAAATATATATGAATGCACATGGGCTTTCAACATATTTGGATACTATCCAAAAGGCCTAAGGCAATCGATAGATTTTCCATTTATATTTTTTATCCATATCCGATATAAGACTATTCTCAACGGTTACCAAAAACAATAATGATCCTAAAAGTGAAATAACATTGCGATAATAAATAAAAGCACTTATTTCATATGAAAATTAGACTTTATGTATTTAGTTATACATATGTAATGCTACTATGTATTAAATATACACGCGTGCATCTCACTTGCAGAAATGCTAGTTTTGATATAGCACCAAGATAAATGCGCCAAATAAATATATGGCATACCTATAAGAATACATCCGTAATCTTCGAGATGATCGAGATATCTTCAAGAGTCTTTAGCATATCACAAATATAATATTTACATCCTACTCGATCCTCTGATAAAAAATCATGCTACTCGTCTATCACTCCCTCCACCATCCCCAAATATTTTAATGAAACCGGTACTGTCTTAGTTTTAGCTTCCATGATGCTTATAACCGCGTTGATTTCTTATAGAACCATCAATCTAAGTAACCGAAGTGTTGTTTAAAACTGATCATGAAAATTCTCGCATATTTTTAAAATGAAGGCTTCTTTTATCGTAAAATAAGTGTTGAATTCATCTGAACTAAGGTTTGACTTAAAGATCTGTCTTTCCTATCTTGATGCACCGTCTCCTATGAACATGCACCTTTCTCGTGATCTTAGGTAATCTATAATTGAGGCTTTAGAGCATTTGTGGAAAATGTCTGGCCACAAAAAAATGTAGGTTGGGCCAAGTTTGGGTCCCCTCAAGATCTTAGGTAATCTATAATTGAGGCCGACACAAACTTGTCGCGTGTGGCTCCTTGGTGTATAAGCTTGATTGGTTTCCATGAAGTTAGGCCTGCCTGATCTCACTTTACCTAACAACAGTGATAAACGATAATAATCATATAAAATGTCATTTGTCTATCTATTCTCTCCTACTATTATAATGCAAGCTTCATGACGTAATTCATCGTATGAGTGAAGTTCAATTTGTAAGTGGTTGTTGATCTTTGTGTTGCGTGCTAGTACTGTAGGGATGTCCATTTCTTGTTTTTCCTGTTTTAGGGAAAATTATTTCCCGGTGTGGTGCAGTTAGAATAGATGACTAATTTTTAAACCATGAAATTCCAAAATCGTAAAAAAAAAAAAAAAATCAAAAATACGCTTCAACATTGTTTTAAACTCATCTCGTGATTTATATATGTATTTATGTATGGGTTGCCTATACCGTCCTTTTAATATTTTTTAAGATATTAGAACTAGGAATTTTTGGATTTTCCAAGTTATTAAAAGATGGTTTCTTTATTATTCTTTTTTTTATATTATTGATTGCTCTAATTTTTTTCTAAACCCATCTTATCTATCGTTACTTGCCCTTTTTATTATTGGTTGCCCTGGTATTCGACTTTTTCCGGAGATAAGGGAATCAAAAGAATTGGATTGGAGATGAGAGATTTGAAAACAAAGATGCAGATTTTGGGAAAAGGAGATTAGAGGAATAGAGAATTGGGAGAGAATCACCGATCAAGAAGGAGCGAAACATAGTAGTCGCTAAAGGAAATCATACGGGTAAATTTTTTTAGAGAATAATTATGTATATTTGATTAAAAATAATGAGGGTAAATCTGGAATTTTTGTAAAAATATCCTTAGTATAATACACCTACACTGTTTTGGAATTAAAACATCCGTATTTTATAAATATTGGAGTTTCTTACAATTTTGAAAACATGCAGGTCTAAAAATAAATCATCTTTTTAAACTGGACCTGAAAATAATTTTCCTTTTCTTTTATTGCACTTTTGTGATTTTTTAGAAAATTTTGAATCATATTTGTAATTTTCCTTTTCTTTTATTGCACGTTTGGGTCTAAAAATAAATAGGGGCGGCAAATAATGGAACAAATTTCGAGGTTATTAGGAGGAAAGAAATTTTTAAAAAAAACGTGCTCCTTTTTTTGACTTTAAAGGACATTATTTTTTTTATTTTGGCATCTACCACAGCTACAAAATATTATACGAATTAGACTCAGGATGCTGATTGCTCAAATCTTTTTCGTAACGAAATGAAATTGAGACCAAATAGTAATTGTATGTTTGTCTCAGTTTTTTTGTCATGTTAGGCTTCAGTCATCTCATCAATTTTTTTTAAATCTTTTTGGTTCTTGTTTTAAGACGAATTAATCTGAATTGGCAATTTCATGATGCAAGCAGGCTTCGGGTCCAGACTTACTACTCAATTACAGGAAGGTTTTACCATTCTTCACTTGTATCTTCACAAAAAGCTTTTGTACCCTCAAACTAGAGATTGTGGATAAATGTATAGGTTTTGTTTATAATGCCAAACATTCGTCAAAAAATGTGTCGAATCATCAATATTGATTATTATGATGAAGCATTTGCTATTATTGTGATGTCAACTACGAAATGATTTATAACTAGAAAATAAAAATTAAGCAGAGCTTTTCATAGTTTTGTATCTAACAACAAATGTTTTGAATAGACGAAAAGGATGAAGATCATTAAAAACCTTCTAGTCTAGCTTAGAATAGTATTGAACGTAGTCACAACTTCGGCATTCGGGATTAATTCGGCGAGGTCGAAAATTCGGATCCGGCGAGGTCGAAAATAGTGAAGATTTTAATATATTTTCTGTATACAGTTTTAAAAAATTTCAAAAAAAATAACCAAACATTGTTTTTAGATTTTTCCTCCATAATTTGGAGATTTCTCTTTGCCACACGTCATTCTTGAAATCAAATTTAGATTTCAATTTACGACCTTGATCTCCTTTTCTTATTAAAAAACAATCATATAGAACACTAAAGAAGTTTCGATATGATTATCATAGCCCATGATCAAAGTTCCTTTCGTCATTGATTTTTTGATGCCCTCTCCATCCTCGAAGAAAAAAGGTAAATATTCTTCCTTAATTTCATCATCACCAAAAATTATTTTGGGCCTACATAGTTAAAGAGGCAACTATACACTAAAAACCCTATACAACAATTCATTCATGTCGCTCTAAAGTTGAAGCAAGATGCAATAAAACAAAGGCTTCAAAAGCGATGGCTGCTCCCAATCCTGCAAACAAACTTAAAAGCATACCTAAATAAAGCTGCATGCACTCGTTAGTCAACAGCCCAGCCTCACTTTACTCATAGCTTTACCATATTGCACCCTCACATCCCCACTTCCCCCCCTTTCCCGCAGCTATATTATTTTTCGGATGCGGCCCTTTCTGAAAAATCGAAACGGCAGCCTCTCAAATTGGAGACGGTGATGAAACCGGAACCCAATCCAGAATTTAAGACCTAAACCAAAAATAGGCCGATTCGATCCTGAAGGGTTTACAATGCATTAAACCCAAACCCGCTAATCCGGGACGTGGGTGTATTTTTCGTTCTTACGGTTTTTTCCAGCCTGATGCAGTCTAGATTATTAAAAAATTGAGATTATAAATACTTGAGACGGGCATTACTATATGAGAATAATGCAGGAAAATTTATACTTTGCCAGAACTATGTAAATTATATAAGGTAGATCTATGTATACAGTCAAAAATAGAACCAGCGAACTATCTTACAATAAATTAGAATATGTCATTACGATTTTTACATAGGTTATATAACAACAACTGAGCTTTTTATCCCAAGCATATGGTGTAGGCTACATGAACCAACATGAGGCGCTTTAATTCTTTCTGTGCTTGTTGCATACGAATGTATAATGGATATTATATGGTTTAAATTAATTTTAGTAATTTAAAGATTGTGATTCAATTCTATTTGAATTAAATGTTGAAATTTTCGACTGAATTTTTACACATGGCTAAGAAATCATTTAAAAACAATCCCGTTCTTTTTGTTTTTTCTTTAGAAATAAGAAATCATCGATTCATGGCATATCTGCGCCGTTGGAGTTTGCGGTATAAAGGCAGATATCGGATTTTGGATAATTACGCCACTCTATTATATAAATTATCTGATAAAGCTTTATGACTGTAAATATGGTGCCAATTTTTATTCAATCATCACAGATCTGTATCCTATAAAATTATTGCTATGAGAAATTTCCTATTATTCAAATGCATCACCGGTCGGAAAATGCATTGTTTTTTTTAAACCAAAACAAAAAAAATGTTTGTGATATAGACATCATGAGACGGCGGTAGAGCTGTAAATATAAGAAAGCATTTACAATCTGGCTAGCGGTAAACGGTTGAGAATTGGCAAACGGAAAAATAAGGAAAGAAAAAAAAAACTAAAACTAAGAGACCGTAGTCATTACTCATTAGATAAAAATACTAATTTTAACAACTGCATTTTTCTTTAAGAAATTAAGAAAATAAACCCGCATTTTTTAATTTTTTATTTGGTTTAGGATTCAAAACGCAGACAAGAGACAAAGAGCCGACCCCACAATTCTTACAATTTACTGAAATAACCCCTTCGTACAGTGTGGCCTGGATCTCCGCTTAAAGTCTAGCGTCCTCGAACACGGTCCCCTACGAGATTCGTGCACGACGAATTTGGACCGTCCATTCTGTGTTCTTCGTGCTTTTTTTGAATTCAAAAGGGACCATCCCCTTATATATGCACATGGGTCCTCAAATCTTTTTAATTTTCATCTATGGCTATATTCACACAACCGGTAGTGAAACCCTCAAAATTACCGTGTATACATGGAAAGGACAAGTTGAGGAGTTTATTACATACTAACGTCTTAACATCACACTAGGCATCGATGAGCGAATAGCTCAAATGGCATGGGCAATTTTCTTCTTGAGGAGAGTGCGTGGTTCGAATCCCAGGAACTCCAGAAAAGAAGTGGCCACAGATTAATGTTTTCAGGGCAAGTTCCATGGATTCTCTGGGTGCGTGCGTGTTGTGTGCTTATGTATAGTAGACGAGGCAGGATAGAGGAGGAGAACCGTAGTCAGGGACAAACCATGTGGGAAAGGTGGATTTCTTTTTCTTTTATGTGCGAGGAGTTTACGTGTTTTTTTGCATTTTCTAGGGGACGTGTGTCCCATTGTCTTATCTCTATTTATTTGCTTTTGTTTTCAGTTTGGGGTTTTTTTTATGCAACTTCCTTAAATCATCATTTCTTTTTATTTTTTTACCGCAGCGAAGCCCACCTGCCCCGCGTGCCCCTATTCGAAGCTCTAAATGGAAGATCTCGGGTTTGATCCCGGTTCGCCTCTTCGTTAAATCGTTGTTTAATGAAAAGCCGGTGATTTTAGCTTTCCGTTTTAATCAAAGAAAACTTGTGAGCATCACGGTGGACATGCCTTAAATTAATCAACAACCTTCTCTTTGTTATAGAGTCTGTCATCAGCAAATGACAGCTTGCATGTGTCACAATTCTTATGAATTTTAACCGAGGAGAGTCTACTAGCATGAAATCAATCCGATCAAATCAACACCCTAGTGGCTACGACCCAACCGAGCGGGTGAAGTGTGTCCAATTAAGCTCCAACAACCTATCTATATTATTTTTCTTTCCAAAATCTCGTTGATAATAAATTTTCTTAATTGGTTCCGAGACTGAGGAGGTTTGGGACGCCTTCTATCGAGTTTCAGTTTATTATTAAAGCATCTCTCTCAGCGTCGTTGCTTGTCGCTGTCCCATCCATTACTTAAATAAGCCTCTCTTAATTGCTCAACCTCTTTAATTCTCCTTCTCGTTTCGTCTCTCTCTCCCTCGCTCCCTCGTTTCGAATCGCCCCGCTTTTCTTCTAGGTCTCTCAGCTCTTAGGGTTTCTATGTGAAGCAAAAATGCACGGCAGTTCTCGAGCGAAGACGAGCGGCAGGTCTCGATCCAGGGACATGTACGCGATCGGCGATTCCGACCTCGCCGCGATCGAACGAGCTCAGCGACAAGGTCAGATCTCGATCCCTTCTGAAATTTTGATCCGAATGTGTTTTTTTTGGCGTTTCCTTGTGAAATTTATGCTTTTGCGCTCTCGTTGCGACATTTCTAGGGTATTTATGCGAGGAAATGGAGCGTTATGCTCAAGGGACGAGGATGAGCAGATCTCGATCCAGTGAGAGGAAGGCGCTTGATCTTTTGGTGATGGAAATAGCTCAAAGAGAAGGTTAGATCTCTGGTTCCTTTGAAAATTTTTGGGTGAGAATGTGAGTTTTCGTGAATTTGATCAGTTTAGTGAAGGGATTGTGTGAATTAGATCAGGATCAGGATTGGTGTTCCTGTGGGGAATTCCGCGGATGTTTCTGTCCGGAAATTAAAAAAATGCATTTTGAAACGAGGAGTTTAAGCAAATGGCTTAGTTTCCATTTTAAATTAGTAGTAAACTTAGGGATCACGCCGTCACATGATGCCTGGTGGAACTGGCTTTAAATTTTTTTAAAGCTGACACGGTGAATTTGGGTGATTGATAATGTGTCCTGCTGAGTTCCGAATTGTTAATTTATGATTAAACTAATGTGCTTATTTTTTTTAAAGCACATTTGACCTAGACTTGCTGCTCCTTGTTTCCAAAAATAAAATATGCATGTTTTCTGAGCTATTTTATCATCAGCGACAATGTTCAAAATAGCGGCAATGTACCAAAACTGATAATAAAAACAGAAACATTTATTTCCATTAACTAAAATTATTACATTCCAAAGTACTGAAAGCAAATTAAATAGTTTGATTACATTGATTAAAAAAAATTAGCCCTAAACAGGTGGGCAACTGAAAGAAAGATAACTACTCTTAATAACTGGTCATAAGTTTCACGTAGTCTTTATTAGTGGGTTCCACTCCACCGTCTCCTTCTCCAGCAACGTCGTCCTCATCTAACGGACGTTTCAAAGATAGAGGAAGGAAAAGAAAGGCCGTCAGTGAGTCATACTCTGATAGGATTTTCACAACAGAAAATAATGGTAAAGAGAACATGTGTGTGTAATGTATGATGTCATATGTATATAGAGATATGATGTATGTGTTGCAGGAATCAGATAAAGTATGGTATACCGTGTAAGGTAATTAAAGGTAATATGTTCCTTTAGTTTGTTAAACAAGAGTATCGGGTTCTTGAGATTATTCCGTTGCACCACGGAACAACAGTTGGGGAAAGTGAATTGTATTGTTCCACTTTTTCGGATCTGATCGAGTACTAGGGGAATTCGAGTCCGTATACTATCTTGCTTAATCAATCTAGCCAGTCCCGTTTTATTCGGTGTAAAGTTTTTACAAATTTGATTTAGTGCGTACATCATCTAGGCATGAAATATCATTTGTCCATGTTGGGACTGTTCATATCATTCGTAGTAGTCGTCCATATTGGGACTGTTCACATCATTTGTAATAGTCGTCCATGCTGGGACTGTTCACCTTACTTGCAGGGATTTTCATTTGTAATGGTATTCCATACCTAGATTCGCGCATTCTAATCCTAATCGTATCGTAAGTCATGTCATGTGATATATCAAAAGTTGGATTCAAGTAGATGATATCTCAGTTGATATAGACATCCACGGCCGTTAGTTATATCTTGTCCATTATAGTTTGTAAAGTAAATACAATATTTTATAGAAAGCTTAGTTTATAAAGGACCAAGGTATTTTATCGTAATTATGATTTATGTGAAGGCCATGGTATTTTAGCGAAATTGTTCATTTATAAAAAGACCATGGTATTTTAGGGAAATTATCTTTTAATAATGATCGTGATATTTAATAAAAATATCCCCTTATAAAAAGAGTATGGTATTTATATGGTATATCAACGAAAATTATCTTTTATTATAAAGGTTGTGGTATTTTAATAAAAGAATTTCTTTTATAAAATCTGTCATTAGTTCTAGCCATCTCCTTTATCTCATATTAAGCTCCTTCTGAGTGAAGATATACTTCAAACCCTTGTGGTCGTAATAAATCTCCACCTCCCCTAACAAATAATGACTCCAGATTTTGAGTGCGAAGATAACCGCAGTGAGCTCCAAATCATGGATTGGGTAGTTGCGTTCGTGAATCTTTAGCTGTCTTGATGCATATGCCACTATCTTGCCGTGTTGGTGTAACACACATCCCAATCCCTTTCTCGAGACGTCGCAATGAACGTCGAAAGCCCCAGTTCTGTCGGGAATAGTAAGAATGGATGCTGTGGTTAAGAGAGGCTTCAACTCTGAGAACGCTTTCTCACAAGCCTTAGACTATACATACGACACATCCTTCCGAGTCAAACAAGTCATTGGTTCCGCAATCTTGAAGAAGTTTTTAATAAACCGGCGGTAATATCCAGCAAGCCCCAAGAAGCTCCTGATCTTCATAACTGTTCCTGGTATCGGCAATTTTTGTATAGCGGTAATTTTGGCCAGATTTATCGAAATCCCATCGCCCGACACAATGTGTCCAAGTAAAGCCATTCGCTCCAACCAAAACTCGCATTTGCTGAGCTTTGCGTACAGTTGATGAAGACGCAAAGTTTCAAGCACAATGCGCAGATACTCCGCTTATTCCTCTCGATTCTTTGAATACACAAAGATATCATTGATGAAGATGACGACAAACTTATCCAAGTATTCATAAAACACTTGGTTCATCAGATTCATGAATACCGTCGGGGCATTGGTCACTCCAAAAGGCATCACTAGAAAGTCGTAGTGCCCATACTTAGTCCGGAAAGCCGTCTTAGGAATGTCAGACGTCTTGACTTTGAGTTGATAATAACCAGTCCGCAGATCTAGCTTTGAGAATACTCGAGATCTTTCCAACTGATTAAACAGACCGTCTATCCTCAGCAGAGGATACTTGTTTTTGACAGTGACCTTATTTAGCTCCCGATAATCTATACACATCCGCTTAGTTCCATTCTTTTTAGGTATCAAATGAACCGGAGCATCCCAAAGTGACGTGCTCGGTCTAATAAATCCTTTATCAAGGTGGTCCTCAATTTGCATTCGAAGCTCGGTCAATTCTGCCGGCCCAATCCGATACGGTGCTAGTAAGATTGGTTATGTGCATGGCATCAAGTCTATTGCGAATTCGATCGCTCGATCTGGTGGTAATCCAAACACCTCGGCGAACACATCTTCGAACTCTCGAACCACCATCGGCATATCTTTCTCCTCCTGTAAGGTATATAACATCTCCTTTCTCGGTACAGTTTTATAAGTTGCTGGATCTAAGGATCGACTCTCGCTGTCGAATACGAACATTGGATGTCCAGGAATCTCGAACACTATCCTCCTTTGACGGCAGTCGATGGTAACGCAAAAAGTACTCAACCAGTCCATGCCCAAGACTACGTCGAAATTAGGCATATCTATCATCATGAAGTTGGTATAGAAACCCCGACCGCAGATCACAATAGGACATAGGTCGTATCTCGTAGTGGACTTGATCACACCGTTTCCTGTGTTGACATTCCACTCAGTGACGATGGGTGCCACTGGAATGGAGTTGGTTGATGCAAACTTCTGTGCCATAAATCAGTGTGACGCGCCGGAGTCAAAAAGTGTAAGTGCAGGTGTAGAGGATACTAGAAGGATACCTACGTTTTAAAAGTAAGAGTATGAGTGAGCCTAACTATTAAAAATGAAGATCCCTGCAGGCAGGGTGAACAGTCCCAACATGGATGACTATTACGAATGAATTGAACAGTCTCAATATGGACGACTACTACGAATGCTATGAACAATCCTAATATGGACAAATGATATTCCATGACTACATGATATATGCACTAAATCTAATTTGTAAAACCTTTACACTGAATAAAACAGGCTAAGTAGTCTGATTAGACAAGATAGTATACGGACTCGAAATCCCCTATTACTCCAGATCCAGGAAAGTGGAACGGTACATTTCACTTTCCCCAACCATTCCGTGGTTAAAACGGAATAATTTCGAGAATCCGCTATCCTTGTCTAACAAACTAAACATGTTGGGTTTACCTAGCACCTCATCAAGGGTTTGGAAGCATCACATATGCCACAATCAAATTTTAAAGGTGCTAAGTGAACTTGACAAGAATCATAACTAGAAATTTAGGGTTTCATTCAACTAAGCATCATATGCAAATGAAAAACTATCACTAAGGGTAAAGATTACAACCTTTGTAGACCTCGCTTGGTGACTCCTTGGCACTATGAGAGTTTGGAATGGATCGATGGAAGCCTTTCTAGTTCACGAAGATCCACCCGAAGTCCCTTTGTCCAAAGCTCCTTGTGTTACTTGATTTGTGAATGAAGTAGAGTAAACACTCTACACAAATGGGCTAGATGTGTGTAGTATGATGTGGTTTGTATTCTATAATCAAAACCCTATCTTTTTATCAACCTCACTCAAGAGAAAAATCAAGAGAGGAAGAAGATGATGGCTTGGCTTGAGCTCAAAATATTTTGTGATGAATGAATTAAGTGAGAATGAATAATCAATATTAATCCTTCTCACTTCAAACCATGGTTAACTAATATCTAGATATTATTGTGTTGAGTTAAAGTCCAAATGAAATTTAAACCATGGTTTGAATTAGGTCAAAGAATAGTCAAGTTTGGATAATTATCAACCATGATTTAATTTTCATTTCCTTTTTTTTTTCTTAAAACAAATATATATATATATATATATATATATATATATATATATATATATATAAACGAACCATGTGAGTCTTGCATTGCCACCAAATTTGTATCAACAACCATGATACAATGTATGTATGTGTCCATGCACATCATCATGTGCATACATGCATGCATGCAAAATAGAAAAAGGGTTTAATTAAAGAATTAATCTAAAAGTCATTTGTTAAATCAACACTTGATTTAGCAAACCGGTCATATCACATACGACCCGACCAATAGAAAATGCTCGATTAATATACGGTATCATATATCCATATTTAATCGGGTCCCGCGCATATCTCATATGCATACCACATCTTTTCGCTTGAGCCAGGAAACTTCTTTGTAAGACTCTAAGACTCGTCATTACGCCGGTAGTAGGTGATGATCATATCAAACACCCACAAGCCGCAGGCAGTCAGCTAAACGTAACGGCCATCCGGGTATTGAGCGATCAGAAGAAAACCAGCGAAGCTGTCAAAACTCCCGTCGAGCCAACTGGCAACACTTACCGTACAGTCCGGTCTCCTCGCCAGATATGTTGCATATCAAGTCTAGGGATGGAATCGTCGACCCCAATAACTCAATAAGTTATGCTGGTGTATGGCTCATAACAGATCGAGAAACTACTGATAACGCTTATCAGTAAATCTCAGCAGCCCTGGCCAGGGACTTACTGTTATAGCCAATCGAGTATAGCACAATATCAACTCCCAATACGGGGAGAGACGAAACAGGTCCTATCGCTCATCGCCTCCATGTGCCTCGAGACTGTACCCAAAGACCACCTGTTTGCACGACTCAGTAGAGCCGAGATAGGGTGGAGATCAAAGTACAGTAGGAGGACACACAAGACTCTATGACGATCTTGGGTCTACAGACTAACTTGTACCAGCGTTACTTGAGAACTGCTATCCGACGATAGATATAATACCACATAGGAGTTCTCGGCGAGTCCGTTCAGTGTACCCAGTCTATACTGAGCACCCGCATCAATCTTTGGTGTCACCTCACCAGATGGATATGAGATCATCCATCGCCATCATATGGGACAAGAATAGTATACGCTAGTCTACTTGGAATATCGATGCCCCGTTTCAATACACCCACGACTAGGAACAGTTTAAGGATATGCTTATAAACTACACATGCCCCACTAGTATGATCCGCATCATAGTCACAGTAGTCAAGCAAATATCCTGAGGGCTTTATCAACATGTGCAAATGAATAAAAGCATGATCAAATCAACATGTCAAGATAAAATAAACCAGAGAGCATACTATCATGCTGAGCGAGAAAGTCATCTATATTCATATATACATGTCCAAGCATCCACTATACATATAATGGCCTCTAGGGCATACATATATCTAACAAAACAAACATATTACATGTAGTTACCTTACACGGTATACCATACTTTACATGATGCCTACAACACATACATCATACCTCTACACACACATGACATCATACATTATACACATTTGTTCTCTTTACCATTTCTTTCTGTAGAGAAAATCCTATCCGAGTATAACTCGCTGATTGACTTCCTTTTCCTTCCTCAATCTCTGAAACGTCCGTTAGATGAGAATGCTGTTGATGAAGAAGGAGGCGATGGAGTGGGGCCCACTAATGAAGACTGCGCGAAATTCATGATCGGTTATTAAAAGTAGTTATCTTTCTTTTAGTTGTCCACATGTTTAGGGCTTATTTTCTTTTAATCAATATAATCAAACTATTTAGTTTGCTTTCAATACTTTGGAATGTAATAATTTTAGTTAATGGAAATAAATGCTTCTGCATTTATTATCAGCGACGGTGTGCATGTGTGTGTGATGTTTGGATTGGTATAAATAACCGTGTTAGGAGCTCATTAGTGACAGTGGTCAAAACAGTATAGCGTTCCACTATTAATTAGTGAAAAACGCAAAAAGCGTTGCGCATAACGTAAGCTACATGAACTATTAATTATTTTTATGATCATCTCATTTACAATAAATTATATTATTATAAAGACATAAAATTAGTTTGAGAACATAGAACAATAAGTAATATAACAATATGTTTTGCGGTTGCAGTTTCTCTACTCCCTAAAATTTTCAAAAAAAAAAACAATATTTTCAAAATTTTCAATCTTTGAGTTCATATATATGATTCATACTAGTATTAAAGCTATCGAAAATCAATTAAATAATCTCAATTTGAGAAACATGGCTGCTAAATATGATTTCAAATTGAGTGGTTATAATTTTAATGAGACCGTTTTCATATAGTTTAGAATTAGATACTGAAATCTTAAGAACTTCATTCTTAAATCTTATATGAAAATAGCGTACGCATAGCGTAGCGTATACTATTTTTAAAAACGCAAGCTATTTGAAGAAAAAACGTAAGCTACTATGTATTTAAGCTTTTTTCTAAAACTACGTAGTGAAAAGACTAAGCTACGCTACATAGCATAAAATAGCGAGTTACGTAACGAGCTATTTTAAACATTGATCAACGATCATCCAAAAAAGTATTAATTTGTAGCAGATTTTGGTGTATTTTTTTGCCGTATTTGGTGTCTATATTTGTTGTAATATTAGAGAGAGAAGTTTAATATGGCGATTGAGAGAGGGAAGACAAAAACCAGGTCATTGGTAAATGGATATTGAGTTTGCACATTGTGTTTTGAATATTTAGTGGGTTATAAACATCGTATATCTGCCCGTTAAATGGCTTTTAGCTCGTATATTTTGCATATGACCAATTATGCATTTGACCTTTTACAACTATTCGAAACGGTTTCGAACCGAAAGTATTTAAGAGCGGATTAATCATCCTTTTAAACCATGTATTACAACATTGATCATTTCTTTCCTTTGAATAATTACCCTATTTTAAGTGATTCCTGATTCCTTTGGTGTTAATTTCTTATATTGGAATTCTATGTGCAAATTGTGTTTTTTTTGGGGGATGGGGGAGTTTCTAAAGTTTTATGGGAATATTTCTTTCTAAATTTTACAGGTCTGGTTAATGGTTTTCATTTCCTCTGGCATTCTATTAACATACTTAGAACTGCTTCTCATTTCAGACTAATTGTTTTTGTTCCATTTGATGTTGTCTCATTTAACAACTTCTTGACCTAATTTGCTTGCTACTTCTATGTACAAAACCTTCAGGAATTTTCTTTTCAAAGATCAAAATCATGTTATTGTTTTGGATTTTAGTTCAGCGTGCTCAATTTTTTGTGGATCAAAATACGGATTACTTTGTTAGCATTTGGCAAACGCACGCACACACGTATTTTGAATTTTCTCGTGTTCCCCGTAGTTTATTAATCATACTGTCCTCAAATTCCAATGTTGTCTCTGGAAATTTTCTCGATAGTTCTGTCTAGAGAAAAAAATTGCAATATCTTTCTTTGGGAACTGGAGAAGAATCTTTGGAGTACCTTATCAGCTACAAGAATATTAACCCACAATATTAGTTTTCTTCTTCCAAGGCGCATATGATAAATCAATAGTGCATGATTCTATATTCACAAACATGCCCACCGATATTGATATTTAATTCCTGGTTAAGTTTGAGATGTGTTCCAGTGTTCTTTCTTATGTATTGATCTACTTTTTTATTAATAGAATAAGATGCTATTTATTTTTGTGAACACATTTTTGACCTAAAATTGCTTGTTTCTTTCTCTTTTCCCTTTTTCTCCTGCAATAATATGAAATTTACAAAACTTTGATAAGCTAAATGTCTGCAGCCATCTTCTGCAGCTTATTATGTATATAATTATGTTCCTTATATCAGTTTCTTTTTTTAATTTGAAGTAAAGAAAACTATTCTTTGATAGTTTCTGGAATAAGGTCTCCTTTGGGCACTTATTCTTTTGTGCAAGCAACATTCAAATATATTTTTCCTTTTGTTTATATAATTCAACTTTATTTTGAAAATTGTTCACTTTCACCTGATTCATTGCTGGCAGTTTACCGGTCATTTATCTAGACTCTTGGCACGTTATTTCTTCAAATTAACTTATAATGTTTAGATATACTTTTCTCCAATATACAGTAAACAAATAACTTGGAATTAGGTAAGTGGGAAAAGCCTATTGTTATATATATTATAAAACCCTACCTCAAGTTTTTGAGCTTGAAATCAAGCTTTGGGCATTTCCAAATTTGCCCCCCATGATTGCTTCATTGCCATTTTTGTCCTAGTCTTCAAATCAAATTATCCTCGCAATTCTCTTTAGGGCCTGTTTGGTTGTAGGATTTAGAAATTTGGATTCCAAAATAGTACGGTTGAAAATTTCTGGATTTGGTAATTTACTGTTTGGTTGGTTTTGGATTCCTAGTATTAGAATTGTAGATCCTTATAATCTTTGTTTGGTTAGTGAAAAGAAAGTGGGATTTGGATTTGAGGATTTTAGAGAGAGAGAGATAGAGAGATGATTATTAAATAAATAAAGTACCACGGGTCCTATCAAAAGGTACAATGAATAGTGCCTAATCCTTGTAAATCCTTAAAAAATTTTAGGATTCAAGAATCCATGTTTTGTGGTGGGCCCCCCCATAAAAAACAAAGAAATCCTAGAAATTCAAATCCACCAACCAAACACAAAATTATGGAATCTCAGGATTCCACAATCCAAATCCCAAATAATCCTGCAACCAAACAGGCCCTTAGTCCCATCTTGGGCTTTAACTCTGTATTTGGTCCCTCAACTTTCATTATTAGTTTGCATTAATTTTCTACATCCCTCGTTGGGCTTTAAATTTGTATTTGTTTCCTTCAATTTTAACCTGGGATTGCTATAATCTTTCTTTATTTTCATTAACGATAAGAAGAAAATTGGATTTGATGAAATCTCATTGCTTTTATTATGCATTTGCCTTATTCTATGTTTTCTTTAATGAAATCTCATAAGTCATAACCCTGAAGAGAAACTAATGCATCTTATTTTTTTTTAATAAATCTTGCGTGGATATAATTGTTCAACAAGCTATTTTATATGTGTAAGTTTTTTCATATATGATGAAATCTCATAAGTCATGACATTTAAGATTTTTTTTTCTTAAAAAAATAACGATGTCTGTAAATAGATCTAAAAAAAATAATGTCTGAATTTTTTTTAATATGGAAGAAGAATTGAAGTCTCCATTTAGGACACATTGACTCATTTGGGAATTTTCAAATGAGATTTAGCACCCATTCAATAAACGTAAAAAATAATAAAGTTGTAAAGTCTAAGAGACAAGTATGAAATTGTTTTCAAAGAAAATAAAGAAATTTTTTGAAAGAATTTTGGTCAAGCTTTGATAAAGGTATAAAGTCTAAGAGACTTTTATAAAATTATTTCAACAGAAAATAAAGAAATTTCCTGAAATTGTTTAAAGAGAATTTGAGTCAAGCTTCAAAGATTAGTGAGATAATGAATTTTAGTTGAAATGTTGAGCATTGCTGTAATAACATATTTCTTGAATTCTTGAACTACTTTGTCTGCCTATGCAAGGCACGGGGGCACTTGCTAGTTAGTAATATTATGCCCTACTAATTGTTTATTTTTTGGGCTCATTTCCTCATATAACCTAATGGGCTTTATATCCGTAGCCCGACGAAGCTGTTGATTAGACCATCTACTACAAACTATACATATTATATCTTATCTGGGTAAAGCATGATTGCATGACTTTCACCTACTCTACGCTTGTGTAACACATTTGGCCCCACAATGTGTATGTCACCCCCCAACCCCCGCCCACCCCAAAATCTTAAACGTAAATCCTAGAAAAGAAAATTTCTGAGCTACATTTTTGTATACTGGAGGTGTGCATCTCTTGTAGTTTAGGGTACCGTGTTCAATTTTGTCTGAAAGAGGAAGTGACCTTCAGTAATTTTATGCATAGCCGCATAGGTTGTTGTTAAGTGGTAACCTTTCTTTATAAGAAAGAAATAGATATTTTTTTGGGGTTGACATTATTATTTTGTTTAAACCTGGTCTCATTTTTATAAAAACAGAATAACCAGATAGTAATAGATAACTTAGCAAATGGGTCATTTGAGTTCATGATGCTTTGCTATGATTTTTTGTTACCGTGACATGCTTTTCATATTTTCCTTATTTTAGGCGAATTGGTTTACTTTCGGTGATTTTTTGTTGCTTCTATTATGTCGCACTTCACAGAATCTATATAAATTTTGGAAACCATGGGGCAGGGTTTGTTGTCATGATAATTTATTTTCCAAGTTTCTCTAGAGATTCTTTATTTTCTATGACAGTGCATTTTGAGTTATAGGAATACCATTTAATAAATAACTAGATAGTAATAGATAACTTAGCAATTGGTCCTTCAAGTTCATGGTGCTTTGCTATTACGTTTGTGTCACCATAACGTGTCCTTTTGTCTATCGTTGTTTAGGCACATTGGTCTACTTCCAGTGAATTTTCCTTTCGCCTCTGATATGATGTGCTTTACAACATCTATATAAAATTTGGAAACTGTGGTGCAGAGTTTGCTGTCATGTCCATTTACATTTAAAGTTTCTTTATAGGTTGTTTATTTTCTATGACGTTTCATTTTGAACTAATTGTAAACTCTTCTCAATTGTTCTTGGCATGGGTTGAACCCATTAATGGAATCTCATTAGGAGATTTCTTTCTATGCCTTGTTCCTTGTACGCTTGACATTGGTTTAAACATGATCATAACAGAACCATATTGCAACCTATGTAATTCTGTTTGCCCGTTCATCAGTGGTGATTCTGTTCTTGGTCATGACCTCCTTGGACCCCATATATTTCCCTTCTGGAGTCTTCGCTTTATTTTTTTGTCGTTGGTTATGACAAATAGTTAACATTTATCTTAAAGTTTACATATGGAATTTCTGTGGCATTAGTTGTGTAGCTGTAGCCTGCAAGTGACATGCCTTGGAACGTTGAGTGACTTAATCTCATATGTAATCAAATAATGTTTATCAAATATTTACCTTAATGTGGTTTATTTCAGAGAATGCTCAATTGAGAAAGAAAGCGAATGCATCAAAGATAACAATGGATTTTACTCCTGGCATTAGGGTTCCTATGGAAGGAAGTTCCGTAAGTGCATCTTATTCCTTGCTTCATGCACGCACACACCATATTTTACATAATAGGAAACATTACCAATATTGAAGTATTAGCTAGAATTTGTTTTTAGAGTGTTAAGCCAGACAGGTGTGAATTGTCTGAGCTGGAGTCTTAGGCCCTCTGTTCCTCTTTGGAATTTGACAGGCATGTAGTTATCACTAATTGTCAAGATTGGTCTTTATTTATGGAAAGATTAGCCTGAATGAGATCTTATTTTCCGTAATATTTTAATTAGAGTTAAGTTTCTACTTCGACATGAATACATGATATTAGACACACTTTGATATCAAATACCAGTTACACCTGATTTCTTTATCTTCTACTTTTTCTTCTTCTTAAACTAAAACTTTTCGCCCACTTCCTTTACTTCTTTGTGAATGCTTATGCATACAACTATGCAGACACATTCTAACAGATTTATGTGTTCAATATCCTAGTTTGATCTTGAGCTCATCCGTTCCTCATCCAAGAAAGCCAGCCGAACACCAATAAAAACACTGATAGACAACGTGTTGTCAAAAGAAATGGACATCAGGCGGTCTTCACCAAGTTTGGTTGCGAGATTGATGGGTCTTGATACACTACCTCCTGTAGTTTCTAAGAAGCAAAAAGAAAGAGGAAATAATTCCCAAAAGACCTCATCTGCTGGTCTTCACAGGAAGCATGTTGCCCATGAGAGCTATCCTCTGGTTGAGCAGCAGGATTGCATAGATGTATTTGAAGTCATGGAAATGCCAAAGCTCGAGAAGCATAATAACAAGTCATTTCGAAAGGAAATGCCTAGCTTGGAGCGAAGTGAGATTGATTTGAAACCAAGTAACATTGACCTGGCTTTTGAGCAGAAGTATGGTGATGGTTTTCCACACTCTAGGGAATATAGTGATCAATTGGAAGATCTAACTCCCAATAAAGATCTTCTCATGAAATTTCTTAAAGAGCCCAATTCCTTGATCAGAAAGCATCTCCAGGATTTAAAGAGTTCTCCACCCTCTCCGCATGCTAGCCACATCACTATTTTAAAACCATCAAAAGCTTCCAAATCCAATAATGAATCATGTCGAAGATTCGAAAGAAATGATGAGAGGGGCTCGTCTTTGCTAAAAGGGGATATAAACTTGATTAAACAGCATAGTTGTTCTCTCCCACATAAATTGTCAGAATCATCGTATGCAGGAAAGCCTAAGGGTCGCCCTCAGTCTACTCAAATTGTTGTTCTGAAGCCAAATATGGAGAAGGCATGGGACACAGCAACAGCTGTTCCATTATTAAGATCCCCTGAGAATTCTCAGTATGGTCTCACAAGGCAAAGACAAAATCCAACTTCTAGGAGTTATGAGGTTCCTGAAAGACGGAGAGACATGCATAGGCTCTCTGATAAAGGAGAAGTTATGGGTCACAGGGAAAAGGAATCAAGGGAAATCGCTAGAGACGTTACCAAAAAATTGAGAACCGCTGGGAGTAGCAGTAGTATAATGGCAGCAACCTCAAAAAAGTATAGGCATGATTGGAAAGAAAGTTCATACGACATGCCGGTGATGGACAAATTAGACTTAGAGTCACTTCAATGGGCTTGTGACCAGTCAGATGACTGTAGTGATGGCCTCAGCACCTCATCATATTCAACTGAATCTTCAGTTAGCAGGGAGGCTAGAAAACGCCTGTCTCAACGATGGAAGATGATCCATCAAATCCAGGGGGCTGAACCTGCTGATAAGGAATCCAATACTCTTGGAGAGATGCTTGTATCTAATAGAGAACCAAGGACCACTTTAAATACATCAAATATTCAGAATATTTCTGGTGAGAAGGTGGGCAGAGGAGAGGCACTTGCAAGATGGGATTACCCTTCCAGAAAACTTTCAAGGTCTAAATCTCTTCCATCTTCTACGTTGGTTTATCAAAGTCCTAAATCTAGCAAAAGGAACAGAGTCGGTGTCAGCGACAACAGTTATCTTCAGAATGTACTCAATAAGAGCAAAACTGATTCATTAGCTAGACATGTTGGTCAGAGAAGAACTTCAGTCCAAAGCGTAAAGTATTGCCATAACAAACCTCAATTTTATTCTGGCAGAGAGGAAGGTGAGATGGATGAACGGGAAATTCATGTGAGTTCACAAGAATTGCAGAGTAATATTCACGAGAGACACACTACTGAAGTGCCCTGCATGGTTCCTGATCTCTTGGGCGCCTCTATTACTGCTAGTGGCCACGTTGGTGGCATCTTTTCTCCCCAGTGTGAAGATGCAAAGTTTCCTGTCATAGTTGACGATCAGCAGACACAGCAGTCCATGAAATTGGCAGTGCCAGTGAGTGATGGGGAATATTCTGGTGCTGATCCGAACCATGTGACAATAAAGGTTAGATTTGATACTTGTAATGTACTTTAAGTTTCCTTTTTCTTAATCTTTTAGGGAAACTGTTGATACATATAAAATATAGTTTGAAGCACATTATAGAATATAATGAGCTTGCTCTCCGACTTATTTTTGTGTATATAGATCATGCTAATTTTCTTGAATTCGGTTGACATCAACATTATTTAATCCTTTTTTCCTATTCAAAATGGGGTCAGCTATGTCACAAGCATTGATAAGTACTACAATTTACGACTGTATGCTGCCCTGGTACCAATCTTCACTTTATTAGTGCCAAATTCCTGAAGTAGAGAACTTTGTACAAAGGAGTTGCTTTCTATAATACTAATTTATTAGTTGCCCTTGCAATTTGTCTAGATTGGGGGAAAGATGATAGATTTTCTATAAGGAGTTATGTTCAACTCGAAGGCACCGATAAATTGAGCAAAAACTTTTTCTTAGTGAAAATTAATATTTGAATAAGAATTGACATTATTTATATACTGACATAGCTGACTGATGTTGACGATTGTTGCTATGTCTGCTTACCATATACTCTTGGGCTATAACGGGGCCAAGTAACCAACTTTAATAGTTATGCATTGTATTTCTACTCCTACATGGACCTTTTGTTTTCAGTCCACCATACTTGGTCATGATTATTATTGGAAGGTTTTTTTCATATAGGCCCCCGAAAACATTACTATTTTGAAAAACACCCCCTAAAACTTTATATTTTTATATACACCCCTCAAACTCTTAATTAAACTAAATTAGTCCCAATGCTTAATTATCATCCCTAACACCGTTAGAAATCTCTATTAGGAAGCTAAAATGGCAATCTTGTCCTTCTAATGGCTTTATATTTGCATGAGAGAGAGAGAGAGATCATTAAGTAATATTATGGAGGATTGAAGAAGCAAACATGGGTTTTGCATTTAATAATTGAGAATAGAATAAATGGATTATGCGTTGGGGGGGGGGAGACACACACACAGAGAGAGAGAGTATTGAGTAAAATTATAGAGGGTTATAGGAGAAAAATCGGGGGTTTCTTTTTGGAGGGGGAGAGGACTTTTGAAGATGAGAGTTGGAAAGAGTGAGAACGGTGAGTTTAGCATGAAAATTAAAAGAGATGAAGGTTTATATGAAGTTTTAGGGAGTGTTTGTCAAAACATTAATGTTTTAGGGGGCCTATATAAAAAAAATCGTTTTTGGAAATATTCTGTGAATGTCTCCTTAGAGGGGTAATTCTCATGCTCTTTATAGTACTTCACTTGTACTCAAACAATGCATTAAGGAGAAAGGAGAAATTTGATGATCAAATTACACAAATTTTGTGTAGGTATCAAACTAATATAGACATGCTTCCACCAGTTCTGTACTCTTCTTCCTTGATACGACATAAGTGTTGTTATTTATAAGGGTTCAGTTGGTAATTGGTCTGTTTAGCTATACCTTTTGTTTTCAAAGATGAAGTCCTTTTTGCAACAACCTGGAGAAAAAAAGAGAAAAATTTGTTTTCCTGTATTCACATAACTTTCTTAATAATTTCTTTTACTTTTCTCTTCTGCAATGCTGTCCCTATGGGACTGAGCTCAAGGAGGATGTTAGTCTAATATTACATTTGTATTAGGCAGCATAATTCTACCTTCTATAAAATATAAAGAACCATGTCCATATATGACCTGCATGAGAGACATTTTGAAACTGTCTTTCCATTATTTGATGCTTGCAGACATGTTCATGGATGCAAATTAAATTCTGGCCTACATATTGTCTACCTTTTTTTTTTTTTGTAAAAAAAAGAAGAAAAGTATTACATATTAATTGCATTGCTTTACTTCTCAAGGTTCTTCCATTTACAAAACACAAGCTAAAAAGGACATGAATAGTATAGTGTTTAACTGCCGACTTCTGCCCTGCCCATTGACACAATGCATAGTTACCTGGTCGTTGCCACTTTAACATCTCAAGGGTTCATATACTTGCTTACAGGACCTTATGCCAATATAACAGCTGAGAAACCTTAATTGTTCTCATTTTTTAACATGGTCGTCTATAGCTGTCAGTATTTTGTCAATTCTTTTTCTTTGGAAACAAATAAATCCTTACTGTAGAAATATATGTTCTAACTTCACAGATAAGAGTTTTAGAACCGTTTTACATGGTCATGCGTCCCTATAATTTATGCCAACAAAGAATTGTTATAAATGATTGGACCAATATAGCTACATTGGCTTTATGTTCCTGCGCAAGCTTACAAGTATGTTTGGTTTTCTTTTTTTACTAAATACCAAGACCCTGCCAACTATATTTCAATTAGAGTGCCTAAGTTCTTTGATGCTACGGATCTTTTTTTGTTGTCAAAGGCGAGGGCAAGATGCTACATAACTTGGTAGTGGACCAATTGCTTGAAATTGGAGTGCATTGCCTTCTTTTTCAAAGTTCAATCTTGAGCTATTGTCTTGTAATAGCCTTGATCTTGTTTTCTTGTATTTAGTTTTCTTTTGTAGTTATCTTTTATCTTTATATATTAATTTGGCCTTTTCCTCGCCTCTGGCCAAAAAAATTAAATAAAATTAGACCCTACCTATGACAGAATCATAAAATGGCCCATTCAGGATGTGATTAACTGATTCAAGGTTGTGACGAGAGATTAGAGAAGTAATTCTCCGAGATCTAGTGAACCAACACCTTTTTCCTTTAATAGTTCACACACGATATTCAAACTCAGCGTTCTCCCTTATATGAATTATTTCGGTGAAAACAGGAAGCAATGTCATTCAGATACCTGATTTTATTTTAGCCATGTCAGCTTCAGTTTGAACTTCAAGCATCAAAGAACAGGTACCCTTATAAATTTATTTATGTTCAAGATTAAGAAACCCATTTGTCCATGTGGGTCTGGGATCTGCGACCTTACTGGTTATAGCTACATGTTAAATGTTTTTTGGCGTTGGATGATTTTTGTAATGCAAGTCAACACATTTTCTTTATAATTTCTTTCTTTCATATGCTACTTGGTTTTACCTTTTCTACCATAAATTCAAATGCTTATGCACTTGATTGTATACTTTTTTTTCTTTATATCCTCAAATCATATTAACTAGCTAGAATAAATTGTAGCCTGTATCTGATATTTATTCTGTTGGGCTCCGACTTTAGGAAAACTCTCTGGATCATCCTCAAGTCAATTTGGTTTCTTCCCGTTGTGACATACTAGAATCTACTTCTCCTGTTAGCTCCAAAGAGGATCAACCAAGTCCGGTCTCTGTTCTAGATCCGTCTCCATCTGAAGAGGACAGATCCAGTTCAGAATGCTTTGGGAAAATCAAAGCCGACCTCAAGGGTAAGTGACAAAATACTAAAGAATCCATTAATCTTCATGACAAGAAGTAGAAATTAGAAAATGCTTTACTCAATGTTTGAAAAATTGTAAATCGTAAAACAAGGTAAACACACCTTAATCAAAATAAAGTGTAAGCTTTGAAGTAAAGAGTCTAAGATTCATGACTATATATTTGGAAATTTGTGGAATTATACATAATTATATGCAATTCATATGGCATCTTACATGGTAGAAAGAGATGAAAAGACATAAGGTAGGATTTTTTGTGAAGCGGCCAGCGTTTTGATTGTTTTTACTGGTGAGCAGATAAATAGGAAGTGATAGTTGCAGTAGTAAAACTAGATGTTACAAGGTCATGAAAGTGAATTTATATCTTATTTTCGAGATCCTCCAAGTTCAATTGGAAATGACGCAATTTTTATTCTTAATAGAGAAGACAAACAACTTTATACTAAACACACACTTGATGTCAAAAAACAGAGCATACACTTCACCCAAAATATTGTAAGCTTCAGAAGGAAATAATGTATGTTTCATATATTGAGCCTAACCTTTAGGCATGCGAAAAATTCTCACCGCTACACTTTAATGCGCTCTGAAGCCTTAGCAAGCTTCTTTTTTTTATAAACAAAATTATTTATTTTTTAACTGTTGCTTTACTAATTATACCCTATTATTACAGAGCTACGAATGCAGCTCAGACTTCTTAAGCTGGAGTCAGCGGACACAGACGATGAAGACCTGGAACTGCTTATATCCAGCGATGATGATATGGCAGAAAACTCTCATTCTCGTCTACAATCATTTGAAAACAATGAAGATAGAGACTTCTCATACCTACTCAATGTACTCGTTGATTCTGGCATTCATTGTACCAACTCAAACAACCTCCCTAACGAATATCCAATTGGCAGAGAAGTTTTTGTAAAACTTGAGAAGAAGTACAATGCGCTGACATCATGGCCGAGAGCAGAGAGAAAGCTCTTGTTCGATCTTATAACTTGTATTCTAGCCGAAATTGTTAGCTCATCGAGAAGTTGTCGTTTTGCATTGTCCCGTGAGGGTTTAGTTGAAGAGGTGTGGCAACATGTGGTCAAGCAAAGGAATGAGTTGAGTTTGAAATTTGAGGAGCTCTTTTTGGAGCCGAGGTGGTTAAATTTAGGAGATGATAAGGATATAATCGCAAAAGAGTTGGAGAGTATGTTAATTGACAATTTGACAGCGGGGCTCATTTCTCAGATATGAAACCGGTTAGGTCAGAACTAGACCTCTGAATTTAAAATTGTTCGTTTGTTGTCGTCTAATTCTGTACTGATACTTGCATCCAAACTGACATTTGTAGCATATTATATTTTTAGAGCATAATTTGCATATATTTCATAGGTATATTTTGATCACTGATCTTTCTGTAAGGTACTGTAACTGCATTAGTTTCTTATTTCACATGGATTTGCTTCTTCACGTTACTATTTGGGCGAAGTAAGGTAACATTGCATTTCCATATCGGTTACATTGCAGAAATCACCCTCAATGCAAGTGTAATTTCAGTAGTTTTTGTTTGATGAAATAAATCATGTATTTTGGTGAAGTTCTAGGTGCAAGAACCCTTTGTTTTTGCAATTTTCTCTCTTGAAATAACCTGCTTTAATTTGATGCTTATACGAGCTGATTGGCCTTTTATTTTTTATTTTTTATTTTATATTCTGGTTTGAATGGAGATGAACTTACTTAGTTGCTGTATGTATATATAAATAAAAAAACTGTAGGTGGAAACTGAAAACATAAATTGCAAATCAAACTGCTTAATAAATAGGAATCATGCATGAAGAGTACTTGAAGCCTAAATGCCATAAAAATTAAATTTAAACAATTCATGAAGAACAATTAATGGAGCCTATTTTTCCATTAAAAACAATGTATGATATAGGAACTATATTTGCCATATATAATTGAAGAATTAGGAAACAACGAAACATTCACTGCATATTTAAAAAAGTAGCTGAGCTAAACTATATCAAATTATGCCGACTGAATACAAATAGAAGGAATTGATCATATCTCACTGAAATTTAATGACACAGATAATCGTAAATTTAGTAACAGAATTCAATGACATGAATCAATTGCAAATCGACAAGTAGGACAGGATTTGTTTCCCTCGGATTCTATCAGCCACTTCTTAATACAACTCTTGTGAAAACAGTGTGTGCATTGCATCCGAGCAACCTTCTCTTTAAATCCAAACAACTCGAGGCACACTGTACACGTGCTACCGCTACCGCCTTCGTCTGTCTCCTCCCACTCTTTCTCCTCCAGCGACCTCTCGACTCTATCCCGCAGCATGAGATGCCCCTCCTCTTCCCCCTTACGTTCTCTCACGTCGACCGTCGACCTCTCGTCATAGATAAGCCTAACCGAGCGTCTGATCGTTGCCTCGATCATAAGCTTCTGCAGCCGGGATAAATCCAGACCGTTCACCGTCTCTCGCACACGGGACGCTATCTCCGGCCCAGAAACAGCATACAGGTCGACCCCAGGAAAAGAAAGCACTTGTCGGGTAGCAGCCTCCAACCTTTTAAGAAATTTGTTCATGCTGGATACTAAAAAATCCGTATTCCTACCTGTAAATGTCCTGTCAGATACAGACGTAAGCGAGCCGTCAGCGGAGCGGAGGAACGTTTGGTAATAAGTATCGAGATGGACGACCAGCTTTATCTGAGGGATTGGCTTCGACGGTCGACATGTAAACAAGCCAAGCAACCTTCGCAGCCGAGGAATTGGGGTAACCGTATCTTCGTCGGCATTGTAAGTAACTGTTGGGGTAAACACTATGACATAAGATTGGCTATCAATTTCATAACCTAGAGACATCTTTAGAATGAGAGAATTATATATGGGGATCAAGTAGAAAGAAGCAGAAAATGAATTTGAAAGATGAAGGCTGGCTTGCTCTTATATATAAGTTTGGGTCACTTGCTGCTTTTAACACTTGATCCTAAAAGGGTAACTGGTTTCGGATCCTAAATAGGAAACCCGATTCGATTTTAAACACGTTTTTTCCCTTCCTTTTTGGATGTTGCCTAATTTGTGTGGGACCCAGAGAGTGCCGATTTCCTAATTAAGCTGTTTCATTCCACTTTCCAAATTAGGACCCTAAACAATTTCCAAAGTATTCAAGAGTTTAATAAAGAAATTCCATTTATTTAATTAATATATGTATGTAAATAATACATTATGAACACCATCAAACTTTAAAATTGCATTAAACGATATTCATTTCCCCCCCCATTTTGCCAAAGTTTGCTTTAGGTTTTCACAAATGCTATTTGAAGTTACCTATAAGGCCATTTAAAAATTACATTAAACTCATCGTCTGGTGGTAGTTTTATAATTTTAGTTTAATGATGTTCAATAAAACTTTACAAGTTAATGATGTTTTACAAAAAGTATCTTTAAGTAAACTGCAAATGTTTAGATCTTAAATCAATTTCCTTTTCTTGAATTTTAATAATTTAGTTTTTGAATTGGTAGAGGTAACATTTGTGAGGTTTATGCAATCTAATAGAAATCAGGACCATTCATGGTGTTTAGTCGATAGTCTCGGTTTAATCTTTGTAATTGGTTTTAAACAAACCAAACTGATTATTTCATCGTGATTCCAGCCAAACTATGTGCACAGCTTAGTTTTTATCGAACAATTCTAGACTAGGTTATTAATGTATTGATTTGGATGCATCTTAGGAGCTCCCTTTTTTTGTTCAAAAAAATTCCAAAGGGTTTAATATATAAAGCTTTATATTTCAAATTATAAAAGAACAAAAGTCGATAAAAGAAGTAATATACAGAGAATCTTTCTTGTGAGCTTCATTTTGGAGAGAAAAATTGCAGTGAAAGATGATGTAACGGTGTTTGCCTATTTTTATTTTATAATGGATATGCATTAAATCAATTCGTTCTTTCCAGCAAACTTGTCTCCCTAAATAATTATTCTTATTCTTAGAGGATGGGAAGAACATTATTCGTATGGATTCGACCCAAAACTTGCACAACAATAGATATCAAGAAACATCAATATCAAAATCAAAACACCAATTTTATTCTTCCTTCGGCTAGAGTTGCCAGCGACATTCCTCTGGGTTTTGAATCGGTCACAAGGCAACCGAATATAAAAACATTATTTCAGACACAATCGAATCTCACTAATAAGAAGATAATAAGTCATCGGTTCTGGAATAGCCGGATATTACAAGCAATTAACAATTTATCAGCCCAGGAACAGCCGGCTATTACAAGCAATCAACAATAGGTGCATCATATCCAAACCAATCCATCTCATCGATTTGAGGCGTGCAAATAACATATCTATGGTTGTTGAGATACACATTTGTAGTCTCCTAGCCTATAAAGCCTAAAGACAATGTATGGTCCAGGACTCGATATCTGACTTACCCGCTCTATGAGCCTTAGGCTATGACCTGATCGTCGGCCTTTCCTGCACAGCCTGTCCTTGGGGTTTCAAGTGCAAGACTGGATCTCTGATCACTTGATTCGATCACAGAAATTAAGCTCCTGAATCGATTGTTGATGCTTCAGCAGACCGAGCACAAGCCGATCACCTTGCTTTAGACGAGATAGGATACGAACTCACCAAAATGTGAACGCAAGATAGGACATCTGAATTGTTCATAGATGTGGTTCCAGACCAGATCCTATCATTGGTGTCCTCGGCTATACCTACGCCGGTGTCATCAGCCATGGAGAAGGTAGCTAGCGCCGGCTCTAGGGCCGCGAATAGTCTCATCTAATGGCTCAAGTAATAGATCCGAGACGAAAGAGGCATTACAAGTCGACGAGGGTTGGGCGTTGATTGGTTGCGAAAAGTGTTTCAATATGTTTTGTAAATAACCGCAATCAAGACAGTGTCGCAAATAGTTAGCCGCAATGAGTACGGGTCGTTTGCAGGGAAACGATGAATTTCTTATCTTATTTTAGACGAGTGGATAAAAAAGAGGAGAGAATGTTGTCGTTTCTATTAAGAATGAATGAAAAGTTTATAATAAAAAGGCTTGTAGGGTTTATAGGACTTAATAGTTAATGGATTAAATAAAAAAATATAATTCTTTTTATCTTTTAATTGTTTAATACTAGAGAGATAGAGATGAATGTGGATTAGGGTTCTTGGAGGGAATTAGGGTTCCACACAACTGCCCCTTGTCCTTCCATTGATCTCTATTTATCTCAAACCTTAACAAAACAAGTATTAACGAATCTCAAATCGTGGTCGTGACTATCATTAATTGATAGCGTGCCCGATAAGAGGGTTAACATTTATTTTGCTAAAATTTAAACATTAAAACGTTAAAAGAAATTACGGGATTTTTCATCCATTATTCTATCCTATCCTACAAATCCTAGCAAGCAAGAATTTACCCGCTCATGAATATTAGCATAGTAAAAGAGATATGAAAGATGAATAGAACCATATTTAAAATCAGAAAGTAATGCTGAATGTAATGCTGAAAGTAATGCGGGAAAATAACGCGGAAAGTAATGCAGAAAAGTAATGCGGAAAGTAAATACGAAAAGAATTAAAACAAAGAACTACCTTTATTGATCAACTATAGCATTATAAAAATTTTCCTTAAAAAGATAGGTTACAAGAACCATAGTTTTGCTTGTAGATCTCTCTCTTGAATTGAAATTTTGAATTTGGAATATTGAATGCCTTTGATAGACAGCTCTCGGTCCTTTATATAGTCTCTAAAATTCGAAACCCTAGATGCCATATTAGAGTAGGTGAGATTACGATCAAGATCTTAAAATCTCATATCCTACGGCCCATAACCGACTACGGAACCGCCGCTCAAACCCCATCTTGACAACGGATCCGCCGCCCCTTTATGGGTTTCTGACTAGGGGTTTTTTCAAGCTTTTTCTATCGATATTTGGAGATCCTCTTGATACAAAGATTATGAAAATATTGCTCTTAGTCTCTGACGTTGCTAGATTTCTCGATTTACTTCTAATATTTGGCAGATTCGGTTTGATACTTCGATTTGATATGGATCTCCTACTTAGATTTCAAACATGAGTTAATTTTATTATAATATCTGTATAATATCTCAAATCAAATTGTTAGTAGCATTTATTTTATTTGAGATATTATTCTAACCATTTATATGATATGAAATCTTAAGAATATTGATTAGGAATATTTGATATGATATGTGTATATGAATATTTTATTTAAATATTATATATATATATTTTCCTTAATTATATAAATTATAAATGAAAAAACATATGATAATAATCTTTTTACAAATAAACCCACATATGTTCTTTATTTACAATTAACACCTTTTAGTAGTTAATTATAGTAGGGAAAATATCTATACAAATGTGCAATATTTTTGACTAATCAAATACCCCCAAACTTATCTTTGATCGTCCCGAGTAAACTATTTATTACAAAAAAGAAAAACCTAGAACACTTTCGTAGGCAACACGATTGCACTTAGCTCGTGCAACAAGCTTTTAAACCTCTTGGTGTCCCCAGTAGGAGGTGTGTTGTCTTCTGAGGGTTTTTAGCGGATACACCCACAAAATCCCAAAATAAAAGAAAGAAGATAAAAATTACATGCAAAGATAAGAACATATAAAAAAAAGAAAAACTTGAAAAGAAAAGTTTCAAACCACACCATCTTTTTAGTTGTCATGCACTCTATCTTAATGATCTTGAAAAGATTTCGGAAATCACATCATCCCTCAATAAAATATCGTCTTTAGTCTTCCTCCCTATCTCTCCTCCAAATATCGATCATATACCCCTACGTGTGTGTAAAAGACATCCATATACTTCGAGAATTTAATTCAAACTATCATACCCTTTGTCCATATTCCTCAGTACTTTTTAGTCGCTGATGTTTTGGATGGATTTACTCACACATTTTCATGCGACCGTTAATAATTCTTGAGATAATTACTGAATGTGCTCACTTATTAAGGCGTAATTAGCAATATCCTAGTCTTGCAACATTTAAGGCTTAGCAGTGACTCCCAAACCAGTTGGTCTAAGGCACTAGGTGATAAGGCACCCTCGCTATATTTTTTATGCCGCCTTAAGTAATTACAAAACTAGTATTCATTTTTCTTCACCATTTATATTTTTTATGTTATTTTTTTCTTCATACTAAGGCTTCTAGACAAGAGAATTTTAATGTATCCTCTACTATCCTAAATTTCAAGATGTGTGCAAGTGCATATAGTAGGGTATCGACATTCAGATGTTTGGAATCAAGAATAGGGACTATTTTTCAGAAAACTTGTTTGCAGCCATGTCCTCACTGATATTATCCTGTAAGCTCAAAACCTGAAGACTAGAAGGAACAGTTCAATAAGATGGTATAAAGAAGAGGTCAAGAGTGAACGACAGTAAAATCCTCTCCCAAACTTGTTCTTGGCTCACAATCGTGCAAAAATTTCCTTTCATTCAAAAGCCATTTAAAATATTTTTCTTCTTCCCCCCAACTTGAGTAAAACAGTGTTTTCATTACTAAGTATTGAAATTCAACATAAGAAAAGGGTAAATATTATCGGTCTACACAAAACTTTACAAAGACCAAAAGTTAAAACTAATTATTCAAATATTTTATCAAGGTAAGACCATGGTTGGTAGAAGATCATGAAATGGATGTACATGCAGAAGACTCGAGACTGTATAAGAATGAAGATTGTATCATATCTCGAGTAGAAAAAACAGAAATAAGAGTATCGATAAGAGATGAAGTGAGGGTTAGGTAAGATATGTAATCGGAAGGTTTTACGTCTCGGTTGGTAGAGACGAAAAAGTGAGTGTGAACGAAAATTGTTAGTGTTATATGCTCTACAGGCTATTATTGTATCATAATGGTTTGTATATTACAAAATGGAAGCTTGGGATATACACGTATATAGTAACAGTCTTGCTCAAAATGGTAGTATGCTACCTGTTTTGTTTCTACCTCAATATGTGCATGCGTTACTTTTAGCATATCGTTTATACATATTGGTAGAGTCCTTAGAATATTTGCTTGATTACCAGCGTTGTGATGGCAGTCACACTAGTGGGGGCTGTGTAGTCTTTAAGCTCATCCTATACAGGTCCCTAGTCGTAGGATTATTGAAACGGGGCATCGATACTCCAGAGTAGACTAGTGTATACGTTTCTCATCCCAGCAGGGGAGATGGTCTGTCCCACAGCCATTAATACGCCGTATTGGAGATAGTATGTAGGTGCTCATTGGGTTATGAGTACACTGGACAGGACTCGTAGGGAGATGCTGGTGGGTGTTATAACTATCGTCGGGTAGCAGTTCCCAGGTGACATGAGTACAGCTTAATCCGTCGACTTGACACTGTTATTTCGTCTCGAGTGTGTTCCCACTATTCTTAGATTACTACCGTACCATGACTTAAAGGAGTCATGCAAATAAGTAGTAGTTGGGTGCAGTCCCGAAGCACTTGGAGGCAGTGGCGGTTAGATAGGATTCGTCTCTTCCGGTATTATGGGTTGATATCGCGCTGTGTTTGGAAAGCTATTACACAAAGTCCTTGGCCAAGGCAAGCGAGATTTACTGGTAGGTACATCAGTAGTTTCTTGGGGTGTTTGGTCTACACTCCGACACGACTTATTGCGCTATTAGGGGTCTGACGATTACCGTCCCGTAGGCCCGATATGCGATACTCTTAGACGAAAAGACCGGATTGTACGGAGATTAGGCTCAGTAGGAGTTCAGATGAGTTTGCTTATCGGCCTTCTTATCGACAGATACATGGGTAGCTATTACGTGAAACTAGTACCGCTGACGTGCTTGTGGTTAAACCCACTGTCAGCATAGTGTCGAGTCTTTAGAGTCCCACACAAAGGGTTTCCCTGCATCGGGCAAAAGATGTAGAGGCCTGTTCACCGCCGAAAATGGGGACGAACCGGGATGGATCGTTCTGCCTGAATTTGGGGGCAGAAGCTATTTGGATTTATCCGTCCACCTTTCCAAAAATACCAAGTTGATTTATGGCACCGTATATCGGAGGTTTGGACGGATATGGCCGTTGTAGCAGACTTCTTCAGATTCCCCCTCATTTATGGGGGGTTTTTGATTGTGGGGACGCTCTTTCCTGCAGGCGCAAGCTGTTAGTTATATGTATGCCCTAGAGGCCATTACTGTACATTGGATGTATATTGTAGTGGATGCTGGGACATATATAGGGAGGACTTTCTTGCTCGACATGATAGTATGCTATCTGGTTGACCTTTACCTTAACGTGTACACTGATTGTCTCTCTGTTACATGTTGGTAAAGCCCTTAGGATGTGTACCTGACTACCTGGACTATGATGCGGATCATACTAGTGGGGACATAGTAGTCTATAAGTACATCCTTCAAAGTCCCTAATCGTGGGTGTATCGAGACGGGGCATCGATATACCAGAGTAGACTAGCGTGTACCTTCTCGACCCATACAGATGGGCGATGGATGATCCCATATCCATCAGTGTTTGACATCAGAGATGATATACGGGTGCTCAGTAGAGACTGGGTACACTGGACGGACTCGCCGAGAACTCCCAGATGGTATTATACCCCACGTCAGATGGCAGTTCTCTGGTGACACTGGTACAGAGTAGTCTGTTGACCCGAGATCGTCATAGAGTCTTGTGTGGTTCCCACTGTGCTTTGATTTCCATCTTACCACGTCCAAGAGGGCGTGCAAAACAGTGGTTTTTGGGTACAGTCCCGAGTCACATGGAGGCAATGAGCGATAGGAGGGGATTCGTCTCTCCTGGTATAGGGAGTTGATGTTGCGCTGTGTTTGATTGGCTATAACAGGAAATCCCTGGCCAGGGTTGCCGAGATTTACTGGTAAGTGTTACTAGTAGTTTTTCGAATTGTTATAGACCTCATATCGACACGACTTATCGAGCTATTGGGGTCTGACGTTTACCACCCCTAGGCTAGATATGCGACATATCAGACGATCAGACCGGACTGTACGGTAGTGTTACTGGTTGGATTCACTGGAGTGTGAGCGGGCTTGCTCGTCGATCTTCAGATTGCTCAATACCCGGGTGGCCGTTACGTTTAGCAGACCGCTTGCGGCTTGTGGATGTTTGATATGATCATCATCCGCTGCCGGCGTATTGACGAGTCTTTAGAGTCCTACACAGAGGTTTCCTGGCTCAAGCGAAACGAAATAGGAGCGCATATGAGATATGTGCGGGACCGAGAATGATGCCAGTATGTGATACTGTATTCGATTCTCGCGATTTGTGACATTGATCGGTTATATGCGATATAGCCGGGTTATCGGATCAAATGTTGATTCGATAAGTTGTTACTGTTGATATTAGTCGGTTATATGCGATATGACCGGATCATTAAATCAAGTGTTGATTTAATGATTTAATGCATAATTATATATTTGATATATTACTTTGCATTAACTAGTATCGGTTCACTTTAAATGGATTTTCTCACTTCGTTGTACAAGTTGTATATGTGATATACTTTTTGTACAAATGTTTATATCATGTTTGATGATACATGCTTCTTTGGTTAAGTGTATAGAATTGAACCATGGTTACCTTAATGATTAGGGTTTTGCTTTTTCATTTTAATCATTTATTTATTCATTTTGGATATTGATAAAAGCATAAAAGAAAAGCAAAATGGTTTCTTTATTTTATTTTCTTTCATGAAGCTTTTTGAAGCTTCATGAAGCTTTGACCAAAGTGACCACTTTGTCTTCATCTTTAACCCTAACCATTAATCTAACCTTAGTTAATTCTCTACACTTGACCATGGTTGATTATGATAAGTATTCTTTTATTTTCTATTTTCTAAATAACTTATCATATCATTATCTTCTTCTTCTTCATCTTCAACCTTGAGGAAAGCTTTCTACCAACAATGGTGGAATGTGAAAATGAGTGAGAAATCCAATTCTAAAGTGAACTCACTTCCTATTTCTTCATCCTCTACCTCTTGCCAAGTAGTAGAGTGTGTTTTCTTCACAAGTTTCTTGACTTGGTGAAGTCGGAGCTTGATTTAGCGATGCCTCGACGTAGATCATCTTCGGCATGGACATCGACGACCTAGCTCGCCATTTCTCCGACGAAGCCGACGCTAGAGCCCGGGAATTTATTTGGACAGCGAGGGGTCTTCGTTGCGGAGCTATGGAGGTGGAGCACCGGATCTACAAAGGTTGTATTTCCGTATTCTCTTAGTAAAGTAGTTTACTAGTTGCTTTTTCGCCTAGACATCTAGCTAACGATCCGTATTAGGGTTTCTCGGCACCGTTAAATTTTAAAAGTGGCATGATCGATGCCTTGTGAGACCTCCTTAGGGTGCCTAGGAACCTTTCACTGGTATCAGAGCCTAGCTAGAGCCTTAGGCGAAGTCCCGACGGAGTTAGAAGTCCGATCGACCCAAAACCCCGACTTGAAAAATGCTCTCTGGACAATTCTGTAAATTGTGGATTTTTTGGAATTAAAAATATGCAGAGAAATGTGCAGGAAATTCTAAGAAAAACTGGAGAAAACGACAACCTAATTCAACAGTACGGCCGCGGAACCGCGGCGTTGACCCCCCTTTTGCGGCGGTTCCGCGGCCGTCTGTGATGATCAAGATGTGTGTTTTCTTCAGTTGTTTCTGTTGGTGTTTCTTGTGTGTTCTGGATGTTTTTAATATTTATTCCAGAGTTGTATTTTCTGGGTTGTATTGGGGACTCGGTGTATTCGATCGGACTGTCTAATTTTTGTCGGTGTGCTTTTCCGGGTATTTTTAGAATATGTTAAAAAGTTCGACCGGATATAAATACCCAATTTTTCCCCTGTCGGGAAATTTCCAAGTGTTGGATTTTTCCGTAGTTTAACGACGTTCTAAGTAGTGCAAGTAACGCGATGGACCCTCTAGAAGACAACAAACCTTAACTCGATTATGTGACTGTCTTGAACTGCCCTTTGAACCTTCGGGTTTGGGGCAGTACGGCGTGCCACATGTGAGGCGTTGGCTTGACCCTTCTACGGCTGGACCGTCGGTACCGAGGCACGAACTGAATGTTGTTAGACTTATTTCATGTGTTGATCCGTATCGGGAAAAATTGGGTGTTCGATTGTTCGATCGGAAAGTTTGACATTTTCTATTTATCCGGAATGGGATAAAATAATTGGAATTCACAAGAAGTTATGAGATAACTGAATGAATGTTATAAACACAGCACTTTAGTCTCACTTGATCGGTTGCCACGGAATTTTGATGTGATCAAAAGTCCGTCGCAATCACGTAGTGTACGCGGATACTCGCCGGGTAAACTTAATAGACAGCCTCACTCCATAGCCCCGACCAAGTGACTGTAGGAGAACCCCGTCGCCGAAAGCATCCGTTCGGGTGCTCGCGGTAGCGGTGTTCCGCCTTGGTGCACTTCGTCGACGGTATCGGGGGTGCAGCCGTCTACTGAAGTTTGCGACGAGCATTCGATTAGGATGTCGGGAATCTTGTTGAATTACCCGACTTGGTATTGAAAAGTGTTTTCGATTTTGAGACTAAAATGCGGGGTTTATAATTGTTAGGCATGCGATGTCTAAGGAATTCATTTGATTAGGCATGCGATGTCTATGGAGGCTGCGGATTCCAACTGTTGTAGTTTTACACTTTCTTTTCTGTGACCGTAAGTGTAATATGTGATATCGCCGGTTTCGTTGCTATATGTCAACGACAATTGGGATGGACATATTTACTTACGTTGATGACATGTGATGTTATGTGTTGCTGGATATGTTATATTGGATCGTCGTGTTTGAATAGCCGGGGTTTTTTATGTGAGATGAGTGTTTTTCATTTTCATTCATGTAAAAACTTGTATGTAATATTCTTTTATTGGGGCACTTCCAGGTTGCGGAAGTTGTCACCGTTTGTATATTATTTACTTTTCCGCACTAGGGTAGACCCAAGGAGGAGAGCACAAGTAACCGGGTTCTGGAGTCTAGTGGGAGACCAACTCGAGGAGTCGAGTCCGGGTCTCCTAACTCTAGAATTGGTAGGGTTGCTTGCCGCTCTCGTAGGGGTCTAGGGGTGTGGGTTTGGCTATTCATCGCGACCGTGGAATCCGTGTTTTATACTGGCTCGTATTGAAAACACGGACGTCCTAGTATATCCAATATTTCATATGATTCTTCTGCTGCGATATCTGTGATGTGGTCATGTGATGTTCTGTGATAGATACAGTATATAGTATATATGATATATTATATAGGCGTTACTTATGTTTTACACCCGCGCTAGCCCTGCCCCGCTCTGTCGTTAGTTACCTAACCTAACGGTGCACGAGGGGACATCGAGGCGAATGCGGATGGCATAAGTGTACGTCGTATTTATCTGTGATGTTTAGGTACTTAAATGATGGGACTTCATTAATGTGATTAATGAAATAAAAGAAACCTAAGATGTTGTAGAATCGAATTTCAAAATAAAACAGGTAGCTACAGTTCTTGCTTTGCACAGAGGTATATGTGATATATCCTGCACCTTATTCGATAGGGAAAGGACCGAGATCCCTTCACCGGGAGTGACTCCTTTAGCAATAACTGGCAGATGCTACACACTCGGTTTGTCTTTTGATTGCTTTTAAGTGTTTTTGCTTTGCACAGTGATATATATGATATATCCCGCACCTCATTCGACGAGGAAAGGACCGACGATCCCTTCACCGGGAGTGACTCCTTTAGCAAAACTAGAAAAGCCTCAAAAGCACTCCATTTCAAAATTCATTCGATCCTAAAACGATATCAAGTTCATTACGCAATAGGTTTTCAGAAAAACCTGTCGTAGCCCTCCGTCATTTCAGAAATGTGCTGGTTAGTATTCGTGCTGCGTTTGTTGACCTTGTCAAGGCGCAGTGTGCGGTAGCTGATTAGTGCTTATCTGCATAAGCATATGATGTGATTGATTTAGGGTAGTCGTGCGACCTTGTTGACCTCTGTCAAGGGTCGTGCGGGTGGGTTTACTTCAATCAGGAAATGACGGGTTGAACTTGACTAGCAGCCTATGGTTTGTTGACCTCTGTCAAGGTCATAGGACGCTAGGGGCAAAATATTATCGGGAATTTCAAGTGTTGAAATTTGCAATGAGATTGCATACCTTCTATGAGATAGTTGGATCCCGATACCCGCTGCGAGTAAGAGTTACTCCTGGGAGAGTTTTATACATTACAATTAGCCGATCAAGTAGGTGTCTAGAAAGGTGTCAACGGGGTTACGCCTCTGGGAAAACGAGGTTTACATTAATTAGGTTCGTGCGAAAGCACGGGGGACCTCCCTCAAAGTACCGACACTGGCCCGGCTGAAAGATTGGCGAACTTGTAGTGTGTAATTAATCCCGGCTAGTCTTTCCTTTTAGGGTTTGAAGGAAGATTTGATAAAAAGCAGTGGGAGCCATCCTGATTAGATAAAACAATAACCAATCTATTCTTGCAAGAGCGCACGCTGAGTGTTTTCTTCTCTCTCTCTCCTGGTAGCGACCATATCACGCCTTAATCAAGATAATAATACGGATCTTTGACCGAACCCGCTTGTTATACTGAGCTGGGGAACGTTGGTCCTGCTCCAACTTATAATTGTTATAAGACAGAGCAGGAAATTAGGGATTACCAGAATTCCCGTGCCGCCCAAACGAAGAGAGTGCATGCTAATGCATCATCTTCGGGTGTGTTCATTACAAAGAACTGTTTCTCTGTATTCTCTACGTACTGGGTATGTGATACCAGATCAGGATCCCAGATATGTAATCTGTTACATAGGGCTACAGAAAGGTAGAGAACTGAGAACGGGTGATAAGTTTCATGAGGCAGAAAACGGGGCAAGTATTGCAGCCAAGTCTGTTGGTCACTGTCACCCTGTATTCCAAATACATTGATCCTGAACGAATGTTATTAGATACCTAACCTGATATACAAAATTATATCAATCTCTTTATTAGTAAAGAAACGATAAAGTTTTGTATTGTTGGATAATGTTTTGAACATTTCCTATATCAAAAGTTGATCGGTTCAGGCACGTTATCTAAAAGCATTGATGTTCTAAATCAAACTACAGTTCTTTAGTATACTGAACACACAAAAGAGGAAGAATTCAGAAATGAACAAATCCTTCTTGAGGCATTGTAGACTAGGTCATATCAATGCGACCCGACTAGCTGAAGTTACATGAAGATGCATATTTAAATCAGTTTGAATTTACATCTTATGAAACTTGCGAGTCATGTCACAGAGATAAGATGACCATAGCTCTGTTTACTGGAAACAGAGAAAGAGTTAGTGAACTCTTGGGATGATACATGATGATGTATGTAAGGTCTCCTGTCTACACATGCCAGGACTGGTTCTTTATACTTCATTACATTCTCTGATGATCTTTCGAGATTCAGACCTATGTTCCTGTTGAAACACAAGTCCGAACCTTTTGAGATATTCACAGAATATAAGTTAGAAGTAGAGAACCAAAATACGGGTATAAGTATTACGTCCTATGATGAGATCAGGGAGGAGAATACTTGAGCACGGAAATCCTGGGTTATTCTAAAGGAGAATGAGATTCTCTCTCAGCATTACTCCTCCGTATACACCATAGCACGATGGTATATCGGGGCGGAGCAATAACACCCTATGTGATATGGTGTGCTCTATGATGAGTACTACTGAGTTACCTTTTTCCTTTTTGGGAGTTATGCACTTGAGAAGCTGCATACCTATTGAATAGGGTTCAAATCAAATCAGTTGCCTACCGCTTCATATGTGATATGGAAAGGGAAGAGCCCATATCTTAAGATGGTTAAGATTTGGGGTTGTCTGGCCTATGTCTAAAAACAAAATCCGGACAAGCTCGAGGCAAGATCTGTTATGTAGAACTGGAAATGTTCCAGCTATACAAACTGCAGCTGATGATTTGAAAGAACCAAAGGATTCAATAGTTACCAACGAACCTCAGCCTCTCCGCCGATCTAGTAGGGTTCCTCACCCACCTGAGAGATATTTCGGTTTCTCTATGACAGTGGGAGCGAGGTATGCATCATGAGATGATGACCCAACTAGTTTCGAGCTGGCCATCAGGAGTAAGATTCTATAAGAATGGCTGGATGCTTAGTGATCTGAGATGGAATCCTTATACACCAACAGAGTATGGACTTTGGTTGCTATATCTGAAGGGTTAAATCCCCATCAGGAGCAAGTATATCTTGAGAAGATTACTTGGTGTAGATGGAAAAGTTGAGACTTTCAAAGCTAGACTTGTTAAAGGTCTTCGTCATTGACCAGGCGTGGATAATGATGAAACCTTTTTTCAGTATCTATGCTTAAGTCTATCCAGATCCTACTTGTCACGGCTACATACCATGACTGCGATATCTGGTGGTTGGGTGTCTTGACTGCTTTTCTAAATGATGATTTAGAAGAGAGCGTCTATAAGTACACAGCCAGAGGGCTTTTTAGACAGTGGGAGCAGCGGAAACGTGTGCAAGATGCTTTATTTGATAAAGCAGGCATCGCGGAGTTGGAACATCTGTTTTGATGAATTAGTCAAAGAAGTTGACATCATCAAAATGGTAGATGAACCTTGTATAAACAAAAAGGTAGTAGGGAGTATGGTGACGATCCTCGTAGAGTACGTGGATGACATACTCTTGATAAGAAAAGAGTTTCTTATGCTACGCTCGGTCAATCTCCGCTTATCACTAGGATTCTCCATATAGGATCAAAGTGATACCTCCTAAATCCTGGGTTTTGGATCTATGAGATAGATCTAAATAGATGTTAGGATACTCACTAGTTGTAGTGAGATGGTATCAGTTGATCCTGGGGAAGATCACTGGAAGTGTTCCAGGGTGATAAAGACGACTGAATGTCAGTCACAGGCATTGTCTATACCCTCAGTAAAGGGACGGTATGTTGGAAGAGTTCCAAGCTAGATACCGTGACATACTAGACGATAAAGGCTGGATACATCGCTACTTAAGATGCTACCAAAGAGGCTGTTTGGGTGTATATTGGTTCATGAGATGAACTATGTTCCTCCCATTGTGTGACAATGGAGTTGTGGCTTATGCCAAGGAACGCCGGTCCCATCAGTGATCCAGACATATTCTAAGGCAGTATCACTTGATCATGGAGATGGTTGATCTCCAGGGAGATCGAGGTTAGGAGAGTAGATTCAGATGACAACACAGCGGATCCACTCACAAAGGCCTGTTCCCAGAGAGAGACTTTTATGGGATGGTTGAGTATGAGATACTACAACCACTGCTACAGATGGCCCTAGTGCAAGTGGGAGATTGTTAGTTATATGTATGCCCTAGAGGCCATTACTGTACATTGGATGTATATTGTAGTGGATGCTGGGACATATATAGGGAGGACTTTCTTGCTCGACATGATAGTATGCTATCTGGTTGACCTTTACCTTAACGTGTACACTGATTGTCTCTCTGTTACATGTTGGTAAAGCCCTTAGGATGTGTACCTGACTACCTGGACTATGATGCGGATCATACTAGTGGGGACATGGTAGTCTATAAGTACATCCTTCAAAGTCCCTAATCGTGGGTGTATCGAGACGGGGCATCGATATACCAGAGTAGACTAGCGTGTACCTTCTCGACCCATACAGATGGGCGATGGATGATCCCATATCCATCGGTGTTTGACATCAGAGATGATATACAGGTGCTCAGTAGAGACTGGGTACACTGGACGGACTCGCCGAGAACTCCCAGATGGTATTATACCTCACGTCAGATGACAGTTCTCTGGTGACACTGGTACAGATTAGTCTGTTGACCCGAGATCGTCATAGAGTCTTGTGTGGTTCCCACTGTGCTTTGATTTCCATCTTACCACGTCCAAGAGGGCGTGCAAAACGGTGGTTTTTGGGTACAGTCCCGAGTCACATGGAGGCAATGAGCGATAGGAGGGAATTCGTCTCTCCTGGTATAGGGAGTTGATGTTGCGCTGTGTTTGATTGGCTAAAACAGGAAATCCCTGGCCAGGGTTGCCGAGATTTACTGGTAAGTGTTACCAGTAGTTTCTTGAATTGTTATAGACCTCATATCGACACGACTTATCGAGCTATTGGGGTCTGACGTTTACCACCCCTAGGCGAGATATGTGACATATCAGACGATCAGACCGGACTGTACGGTAGTGTTACTGGTTGGATTCACTGGAGTGTGAGCGGGCTTGCTCGTCGATCTTCAGATCGCTCAATACCCGGATGGCCGTTACGTTTAGCAGACCGCTTGCGGCTTGTGGATGTTTGATATGATCATTATCCGCTGCCGGCGTATTGACGAGTCTTTAGAGTCCTACACAGAGGTTTCCTGGCTCAAGCGAAACGAAATAGGAGCGCATATGAGATATGTGCGGGACCGAGAATGATGCCAGTATGTGATACTGTATTCGATTCTCGCGATTTATGACATTGATCGGTTATATGCGATATAGCCGGGTTATCGGATCAAGTGTTGATTCGATAAGTTGTTACTGTTGATATTAGTCGGTTATATGCGATATGACCGGATCATTAAATCAAGTGTTGATTTAATGATTTAATGCATAATTATATATTTGATATATTACTTTGCATTAACTAGTATCGGTTCACTTTAAATGGATTTTCTCACTTCATTGTACAAGTTGTATATGTGATATACTTTTTGTACAAATGTTTGTATCATGTTTGATGATACATGCTTCTTTGGTTAAGTGTATAGAATTGAACCATGGTTACCTTAATGATTAGGGTTTTGCTTTTTCATTTTAATCATTTGTTTATTCATTTTGGATATTGATAAAAGCAGAAAAGAAAAGCAAAATGGTTTCTTTATTTTATTTTCTTTCATGAAGCTTTTTGAAGCTTCATGAAGCTTTGACCAATGTGACCACTTTGTCTTCATCTTTAACCCTAACCATTAATCTAACCTTAGTTAATTCTCTACACTTGACCATGGTTGATTATGATAAGTATTCTTTTATTTTCTATTTTCTAAATAACTTATCATATCATTATCTTCTTCTTCTTCATCTTCAACCTTGAAGAAAGCTTTCTACCAACAATGGTGGAATGTGAAAATGAGTGAGAAATCCAATTCTAAAGTGAACCCACTTCCTATTTTTTCATCCTCTACCTCTTGCCAAGTAGTAGAGTGTGTTTTCTTCACAAGTTTCTTGACTTGGTGAAGTCGGAGCTTGATTTAGCGATGCCTCGACGTAGATCATCTTCGGCATGGACATCGACGACCTAGCTCGCCATTTCTCCGACGAAGCCGACGCTAGAGCCCGGGAATTTATTTGGACAGCGAGGGGTCTTCGTTGCGGAGCTATGGAGGTGGAGCACCGGATCTACAAAGGTTGTATTTCCGTATTCTCTTAGTAAAGTAGTTTACTAGTTGCTTTTTCGCCTAGACATCTAGCTAACGATCCGTATTAGGGTTTCTCGGCACCGTTAAATTTTAAAAGTGGCATGATCGATGCCTTGTGAGACCTCCTTAGGGTGCCTAGGAACCTTTCACAAGCTGGCCGCGGTTCCGCGGCCAAGTGGGAGGATCATGGTCTGCATTTTCTTGGGCTTGGTCTGCTGCATTTTGGCTACTTTTTTCTTTACTTTTTTTCTTCATAATACCATCGGGTTCTCTTCCAGATTTTCACAGTGATTAATTGTAGTAGACTTTTACCGTTACTTCGTGACGAAGTCTTGAACTTTGCGCTGCATTATATTTTGTGAACTGATCTTCGTGTAGGCTTTATCAAGATTCTCTGTTTGTTGGTCGAAGTCTCACTTTTGTATCGTCTTTTGTCTTTTTCACTGTTTTTATTCCAAGAACCTGTAACTTGCAACTAAGTAGCAGACATGAGTCAAAAGCCCCTGTTTATTTGTAAAATGACTAGGAATGGGGAATATAATAATGCAATATTATGATATGAACACAAGCCCCTGCAGTTAATTATGTTACCGCATCGCGATAACCACTTTCTTCTGCTCCGGAAGTTCACTTCGTGTCATGTGTGTTTTTATTTGTTTTGGTTGCCCGTGGATTGTATACGGAGACTAATTTATGTTGTCTCCCGTAGGGCGTGGATTAGTTCAAATCCGTATATCTTAGATTTGGGGTTTTTATTTAAGGACCGTTAATTAATTTTGAGATTAAGATCGACTTAAATATATGTGAGCATTTGTGGCTCGATTTGTTTTTGTTAAGGATACATTAGTCCAATTTGAGACTAAGATCGACTTAACGAGATTTCAGGATTATTTTTATTTAGGATCCAACAAAAGAGCGTTTGGGATCTATTGTTTTAGTTTAAGGACGTTTCGGTCCGCTATCGCCATTTTGGAGGCGAATATTAGTTTAAGAACATTTTAGTCCACTATCGCCATTTTGGAGGCGAATATTAGTTTAGGGACATTTCGGTCCTCTATCGCCATTTTGGAGGTGAATATTAGTTTAGGGACATTTCGGTCCACTATCGCCAATTTGGAGGCGAATATTAGTTTAGAGACGTTTAGGGACATTTCGGTTCTATATCGCCATTTTGGAGGCGAATATTAGTTTAGGGACATTTCGGCCCATTATCGCCATTTTGGAGGCGAATATTAGTTTAGGGACATTTCGGTCCTTTGTCCATCTTGCGCGCACGTGTATTTGTTATGTGATGGAGTGAATAATGGTGATATAGAATGCACCCAGTTTGGGGTGCGGTCTGATTTGAGGTGTGCACGTCAATTTGGAAATGCACCAAAGAGTTGTTGGTTGTCGGGACCCGCCACCTCTTTGAAAACGTTGAAGAATTACAACGACATATATCAGAGGTGTGGAGAGATGTACCCTTAAACCAAATCCCGTATTTGAGAGGAAAAGGGGCTGTTGTAGACCTAAGAAATGTTAGTCATGTTTGAGACTAAAATTATCTTAGGAGATATAATATGAATATCATTTGAGATATCATCAATGGGAGACCGCTAGTCATTTTTGAGATTGAGGTCAGCTTGGGAAAAAACATGAGCAATATGGGCTCGGTTGTTTTAGTATAAAAGATGTCTAATCTCAGAAAACTTAGACAATTCGGGCTAAGATTGAGTCTCCAACAGTGCTAAGCACTGAGGAATACAGTGCTCACGTGCGTTTCACGTGGGCACTGGATTAGTGTTAAACACTAGAGTTTTATGGCGCTCACGTGACACACGTGAGGCACCCCAAATATGGGCACTGGACTAGTGTTAAACACTAGAGTTTTATGGCGCTCACGTGAGACACGTGAAACACCCCAAATATGGGCACTGGACTAGTGTTAAACACTAGTGTTTTTATGGCGCTCATGTGACACACGTGAGGCACCCCAAATATGGGCACTGGACTAGTGTTAAACACTAGAGTTTTATGGCGCTCACGTGACACACGTGAGGCACCCCAAATATGGGCGTTGGATTTTGGGTTTTATCTCCCCCTTTTTTATAAATGCTAAGCACTTGGCTAGAGTTCTCGTGCAAAGCACATGGGTGTCCCTTTTTCCTTTATTGATGCTGGAGTACTGTAGTTTCCTCTTTCTTTTATTTGTTTTCCTCTTAAACAAATCACGTGGGAAACACGTGATGAAGTTTTGGTTATTTTCCTTGTTCGTTTGAAGCATTCACGTGGGAAATACGTGAGGCTTCGAAATAGTGCTAAGCACCAACGATTTGGCCTTGGAGATCTTGGATCACTGTTTTTTTATTGAAGAACTAAGTTCTTAATATAGGGTTAAACCCTAATCTTTAGGGAATTAAATTCCTATGTGTTCCCATTCTTCTTCTTTACTTTTTTTTTATGTAACTTAGTTCTTTTCCCCTAGGTTTTGAATCTTGCAGAGCAAAATCTTCCCGATGAGAATTAAATTCTCAACTTGTGGGGAGATTTTCTTCTGCATATCTCAACCAGAGGAAAGAACCGAGTTCTTATATGAAGGGTTAAACCCTCAGAGAGGCAAAGAATAGGTGTTTTCTTTTTACCTAGTGTTTCAAGAAAGCAAGTCTTTTCTTTGAGAATTAAATTCTCTCGTTCCTCAAAAGCTCACTATATATTCTTTTTTAAGCCTCTGGGGAGTTCTCTCTCTCTCTCTCTCTGCGTCTGTGTCTCCCTGAGACTTGAAGTCTCGGGTTCTTTATATAGTGGAGAGAAGTTTGTTTAATTCTGAGAAAATCTCTCATCGATAGATCCCAATTGATTTAATTGGTCTCAGAATTAATTTGGGGAATTTTACCCACCGTTGGATCTTTGATCCAAGAACTTCTGTCATTTTTATTTACAGAAGATATTGTTCTTGTTTTTAACAAGATTGGTGATATTCTCTCATATACAGAATAAAATTCTATCAATCGGTGACATTTTAATCACCATTGGATTTTTAATCCAAGGGTGCTCAGTTCACAGAGTATAATCTTTCTCTGTTTAGAAAGATATAGAAAATATTTTGGATCTTTGATCCACTAACTCTCTGTTTAACAGAAAATATTCTTTCCAATAGAATTTAATTCTATGTTTAATCACCGTTGGATCCTTGATCCAACGGTTCATTAAGTAGAATTTAATTCTACGTAAGGAGGTGTCCTTACGTGTTTAGCATGTGGGACTTAGGTCGGCCCATTAGCTGTTTGGTTGTAGCGCCTATATGGTTTGCATACAGGCTCTCACGTGTTAGTATGTGAAGCTTTGTTTAGCCTATCTGTTGTTTGATTGCAGCGCTTATATGCTTTGCATACAGGCTCACACGTGTTTAACACGTGAGGCTTTATTTAGCATATCTGTTGTTTGATTGCAGCGCCTATATGATTTGCATATAGGCGCTCACGTGTTTAACACGTGAGGCTTTGTTTAGCCTATCTGTTGTTTGATTGCAGGGTCTATATACTTTGTATATAGGTGCTCACATGTTTAACACATGAGACTTTGTTTAGCTTATTTGTAGTTTAATTGCAGCGCCTATATGCCTTGCATATAAGCGCTCACGTGTTTAACACGTGAGACTCGAATAGTGGGGAGTTTCCCCCTTTCTTACTCTCTTCTTTTTTTTATGAGGGAACAAATGCCCCCTAGCATTGCTCTCACGTGGCTTGCACGTGAGTGCAACGCTGTCCACTCTTACAGCTATTGGATTCGCCTAGGGGAACGGGAAGATGAACCGCTCCCCATCACATCTTACAAATGTGGAGGCTTGGCCCTTGAGATGACCACTGTTCTTTTGTCTCCTTCCTTGCTTATTTTCTTTAAGAATTTAATTCTCTTTTTCAGAGCTTAGTTCTCTGTCTGCAGAACTCTAGAGTTAAACTTTGTAAAAACTTTCTCCGGTAAGGATTATGAACGGAACCCTTTTTTGTTCTTGTCTTGGATTTTAAATTCATCAACAGAGCTTTGCTCTTTTTCTTGGAACGATTTATCGGAGATCCAAAAAGTCATTTTCTTTTCTGTAGTAAACCCTAAGGTCTTGAGGATCGTAGGTTCTCCTCTGATCTTTGAGGGTCTCTGGAATTTAATTCCATTTCTTTCGTTTCCCCATCGTGAGAGTTTCTGGGATTTAATCCCATTATTAAAGGAATTTAATTCCATATTACAGAGCTTAGCTCTGAAAGACTCGGAGGCTTTTGGGAAATTTATTCCCTGGCGTTCTTGAGCATATATATTTTTATTATTATATTTTTCTTTTTAGGCTTTTAATACCCTTTTCACAGATTTTGAATCTGTTGGGTATTTTAATATAACTCGTTTTTCGAGAATGTTAGGAGTTGTTTAAACTCCGCTGTTTATTTAATGAGAATCCTTTTGGAATCTCATAATGATTATCTATCCTCATCATTGGTGAGCCGTCATTTTGATTTCGTGGGGCCTACTGGCATTGTAGTTAGTGGTCCCTGAAACAAACTCATATATATATTTTTCATGAATGGGTCCACTCCTTTTTTTTAAGGTACTATGGCATCACTTGCTTACTTCCCTTTCACACGCTCGGAGGCCGCTTTCCCACAGTCACCGTTAGACGAGAAAGTTATGGCGATGATTAGGGCACATGATAAGGACAATATGAGCCTTCTCTTTTGAGGGTTTGGTACGGTCACATCATGAGGGGCCGCCGTAACTTTACTTGCGAAGTACCAACCGAACCCATCCGCTCAATGTCATTGATGGAGCGCCTGCGGACTACTTATGCGGTGGAGGTAACTAATTGGACCCCCATAGACCGGCTTGAACCGTCAACGACCGGGATACCCAATCAACCCCTGATGGCCATTGATATTTTAGGACGCCGGATATGTTAGGGTGAATCTCGACCCTGGGGGCACGTGTATAAGGTAGGCATCACCCCACACCATCCAGTGGGCTACCTTCCATGGGCCCGATATATTCTCTCTGCTCAATGCTCATGGCTGCAGAAGGTTGGGTTATGCCAAGCAGTATATGCGTCACTATTCTATTATCACGCTCCCCACGTATGGTGGGTCTAGACCTTCTTGAACCAATGTAATCTTCCCATGAACACGTTCTTGCTAGGGGATCGTGAAGTCTCGATCTCGCTGGAGGAGTTTCGTGAAATTTCAGGGTTTCCGATCAGAGGAGAGCATTACGAAGAATTACTGCCACCTGATGAGTACATATTTGCCACAGTGCAAGCTATGGTTGAGGGTTGACGACCGAGAATGCTGTTCGGCACAAGCATCCAAGTCTGATCAAAGCCTTGGGCATCTTTAAGAAACTATTCGTTGCATCAGAAGGGCAAGGTGTCATTTTTGACGCTTACATTGCTTGCTTTCTTCGTGAAGATGTCTTATCCAAGTAAGCTCCGAAATTCGCGAAGGTCGAAGATCCTTTCAGATTTGGCTTAATGAAATTGCCGGGAAAAGAAGAGTACCTGCCGTAGTTTTATATTCCGAACTCGTCAGCCGTGGCTTTTGACACGATCGCTGCTCCTGGGATGGATGAAGAAACCTTCTTTTTCGGCTTTATCAGTCTTTAGCTTAGCTGGTTTACCATGCCGATGCATCGCCGCTTCATGAGAGCCCCCCCGTCTTCTACCCTGCTCATCGCATAGCTGAAGGAGCGGATTGGCTATTGGTGTTGCGGGATTGTCACATCTATACCATGGGTTAAGCACTGCCGCCAACACTTCGGACCCAGGTACGGATACCTTGAATTTCTCCCTCCACTGCTTCACGTCGTGGATTGAGATGCACGTGTTAGGGGAGTTTGCCGCACACTGGAGGCCTGCTTTCTATGATCCGTATACATTCCCACGGATTATGAGACTGGTTGATGCTTCTGCTCCTGACCCGACCCAGCTAGGGGCTTTGTGAGTATTACTTAATCCGTATTTAAACGAAGGCGGGATGGTTTTTAGCGACCGAGTCCTTTCTGCTCCTGCAGGACCCGTTCAACAATTGTTTGATTTATCAAAGAATGGGGCTCCATCTTTAAAGACAAAAGAGATCATGCACTTATACTCAATCAGGCCAGGGTATTTGGTGTTCCATTTTAACAACGCTATCCTTTTCATGCAGTATAATCCACATCGCTTTGCCCAGCAGTTAGGCTATAACCAGGGCATCCCCCCTGAAGCCTTTGTAGTTGAACCTACTCCTTCTTTAGAGGTAGACCGCAATGTTACCCATCATTTCATGCGGTTGATCACGGGTTCTCTTTTCATGATCCCGGAGCCTGACTATCTTCTAAGGCCCGTGGGGCCCTTCAAAGGCTGGTATCGCCACCGGGTCGGTCCCATCATCGCAAAGGAAAGACGAGCGCTCTTTGAGTGTAGAGCTCCTATTCCAGATCAAGCTGTCAGTGCCCTGTTGCAGCCACAGTCGGTTGTTTGCCCTCCTCTAAGGGACAACGGCTCAGTACTCATTCCTAAAGCCGCCTAAGCTGAATCAACCCCCCGTACTGCTGGTATGCTGGTACGTACGAGAACCGAGACAGCAACTCCTAATACAACACCAGCCGTAGCGTCCACAAAGGCAGATATCGAAGGCGATGTCGAGCAGCGCTGCGCAAAAGCGCAAAAGGGGAGGAAGCGTCCCTCTGCCGGTGTTAGCTTAGGCTCCAAACGGAGAAAGAAATCAGTCACCGGCCTTTTCAACGCTTTGCTTGAATCTGAGCCCCTTATCCAGGATGAGCCGATATCTATGCAGGAGCCGGATGACGGACTTCTCTTCCATGGTTCCTCTATCGAGGAGGCTGCTTAGTTGGCCGAGACTTTAAAGCGCTCACAAGATGAGGCTGAAAACGTCCGCTCCAGGAAAGGAAAACTTCCCGCTGTTGTATTTCATGATGTCGATCCGGCTCCAGCCATGTTACCGACGACTCCTTTGACGCTGGAGGAGGAAAGTGCTTTGAAACAGCTGGTGTCGGACATCTCTGAAGATGAAGCTGCTTTGAAAGTGGGTAGGGATCCATTTTCGATTGAGGCCCGACGAGCTCATCTGACCAGAAAAGAGCAGCAGCTCGAACAGACCATCCTTCAGGCTCCTTAGGGTATTGGTACGTATATTTCTTGTCCTTTTCAACAAATAATTTGCATTATTTTCCCGTCGCATTATCTTTAAAAAACATTACTTTCACGTCGCATTATCTTTAAGAAAAAACAAAATTGTAGGGCCTTCTGCAGCAGGCGTAATTTCGAGCCCAGATCCCGCCATGAACGTAGGTTTAACGACTATCTCCCGTGACACACCGGAGGGTGTAAAGGAGATTACTTGTCACGACCCAAAATATTAGCTCGTGACCAGCACTTGAATCACGCAACGTCTAAAGGCGTAACGAAATTCAAGTAAGCCGAACCCCAGAAATCTAAACCTTTTTAAGAAAATAAAGGAGGTGGAGTTTTTGAAATAAAGGTATAATAAAATCAAGTGTGCTTAATGCATAGAAAGAAACATGAATGATGCAATGAAATTTTCTAGTTTGAAAACATTTTTCGTCTTTTGAAAAATTTTGGCAGCACCTCCTTTGTATATTTTGATCCAAAACCACAAATACATAGCAAGAATAATGGCATCCCCAAGCGGGAGCTAGCTCTTCGCCAAACGGCGGATCACAACCACGCAATACAATATAAAAAGTATACGACGCCCAATGGCGAAGTTCACCACAAAAAGATAAAGAAAAGAGCAAGATATAACCCTAAAGGGAAAATAAAACCCATCGCTCAAATCTCGCAACTACAAGTCTCACTAAGTCTCATCACTTATACAATTACAACTTTTGATTGATTGATGGAGTTAACTAGATACAATATGAAATATAATACAAGAGTGGGTACGATACAATGTCCCACCCACCAATGCAAAACACCCAAATAAAGCTGTGTGCCAGCGAATCCGCTACTGATCCAAGCGGTCAACCTGCAAGAACTGTGGCACAACGGGGGTGAGTTGCCAACTCATGAATAAAAATATATCTACAAGTAGAAATCGAATAAACAACAACTTCTAGGTCAACTATATCAAAAGGTAAAACTTGTAAGGTTAGTATAGCACCCTATGAAGTGTTTTGAAGTATCACATGACCCAAAGTTATAATTTTTAAGGTGCTAAACTAACATGCAAGTGGATCGATCCTAGAAAATTAGGGTTATTAAACTTTAAGCTAGAAAAGATTAGGGTTTGAAGGCTACAACCTTTGTAGCTCCCCTTTGCTAGACTCCTTGGTGTCTTGGGTGTTGAGTCGAGGTCCTCTCGAAGTTCCCTTGCGTCCACGACGATCCACCACGGAGCACTCCGTCCAAGCTCGCAACTTCGACAAACCGAAGAGAACACTCTAAACAAAGCGGCTAAGCTTGTATAGAATGATGTTGTGGTTAGGTTTCTCACTTCAAAAACCTTTCTTTAGTTGTATTTAGCTCACTAGAAAAGACTAGAGAGAAAGAGATGAAGGAGGATGAAGATGGTGGCTAAAATGAACAAGAGGTATATGAAAATAACCTTGAGTTAAAAAGAAAAAGAAATATATATCACTATATATATTTATTTCCTTCTTAACTCCAACCATGATTAAATCATAGATAGTTAATTTAACTTGGGTTTTGAATGATAAAGAGAAGGATAACCCTTGGTTAGTGGTAGTTGAGATAGGTTAGGTTAGAAGAAGAATGTAGAAGCAAGAATGTTTATCCTTTCCTTTTTCATTTTACTTTAAAACCAAAATTAAATAATTATCCATTGTTTAATCTATGGTGTGAGGCTTATATTGCCACCATTTCCATATATAATCAACCATGATGGTTTGATGTATGTATGTGTACATGTATGCACATCTACATGTGCATGAAACTAGAAAAGAAGAAAGAAACACATGCATGCATGCATACATCTATCAAACCCTAGAAAGGTTTTAAGTGAGAAAACTAATGGTTAAATGATAAATCAACACTTGATTTATCAATCCGGTCATATCTCATATGACCCCACCAAAAGCAGTTCACCCGATCAATGTTCAGTATCATATACGCACATTTCAATCGGGTGCATGCGCATATCACATATGCGCACCACAACGTTTCGCCTGGACTGGGTAACTCCTCTGTGGGACTCTAAGACTCGTCAATACGCCGGCAGAGGGTAATGATCATATCAAGTACCCTCAAGCCGCAAGCGGTCAGCTAAACGTAACGGCCACCCGGGTATTGAGCGATCAGAAGACAACAAGCGAACCTGCTACAACTCCCGTCGAGCCATCCGGCAACACTACCGTACAGTCCGGTCTCTTCGTCAGATATGCTGCATATCGAGCCTAGGGATGGTCACGTCGACCCCAATAACTCAATAAGTCGTGTCGGTGAATGGTCTATAACAGATCGAGAAACTACTGATAACACTTATCAGCAAATCTCAGCAGCCCTGGCCAGGGACTTGCTGTTATAACCAGTCGGGCACTGCACAGCATCAACTCCCAATACCGGGAGAGACAAAACCCCTCCTATCGCTCATCGTCTTCGTGTGTCTCGGGACTGTACCCAACGGCCACCTGTTTGCACGACTCAGTAGAGCCGTGGTAGGGTGGCAATCAAAGTGCAGTGGGAGAACACACAAGACTCCATGACGATCTCGGGTCTACAGACTAACCTGTACCAGTGTCACCTGAGAACTGCTATCCGACGATAGATATAATTCCATATAGGAGTTCTCGGTGAGTCCGTCCAGTGTACCCAGTCACCACTGAGCACCCGTATATGATCTTGATGTCAAACATCGATGAATGTGGGAACATCCATCGCCCATCGTATGGGTCTAGTATCATATACGCTAGTCTACTCTGGTATATCGATGCCCCGTCTCGATATACCTACGACTAGGGACGTTCCAGGATATGCTTATAGACTACAGATGTCCCACTAGTATGATCTCCATCATAATCAGAGTAGTCAAGCCAATATCCTCAGGGCTTTATCAGCATGTATGAATGAATAAAAGCATGATCAAATCAACATGTCAGATAAAGAAGAACCAGATAGCATACTATCATGTCGAGCAAGAATGCAAACTGAATATATATACATGTATAGATACATCAACTATCACATAATGGCCTTTAGGGCATACATATATCCAACAATCTCCCACTTGCACTAAAGCCAGTTATTGGCGTATCTCATACCCAACATCTTAAAAAGTCGCTCATGCTGCGGCTGAGGGAGAGCCTTGGTGAATGGATCCGCGGCGTTGTTCTTTGTGTCTACTCTCTTAATCTCGATCTTGCGGCGATCTACAATCTCCTGGATCAAATGAAAGCGCCTCAGGATATGTCTGGACCGCTGATGGGATCTGGGCTCCTTGGCTAACGCCATCGCCCCATTATTGTCACAATACAATGGTATTAGATCAATAATGGTTGGAACTACACCTAGCTCCGAGACGAACTTCTTCATCCAGACGGCTTCCTTGGCGGCATCATTTGCAGCAATGTACTCAGCTTCCATCGTAGAGTCTGCAACGGTATCTTGTTTGGAACTCTTCCAACTTACCTCCCCTCCATTGAGGGTAAATACAAACCCTGAGATAGATTTGCTGTCATCCTTATCGCTCTGGAAGCTCGAATCGGTAAATGCCTCCATTTGGAGATCTGTATTACCATACACCAAGAACAATTCTTTAGTCCTTCGTAAGTACTTAAGAATGTTCTTCACAGCTGTCCAGTGGTTCTCCCCTGGGTTGGATTGATCCCTGCTTACAACACTAAGTGCATAAGCTACATCTGGGCGTGTACATAACATCGCATACATTATAGATCCTACTGTCGAAGCATAAGGTATAATGCTCATGCGAGCTCTCTCTTCATCGGTCTTTGGACAAGAATCCTTGGAGAGAGTGACTCCATGGCAAGCGGGTAAGGCACCCCGCTTGGAGTCTTCCATACTAAACCTCTTTAGGATGGTGTTGATGTACCTGGTTTGGGACAGTCCCAATAACTTTTTGGATCTATCCCTATAGATCCTTATGCCCAGGATGTATGTGGCATCACCCAGGTCCTTCATGGAGAACCTCAGTGATAAGAATGATTTGACCGACTGTAGCATAGGAATATCATTTCCTATCAGAAGAATGTCATCAACGTACAATACGAGGAATGTGACAGCTCTTCCTACAGCCTTCCTATAAACACAAGGTTCATCTGGATTTTTGATGAAATCAAACTCTTTGATAACATTTCCGAGATGCCTGCTTTAACCCATATATGGATTTAAGCAATCTACATGCTTTCTCGCTGCTCCCACTGTCAATGAAGCCCTCTGGCTGATCCATATAAACGCATTCTTCTAAATCTCCATTTAGAAATGCTGTTTTAACGTCCATCTGCCAGATTTCATAGTCGTAGTGAGCAGCAATAGCAAGTAGGATCCGAATGGATTTAAGCATGGCTACGGGCGAAAAAGTTTCGTCATAGTCCAAACCTGGTCTTTGACGAAAACCTTTCGCCACAAGTCTTGCCTTATAGGTCTCTACCTGCCCATCCACACCAATCTTTCTTTTAAAGATCCATTTGCACCCTACAGGTTTTACCCCAGGGGGTACAACGTCCAAAGTCCATACTTTGTTGGTGTACATAGACTCCATTTCGGATCTCATGGCATCCAGCCACTTCACAGAGTCACCACTCGTGATAGCTTGCTGAAAACTGGTAGGATCATCATCTTCCATGATACAGTCTTCTCTGTCACCATCAATGAGGAAACCATAGTACCTCTCCGGTGGGCGAGAAGTCCTACCAGATCTACGGAGTGGCCGAGGTTCTTCAGTTTCTGCTGCAACAGTTGGTTCAACCAAATCGTCATTTGTAGTTTGTGTCTCTAGAACCTCTTCTAGATCCACCACTTTGCCATCATCTTTATCTGTGAAAAACTCTTTTTCCAAGAATGTGGCATGTTGAGAAACAAACACTTTTTGTTCCTCTTTGTGGTAGAATAGATATCCATAAGAATTCTTTGGATATCCTACAAAATTACACATGACTGACCGTGTCTCGAGTTTGTTCGGATTCTGCTTTTTAACATAGGCCGGGCAACCCCAAATCTTAATTCTCTTAAGAGATGGTCTCTTCCCATGCCATATCTCATATGGCGTGGTAGACACGGCTTTGGTTGGAACCCTGTTTAGCAGAAACGCTGCAGTCTCCAATGCATGCCCCCAAAACGAGACTGGTAACTCAGCGTCACTCATCATGGACCGGACCATATCTAATAGGGTCCTATTTCGTCGTTCTGACACACCGTTGTGCTGTGGTGTGTAAGGAGGAGTGAGCTGAAAGAGAATCCCATTCTCTTTTAGGAAGTTTGCAAATTCTGTACTGAGATACTCTCCACCTCGATCTGATCGAAGCATCTTAATACTCAAGCCGGTTTGTTTTTCTACTTCTTGTTTATATTCAATGAATTTCTCGAAAGCGTCGGACTTGTGCTTTAATAAAAATACATGACCGAATCTTGAGAAATCATCAGTGAATGTAATGAAGTATGAAAAACCGCCTCTAGCCTGTGTAGACATAGGCCCACATACATCACTATGTATGAGGCCCAGGAGCTGAGTAGCTCTTTCTCCGTGTCCGGTAAACGGAGTTTTGGTCATTTTACCCTTGATACAAGACTGGCAAGTCGCATAAGATTTATATTCAAAAGGATTTAAATATCCATCTTTGTGTAACTTGTTTAGTCTTGTTTCGTTAATATGACCAAGTCTACAGTGCCAAAGAAAAGCTTCATTTAATTCTGAAAGTTTTCTTTTATTAGTGTGTTGTATACTGAAAACTGTGTGTTGATTTAGGACATATATTCCGTTATTAAGTGTACCATACCCAACCAACATTTGATTCAGGTGAATGTTCATAACATTGTTTTGCAATACAAAATTATACCCTTCATTGTCCAACAAAGAAACGGATATTATATTACATAGCATATCAGGTACAAAATAACATGGATTCAAAATCAAAATACATCCAGAAGGCAACCTCAAGTGATACTCTCCCACTGCGACTGTATGTACATTGGAACCATTTCCAACACGGAGAGTATGGTCACCTGTCTTCAAAACCTTGCTATTTCTCAGCCCCTGCATAGAATTGCAAATGTGAGAACCTGAACCGGTATCCAATACCCAGGAAGCAGAGTTGATAGAAAAACAGTTTTCAGTCACAAACGCACCTGAAGCAGAAGCATCACCATGCTTCTTCTTGAGACTTAAGTACTCCGTGCAATTGCGCTTCCAGTGTCCTGTCTTGTGGCAATGGAAACATTCACCCTTCCCTGAGTCTCCAGCCTTGGACTTTCCCTTTCCCTTCACCTTTTTAACTCCGCCCTTAGGATTAGTGGGTTTCTTCTTTTTCTTTCCCTTGGCCTTAGCTTTCGGGCGAGAAGAAGAAGACTGTCCAATAGTCATAACGGGAGTCTTCGCTGACTTCATAGTGCTCTCTGCACTCCTTAACATATTAAGGAGTTCAGGGAGTTCCTTCTCCATGCCATGCATGTTAAAGTTCACTATGAACTGAGCAAAGGTGGAGGGGAGGGACTGCAGAATAATATCTATATATTGTTCATTGTCCATTGTCCATCCGAGGTCCTCAAGCTCTTCTATAAGAGCTATCATCTTCAAAACATGGTCTGCTACTGGTGTGCCAGGGGCCATCCGCATGTGAAACAGTTTCTTTGATGCTTCGTATCGTAATATGCGGGACTGCTCCCCATACAACTCCTTTGTATGGAGCAATATCCCGTGAATGTCCATGTCCTCGTGCTGCTTTTGATGCGTGTTGTCCATCGATGCAAGCGCGAGGTATTTTGCCGTGGCACAGTCAGCGTCCCATGTCTTGCGGACTTCAATGTCCGCAACTGAGGATTTTGGGCCTGGGACGGGCGGGGCTGAAGCCGTGAGGACATATGATACTTTATCATAAGTCAAGGCGATCTTCAGATTCCTTAGCCAGTCTTTATAGTTGGTCCCATTCAGTTTGTTCTTATCTAGTAGAAGCTTAAGTCCAGTCATTGGTATCTGCCATTAAGAGAGAGAAAAGAATACACTCAGCGAAAGCTCTTGCACAGATTAGATTGGTTTATTATCTTGTCTAATCGATGTTTCCCACTACTTTTTATCAAGTTTTTCTTTCAAACCTTAAAAAGAAAAACTAGCCAGGATTAATTACAGTCTACAACTTCGCTAACCGTTCAGCCAGGCCAGTGTCGGTACTTTGAGGGAGGTTCCCCGTGCTTTCGCACGGACCTAATTAGAGTAAACCTCGTTTTCCCAGAGGCGGAGCCCCGTTAACACCTTTCTAGACACCTAATGAGTTAGCTAATTGTAAACTGTAAAACTCTCCTAGGAGCAACTATTGCCCACAGTGGGATCGGGATCCAACCATCATATGGAAGGTATGCAATCTCATTGCAAATTTCAACACTTGAAATTCCCGATGTGGTTTTTACCCCTAATACTCGTGACCTTGGCTAAGATCAACAAATCACGAGCATTAGTCAAGCTCAACCCGTCATTTCTTGATTAATTAGACCCGTTCACATGACCCTCGGCTAAGGTCAACAAAGTCATATGCCCGTCCTAATTAATCTGCATCATATGCATTTGTAGGAAGACATCACTTAGCTACCGTACACTACGCCTTGGCTAAGGTCAACAAACGTAGCACGAATACTAAGTACTCTACTTCCTAAAATGACGGAGGGTTGCGGATGATTTTTAAGAAAATCTTTAACGCTTTGAGCTTGATATTGTTGTAGAATCAAAAGGTTTTCAAAAGGAGTGGTTTAAGCTCCGCATTTTTGAAATATAGCTTTTTCATAAATAGCCGAGTAGTTTTTTAAATCCGATTCTACAACATCTTTTAGGTTTATTTTCTTTACATTAATCACATTAATGTAATCCCATCATTTAAGTCCTTAAGCCAATCACAGAAAAGAAACGAAAATAACACGTACGCTTATGCCATCCGCATTCGCCACAATGTTCCGTTATGCACCGTTAGGTTACTTAACTAACGGCATACCGGGACGGGACTAGCGCGGGTGTAAAACATAAGCAACGTCTACTATATATCATATATATAATATGTCATTCGTCTCAGATATCACAGAACACAGGCAGCAGAAATATAGATATAACGTGGGATATACTAGGACGTCCGTATTTAGTATTTAGCCAGAATAGAAAATACGGATTCCACAGTCGCGATGAATAGCCAAGCCCACACCCTGGACCCCTACGAGAGCGGCAAGTGACCCTACCAATCCTGGAGTTTAGGAGACCCGGTCTCGACTCCTCGAGATGGCCTCCCACTGAACCCCAGAACCCGGTCACCTGTGCTCTCCTCCTTGGGTCCATCCTAACGCGGAAAAGTAAATAATATACAGCACTGGTGACACAACCGCAACCTGGAAGTGCCCCAAATAAAAGAATATTACATTACATTTGAATTTACATGAATGAAAATATAAAACTCTCATCTCACAAAAACCCCCCGGCTATTCGATCGCGACAATCCTGCACATCATATCTCAGCAACACATAATATCACATATCATCAACGTAAGTAAGTATGCGTACCCCGATTGTCGTTGATGTATAGCAACGAAACCGGCGATATCTAACATACTACACTTACGGTCACAGAAAAGAAAGTGTAAAACTACAATATTTGGAATCTAGATTCTCTTTAGACATCATAAATGCGAAATATCACATATTTCGTATTTCATGCCTAAACCATATGAATTCCACATATTGTATCACATTCCAGACAAACAGACAGTATTAAAGTTTTCGAACGAACAATCAAGCACCCAAGATTCACTAAAGCTCAACACTTGAGCAGGGTTCAAAAAAATCTGGAGTGTGACACAGTAGCGGCGGTCCAGCCGTAGAAGGGTCAAGCCAACGCCTCACATGTGGCACGCCGTACTGCCCCAAACCCTAGGGTTCAAAGGGCAGTTCGAGACGGTCACATAATCGAGTTAAGGTTTGTTGTCTTCTAGAGGGACCACCGCAAAAAGACTTGCACGTATTTCCAAACTATTTAAACCCCGTGAATAGTGAGTAAATGATACTCATTCAAACACTTCAATACTTTCTAATTTACCCGGAAAAGCTACGAAATGAAAGTCCCGATCGAATCGACGAATCCAAAAACATCTCCAGAATTTTTCAAAACTTTATACAGTTTAAAAATACCCAAAAATTTATACATGCAGAACCAAGAATTACTGTGCAAAATATATCCATCAATCAATATGTACGGCCGCGGAACCGCGGCCTAAGCAAGCTTAGGCCGCGTTTCCGCGGCTAAAATCACTGTTCACTGAACAAATTTTGTACCGTAACTCTTAAATTTTCCTGCTGTATTTTTTACATATTTTTAATTCTGCAAATTATCAAATTTTAGAAAATTTCCAGAGAGCACCCAAAAATACGGTATTTTTGTCCGATCGGGGTTTTCACTTCGTAAAAACGTCGCCTAATGTTCTAGGTCGGCTCTGATACCAATGTAAGGTTAGTATAGCACCCTATGAAGTGTTTTGAAGCATCACATGACCCAAAGTTATAATTTTTAAGGTGCTAAACTAACATGCAAGTGGATCGATCCTAGAAAATTAGGGTTATTAAACTTTAAGCTAGAAAAGATTAGGGTTTGAAGGCTACAACCTTTGTAGCTCCCCTTTGCTAGACTCCTTGGTGTCTTGGGTGTTGAGTCGAGGTCCTCTCGAAGTTCCCTTGCGTCCACGACGATCCACCACGGACCACTCCGTCCAAGCTCGCAACTTCGACAAACCGAAGAGAACACTCTAAACAAAGCGGCTAAGCTTGTATAGAATGATGTTGTGGTTAGGTTTCTCACTTCAAAAATCTTTCTTTAGTTGTATTTAGCTCACTAGAAAAGACCAGAGAGAAAGAGATGGAGGATGAAGATGGTGGCTAAAATGAACAAGAGGTATATGAAAATAACCTTGAGTTAAAAAGAAAAAGAAATATATATCACTATATATATTTATTTCCTTCTTAACTTCAACCATGATTAAATCATAGATAGTTAATTTAACTTGGGTTTTGAATGATAAAGAGAAGGATAACCCTTGGTTAGTGGTAGTTGAGATAGGTTAGGTTAGAAGAAGAATGTAGAAGCAAGAATGTTTATCCTTTCCTTTTTCATTTTACTTTAAAACCAAAATTAAATAATTATCCATTGTTTAATCTATGGTGTGAGGCTTATATTGCCACCATTTCCATATATAATCAACCATGATGGTTTGATGTATGTATGTGTACATGTATGCACATCTACATGTGCATGAAACTAGAAAAGAAGAAAGAAACACATGCATGCATGCATGCATACATCTATCAAACCCTAGAAAGGTTTTAAGTGAGAAAACTAATGGTTAAATGATAAATCAACACTTGATTTATCATTTAACCATTAGTTTTCTCACTTAAAACCTTTCTAGGGTTTGATAGATGTATGCATGCATGCATGTCCGGTCATATCTCATATGACCCCACCAAAAGCAGTTCACCCGATCAATGTTCAGTATCATATACGCACATTTCAATCGGGTGCATGCGCATATCGCATATGCGCACCACAACGTTTCGTCTGGACTGGGTAACTCCTCTGTGGGACTCTAAGACTCGTCAATACGCCGGCAGAGGGTAATGATCATATCAAGTACCCTCAAGCCGCAAGCGGTCAGCTAAACGTAACGGCCACCCGGGTATTGAGCGATCAGAAGACAACAAGCGAGCCTGCTACAACTCCCGTCGAGCCATCCGGCAACACTACCGTACAGTCCGGTCTCTTCGTCAGATATGCTGCATATCGAGCCTAGGGATGGTCATGTCGACCCCAATAACTCAATAAGTCATGTCGGTGAATGGTCTATAACAGATCGAGAAACTACTGATAACACTTATCAGCAAATCTCAGCAGCCCTGGCCAGGGACTTGCTGTTATAACCAGTCGGGCACTGCACAGCATCAACTCCCAATACCGGGAGAGACGAAACCCCTCCTATCGCTCATCGTCTTCGTGTGTCTCGGGACTGTACCCAGCGGCCACCTGTTTGCACGACTCAGTAGAGCTGTGGTAGGGTGGCAATCAAAGTGCAGTGGGAGAACACACAAGACTCTATGACGATCTCGGGTCTACAGACTAACCTGTACCAGTGTCACCTGAGAACTGCTATCCGACGATAGATATAATTCCATATAGGAGTTCTCGGTGAGTCCGTCCAGTGTACCCAGTCACCACTGAGCACCCGTATATGATCTTGATGTCAAACATCGATGAATGTGGGAACATCCATCGCCCATCGTATGGGTCTAGTATCATATACGCTAGTCTACTCTGGTATATCGATGCCCCGTCTCGATATACCTACGACTAGGGACGTTCCAGGATATGCTTATAGACTACAGATGTCCCACTAGTATGATCTCCATCATAATCAGAGTAGTCAAGCCAATATCCTCAGGGCTTTATCAGCATGTATGAATGAATAAAAGCATGATCAAATCAACATGTCAGATAAAGAAGAACCAGATAGCATACTATCATGTCGAGCAAGAATGCAAACTGAATATATATACATGTATAGATACATCAACTATCACATAATGGCCTTTAGGGCATACATATATCCAACAAAACTATGATATCTAGGGTGACCGGGTCGTATATGTGCCAACAAGGTAGTCACTACCTATGTGCATGCGGATAATATCCAACAGTAATAATCAATGCATGTATATGGGTATCGTCCAACCATAATCAAGGTATGCAGATATGTGGATCTCGTCCACCCATGAATCAATGTCTATAAGCATATGTATAATCTCCCATAGTAACATCAGTTTATGTATGTATGTATATGGATCCAGTCCACACGTCAACCACTGACGCAACAATAACATGCATGTAAATATCATGAAAGAGCGTGCATGAAAGTATGAGGATATATATATCAACGGTGTCCCTCCCGACACATCTAAATTATAGAACCTGAGTGCCTAGCATCGACACTCGAAAACATCATGAAAACCGTGCCCAACATCGGTACGTAAATCCTCATATATCTCAGGCGCCGCATCCTCAGATCGGCCCTCAGGCGCCGCACTCCCTGGTCGGCCCTCATATCCATCTCGTTACTCTGGTCAGTATCCTCCGGATAACCGTCGAGTCTATATACTATCACCGGTAGGTAGTGCTCCCCCTGCCGGGATCACCGTCTAACATATACGAGTCTTCTTGCCCCGGGGTACCTCACCGGGTCCACCATGTACCCGCAATCGGTGCCTACCACTCCTCGAATCGGATTTCACATGCCACTCTCAGAACCGAGAAAACGTATGGTGGACGCACTGAAATATCATATCAAGAGAAACCGGGTTTTTAAAATAGTGCATGCTTCCTTTTGAAATAGCCACGGTTCTCAAATCCAGAAATCTCATAAAAACAGCATATCTCAATGCGTAAAATAATAGAGCATGATGTATGCAACATATACAAAGAATGCGAGCATATCCGTGTATCAAGCAACATAGAACAGTGATATAACATATTAAGGGGAAAACCGCTCTTTTAAAATGATTCCGGTTTTTAAAGTATAACATGCGGCTCCCAATTTTCCAAATAAAACCAGTTATCTATGTAGGTACCATATGTATATGCGCAGGTATAGATGTACCATGAATGTGTGCACAAAATATGAATATACAATGTGTATATCCGCAAATATGAATGTAGCAATATATATGTCATGATGCAGCAACCCTACTGTGTAGTGACATGGCAATTATCGATGATGAAGTGTGTGAGCCGGTAAATATGTGTACGTGTAACATACGCATCATCGATAATGGTGCAGGTGTACTATCACAGGTATATGCGATGCCATAATAATATCATGAATGCAGCAAGTAAATCATCAGCTAACAGCTATAAGGTATACATAACTATCATATGTTCGAGTTGGTGAATCTATCAATCGACATCTAGCCCAATAACATCGCGTACGGTATAATCCATCGTACGGCAACCTCTAGTCAAGGGTAAGGATCAATCATCAAGTCAACTCATCACGCATGGAATATCATCGTGCAGCGGCATTAAGCTAATAGGGATCCTATCATCCTATAAGAAAAATGAGGGTACGGCCTAAAATCACATACGGCCTATCATCCATGATTCACAACATTCTATATATATATATATAACCCTATATACCTATGCCTCGGGTCGCATCTGCAATAATCTCATATCAGGGGACCGGCAGGGTATAAATCATCTCGATTGACTCGCATCCGTATACCATCATATCATATCATAATCTCATCATATCATCAAATTCGCCTTGTATTCTTTCATCGCATTTATGTCTCATATCATGTCAAGTTTACATAAACATGCTATCTATACTAAGTAATAGTATATAATCTAATAAACACACCCGAACCATACAATCAGATTTTTAAAGAAGTGAATTGTAGTTTTGAAACGGGGGTTACGGTGTTTTTAAAGAAAAGATATCATTTGAAAATCCGTAACATCCCTCAAGATATACATTTAAAATATACATACGATTCTTTGGTTTAGAAAAAGGTATGGTTCGGATGACGCATCTACATCAACTATCTAGTCCTACAGAACCCTAAGCGGTAATATCGCTAAGCGTCATCCTAGGGTAGTAGTAGTAGCATATCACACTTAACAATCCACTAGTTTCTAATATTACTACATAGCTATATATATTCTAACCCTAGTTTCCTAATCTAGGTTCCCTAACCATACTCTATAAATCGGTTTTTCCATCAAAAGTTGCGGGGGTGCTATACGCCATCCACCCGACTTCCCCGGTAGATATAGATCTACTCACCTGGTCTTCGCTCGCCGAAATCGATGGCGCCACGCTTCTTCGCCTCGGTATCCATGTGAGGGTACCTACAATAATAACAATCGCAATACGTATTAAAAATCGAGGCAGTAAACCGATACGGCGCACGGTGTGCTCATAGGTTAGAACCTATGGCCTAAACGTGCAAATCAATCAAACAACCTCTGTTGTCGATGTACAAACACCCGACAACCGAATACAAATCCAAATATCAAGAAATTGTATTTCAAAATACGGAAAACGTAGCCTTAAACACACCAAAATGCTCCCAGATTTTCCCCAGGTGACAATTAGCCAAAACTGCATATAGGAGGGGTCTATTTTAGTGCAAAATGAGCCATGGACCAAATCTGGAACCCTTCTACCCTACTCTGGCCGCAAATTGCGGCTAGAATTAATATATTTGCGGCCATAGGTTTGAATTAGGGGCTCGGGTCTCAGTGGTAGCTTCCTAGGTTCTTGCACGACTCCCAGTAATTCCAAAATAAATTCTAGTGTCCCCGGGTTGCTCCAGATTCCAAAACACCTTCACAGATCACACATTTATCCGATGTCAGGGTTTCTAAATCCGTCTTTTAGGGTTTCTATGGTCTGGTCTAGGTCATTAAACAGCACCTAAGTTCAGTTAACAGCTACTAGGCATCACCCAATTCAAACCAATACTCAATTCCTCACTAGGGTTTCCCAATGTCCACTAATCTCCACAATATCATACCTAAACACATAGGAATGCTAAAGTAAAGGAAAAACTACCCTAATTAGAAGGGATTACCTCATAAAGCACCCACGAATCCCCCAAGATCATCAAAACTGAATTTTTCTTGGTCCCATGTGTAGAGGTTGAAGAGGGGATTAATATTTGTGAAGGGTGTGTAGGGTTTTGGGGCATGGTTGGAGATGGATCTAGGGATTTTTTGTGGAGGGTTGTGGAGTTGAGGAGATGAAGGAGAGAAGAAGGAAAAATATGGAGCAATGAATTGGCAGCAGCCCCCTTCCCTCTCTCACTAATTCACACTCCCTTTCTCTCTCCAAAGCTCACCTAACCTAATCATTATGTCTCCTTGACTTCTCCCTTTTTCTTTTTCTCTTTTCTTTCCACCAAAAATCATAATATAAAGCCCAAATTAAATGAAACATGTAATAAAATGAAACATGTCATGGTGCACTAACCATGGAAACTGTAAAAACGCGGATTTGGCTTAATCACGATTAACAGTGCACTAATCGGGTTTTTGTCAAAACTGCACAAAATAAATTTTAAAAATGCTAAATCCTTTAATTATATCATTAAATGAATAAATCATTTTAATTTCTATTTATTTCATAATTATTGGTATATATTTATACCCTTTTTCGAAAACCCCAATTTCGCAAATCGGCAGTTTTCGGGAAATATATTATTTTAATATTAAATTCCCCAAAATAATATTTTATGTTTTCTGAACTGTTATATTACTGAAGCTGCTATTCCCGCTGTGGAGCTCCTGGTGATGGATTCTGTTCCTCTATTGGAGACTGCCACGTCGGCCATAAATTTCACGAATATTTCCAGTGACGCGCTTGAGGGTGTAAAGGAGGTTGCCGAAGCTGCCATCCCTCCGGTTCAGAACGGGCGAAGTATCGAAGGTAATCTTATATACAGATATATTTTGTTTAACGACACCTCCATATATTTGAACCTTTCTCTCTCTCTCTCATAATTGCGGGAATTGGCGTCTTCTATTGTGGATCTTTCTCCGAGAAAACCTTCCAGCGTTTGCTCGATGTGGCGGCCCCGCAAGCGATACCTCCACAAAGCATAGTCCTTTCTTCTAGCCAAGGTCGGTATTCTTTTTCCTTTTTTGTTTTATATTTTCACAATGATGCTGATATGCCCTTTTATTTAAACTACAGTACTGGAAGCCGACGACGAAGTCGAAATCCTTGACGGACCTGAGGAGCTCTCAAACCCGCCTTGCATGGACGTGGGTAAGTGACGCTTTATCCTTGGCATCCTTTTACTTGTTCTATATTTGGGAAGGCAACTAACCGCACATGTATCTTTACAGCTTTACCAGTCCTGACCCAATTAGAGTCCCGGATTTCCATGCCGCCAGGCCCTTACGCCCGACGCGTGTCTGAGAGGATGAAAAATGTAACATTTCAGAAAATATAAAATATTATTTTTGGAATTTAATATTAAAATAATATATTTCGCGAAAACTACCCGATTTGCGAATTTGGGGTTTTCTTAAAATGGTATAAATATATAACAAAATTTGGGATATAATTGGAAATTAAAACGATTTATTCATTTAAAAATATATTTATCGAATTTGGCATTTTTATAATTAATTATATGCAAGTTTAAAATTAAACTCGATTAGTGCACTACTAATCGCGATTAAGCCAAATCCGTATTTCTACATTTTTCCATGGTTAGTGCACCATGTCATGTTGCATTTTATTGCATATTGTTGCATTTGTGTTGTTTTATGGGTATTATGTGTATTATTGTGAGAAAAAGAGAAAATGGTTAAAAAGAGAATGATTGGAGAGAGAGAGAGTGAGGCATGGGCTTGTGAGGGGTGAGAATAAGAGAGAGTGAGGGTAGGAGAGAGAGGGGGGGCTGCCTTCATTCTTCCCCATTTGCTTTTCTTCAACTTCTTCTTCCTCATCATTTCCCTCCACCTCCACCTTCAAATATCATCTCCAAATCTTCATCAAAACCTTACACCCTCTTCATTAAAAATGATCCCCACCTCATCCTCAACATTATGGACCAATCAAAGTTGGATTTTGGAGATTTTGGGAAGCTAGGGTTTTTCTTGAGTTGCCTAAGTGAGGTATAATTCCTTTCATTTAGTTTAGTTTTTAGTTTCTTAGCATCCTTTAGTAGTTTAGAGTTAAATCGATTTAGATTCTGATGTTTAGAAATTCCAAGAAAAGGATTAGGGTTTAAGTTGTGTTGTGGTGATGTGTAGTAGCTGTTACAAGACCTTAGTGTTAGAATTCTGGACAAAACCAGAGACTAGAAACCAAGATATGGACTTTTGATTTGCCGATATCGGGTTTTTGTGGAATTAGTGATGGTATTTAGAGATCTGCTGCAACCCTGAGACCCCAAAAATTATATAGCGATTACAGTGAGTCGTGCAGGCAACCTTGAAGCTACCCTAGAGCCCCGAGCCCCAAATTCATTATCCTGGCCGCAAATAATTCCATTCTGGCCGCAAATGTCGGCCTTGGTGTGAGATAATGCGTTCGTGGTTGGTCTGTAGCTCCTATATCTGATAATTAGACCTCCTATATATATGCAAAATTGGTTAATTGTACCTGAGATGAAATCTGGGAGTGGGTTTCCTAGGGTGCTATTTTTGTTTTTTGCGATTCTGAAACTTGGGTTTTGATATTTGATATTGTATTGGGTCGTTGGATGTTTGTACGTTAGCGACGAGGGTTGTTTGGTTGTTTTTGCATGCGTAGGCCATAGGTTCTAACCTATGAGCGTACCGTGTGCCGTATTGGTTTTCCGAACTTGATTTTAATGGTATTGCGAATGTGTATGTATTGTAGGTACCTTCGCGTGGATCCCGAGACGACGAAGCATCATCGACTACGGCTGAACAAGGAGTTCCACAGGTGAGTAGATTTATATCTACGGGGAAAGTCGGGTGGATGGCGTATAGCACCCCCGCAAATTTTGATGGAAACCGATATATAGGATATGGTTAGAGAAACCTATTCTAGGAACCTATGGATGTGATTTAAAGGTTTAGTATGACATGATATGAAAGAAATGATGTCTCGGATCGATACATATATAAGGATATGATAAGTGAACGCGAATCACTATATATAGATAGGTAGTGCACGAGAATAAGTATGAGATTTAGAGTAGCACGACATGAGATTTATAAGATAGGATATATATATGTAAATGACTTGATGTGGGATATAAATGTGATGAAAAGAATATACGATGTGATATGATGACTTGATTGATATGTCGGTATACGGATGCGAGTCGATATGAGAGGATTGATACCTTTGCTGGTACCCTGATATGAGATTGTTATGGATGTGACCTGGGATATAGGTATATATATATATATATAATGTTGTGAATCATGAGTGATATACCGTACTAGACGTTAGGTCCGTATCCTCATTTGTCTTATAGGTTGATATGCTCCCTAATGGTCCAATGCCGCCGTACGATAATTTACCGTACGTGATGAGTTTTATGATGATTGATCCATACCCTTGACTAGAGGATACCGTATGATGGATTATACCGTACGTGATGTTGTGAGGCTGGATGCCGATTGATAGATTTACCGACTCAGTTATGTTATAGATACGTATACCTTTAGCATTGAGCTTACGACTTACTTATGCTACGTTCATGTCATTCTCATTGCATTACATATACCTGTGCTAGTACACCTACACCATTATCGATGATGCGTATGTTACACTTACACAGATTGGCCGGCTCACACACTTCATCATCGATAATTGCTATGTTACTACACAGTAGAATTACTGCATCATGATATGACTCCTTGCATGATTTACTTGCTATGTTCACATCACTGTTCCATATTGCAAGATATACGGATATACTTACATTCTGTTATATATCGCATACATCATGCTTTATGATTATACGCATTGAGATATGTTGTTTTCAAGAGATTTCTGGATTTGAGAACCGTGGTTATTTCAAAAGAAAGTATGTATTGTTTTAAAAACCCGGTTTTTCTTGATATGATATTTCAGTGCGTCCACCATGCATTTTCTCGGTTCTGAGATGTGTGATATGTGAAACCCGATTCGAGGAGTTGGATGATCCATTTGCGGGTTCATGGTGGACTCAGTATGGTACCCCGGGGCAAGAATGGAAGGTTGCGCGGTAGACGATGAGCCTGGTAGAGGGACTACTACCTACCGGTGATAGTATTGGGCTTGGAGGTTATCTGGAGGATACCGACCGGAGTCGTGAGATGATACAGGCCAATCCGGACTGACGGAGCCCGTGGGACGATCCGGACTGACGGAGCCTGAGATATTGATATGGGCCGATCCGGACTGACGGAGCCCGAGGGCCAATCCGGACTGACGGAGCCTGAGATATATAAGGATTTACGTGTCGATGTTGGACACGGGTTTCATGATGTTTCGAGTGTCGATGTTGGACACTCAGGTTCCATGATTTTGATCTGTCGTTGCTGGACACACGTTGATTGATATCATCATATTTTCATGCATATTTTTGATATGTCGATGTTGGACATATTTACATGCATATGCTTTCATGATATTTACATGCATATGCTTTCATGATATTTACATGCATGATGTTGTTGCGTCATTGGTTGACACGTGGATGATATCCACATGCATATAGGCATTAAGTATATTGTTGGCACATATGTAGATACGGTCACCCTCGATATCATAGTATTGCCTTTATGATATAGTTGACCTAGGAATCGTTGTTTTATTCGATTTCTACCTGATTATGTTTCCTACTCACGAGTTGACAACTCACCCCCGTTGTGCCACAGTTCTTGCAGGTTGACCACATGGATCAGTAGCGGCATCGCTGTCACACAGCTTTCTTTCGGATGACTTGCTTTGGTAGGTGGTACATGTTGGATTTTACCACTCTTGTATTTATTATTCCTATTGTATCTCGTTAACTCCATCAATCAGAAACTAGTATTTGTATATGTAGTAAGACTTGTATTCGCGAGACTTAGAGCGGTGGACTATATGTTCACTTGGGGGATTTGATGTCTTTCTTTATTTACTTTATTCTTTGTGTTGATCTTCGCCGTTGGGCATCGTATACTTATATTATGACTTGCGTGATTGTGATTCCGCCGATTGGCGAAGAGCTAGCTCCCGCTTGGGGATGCCTTTATTATTATTATGTATTTGTGGTTTTGGATCAAAATATACAAAGGAGGTGCTGCCCAAATTTTTTTAAAAAGATGAAACATGTTTTTTTTCAACTAGTAAAATCCACTTGCATTTTTCATGCTCCATTATCTATGCATTTAAGAAAACCTTTGATTTCATCATACCTTTATTTCAAAAACTTCACCTCTTTTATTTTCTTTAAAAAAGGGTTTAGATTTCTGGGCTTCTGCTTGCTTGAATTACGTTACGCCTGTAGACGTGGCGTGATTTAAGTGCCGGTCACGAGCTAATATTTTCGGGTCGTGACAAAGTTGGTATCAAAGAGCTAGGTTTAACCTTGGTTCGAGTCTAGATTTGACTATGTGGAGTCTGGGGCGTAATTTATTTCGGAACCTAGGCTTGACCTTACGGAACTTAGACTTGAACAGGGGGTATTAGACCCGAACTTTCGTTACATAGGTTGACTCTGATTGATGGAGTAGGTAGCTTGAGTAGAGTGACGTACCGTACGTATGTTCTGCGACATATTTACGATACGATACTCCGCTTAAGAAACCTCAGGATGTACATATTTTGAGATCTGTGATTCTCTTCGTTCCCTTGGTCATACATCCATTTAAGATCCTTAATTCTATTTGTTTCCATGATCATACTCTCATTGATTCCGTTCCTCCTTATGATCATGTATCCATTCTGGATCTGTTGATTCCTTTCATTCCTTTGATCTGTTTTCATCGATACATGCTCGAGGTTCCTGTCACCATGGTTTGAGTGCAGATTAAGCTGCTGCTAGTGATGCGGTCAGGGCGAGCTCGTCATGGACGAGGACTGACCATCGTATTTTCTGGTGACATGGGAACGTATCGATTTAGTATTTGTGTTGTGACCTCTCGTTGGAGGCGAGTGTTCGGTTTTGCACCGGATGATCGGGCCATTGTTAGAGGCTGCCTGTTGTGAGAGGACTGTTGATGTATAGCCTACCTCAGAGTTGTGATGTCGTCTACCGTGCAGACAGATGGCCTAGCTGTTGCTGAGATTGATAGGATGTCACCTCCAGACTTTATGAGCTGAGATCGCTGGAGCTTCCAGGCAGAGATGCGGCAGAAGATAGCTAGTCTATCTCGAGTTGAGTTGAACGACTGAGGATTCGTCTGATTTGATGTGCCGATGCAGGCCCAGTTGAGTTGAAGATTTCCAGTGTGGAGAGTCTTACTCAGATCTAGAGTAGATCGATCCAGGGATGACATTGTTCGTTGGATGATCCGATAAGAGATAAGTAAGTTGACCAGTTTCGGATAGAGGACCTCACCCAGATGCGTTGGGAGCGGATCGAGAGCGGACGAATATGGAGTATTCTTCCGATGATTGGGATGAGTTCCTGAGGACGTGTTCGGCTAGATATCTTCTACAGAGTGATGAAGATACCGAGTTCGTAATTTCGAGTCCGTGCGAGAGACTCCGGGTTGACTGTAGCCGAGAACCATTACAATACATAGATAGCATGACGGACGTCGAAGTGGACGATAATAAAGACGAGTGGGACAAGTGGTTCGTGCGAGATGCTGACGAGCTGTTGTTACTCCCCGTTGAGATTAGAGATCTGATATGTATACAGAGGCATTGGGATACGGCCAGTTCCCGATGAATTGCTGTGCTGAGAACGCAGATGTCCAGAACGCAAGAAAAGATTATGTAAGAGTACCAGCCTCCGTATAGTTCGGTATAGGCGAGATCGGAAGAGACCTTGAGTAGGTTCCTCCAGGACACTGTTGCGATAAGATTTGCACCGAGAATCAGTTGTGTCACGTGTACTCAGAGGGCCAGAGGCCGACGCTAGTGACGTGCTGCCTTACGAGTGGTCATGATAATTGGCCGAGAGATGACCGGAGAAGTGCTAGAGCCGAATCATTTCCGTTAGCACACCTGACCGGGCCGACGGATTGAGAGATTGGTAATCCATAGAGAAAATGAGGACCCAGAGACAGAAGACGCCAGACCGTGAGCAGGAGGCAAGCGGATGTTCTTGCTCTGCCAGTTTTGGACGCACCGATATTTTTCGACATTGTAGGAGGTGTACCTCAATGTCATTTGTTGCGATTTGCGTTTGTGATCCGAGTATCATGCTTATATCGCTTGGATTTGCGTTTTGATGATTGAGCTTCATGATATTGTTTTCGTACACCATGGCTCCACCTGCTGGGTATTTACATTTTTGTGCATAGTTTTTGCACTTGATATATGTTTTATACACCGTTGTGTTGGTTTTATGATTTGTGTATATCTATTGCACTTGAAGTCGATTTTGTACCTTCGTAGCATGTGTTTATGATTTCGTGCATTTGATACGGTTGATTTAATCTCGTACATGTGGTGCGCATTCGATTTGATTTTTGCACTCGGTATAGCTCACATGTGCTTGCAGTGCATTGATACGTGTTTTATGCACGCAGTTGCACGCGTTTTTGATTTTATACACCTTGGTACACTCGGTGTTGTTTTTATACACATTTGAGTTATTAATGCATTTCCGTGCACTTGTTGCACCCGATTTGTATTTCGTGCACTGGATGCACTGTATTTGTATTTCGTGCACTGGATGCATTGTATTTGTATTTCGTGCCCTGAATACACTGGATTTGTATTTCATGTGTTGTTGCACCAGATGGGTATTTCGTGCATTGGTTGCACTAGATTTATACTCCATACCTTGGTTGCACCCGATTTATGTCTTTGAGCATTCGTTTTGCCAGATTTGTGTTTTCGTGCGCGTTTGTACTTGATGTTCGTTTTCGTGCATGCTACTGCACTAGATGTTTTATACGAACCTGACGCGCTTGGGTTGGATTTTTGCGCATATTAGGCGCTTGATATTAGATTTTGTGCGCATCGGATGCACTTGAGTGAGATTTTACTCGTGCATGTTAGATGCCCTTGATTTAGATTTTTATTCGTGCATGTTGTATGCACTTGACTTAGATTTTATTCGTGCATGTCTGATGCACTTAATTTAGATTTCAATTGTGCATGACGGATGCACTTGATTTGAATTTTCGCGCACGTTGGGCGCATGATATGAGATATGATTTTGTGCACACCGGATGCACTCCATTGGGGTTTTCATTCGTGCATGATTAGTTGCACTGGATTGAGATTTTCGTGCACTATGGATGCACTAGATGTTGTTGTCGTGCACACCCGTTGCACTGGATAGATACTTTCATGCACACCCGTTGCACTTAGTTTGGTTTTGTGCACATTCGTAGCACTTGTATTCGGCTTTGGTTTCCGTGCGCACCAGACGCGTGATTATTGGATACGCGTTTCGAGGCTGATTTTGCTCTTGAGCACTTTGTTTCATGATGGGCACTATTTTATGTAGTAGCCGAACTGGACTGACCTGAGGGCAGTACCTGAGTACTTTGCATGCATTAAAAGTTTAACAAGAGGTTTTCGAAAAGGAGCTATAGTCTCGCTATTTCCTACGTGTTCGCGAGAGACACGAATGTTTACAAAAGAAAACCTTTTTGGATATTTCAAAACGGTGGAACGTATGATTTGAGCAAAAACATATATAGATATAATTATTACTTTACAAATGAGCGTCCGTCCCTTGTTCCGTGAGCTACGCATCCTATGGCGATTCAGAAAAGAATTTTGCAAGTGTTTTATTCAGTTTTAAGATTTTTCCAAGGATGCGTACTATATATGTATTATAGTATTTGACTAGTGCATATTGGATTTCAGTAGTGGATTTCGAGATCTGTATCTCCATTGTAACTCCGATGATATGCGTGCAAATCCGATGATTTGCATGACGCTTGACGGAGTTCGATTTTTGAGTTTCGTACTCATTTTCAGGCGCACAGGAGGCGCTGAAGTATTTCTATATCTTCCGTGATTTTGGAGCCCCATTGATTTGAGCTGATTATTGAATTGTTTTAGTATTTGGGGGTTTAAATTTAAATTCGGGGACCGAATTTATTTAAGGGGGAAGATTGTAACATTTCAGAAAATATAAAATATTATTTTTGGAATTTAATATTAAAATAATATATTTCGCCAAAACTACCCGATTTGCGAATTTGGGGTTTTCGTAAAATGGTATAAATATATACCAATATTTGGGATATAATTGGAAATTAAAATGATTTATTCATTTAAAAATATATTTATCGGATTTGGCATTTTTATAATTAATCATATGCAAGTTTAAAATTAAACCCGATTAGTGCACTACTAATCGCGATTAAGCCAAATCCGTGTTTCTACATTTTTCCATGGTCAGTGCACTATGTCATGTTGCATGTTGTTGCATTTGTTTTGTTTTATGAGTATTATGTGTATTATTGTGAGAAAAAGAGAAAATGGTTAAAAAGAGAATGATTGGGGGGAGAGAGAGAGAGTGAGGCATGGGCTTGTGAGGGGTGAGAATAAGAGAGAGTGAGGGTAGGAGAGAGAAAGGGGGGCTGCCTTCATTCTTCCCCATTTTCTTTTCTTCAACTTCTTGTTCCTTCTCATTTCCCTCCACCTCCACTTCCAAATATCATCTCCAAATCTTCATCAAAACCCTACACCCTCTTCATAAAAAATGATCCCCACCCCATCCTCAACACTATGGACCAATCAAAGTTGGATTTTGGAGACTTTGGGAAGCTAGGGTTTTTCTTGAGTTGCCCAAGTGAGGTATAATTCCTTTCATTTACTTTAGTTTTTAGTTTCTTAGCACCCTATAGTAGTTTAGAGTTAAATCGATTTAGATTGTGATGTTTGGAAATTCCAAGAAAAGGATTAGGGTTTGAGTTGTGTTGTGGTGATGTGTAGTGGCTGTTACAAGACCTTAGTGTTAGAATTCTGGACAAAACCAGAGACTAGACACCAAGATACGAACTTTGGATATCCCGATATCGGGTTTTTGTGGAATTAGTGATGGTATTTAGAGATCTGCTGCTACCCTGAGACCCCAAAAATTATATAGCGATTACAGTGAGTCGTGTAGGCAATCTGGAAGCTACCGTAGAGCCTCGAGTCCCAAATTCATTGTCCTGGCCGCAAATAATTCCCTTTTGGCCGCAAATTTCGGCCTTGGTGTGAGATAATGGGTTCGTTCTTGGTCTGTAGCTCTTATATCTGATAATTAGACCTCCTATATATGCAAAATTGGCTAATTGTACCTGAGATGAAATCTAGGAGTAGTTTTCCTAGGGTGCTGGTCTCGTGTTTTGGGATTCGGAAACTTAAGTTTTGGTATTTGATATTTTATTGGGTCGTTGGATGTTTGTACGTCAGCGACGAGGGTTGTTTGGTTGTTTTTGCATGCGTAGGCCATAGGTTCTAACCTATGAGCATACCGTGTGCGGTATTGGTTTTCCGGACTTGATTTTAATGGTATTGCGACTGTGTATGCATTGCAGGTACCTTCGTGTGGATCCCGAGACGACGAAGCAGTATCGACTACGGCTGAACAAGGAGTTCCACAGGTGAGTAGATTTATATTTAGGGAGGAAGTCGGGTGGATGGCGTATAACATCCCCGCAAATTTTGATGGAAACCGATATATAGGATATAGTTAGAGAAACCTATTCTAGGAACCTATGAATGTGATTAAAGGTTTAATGTGACATGATATGAAAGAAATGATGTCTCGGATCGATACATATATAAGGATATGATAAGTGAACGTGAATCACGATATATAGATAGGTAGTGCACGAGAATAAGTATGAGATTTAAAGTAGCACGACATGAGATTTATAAGATAGGATATATATATGTAAATGACTTGATGTGGGATATAAATATGATGAAAAGAATATACGATGTGATATGATGACTTGATTGCTATGTCGGTATACGGATGCGAGTCGATATGAGAGGATTGATACCTTTGCCGGTCCCCTGATATGAGATTGTTATGGATGTGACCTGGGATATAGGTATATAGATATATATAATGTTGTGAATCATGAGTGATATGCCATACGAGACGTTAGGTCCATACCCTCATTTGTCTTATAGGTTGATAGGATCCCTAATCGTCTAATGCCGTCGTACGATGATTTACCGTACGTGATGAGTTTTATGATGATTGATCCGTACCTTTGACTAGAGGATGCCATACGATGGATTATACCGTACGTGTTGTTGTGAAGCTGTATGCCGATTGATAGATTACCGACTCGGTTATGTTATAGATATGTATACCTTTAGCATTGAGATTACGACTTATGCTACGTTCATGTCATTCTCATTGCATTACATATACCTGTGCTAGTACACCTACACCATTATCGATGATGCGTATGTTACACTTACACAGATTAGCCGGCTCACACACTTCATCATCGATAATTGCTATGTCACTACACAGTAGAATTACTGCATCATGATATGACTCCTTGCATGATTTACTTGCTATGTTCACATCACTGTTCCATATTGCATGATATACGGATATGCTTACATTCTGTTATATGTCTCATACATCATGCTTTATGATTATACGCATTGAGATATGCTGTTTTCAGGAGATTTCTGGATTTGAGAACCGTGGTTATTTCAAAAGAAAGTATGTATTGTTTTAAAAACCCTGTTTTTCTTGATATGATATTTCAGTGCGCCCACCATGCATTTTCTCAGTTCTGAGACGTATGATATGTGAAACCCGATTCGAGGAGTTGGATGATCCATTTGCGGGTTCATGATGGACCCTGTATGGTACCCCGGGGCAAGAATGGAAGGTCGCGCGGTAGACGATGACCCTGGCAGAGGGACTACTACCTACCGGTGATAGTTTTAGGTTCAGCAGTTATCCGGAGGATACAGACCGGAGTCGTGAGATGATACGGGCCGATCCGGACTGACGGAGCCCGTAGGCCGATCCGGACTGACGGAGCCCGAGATATTGATATGGGTCGATCCGGACTGACGGAGCCCGAGGGCCGATCCGGACAGACGGAGCCCGAGGGCCGATCCGGACTGACGGAGCCTGAGATATATGAGGATTTACGTACCGATATTGGATACGGGTTTCATGATATTTCGAGTGTCGATGTTGGACACTCAGGTTCCATGATTTTGATGTGTTGTTGCTAAACACACGTTGATTGATATCCTCATATTTACATGTGTTAGTTATATGTATGCCCTAGAGGCCATTACTGTACATTGGATGTATATTGTAGTGGATGCTGGGACATATATAGGTAGGACTTTCTTGCTCGACATGATAGTACGCTATCTGGTTGCTCTTTATCTTAACATGTATACTCTCTGTCTCTCTGATTACATGTTGATAAAGCCCTTAGGATGTGTACTCGACTTCCAAGACTATGATGCAGATCATACTAGTGGGGCCTGGGTAGTCCATGAGTACATCCTTCAATGTTCCTAGTCGAGGGAATATCGAGACGGGGCATCGATATTCCAGAGTAGACTAGCGTATATCTTCTCGACCCATGCGATGGGCGATGGATGATCCAATATCCATTGATGTTTGACATCAGAGATGGTATACGGGTGCTCAGTGGAGACTGGGTACACTGAACGGACTCGCCGAGAACTCCCAGATGGTATTATACCTCACGTCAGATGGCAGTTCTCTGGTGACACTGGTACAGCTTAGTCTGTTGACCCGAGATCGTCATAGAGTCTTGTGTGTCTCCCACTGTGCTTTGATTTCCACCCTACCACGGCTCTACCGAGTCGTGCAAACAGGTGGTTTTTGGGTACAGTCCCGATTCACATGGAGGCAATGAGCGATAGGAGGGGATTCGTCTCTCCCGGTATTGGGGGTTGATGTTGCGCTATGCTCGACTGGCCATAACAGGGAATCCCTGGCCAGGGTTGCAGTGACCTACTGGTAAGTGTTATCAGTAGTTTCACACATGTCATGGACTTCACGTCGGCATGACTTATCGAGCTACTGGGGTCTGACGTTTACCACCCCTAGGCGAGATATGCGACATATCAGACGAACAGACCGGACTGTACGGTAAGTGTTACTGGTTGGATTCACAGGAGTGTGAGCGGGCTTGCTCGTCGATCTTCTGATCGCTCAATACCCGGGTGGCCGTTACGTTTAGCAGACCGCTTGCGGCTTGTGGGTGTTTGATATGATCATCATCTGCTGCCGGCGTATTGACGAGTCTTTAGAGTCCTACACAGAGCTTTCCTAGCTCAAGCGAAACGAAATAGGAGCGCATATAAGATATGTGCGGGACCGAGAATAATACCAGTATATGATACTGTATTTGATTCTCGCGATTTGTAACATTGATCGGTTATATGCGATATAGCCGGGTTATCGGATCAAGTGTTGATTCGATAAGTTGTTACTATTGATATTAGTCGGTTATATGCGATATGACCGGATCGTTAAATCAAGTGTTGATTTAATGATTTAATGTATAATTATATATTTGATATATTACTTTGCATTAACTAGTATTGGTTCACTTTAGATGGATTTTCTCACTTGAATTGTGCAAGTTGTATATGTGATATACATTTGTGCACATGATTGTATCATATTTGATGATACATGTTTACTTGGTTAAGTGTAAAGAATTAAACCATGGTTAAGTTTATGATTAGGGTTTTATTTTTTCTCACTTATTCATTTATCTATTTATTTATCTTTTTCTTTTTGGAAAAGAGAAAGATAAATGGTGGGCTTGTTTTGTTTTTAGTTGAAGCTTCTTGAAACCTTGACTAAGTCACCACTCTTGTCTCATACTTAACCCTAACCATTCAAGTTAACCATGGTCCATTCTCTACAATTAACCAAGGGTTAATATATGATAAGTATTGATTTATTTATCTTATTATTCAAGACTTATTATATCTTCTTCTTCTTCTTCATTTTCTTCTTTCATGAGAAGAAAGCTTGCTACATCAATGGTGATTGATGAAAAAGTGTGAGAAATCCAAATCTAAAGTCTACCCACTTCCTATTTCTTCATCCTCTACCTCTTGCCAAGTAGTATAGGGTGTTTCCTTCACAAGTTTTCTTGACTTGGTGAAGTTGGAGCTTGATCTAGCGATGCCTCGACGTAGATCATCTTCGGCATCGTCGTCGATAACCTAGCCCGCTTTTTCTCCGATGGAACCACCGTGAGAGTCATGGTTCGATTTGGACAGCGGAGGGAGATCATCGCGGAGCTTAGGAAGTGGTGGACCGGATCTACAAAGGTTGTAGCCCCTTTCCTTTAGCATTAAATTCGTTTACATGCTTGCATCGCCTATATATCTAGTTAACGATCCGTATTAGGTTTTCTCGGCACATGTAAAATTTCAATTGGGCATGTTTGATCACTTGTGAGACTTCATTAGTGTGCCTTGGAACCCTACAGTGGTATCAGAGCCTAGCTAGAGCCTCAGGCGATGCGTAGACGGAATTAGAAGTTCGATTGAACCGAAACCCCAATCGCATTTTGCTCTCTGGACATTTTTGAAAAACGTGGTTTTTTCCAGATTAAAAATATTCAGAAAACTCAGTAGAAGATTCTAAGAATTACTGTATAAAACGGGGCCCCTGAATCCATTAAAGCGCGGCGGAACCGCGGCATTAGCATGCTAATGCGGCGGTTCCGCGACCCTTTTGTCTCCTCTTGCAATAAATTTTGCACAGTAATTCCTAGTTTGCAGTGCTGGTTTTTCTGGGAATTTTTAATAATTTTTCAAGAGTTGAATTTTCTGGGTTGTATTGGGGACTCGGTGTATCGATCGGATTGTCTAATTTTGTCAGTGTGTTTTTCCGGGTATTTTTTGGAATATGTTAAAAAGTTCGACCGGATATAAATACCCACTTTTTCCCCTGCCGGGAAATTTCCAATTGTTGGATTTTTCCGTAGTTTAACGACGTTCTAAGTAGTGCAAGTAACGCGATGGACCCTCTAGAAGACAACAAACCTTAACTCGATTATGTGACCGTCTAGAACTGCCCTTTGAATCTTCGGGTTTGGGGCAGTACGGCGTGCCACATGTGAGGCGTTGGCTTGACCCTTCTACGGCTGGACCGTTGGTACTGAGGCACGAACTGAATGTAGTTAGACTTATTTCATGTGTTGAGCTGTTTCGGGAAAACTTGGGTGTTCGATTGTTCGATCGGAAAGTTTAACATTTTCTATTTATCCGGAATGTGATACAATACTTGGAATTCGCAAATAGTTATGAGATGACTGGATGAGTGTCATAAACATAGCAGTTTAGTCTCACTTGATCGGTTGCCATGGAATTTTGATGTAATCAAAAGTCCGTCGCAATCACGTAGTGTACGCGGATACTCGCCGGGTAAACTTGATAGACAGCCTCACCTATAGCCCCGACCAAGTGACTGTAAGAGAACCCCGTCGCCGAGAGCATCCGTTCGGGTGCTCGCGGCAGCGGTGTTCCGCCTTGGTGCACTTCGTCGACAGCATCGGGGGTGCGACTGCCTACTGAAGTTTGCAACGAGCATTCGATCAGGATGTCGGGAATCTTGTTGAATTGCCCGACTTGATATTGAAAAGAGTTTTCGATAATGAGACTAAAATGCGGGGTTTATAATTGTTAGGCATGCGATGTCTAAGGAATTCATTTGATTAGGCATGCGATGTCTAAAGAGGTTGCGGATTCCAACTATTGTAGTTTTACACTTTCTTTTCTGTGACCGTAAGTGTAATATGTGATATCGCCGGTTTCGTTGCTATACGTCAACGACAATCGGGATGCGCATATTTACTTACGTTGATGACATGTGATGTTATGTGTTGCTGGATATGTTATATTGGATCGTCGTGTTTGAATAGCCGGGTTTTTTTTATGTGAGATGAGTGTTTTTCATTTTCATTCATGTAAAAACTTGTATGTAATATTCTTTTATTGGGGCACTTCCAGGTTGCGGAAGATGTCACCGTTGATGTATATTATTTACTTTTCTGCACTAGGATAGACCCAAGGACGGGAGCACAAGTAACCGGGTTCTGGGGTCCAGTGGGAGACCAACTCGAGGAGTCGAGTCCGGGTCTCCTAACCCTAGAATTGGTAGGGTTGCTTGCCACTCTCGTAGGGGTCTAGGGGTGTGGGATTGGCTGTTCATCACGACCGTGGAATCCGTGTTTTATACTGGCTCGTATTGAAAACACGGACGTCCTAGTATATCAAATATTTCATATGATATTTTCTGCTGCGTTATCTGTGATGCGATCATGTGATGTTCTGTGATAGATATAGTATATAGTATATATGATATATTATATAAACGTTGCTTATGTTTTACACCCGCGCTAGCCCTGCCCCGCTCTGCCGTTAGTTACCTAACCTAACGGTGCAGACAGGACATCGAGGCGAATGCGGATGGCATAAGCGTATGTTATATTTATCTGTGATGTTTAGGTGGAATTAAATGATGGGATATTCATTAATGAGATTAATGAAAGAAAATAAACCTAATTGATGTTGTGGAATCGAATTTCAAAATAAAAACAGGTAGCTACAGTTCTTGCTTTGCATCGCGGTGTTCATTATAGAACATCCTGCACCTTATTCGATGAGGAAAGGACCGAGATCCCTTCACCGGGAGTGACTCCTTTAGAAATAAGTGGCAGATGCTACAACCCTCGGATTGTCTTTGATTGCTTCTATAGTTTCCGCTTTGCACAGTGATATATATGATATATCCCGCACCTCATTCGACGAGGAAAGGGCCGACGATCCCTTCACCGGGAGTGACCCCTTTAGCAAAACTAGAAAAGCCTCGAAAACATTCCATTTAAAAACCATTTGATTCCGCAACGAGATCAAGTTCAAAGCGTTAAAGGTTTTCATAAAAACCATTCGCAACCCTCCGTCATTTTAGGAAGTAGAGTACTTAGTATTCGTGCTGTGTTTGTTGACCATAGTCAAGGCACAGTGTACGGTAGCTAAGTGATGTCTTCCTACACCGCATATGATGCGATTAGTTAGGACAGTCGTGTGACTTTGTTGACCTTAGTTAAGAGTCATGTGGGTGGGTCTAATTAATCACGAAATGACGGGTAGAACTTGACTAGTACTTATGATTTGTTGACCATAGTTAAGGTCATAGGTGCTAGGGGTAAAAACCATTGTCGGGAGTTTCAAGTGTTGAAACTTGCAATGAGATTGCATACCTTCTATTTGATAGTTGGATCCCGATACCCACTGCGAGTAATTGTTACTCCTGGGAGAGTTTTGCACTTTACAATTAGCCGATTAAGTAGGTGTCTAGAAAGGTGTCAATGGGGTTACGCCTCTGGGAAAACGAGGTTTACTGTAATTAGGTCCGTGCGAAAGCATGGGGAACCTCCCTCAAAGTACCGACACTGGCCTGGCTGAAAGATTAGCGAACTTGTAGAGTGTAATTAATCCCGGCTAGTCTTTCCTTTTAAGGTTTGAAGGAAGATTTGATAAAAACAGTGGGAGCCATCCTGATTATATAAAATATATAACCAATCTGATCTTGCAAGAGCGCACGCAGAGTGTTTTCTTCTCTCTCTCTCTCCTGGTAGCGACCATATCACGCCTTAATCAAGATAATAAAATGGATAAATTGACCGAACCCGCTTGTCATACTGAGCTGGGGAACGTTGATCCCGCTCCAACTTATAATTGTTATAAGACAGAGTAGGAAATTGGGGAATACCAGATTTCCCGTGCCGCCCAAACGAAGAAAGTGCATATGATGCATCTCCTTCGGGTGTGTTCATTATAAAGAACCGTTTCTCAGTATCCTCTGCATCCTGGGTATATGATACCGGATCAGGATCCCAGATATGTAATCTGTTACATAGGGCTACAAAAAGGTAGAAAAACTGAGGACGGGTGATAAGTTTCATGAGACAGAAAACGGGGCAAGTGTTGCAGCCAAGTCTGTTGGTCACTGTCACCCTGTATTACCAATACATTGATTCTGAACAAATGTTATTAGATACCGAACCTGATAAACAAAATCATATCCATCTCTTTATTTATTAAAGAAATGATAAAATTTTGTATTGATGGATAATGTTTTGAACATTTCCTATATCAAAAGTTGACCGGTTCAGGCACATTATCTAAAAGCATTGACGTTCTAAATCAAACAACTGTTCCTTGTATACAGAACACACACAAGAAGAAGAGTTCAGAAATGAACGAATTCTTCTTGAGGCATTGTAGACTAGGTCATATCAATGCGACCCGACTGGCTGAAGTTACATTTAGATGTATATTTAAATCAGTTTGAATTTACATCTTGTGAAACTTGCCAGTCATGTCATAAAGATAAGATGACCATAGTTCCGTTTACTGAAAACAGAGAAAGAGTTAATGAACTCTTGGGACTGATACATGATGATGTATGTAAGGTCTCCTGTCTACACATGCCAGGACTGGTTCTTTATACTTCATTATATTCTCTGATAATCTCTCAAGATTCAGTCATATGTTCCTGTTGAAAGATGAGTCCGAACCTTTTGAGATATTCACAGAATATAAGCGAGAAGTAGAGAACCAAAATACGGGTATAAGTATTATGTCCTTTGATGTGATCGAGGAGGAGAATACTTGAGCACGGAAATCCTGGTCTATTCTAAAGGAGAATGAGATTCTCTCTCAGCATTACTCCTCCGTATACACCATAGCACGATGGTATATCGGGGCGGAGCAATCACACCCTATATGATATGGTGTGCTCTATGATGAGTACTACTGAGTTACCTGTTTCCTTTTAAGGGGTTATGCACTTGAGAAGATGCATACCTATTGAATAAGTTCGAATCAAATCAGTTACCTACCACTTCATATGTGATAAGGAAAGGGAAGAGCCCATATCTTAAGTTTTTTAAGATTTGGGGTTGTCTGGCCTATGTCGAAAGCAAAATCCGGACAAGATCGAGGTAAAGTCAGTTGTGTAGAACTGGAAAGGTTCCAGCTGTACAAAACTGCAGCTGATGATTTGACAGAACCAAAGGATTCAATAGTTCCCGATGAACCTCAGCCTCTCCGCTGATCTAGCAGGGTTCCTCACCTGCTTGAGAGATACTTCGGTTTCTCGATGACAGTGGGAGCAAGGATTGCATCATGAGATGATGACCCAACTAGATTCGAGCAGGCCATCAAGAGTAGGGACTCTGTAAGAATGGCTGGATGCTTAGCAATCTGAGATGGAATCCATATACACCAACAAAGTATGGACTTTGGTTGCGATATCTGAAGGGTTAAATCCCCATCAGGAGCAAGTATATCTTGAGAAGATTACTTGGTGTAGATGGACAAGTTGAGACTTTCAAAGCTAGACTTGTTAAAGGTTTTCGTCATCGACCAGGCACGAATAATGATGAAACCTTTTCCAGGGACTATGCTTAAGTCCATCCAGATCCTACTTGCCACGGCTACATACCATGACTACGATATCTGGTGGTTGGGTGCCATGACAACTTTTCTAAATAATGATTTAGAAGAGAACGTCTATAAGAACACAGCCAGAGGGCTACGTAAACAGTGGGAGCAGCGGAAACGTGTGCAAGATGTTTTATGTGATGAAGCAGGCATCGCGGAGTTGGAACATCTGTTTTGATGAGTTAGTCAAACAGTTTGACATCATCAAAATGGTAGATGAACCTTGTATATACAAAACGGTCGTAGAGAGTAAGGTGGTCATCCTCGTATTGTACGTGGACAACATACTCTTGATAGGCAAAGAGTTTCCTATACTACGATCGGTCGATCTCCTCTTATCACATGGATTCTCTATATAGGATCAAAGTGATACCTCCTAAATCCTGAGTTTTCATCTATGAGATAGATGTAATTGGATGCTAGGATTCTCACTAGATGTAGTAAGATGGTATCAATCGATCCTGGGGAGAATCACTGGAAGGGTTCCAGGGTGATAAAGACGACTGAATGTCAGTCACAGGCATTGTCTTTCCCCTCAGTAAAGGGACGGTATGTTGGAAGAGTTCCAAGCTAGATACCGTGGCAAACTAGACGATAAATGCTGGTAACATCGCTATTAAAGATACTACCAAAGAGGCAGTTTGGGTGTATATTGGTTCATAGGATGAACTAGGTTCCTACCATTGTGTGACAATGGAAGTGTGGTTTTGGCCCTGGAACCCTGGTCCCATCAGTGACCCAGACATATTCTGAGGCAGCATCACCTGATCATGGAGATAGTTGATCTCCAGGGTGATCGAGGTTAGGAGAGTAGACTCAGAAGACAACACGGCGGATCCACTCACAAAGGCCTTTTCCCAAAGAGAGACTTTTAGGGGATGGTTGAGTATTAGATACTACAACTACTGCTACAGATGACCCTAGTGCAAGTGGGAGATTGTTAGTTATATGTATGCCCTAGAGGCCATTACTGTACATTGGATGTATATTGTAGTGGATGCTGGGACATATATAGGTAGGACTTTCTTGCTCGACATGATAGTACGCTATCTGGTTGCTCTTTATCTTAACATGTATACTCTCTGTCTCTCTGATTACATGTTGATAAAGCCCTTAGGATGTGTACTCGACTTCCAAGACTATGATGCAGATCATAGTAGTGGGGCCTGGGTAGTCCATGAGTACATCCTTCAATGTTCCTAGTCGAGGGAATATCGAGACGGGGCATCGATATTCCAGAGTAGACTAGCGTATATCTTCTCGACCCATGCGATGGGCGATGGATGATCCCATATCCATTGATGTTTGACATCAGAGATGGTATACGGGTGCTCAGTGGAGACTGGGTACACTGAACGGACTCGCCGAGAACTCCCAGATGGTATTATACCTCACGTCAGATGGCAGTTCTCTGGTGACACTGGTACAGCTTAGTCTGTTGACCCGAGATCGTCATAGAGTCTTGTGTGTCTCCCACTGTGCTTTGATTTCCACCCTACCACGGCTCTACCGAGTCGTGCAAACAGGTGGTTTTTGGGTACAGTCCCGATTCACATGGAGGCAATGAGCGATAGGAGGGGATTCGTCTCTCCCGGTATTGGGGGTTGATGTTGCGCTATGCTCGACTGGCCATAACAGGGAATCCCTGGCCAGGGTTGCAGTGACCTACTGGTAAGTGTTATCAGTAGTTTCACACATGTCATGGACTTCACGTCGGCATGACTTATCGAGCTACTGGGGTCTGACGTTTACCACCCCTAGGCGAGATATGCGACATATCAGACGAACAGACCGGACTGTACGGTAAGTGTTACTGGTTGGATTCACAGGAGTGTGAGCGGGCTTGCTCGTCGATCTTCTGATCGCTCAATACCCCGGTGGCCGTTACGTTTAGCAGACCGCTTGCGGCTTGTGGGTGTTTGATATGATCATCATCTGCTGCCGGCGTATTGACGAGTCTTTAGAGTCCTATACAGAGCTTTCCTAGCTCAAGCGAAACGAAATAGGAGCGCATATGAGATATGTGCGGGACCGAGAATAATACCAGTATATGATACTGTATTTGATTCTCGCGATTTGTAACATTGATCGGTTATATGCGATATAGCCGGGTTATCGGATCAAGTGTTGATTCGATAAGTTGTTACTATTGATATTAGTCGGTTATATGCGATATGACCGGATCGTTAAATCAAGTGTTGATTTAATGATTTAATGTATAATTATATATTTGATATATTACTTTGCATTAACTAGTATTGGTTCACTTTAGATGGATTTTCTCACTTGAATTGTGCAAGTTGTATATGTGATATACATTTGTGCACATGATTGTATCATATTTGATGATACATGTTTACTTGGTTAAGTGTAAAGAATTAAACCATGGTTAAGTTTATGATTAGGGTTTTATTTTTTCTCACTTATTCATTTATCTATTTATTTATCTTTTTCTTTTTGGAAAAGAGAAAGATAAATGGTGGGCTTGTTTTGTTTTTAGTTGAAGCTTCTTGAAACCTTGACTAAGTCACCACTCTTGTCTCATACTTAACCCTAACCATTCAAGTTAACCATGGTCCATACTCTACAATTAACCAAGGGTTAATATATGATAAGTATTGATTTATTTATCTTATTATTCAAGACTTATTATATCTTCTTCTTCTTCTTCATCTTCTTCTTTCATGAGAAGAAAGCTTGCTACATCAATGGTGATTGATGAAAAAGTGTGAGAAATACAAATCTAAAGTCTACCCACTTCCTATTTCTTCATCCTTTACCTCTTGCCAAGTAGTATAGGGTGTTTCCTTCATAAGTTTTCTTGACTTGGTGAAGTTGGAGCTTGATCTAGCGATGCCTCGACGTAGATCATCTTCGGCATCGTCGTCGATAACCTAGCCCGCTTTTTCTCCGATGAAACCACCGTGAGAGTCATGGTTCGATTTGGACAGCGGAGGGAGATCATCGCGGAGCTTAGGAAGTGGTGGACCGGATCTACAAAGGTTGTAGCCCCTTTCCTTTAGCATTAAATTCGTTTACATGCTTGCATCGCCTATATATCTAGTTAACGATCCGTATTAGGTTTTCTCGGCACATGTAAAATTTCAATTGGGCATGTTTGATCACTTGTGAGACTTCATTAGTGTGCCTTGGAATCCTACAACATGCATATGCTTTCATGATATTTACATGCATGATATTATTGTGTCATTGGTTGACACGTGGATGATATCCATATGTATTTAAGCATTAAGTATATTGTTGGCACATATGTAGATACGGTCATCCTAGATATCATAGTATTGCCTTTATGATATAGTTAACCTAGGAATCGTTGTTTTATTCGATTTCTACCTGATGATGTTTTCTACTCACGAGTTGGCAACTCACCCCCATTATGCCACAGTTCTTGCAGGTTGACCGCATGGATCAGTAGCGGCATCGCTGGCACACAGCTTGCTTTCGGGTGACTTGCTTTGGTAGGTGGTACATGTTGGATCGTACCACTTTTGTATTTATTATTCCTGTTGTATCTAGTTAACTCCATCAATAAGAAACTAGTATCTGTATATGTAGTAAGACTTAGAAAGACTTGTATTCGCGAGACTTAGAGCTATGGACTATATGTTCGCTTGGGGGATTTGATGTCTTTCTTTATTTACTTTATTCTTTGTGTCAATCTTCGCCGTTGGGCGTCGTATACTTATATTATGACTTGCGTGGTTGTGATTCCGCCGATTGGCGAAGAGCTAGCTCCTGCTTGGGGATGCCCTTATTATTATTATGTATTTGTGGTTTTGGATCAAAATATACAAAGGAGGTGCTGCCCAAATTTTTTTAAAAAGATGAAACATGTTTTTTTTCAACTAGTAAAATCCACTTGCATTTTTCATGCTCCATTATCTATGCATTTAAGAAAATCTTTGATTTCATCATACCTTTATTTCAAAAACTTCACCTCTTTTATTTTCTTTAAAAAGGGTTTAGATTTCTGAGCTTCGGCTTACTTGAATTACGTTACGCCTGTAGACGTGGCATGATTTAAGTGCCGGTCACGAGCTAATATTTTCGGGTCGTGAGAACAAAATAGATCATTTATTCCTTGGCGACTCTCATTGAAGATCTTCGTGCTGTTAATTCTGTCACGGTCGAAGAATTCGCTGTTGAAACCGACGCTTCCTTATCTGTTCTTACCACTTATCATGACGAAGCACTGGTGCGTATTTGGGTCGAGTATTGCAGTCGAGTGGAGGCCTGCCTACATGGGATTGAATGCATACGCCTTCATTCTGACATCTTGTCTGTAAAGGCGAGCCTGCGTGGATGGATCGACCGATATGCAGCCAATCTCCAGTCATGCGAGAAAAGGCTCAACCGAATGTTTTCGGCGAGAGAGTTGGCTTCAAAGGATTTAGAGGAACTTCAAGCCCAGCTCACTGCCAAGACTGTTGGCTATAGTGCCCTCAAGGCAACTATCATAGTCGCAGGCATATGATCATGATGATTGAGGGAGGACCTATACCGATAAAACAGTCTTACTCGAGATGATAGTATGCTATCTGGTTTGTATTTATCATCATGTATATGTTGATAAAGCCCATAGGATTCTTGCTTGACTACCAGCATTGTGATGGCGATCACATACATGGGAGCTGAGGGTCTATAAGCACTTCCTTAAATGTCCCTAGTCGTGGGAATATCGAGACTGGGGATCGATACTCCAGTGTAGACTGGTGTATACTTATCTAGACCCTGACGAGGGGCGGTGGCCGGTCTCATAAGCCATTGGTGTTAGTTGTTCACCTAAGATAGTATGCAGGTGCTCATTGGGTTATGAGTACACTGGATGGACTCGCCGGGAACATGCTAGTTGGTATTATACCTATAATCAGATAGCAGTTCCCCGGCGACATGTGTACAGGTTAGTTTGTCGACCTGAGATCATTATTTATCTTGTGTGAGTTCCCACTGTACTTTGATTACTACTCTACCAAGACTCAAAGGAGTCATGCAAACAGGTTTTAGTTGGGTACAGTCCCGAGCCACATGGAGGCAGTGAGCGGATCTCGAGGATTCGTCTCTCCCGGTATTGGGGGTTGATGTCGCGCAGTGCATGGGCGGCCATCGCTAGAAATCCTCGGCCGGGGTATGTGAGAATTACCGATCCAGGATCGATAGCTTCTCAGGTAGTGATGGGTTTCATACTGACACAAATTATCGCGTTGTTAGGGGTCTGACTTTATCCACCCCCTAGACTCGATATGCGATGCTCTTAGACGAACAGACCGGACTGTACGGATATTGTCACTGACAGGCTCAGTAGGGGTTTGGATGAGTTTGCTCGTCGGCCTTTCTTTCGCTCAATACCTGGGTAGCCGTTACGTACAGCTAGTGCCGCTGACGTGCTTGTGGTTAAGCCCACTGCCAGCGTATTGACGAGTCTTTAGAGTCCTACACAGAGGGTTTTCATGGTTCAGGCGATATGGTGTAGTTGATGTATGTTGGTACATACAGGTGTCCGATTGAATATGTGCACAGGCTGCACAGGCTTTAATCGGACGGTTGGTAATACTAGCGGCTTAGGATTAAGCCAGATTGTTATATTAGGTTTTGATTTAATAATTTACATATGTATTTATATATATGTATTCTAGTATTATTGGTCACTATTCATTTTCTCTCTTTGGCTATTCGTATTTTCGTACGAATACGCATATGTGTATTTCGATACATGTACCGGGAAGTATTCCGTATTTATACGGAATGGCTTCTAGAGAATTTTCCACCTCATTATTGATTTTCCATTTTAGAAAAATCATTTGTTTTTATAATGAGGTGGAAAGGTGATTTGGGTCAAAACATGGGTTTTGGGCATGTGGAGATTGGTATGGTCTTATTTGTTTATTGTTAATTGGAAAAGGATTTTTGGTGTGCATTACTTTTGAGAGAGGAGAGAGGGGGGGGGGGCATTTTTTGTGGTGTGGGTTTTCTTTGCTCATTTGATCATTCATTTGGGCTCTCTCTCTCTTGCTCACTCTCATATGCACATCCAAAAAGACTTAACCATTTAGCTCATACCATTCTTGCTTGCATCACCTCCACATTTTCCATAGGTGCTCTATGAGCAATAGATTATGAGAGAATATATAGTGAGACTATCATACACCCCCACCCTTCACTACTAGCGATCTTGGAGGGTCGGTTGGTCCGCTTGGCGAACCTGGAGCTTGTGCCATTTCCCTTGGGTGAATCATCGGAGATGAAAAAAGACCGGCGACCAAAGTCGATCCGCATCACTTGGAGCTTGGAAATGGTTGAAGACCCGAAAGACTTGGATCATTAGGTATAACCATTCTATCTCCTTTTGTTTGGTTTGCTAGTTTTAGGGTTAATGGTTTCGATCTTGGAAATCGGGTAATGGTAGCGCCGGGTTTTAGAAAATTTTTGTTCCGCATTTGGCAACAGTTGGATGGCCGGGGCGCTCCCACAACACAACAAAGACCACTCGTGCTTATGAAATTTGGCGGGTTCTTCAAGAGGCCATTACAGAGGTGACGACCCTTGATAAAGCCGTTATTTCTACAGTAAAATGGTCGAGGCGTACAAGGTTACCGAGAAAGAGCTTGAGAGTCGATTTTCTTCATACCAGAACCAACAGACACAGGCAGGGACTCGGCTCACGGCGTTGATAGAGCTCGAAGCAGAAGTCCGGCGGAAAAATAACGAACTTGTTGGCTTATTGAATCGCCCACCAGCTTAGAAATTTTTTTCACCTTGTATTCATTTTGATTCATGAATAAAAGCATCTTGTATTCATTTTGATTTATGAATAAAAGACATATTTCATTTCGTACTTGTGTCTCTCTATCCTTCGATGTCTTGACTTGACATAAAGTTGTTTATGTACTCATTTCGGAGCCTCTAGTTTATGAACTCATTTCGGAGTCTCTAGTTTATTCACTCATTTCGGAGTCTCTAGTTTATGATCTCATTTCGGAGCTTGTAGTTTATTCACTCATTTCGGAATCTCTAGTTTATAGACTCATTTCGGAGTTTGTTTAGTTTATGGACTCATTTCGGAGTTTGTTTAGTTTACCTCCCTTGGGTTTACAGGCAAACTTATCCTAACGTTATATATAGATAACCCCTGCTCTTTACGACAGAGCCCCGTTAGGTTTTGTGGTACTAGGGGTTTGGTCCATGGTACCGTCACGTTGGCTGATGCATTCCTCGATATGCAGTCTTTAAGCTGTTGTTCGAGTAGCCCCGCGACTGCCGTGTCTCTGATCTCTTCGGGGGCTGGACAAGACGTCTTCAAGTAATCTCCTTAGGCTATATGACTGTCGGAAGAACAAGCGTTAGGAATTTGCCATGTTGCTTTTTTACTTGAGGTTAGGCTCAGTTTGGGAGCCCTGATGAGTTATAACCACTCCGCGCTGGTATGAGATGATCTCCGATAGTCTCTTAGCCTTTATATGAGTTGCCGTCGAGACCCTGAAGCTGGGATTATGCCGTTGCTTCATTTTTGTTTTGACGACGCCGTGCCGTTTCTTTGCTGAAATAAGGTAGACATCTATGGGACTTCTATGCTGTATGTATTGCAGTTGAAGTCCGGAGCTAGGAATATGCCTTTGCTTCAGTTTAGTTTGGCTATTTGGAGCTTTTTTTGACATTGTGTATACTGTAACGAGAAGAATGTCGAGCTGGACCTGGAATTTTGCCGTCACTCCATTTTGATTTTGGCTATTTGGAGCCTTTGTTGACATTGCGTCTGCTGTAACGAGAAGAATGTCGAGCTGGAGCTGAGATTTTTCCATCACTCCTTTTTGATTTGGCTCCTTGGAGCCTTTGTTGACGTCGCATCTGCACTGAGAAGGAACGTCGGGATGATCTCTAGGCTGTAGATGTTGCCGTCAAAATCTGGCCCTCCCTTTGACGGAGCCTGATGGGAAAACATGGTTTCCTTTCCTTCATTTATGCCCATGGATTGTATACAGGGGTCAGTGTAAATTCACCTGCAGGGCAGAGGAAATTTTTTTAAATTATTTTTTATTCTATTTTATTTTCGTTACCGCGATGCTCTATCTTTTTAGCTTTTCATATCGCGAAAGTCACGATTGCCCGATCATTTCGTCTATTTTTCGTGGTGCCCAATCATTTCAGCTATTTTTATATTTTCTCGCTGCTTTTTATTGCGAGTTGCCCAAACATTTCGGCTGTTTCGTATGCATATTTTTTGCTCGCTGCTTTTTATTGCGAGTTGCCCCATCATTTCGGCTATTTCATATGCATTTTTTTGGCTCGCTAATTTTTTTTATTGCGAGTTTGGAATCTGATACCAACCTTGGCATCAGTATCGCTACAACTGGAATATTGCCAGGAGCGAATCATCACATGCCATGAAAGGACTTAGAGTTTGACACCTGTTTAAGCATCAGCATCGCTACCACTGGAATATTGTCAGGAGCGAATCATCATGTGCCTTTTTCGATTTGAACAATGATGGCTTATTAAACAGGGTTAGGATCCTGTCGACTAAGACTTTTCGACTTTATAAGCCGTAAGGGTCTCATAAAGTTATTTCTCCCTATGAGACGTGAGGATCTCGTAGGTGTATTTTCTCCCCAGAAATCGTGGGGATTCTTACGTGTGTGTTCTCCCTTGCAAGTCGTAAGGATCTTGTAAGAGTGTTTTCTCCTTATAAGTCAAGAGGACTTACAAGTGTCGTTTACCATATGGGGACATTTCTCTCCATTGGTGGAACTAGGTGAGAGCCATATTTATTTGTGCTCGTGGATTGTATACTAGGGCCAATATTGGACCTCCTGTAGGGAAATTTGGGGGATGTGAAGGCTTAAGAACAGGTTCAGATCCCTGTAGCTTAACACTTTTGAATGTTATGAGCCGTGATGGTCTCATAAGGGGAATTCTCCTTACAAGTCGTGAGGATCCCGTAAGTGTAATTTCTCCTTAGGAATCATGAGGATTCCTAAGTGTGTTTCCCCTTTATGAGTCGTAAGGATCTCACGCAGCTATTTTATCCTCACAAGCTCGAGAGGACTTTCCAAGTGCACATGAGTTTTTTTACGAGTTTGTGTCCTATTTGGTTTTCACAAACTCGCCGGCAGTCCTGCTGTTTTTACTCACGGCGCCTTTTCGGGTTTTCATCCATGCCCATTTGCTTGTGGACATACCGTTTATATATATATATATATATATATATATATATATAAAAGAGATTGTGCCCTTCCGGGTTTTCACAAGCTCGCCGGTAGCCCTGCTGTTTTTACTCGCGTCGCCCTTTCGGGTTTTCATCCGTGCCCATTTGCTTGTGGACATACCTTTTTTTTTTTGCGAAACTCTCGGAAGTAGCTTCGTCGCAGGTGACCCATCCATTTGCCGGTGGGATTTAGGGGTGGCTTCATCGCTGGAGTAGCTGTGTAGCCGGCAGGACTTGAGTTGCAGTCTTCGTCGTTGAGGTTTTGACTGCAATATAGATCTCAAGGGTGGATATCGCCGTATTTGGGGCGATGCGTTATGTTCGAGGCGAAATTTTAGTTTAAGGACGTTTCGGTCCGTTGTCTCCGTTTGAGGCGAAGTTTTAGTTTAAAGACATCTCGGTCCTTTGTTGCCGTATTTGAGGCGAAATTTCTAGTTTAGGGACTTTTCGGTCCTTATCGCCATGTTTGAGGCAGATAATTTCTAGTTTAAGGAATTCTCGGTCCAATGTCGCCATATTTGAGGCAAATTTCTAGTTTAAATACATTTCGGTTCAAAGTTTTAGTTTAAAGACATTTCGGTCCATTGTTAGTTATGGACATCTCGGCCCATGGCCAGTTTTAGGACGCAGTGGTCCACTGTTACCATTTTCAAGGAAACAGACCTTCTGGATACTACTTTCAGGGTTTTGACTCAGGAAGATAGAGAGCGGACACAAGCGTCGTTATCTATCATTGACCTAGGTCGTAACCCGTTAGGTGTAGTATCTTTTAAGGAATCGGCCATTTATTGGCCGGAAGGGTCTTTCTCAGGTAGGCCCCACCCTGGTAGACCTTGTCTATGATGTATGGGCCCTCATAGTTCGGCTCGAATTTCCCTCGTTTCGCACGATTGGGGATCATAGGTCTTTTTACGACTGGCACGAGTTCGCCTTGGCGGAATGTTCTTGGCCTGGTCAGTTTTTCATATGACCGTGTCATCTTTGCCATATAAGCCTCCAGGTTTTGCTGTGCTATAAGGTGAGTTTCGTCGAGGGAAATTTCCTCAAGGATTTTTTTCTTTCTCTTTGTCCTTTTTGCTCAAACTCTTGTTTGTAGGTCCGGTGTTTTTTCAGACAGCGTGTGGCTGCGCTGCTGAATATTCTCGCAGTTTTTCTCCTCCTCTTCTT